>CM035113.1:15032974-16232974 GCA_020205505.1 Panax japonicus | reverse complement strand
GCCATGGGTCTAGGCAAGGTGCCAGGTAGGGGTGTTCAAAACAACCGGTTTTTTCGGTTTTTCGGTTTTCCGGACCGGACCTAACCGGTTGGTTTGGTATAAAAAAGAACCGGTCCAGTCCGGTACAAAAAAACTGGTATATACCGGTTTTTCGGTATTTGTTTCGGTTCGACGTTTTCATGGTTCGGTTTTACCGAACCGGGACCGGTATATACCGGTTTTCTAATTTTTTTATTAATAATAATTTATTAATAATATTAATAATAATGATAAAATAATGATTATAATACTCCCTCCGTCCTAAATTATTTGTTGTTTTAGCAAAAAAAATTTGTCCCATAATATCTGCTTTTTTAAGATTTCAATGCATTTTTTTCATTGGTTTTCCAAATTTGCCCCTTTATCTTAATTGTTGATAATCATTACTCTCATTAATGTCTCCTCTTTTTTAAACATTCATATTCATGCCCCTCTCTCTCTCTCTCTTCAATTAATAATTGTTTCTCTCTATCTCTCTCTTCAATTAATGTGCTGCTTTCTCTCTCTCTCTCTTCAATGTTTCTCTCTCTCCAATTAATTAGCTGTTTTTTCTTTCTCTTCAATTAATAAAAAAGTCAGCACAAAGGGTATTTTAGTATTTTTATCATACATATTGGTATCTGTGTGAAACTCTAGAACAACAGATAATTTGGGACGGAGGGAGTAATTAAAATAATATTAATATTAATAAAAATAATAATATTATTAATAAAAGTAATAATAATAATAAAGTAATAATAAAAATAATAAAATAATAATAAAAATAATTAAAATAATAATAATAAAAAATAATAATATTAATTTTTGGTAAAAACCGGTACCGAACCGGTATCGTCCGTTCGGTATACCGGTTCAACCGGTTCCGGTATCGGTTCATGAAATTAGTTACTATTGGTATTCGGGCCGGTTCGGGCCGGTTCGGTTCGGTTTTTTACCGATGAACACCCCTAGTGCCAGGGGTGCTTAGGCGAGGCGCCAAAGGGAGGACCTAGCGCTTAGGTGGGGATTTTTAGAACATTGGTTTTAAGACCTGCATATGTAGGAGAAATAATGCAACTATTTCATATCTATAATGTGAAGATCCTGATCATCAGGTCATTGCACTTTAATGTTTTACTGCTAAAAGCACCAACTGTTTACAGCTAAGAAGTGCTCTGAGATGTGAAAGGAAATGGCCTTAAACATATTTTAGCCCATTGAATTTTAATGTTGCTCCATGGAGTTGATTTGGATTTCATTTATATTGATAAGTTGTTTGTGAATTTGCATTGGGTGGAGCCCATGATTTAAATTTTTCAATCCATGTTATGCATATCTGTAAATCTCTCATGTTATGTACTATATAGCTGTAAATCTATCATCTTATGATATGCATTATCTAATACCTCATATCGACATTCTTATGATATGCTCTATATTAGTAATATTTTGATGTAATAGTGTATATTAGTATCTTTTGTTTTTTGATTGGTATATATTAGTATCTTGTTAGCACTGTAGAAACTTTCATCAAGGTTTATATATATTTACCTCCATACATTTTACAGAATTTTATGGGATCTATGGGATGAACTAATGCTTTAAACTCTCTCCTTAGGTTGAATTGAAGTATGATCTTTATGCAATTGTAGTGCATATTGGATTCACTTCTACTTCTGGGCATTACTACTGCTTAATTCGTTCTGCCCCAGATACTTGGTACAAGTTTGATGACTCAAAGGTAATATTATCACATACTCTCAGTATAGTACGATTTCAGTGATCATGAAATTAAATATGAAAACTTTAATTGGTGATTTGTAGGTTGTTAGGGTTCGAGAAGATTATGTTCTTTCGCAGGAAGCCTACATACTTTTTTATGCAAAGCAGGGGATACCATGGTTTTCAAGTTACATGCAAACTCTGAAGCCATTCCTAGATGCACAGAATTCCAACACATCCCCCAAATCAGTGTTGGAAAATGTGGACATCCGTACATCGTCTTCTAGCCCTGCAAATAATCATAATCATGATGTTAACGAAACCAGAGACGGTGCAGATGAAATTTGTACGGAGTGTCCTAATGAATCAAGACATGATCCGATAGATGGTAGTAAAGACAAAGATGAAACTAGAGTGCCTCTTGACTCTAGTAACTATTCATCTAATGGAACCTGTAAAACTGAGAGAGTATTTTCACCATCTGTTCTTCAAGAAAAGAATTTGAATCAGGATGAGTATAAAACCAATGCCAATAATACTCCTCAAACACCACCAAGATCTCCTAGCCCTGACTTATACAAAGAAGAGTCTCCAGGTAGATAATCTAATGGTCTTATATATTTTGTATAGGTTAATCCTTTTATTTCCTTGTAGTATTTGGTAAGACAAACTAACATTACAAATTCTGATTTAATTTTACAGAAGTTGTGTTCACTATCCAGCGCAATCATCTCAAGTTGGTAAACCAGTTTTCTTGTAAAAAACAGTTGAAGAAAGACTGGGAAGGTTCAGAGACAAAGCAGGCTCGCAGATTCTTGAAGTCATTGCCTAGTGCTAGGGGCAGGAAATTATTGGCTGTCTTGGAGGCGTCGCATAATGAAGGTTCTCAGAACAACAAACGGAGAAAAAGAATGCAAGTGACTCCACATAAAGACGATAGCCCTTCAAGGACTCATCAAAAGACTGACCTTCAGTCGCTCATGCGTCCTTTGACTGCTGGAGATTCCAACTGATTTGAGTTCTTTAAACCCAATGAGCCAACACAAGATCTCTCTTTTAAGCTCTTTTGCCTATAATCTGTTATCATGTGAAGTTCAGTAGAAATCTTTTACTTGGATGAACTAATATACCAAGTGCATCTTGCAGTTATTGGGAAAATTTAGTGAATATATGTAATGATCAATAGATGCTTGTAATTATATTTGCTTCAATAGAATTGGCAGTGACTTCATTTTGGGTGCTGCAGGATTTTGAGTTTATTTTGTAAAGCCTCTTTTTGTGACGAATTTGAAGTTTGAATGTACATCCATGAGATGTTGAGTACTTGTAAATTAAGTTTTATGGCCAAATTATACTAGTTGAAAGCTGCTTAACATCCTCAAATAAAATGTGGAGAAATAAAGCTCTGTCCGTTTGGTATGGACAATTTGACATTGCAAGACCAATATATATTTGCAGAGTTGAATTATGATTGCGAAAATAAAATTAAGGATTTTATTTAAATTTATTTTATTGTATTTTTTTGCAATCCAATATTTGCCCGATTAACATGTACAAAATTTTGGTGGGCCACCCTATCTAGTAACGAAATTTCAAGCAAATATGTTTTTATTATTTATTTTAAGTAAAGAGTACTACATCTTTTCATGAAAATAAGATGTCTTTTTTCTGGCCATTGAAAACATTTTGTTTTTGTTTTATATTTTTGTTGTTGATATTTTGACTGAAACTAGAATTTATAAAAATCATTAAAAAGTAACTTTTAGTTTTCTTCTTTCTTAGATCGATTCCTAATCACATGCATTGATTTTTTTTTTATAGTTTTAATTTATTTTTTTATGTTTTCTGAGTTGGGGTGGGGAAGGGGATATTGGGTGTATAACCTAATCAAAATTATGAAGACAATGACAAACTTTGATTCTTTTAGCTGGCTGGGGTTAGTGGGATATATATTTTACTTTTTTATACGAATATTTTTGGCATCCAAGAAGAAGAAAAAAGATATACAGTATCTGACAACATATGCCTCCATTATTTTTGGGTGTTTAATTAGTGTGGTATGGACAGGGCTAATCATCTCCGAATAATAATAGGTGCATAATAAAAAAGGTGCCCTCTTATATCTTGATCATCACCTTATTTATTGGGAATTATTATTTTCACAATTAAATTTGATATTTTCACAATTTTTCTCACATGAGTGTGAGACCCATTTACTATTCATATATACGAGAGGAAGCTTGTGGAGCTATCAATTTAGCTTCTGAAAATACCAATTCACTAATTTAAAAAATTAATTTGTTTTGGAGGTAAAATTCATATAAAGAAGCATAAACTAAGACATACCAATCAATAGGTTAAAACCTAAGCTTTAAGGCCCTGGCATTATTGTTCTACTTGGTTAACTAGCATTGTTTATGTAAAACACACTATGCTTGTTCTAGTTATTGCAGCCACTTGCTTTACTTTTTCAATAACATCAAATACTAGACTTTCTCTAAAAGGAATTCAAATACCCTCCCCAAATTCCCTTTTCTCTTCTATTCTCTCAACTTAATTACTAGTTATATTATAGGCAAAGAAATTATCTCAAACCAAAATGGTAGTTCCTATATGCATAGGAGCTCAAGAAATGACACCAATAATGCCGAGAATTTTCTCTAGTGGCAAGAGGTCATTGGCACAAGATCTGATGCTGCGAAAATCGCCAGGCTCGTTCGACATTCCCAAACATGTTGTTGTAGTAATGGACGGACTCAAGGAGCCTTCAATCGAGCTTCTCGAGTGGGTTCTCCAGAATTTTGGCTTAGAAGCTTGTTGCACCATTACTCTTATAGGAGTCATGCCATGGCTTAATATTCCATGTAAGTAATTATAGGAAGTGATTAGTATGAAGTTTATTTTGGGATAAGTTGGTCAATTGACCAATAGAATACTGACACACATATACCAAAAAAATAACTTCATGCTAACCGGAACCATAATTGTATATATATATATATACACGGTATTCAATGAACTAAAAACGAATTGACTATAGCGACGGTTTTATCCGTCGCTATAACATAAAAAACCGATTTTTATGCTACAACGAAGGATAAAATCGTTCGTTATAGCCGGTTCGTTTTTAATTAGTTCGTTCCCTATAGTTCGTTGGAGAGAATTAACCTATATACATATATATAGACCAGATCTACATGATCTAAAGTTGACTATGATCAATTTCAGTCAGCGAGCACATTTGTGGTTGTTTTTCTGAATATGAAACGAGCATAATTTAAAAATAACTCAATCATTTGCTGTTCTTGGCCATAAATCAATCTCAGCCAGATCATATGTGTTGTACTTCTAAATATAGAACTACCACGATGTAAAAATAACTCACTCGTATGCTATTCTGAATATCGAATAACAAGAGTTAATTTTAAATTGTGATCGTTCCATCTTCAAATGAAGGCCAGTCGCTAGCTGTGGATTGGTGGTTTCATATAGATAATGGATATATATTATTTTCCCTAGCTACTTTGAATAGTGATAATATAAATCAAAGATTTAAATGTGTTGGAATCTTCTTAGCTACTTGAAATTTATTCATATTATACGTGTAAACACGAGAAGACATGTTAGTTTTGCATGGTAAAAGTTTGGACATTGATAGTTATTTGAAAGTTCAATGAATGATTTTGGTGGGAAAAAAGTTATTTTATAATTATAGCTTAACGTCATGATCAGTAACTAAGTGTTAATTTATTGTCACGTTTGTGTATCTAGTATCTTGCAAGACATCGTCAGATAATTGGATGATGGATATTGAGGATTTAGTAGTAACCAAACAAGAGAAAACGGAGTGGAGGAGCGATGTGAAGTACCCAAAAGCCGAACCACTAATCGAACTTTGTCGAAAATATGGGGTACTTAAATAACTTTTATTAGCCTTGCCACTGTTGCCAGCATTTTAACAGAACATGCATGTTAATTATAGCTTAATTATACTATCACCCATTATTCTTAGAATAATAACATTATTTGCCCGAGCTGTAGGTGATTCCACAAGTAGAAACCTTAATGGGGTTCCCTATAAAGTTACTTGTCGGCGAGCGAATCACAAGCCTCCATGCTAACTTGGTAGTAATCGACAGGTATGTGTGTGTGTATATATATATATCATGATCAAGCCTTTGATCAAAATCTTCCATTATTCCCTATGTTATAGAAAAGAGTCTGCTTTTTGACTTTCTGAAATAAAGTTATAAATTTAGAATTGATGATATTTATGTAAATTTTAAAATCAACATCTTCATAATTGTATGAACAGAAATCAAATTGACAAAATAAAATCATTTTTGAATTCTTTTTATGCAATGACGTAATACTAATAGTTCTATTGGTTTAAATACACTTTATATAAGTTGTTCGAATTTTAGAATTTAAACTTTAATGTTTAATTTTAAGATATTAATCCTTAATAAACTTATATTTTCATAAATAAAACCTTCTAACTATAGGATTTAGAATTTTTGTCGGACAAGTCACGTAACTCTGATTGAAAGTGCAATTTAATCTTTAAAATGCATATACTCTTTATATTGGCTCAAATTTTTCTTCCCTCCCCCCTCCCTTCTCCCTTTCTTAATTTTTTGTGTTTTCAAATATATTTAGGAGTGAAATTATTCAAAATATCCCCAACTACGATCAATTATTACAATTTGATGGTCAAAATTTAAGGACATTAATGTTCAAACTTTAAAATAAACCATTAAAATTTAAGTTATAAAATTCAAAAAAAATTAAAGATTTAAAGTGTATTTAAGTAATTATCATTTTAAGTTTAACTTGTGTATTAAGCTTAACCTATATATTTGTATGGATAATAGGCATCATGACAGGAAGAATTTTGAATACTATGTGGAAAAAGTTCCATGCAACATAGTTGCTATGAATGATAAGGGGGAATTCGAAATAATTAAAACCCGATCGGACATTGATACCGACGATTATGGAGACTCACCTGCACCCGCACCTGCACCAAAGTTGATGATTTCGGACAACTGCATGAAATATTTCAAGCTCAAAAGTTCAACTGGAAAACTTGCTAAGGAAAGGAAGAAATATTTTGGAGGGTAGGCTAAAAGAAAAGTGATCCTCTCCATAAATTGATCCTCAATTTCTCTCAATGATAAATGGTGTGTGAGATTGATCACATGATTCATTCTCAAACAATAAATTATGTTTGTATGTAGAGTTTTATGTATATGTATCAAATTAAATAACACCGGTTCTATTTACAATGAATTCGATTCGACTCGACCCGACTTCACGTTTTTTTTTATATTTCAAATTAATTAAGTTGAGTTTTGTGTATATTTAATTTATCCGATTAAATAATACTGATTTCTATTTACAAATGGAAACTCATTTCGACTCGACTTAAGTTGTTTTTATTTTAAATTTGACGTCGGGCGGGATATGGATTATCCTGCGAGCTAGGTAACAAATAAATTCACAAGCAAAGAAACAAAAAATTCATCGGAAAACACAAAAAAACTTCTCTAATGCTTGAGTTTATATTTTATCAAAATCAAAGTTTTTTCCATTCAACTCACAAGCCAGGTTTTATAGCTAACAAAAACTTTCTCTCCAAGTCACTTTAGAATCTTCTTAGAGATACGAAAACAAAATCCTCATAGAGATATGGAAACAAAAATCCTAACAAACTTCCTAAAAATACGGAAATAAAATCTTAACAAGTAACAACTTATTATAAAAGATTTACTATCTAATAAAATACTATTACTATAAAGAACTAAATAATACTAATACTAATAATAAAGTCAGTCGTCCATCGACTTTCGAAGTTATGACGCCATTCCCGAAGAAGTTCGCTATACCCGAAGTCATGACGCCATCCGAAGCTGAACTTCAACCCTAAAGACACGAACTGAACGCCTGACCTCGAAGTCAACTGATACCATAGCGTTGATCTTTATCTTTTTTGTCCTTTACCATCATCATCGTACTGTCCAACCATTCAACATCTTCGGCCTAAAATCCTTCTGCATTAGATCTCCCCGTGCTGGAAAGAACTCGTCCTCGAGTTCAACATAGATATAATGGAAAATGTACGAGAAAATACTTCGACAACTGAAATACTTTCCTTTTGATTCGATCATGGGACACGATATTTCTGGTGTTGAATGTCCCTCGATCATCGGCGATAGTCCTGATGGAAGCTCTTCGGGCAATTCCTACACATCGGCTGATACTTCAGTGCCTTCCTCTGTCGAACTATTCTCACAAGGAAGTAGAAAATATATCACATCTTCACGATCAGTCTCCGATAAGAATCTAATTACGGACAATAGGTTCAGATTCTCGACTGCGAGGTGCTAACACAACCTTCTTTCCTTTAATACTAAGGGAATATGTATTCTTTCGACCATTATGAATGACATATATATTGCTAAGGTCGACCCAACAACACATGACATGCGTTCATTGTTGGGCTTCGGCACAGAAACGCACAGCGGAAATTAAAATTTTAAAATAATTTCCGAAACCCTAAAACAGGATCCATGCGAAAAACAATTAATTCAGAGGTTTAGAGATTATACCAGATATAAACAAAAACGAGAATCTGAAACCGACTGCTCCTCGAATCTCCAACGCAATACAAACCGATTGCGCCTCTACGGTATCCACACGAACGCCGCACGAACCGTCGAACGATTCTGCAATAAGAAGGACTTGCGGTACTAGCCACCAAAAGGAATGGATTTTGAAACTGTTTTCTCTCTAGTCTCTCTCTAAGAGCGGCTAGGGTTTTACAATTCTGATCTCTTACCCTAAGTAGCTGCTATATATCATATATATAGTAGTTAAAAGGAATTAATCAAAATCAAAACCTAATTATATAAAATCCGAATATATATATATATATATATATATATATATATATATATATATATCTTAATTAAGTCTTACTTAATTAATATACATATATACAAATTCTCCTTTTAATTTAAATTCGTGATTTAAATACTATTAATCATATTAATATATTTAAATCCTTAAAATTTAAATTAATTCTCTTTTAAATAACGTTCTATGTGTGTGACCCTATAGGTTATTATTACGTTGACAATAATTTTAAAATCATATTATAAAATTATAAACAGTGAGCGGCATCTAGTAATGCATCACTGCTACCCAAGTAATAATAAGATCGATGATTCGATGCAACCTTTTTGTGACCAATGTTTCAATGCAATTTAATCCTTTTAACCTTAATATCCTAGATTAAACTCAAGTCATGGAATGTGTCATACTCTTCATAATTTAATCTGAGTTTTCTTGATCAATGAGTAGACTATATGAAACAAATCACTATTTGAGCATGGCCATGCATTTCATATTCCTACTCAATCAAGAGGCCTATGGATATCACCCATAATATATAGGATGGTTAAATTCCATCTAGATCACTCATATTTCTCACATGATTAATGATGAACCCAATAATCACCTTTATAGTCCACCCGATTAAAGGTGACATTTGATGATATCAAAGTACATAAATTCTCGTGTAGTAATATAGCGATTTCAGGTCGGAGGACCATTACATCATTGTCACTATGAGAATTGCTAATGACACTTCGCATAATGCTCCATATAGAATTCTCATGGTGGGTCTGTCCAGTACATCGTTCTCTAACATATACCTATGCATTGACTTAATATCTCATATATTTATGACCAATGAGATTTGGTCATCAGTCAATCCACATACTAGTCTCAATGCATCATTGTTGTCCCATCAACAATGATACTCGACTAGGGACATTTAAGAACACTGATACTAATGGTAATATATAATCTCATGTTCAAGTCACATACTTAAAACTATATAATTTGTATCACTATTCTAAGGAATTTTATTATGTTAACAATTATATTACGCAGTAAATAAAACCATAATAAAATCATATATTTATTCAATCAAATATAATATCAAAATGTTAAGCAATTATATCAAATAATTGGCCTCTAGGGCATAAACTCTAACATTCATTGACACCACATCACACTAGGCGTTTTCCAAGTACCTTTGACCGATATAAAATGATACTAAACACTTTTTATTCTCTTTTACCTCAATGCCTTTATTTAGCGAAGACAACTTATATGGTTCGGGATGCCGATCCGTCTTCAACTGTAATTTTCGGACAACCTATTCGGACACCACATTCGTACAACTGCCACTGTCAATGATTAACTTGCAGACTTTATTCACTATGGTGCAAGTCATTTGGAAGATATTGGTTCTCAACCAATCATCTTCTGAATCACCATTAGGAGTTGGGAGACTCTTGCGAACGACAATGGTCTCTTGGCTATCTTCATACGACCCATTCTCCTCTTCATTGTCTTCTTCATATTCGTCATACTCAGGTTCTCCATAAAGTTCTCCTTTGTCTTCATATTCATCATATAGTTCATCTTCATCTACATATTAATCATATACAGGTTCTCTATAATCATCTATTTCTTCGGTTACTTCTTCCTCCACTAATTGTTTTTCATCAAAATCAGAATCAACATTATAAAATTCCTCATCACGATCAAGGTGTGAGAAATATTTTGGGACTTCCCCGGCCTGATACTGTCCACGAGAATAGTAACCCTCCTCGTCATGACCAAGGCGTGGGACTTCCTCAGCTGGAAACTGTCCACGATAGTGATCAAGGTGCATGACTTCCTCGTTCAAGACCTGTCCACGTCGACCCCGATTCTGCGCCTTGAGACACAAGGTTAACTCTGCAACCTGTCTTTATAAATCCTCAATCATCGCGTCCTGAATGTTACGATCTGATGTTGGACTTTCTCAGCTAGAACCTGCCCTTTACGACCACGACCACAAGTACGACCACCATCCATTGAAACTGATGAAGTCTATTCCCAGAAAGATGTTGGGCTCTGATACCGACTGACGCTAGGCGGGATAATGACTATACTGCGAGCTAGGTAACAAATAAATTCACAGGCAAACGAATAAGAGATTCACCGAAAAACACAGAGAAACTTCTTTAATGCTTGAGTTTATATTTTATCAAAATCAAAGTTTTTTTCATTCAACCCACAAGCCGAGTTTTATAGCTAACAAAATTTTTTTCTTCAAATCAATCTAGAATATTCTTAGAGAAATGGAAACAAAATCCTCCTAGAGATATGAAAACAAAAATTCTAGCAAACTTCCTAAAAATACGGAAATAAAATATTAACAAATAACAACTTATTATAAAAGATTTACTACCTAATAAAATACTATTACAATAAAGAACTAAATACTACTACCACTAATAATAAAGTCAGTCCATTGACTTCCGAAATTATGACGCTATTCCCGAAAAATTTTGCCATACCCGAAGTTATGACGCTATCCGAAGCCGAACTCTAACCTCGAAGACATGAATTGAATACCTGACCCCGAAGTCAACCGATCAATACTGTTACATTGATTCCTTAACCTTTGGTCTTTTAATATCATCATCGTACTGACCAATCATTTAGCATCTTCGATTTGAAATCTTTTTGCATCAAAATTAGTTTGGGTAAAAGGCCGGTAGGCAAATAAATCTTTATTTGATATGATAAATAAATTAGGTAGTCTGCATATGTGTGACATTATCATGAATCATTTCAATTTTCATATTTGTTGTTACACACCTAGTCTAAACATTCATGATATCATCATGAACGTTCCTCCTCCACCCCAGCCCGTCCTTGTGTGTGTCTGTTGTAATTCTCTAATTAAACACACCTAGAGGGGGGTGTGTGTGAATAGTTGTAAATACTTATAAGTGATCTACAGCAGCCAATTTTCAATTTTCAAATTCTGGACTAAAACAGACAGTTTGAAAAATAGTTTATTGTGTCTGCTTTAGAGCAAATTTCACTTTTCTTATAACACAGACAGAATAAAGTGATATGAGGAATGTTTGGATAAGTGTATTTCGCACTGCCAGAAAATCTACGTTGCAATATTAAGTTCAGTTATTCAGGAAATAATATCAAATCAAAACACGAGATAATCAAACCATAGACACAAGGATTTTTACGTGGTTCAACCCCTATCCTCTATTTAGTAGCCTAATCCACATCCAATCTCAACTAGGATTGGAGACTCTTTTTATTAATATTTAAAACTCAAATTAAATACAATAAGAACAACTTCCCTGTTCAATAAAAGCTTTCCTCCTTGTATGGGCACCTCTGCCCCTTTTTGCACTTCTGCAACCCTTGCACCTTTGCAACCTTAAAAGCTCTTTGAACAGACCCTATCCACTAATGGATCGACTACTCTAACAAATACTGGTGAACAGAACTTGTAACAAAGGATATTGGTTTACAATGGCTATTTCTAGCTAATAAAGAACTTACAAAGAGATGCTAACTTGCTGGAAAATTCTAGACAGTAAAAGCTCTCAAAGGAGGAATACAATCAATCAATCAATAAGACTAAAGATGATTACGGTAACGGCTATATGAATAAAACAGAGAATCAATTACCGATCTTTCTCTCTAATTAGCTCCTAACGGATAAATAAATTAGCATGAATCAATCATAGTTGGAGCAACAGAATATGTTTTGAAAAGATTGAATAATTGATTCCAAAAATAATTCAAAGACCCAGCTGATATTTAAGAGTATATATATTCAACGCAAACAGCTAAAGATATGGAAGGAATGATTTGCCTAGTTACCATAAGACTCCTTAATAGACTCCTATTATATAAAAGTATCTTTGGAATAATCTTCATAAGAGATATAATAGGAAATCAATTAATTTTGAATTCAAATACAAGAATTGATTGCTAATGAGCTGTTGGGTCAAGATTTCGAATGATTCCAGCAAACAAATATTGGCCACATGACCCAGTCCAATAGCAATTAAGGCCAAAGACCTAATTATAATATTTAACACAAGCCCGATTTATTGTCATCATTAAAACCTCTCAAGATATAAACCAACATTCTCCCCCTTTTTGATGATGACAATATTTAATTTATATGCCCCCCCTATCTATAAGGCTCCCTCTAAATATATGCATATTAAGGAGCAAAAAAAATGATTTGGATCTTGATCCAAATACCTAGTCTATTCAAATTTCAAATACCAGATATCTCTCCCCTTTGTCATTATCAAAAAGAAATCATTAAGCACAAGTTGGTTAGAACATAATCATCATTACCCAAATATCACTCCCCCTTTGTCATTAACAAAAAATAATTCATATCAATTTAGCAAGCTTATAACAAAATCACATATAATAACTAAAAAATATGATCATACCTTTGTGATTTGTTACCTATATATCAACATTGTTGTTACCAATAGTAAGCTTGCTGGATGTGCTCTGAAGTTTTTGATTTTGGATTTTCATACTCAAATCTCTTCAAAAACACTTCTTTTGATCATCCAATGTGGAGGTCACCTATAATCAAATATGGGGGTTGATTTCTTACAGTTCTAGATGATCTAGGAAGCTTGACAGTGGTCATCTGTTCGTTAGATTCAAACTGTGATATATCAAATTCTGTATCTGATTTCTCTTCTAAATTGGACGGGTCTGGCTGTCTATTTTTCGGTGTTTGCATGTCTCAGTTTTCTACTAAAATGGACGGTTCGATCTGTCTGGATTCAGATGTTTGCAAGTCTGCGTTTTCTTCTAAAACAGATGACTCAGGTTGTCTGTTTTCCTTTGTTTGTTTTTCTGATTCGATTGATCTTTCTTCTGATGCAGACGACTCAGTTTGCCTGGATTCAGCTATTTCAGTTCCACGAATCTGGGCATCTTTTTCTTCTAATTCGGACATCTTAGGCTGTCCAGATTTAGTAGTTTGGCTTCTACGACTCAAATTATTATTTCCAGCAGAATTCTCATTCTCTTCCTTTAACATGTTATGGTTAATTTCATTAAAAAAATACAAGTACAGATCCCTCATCATGATTGTCATGTGTATTAAATATGGAACATTTAGCACAATAAAAACTTTAGAATAAATAATATTATGAACCTTTGTGTTAGAAAAACCATATATCTAATTAAAACATTATTAAAAAATAATATGAGGTATTTACAGATTTCGTCAAATAATTTATAGGTAACTACTATTCGTCTCCTTTTTAACCTTAAAACATCTACAAAATGAACAAATAGTCTCTACCTTTTTGGTACCCAAATCTTCTTGGGTCCTTTTGGGTTAGTAGTATATAAATCACATTTCTTTACCCAAATTTATTTTATTCTAATTTTATTACAATTAGAATCAAAATGACCTTTAAAACCATATATTTTGCAAGTAACAAAAGGTGAGCAATAAAGAGGCTTGTTCCTTGGTTTATTATTTATTACTCTAATTGTATTAGTTGTGCTTGTGATGTTCTTAACAGGATTATATCCAATTCTTTGTTTATCTAGACTTGACCTTTGAGCACCTAACATTATATTTAAATTCTCTTCCCCTTGAACAAATTTTGCAAGATCCTTTTTCAATGAAATTATTTCTTCCTCATTATTATTTTGCATGTTTAATATTTTTCCATCATTAAAAGCATCAATACAAGTATCTCTCATTTTCAAACTTTCTTTTAAAACATCATTATTCTTTTTAAGATCATTGAATTCTTCATTTAATTTGTTTGTACGATTATATAGAATTTTATTATAATTATCAAGATAATCAATTTTAGCATTTAACTTAGATACTTCACTTGATGTGCAATCTTTAACTATTTCTTGTTTTTCATCAATCAATGTTTCTATCTCTTTCATTAAATCATTTATATAATTTTTTAAATGGGCATTTTTCTCTTTAATAAGAATATTTTCATTTTTTAAAACTAGATAATCAGAAATAGTAATATCACCAAGTTTAGAGTTTACCTCAGATGATTCTTGATTGCATAATCCAGTGAAACACAGTTGAACAGTTTCATCTTCTTGTTTCGTTTCGGACTTGCTCACTGGAGTTGAGCTACCTTTTTGATTTTTCCTTTGTTTCTTCCTTTAAGTAGTCTCTCGAGTTTTCTTGAGAGCATTTCAATTTCTTCATCAAAATCTTCGTGATCACTTTCATTGTTGCTCTCGACTTCAAGTGACAATGTTTTCTTTATTGGTGCTTCATCTCTTCATCATACCTCTTTAGTTGATTTTTGAATTCTTCAAGCTCTCCAAATAAAGTTAGAGTTTCCATCAAATTGATTGTAGTTGAGTCTTGAAGAGTTGTAACTTTTGGTGCGAACCGTTTGGGCATGACTCTAAGTATCTTTCTATTTATCTCCCTTTGATCAATTTTTCGGCCAAGCATACTTAGAGAGTTCATAAGAGTGAGGAATCTAGCTTGAGCTTCTTTGATAGATTCATTCTTCTCTAACCTGAAAAGCTCATAATCTTGCATTAGCATAATTAATTTGACTTCTTTTACCTTTGTAGTTCCCTCATGGCTCATGATGATTGTATCACATATTTCTTTAGCAGTGGTGCATGCAGAAACTTTGTCAATTTCAGCTTGAATCATTCCACTTAGCAGCGTGTTCATGGCTTTGGAGTCGTAGGATACCATGTATGATTCATTTAAATCCATTTCCATGAGAGTCTTCGATTTTCCATCATCATGTCTTGGAATGACAGGGCCATTCTCAACAACCCACCATTCTCATGGGTCTCGTTTGAGATAAATCATCATTCTAAACTTCCAAAAGTTGAAGTTTTCACTTCCGAGCAACAAAGGTGGTCGGCTTGTGGATTGACCTTCTTGAAAACTGAGGTGTGCCATATGATCTTTCCCTACGATCAGCAAAGATCAATATTAGTAGAGCCTTGCTTTAATACCAAATGTAATTCTCTAATTAAGCACACCTAGAGGGGGGATGAATAGGTGTAAATACTTAGAAGTGATCTACAACGGCTAATTTTCAATTTTCAGATTATGGACTAAAATAGACAGTTTGGAAAATAGTTTATTGTGTCTGCTTTAGAGCAAATTTCACTTTTCTTATAACACAGACAGAATAAAGTGATATGAGGAATGTCTGGATAAGTGTATTTCACACTGCCAGAAAATCTATGTTGCAATATTAAGTTCAGTTATTCAGGAAATAATATCAAATCAAAACACGAGATAATCAAACCATAGACACAAGGATTTTTACGTGGTTCGGCCCCTATCCTCTATCTAGTAGCCTAATCCACGTCCAATCCTAACTAGGATTGGAGACTCTTTTTATTAATATTTAAAACTCAAATTAAATACAATAAGAACAACTTCCCTGTTCAACAAAAGCTTTCTTCCTTGTATGGACACCTCTGCCCCTTTTTGCACTTCTGCAACCCTTGCACCTTTGCAACCTTAAAAGCTCTTTGAACAGACCCTATCCACTAATGGATCGACCACTCCGACAAATACTGGTGAACAGAACTTGTAACAAAGGATATTGGTTTACAATGATTATTTTCCAGCTAATAAAGAACTTACAAAGAGATGCTAACTTGCTGGAAAATTCTAGACAGTAAAAGCTCTCAAAGGAGGAATACAATCAATCAATCAATAAGACTAAAGATGATTACTGCTTTTCCCTTGCTGATGTATATTCCCTTGTGTACCTGTTATAGCCGAAAGGAAGATATATATATATATATATACTAAGGAGGGTAACAACTATATGAATAAAACAGAGAATCAATTACCGATCTTTCTCTCTAATTAGCTTCTAACGGATAAATAAATTAGCATGAATCAATAATAGTTGGAGCAACAGAATATGTTTTGAAAAGATTGAATAATTGATTTTAAAAATAATTCAAAGACCCAGCTGATATTTAGGAGTATATATATTCAATGCAAACAGCTAAAGATAAGGAAGGAATAATTTGACTAGTTACCATAAGACTCTTTAATAGACTCCTATTATATAAAAGTATTTTTGGAATAATCTTCATAAGAGATATAATATGAAATCAATTAATTTTGAATTCAAATACAAGACTTGATTGGTAATGAGCTGTCGGGTCAAGACTTCGAATGATTTCAGCAAACAAATATTGGTCACATGATCCGGTCCAATAACAATTACACAAAAGACCTAATTATAATATTTAACACAAACCCGATTTATTGTAATCATTAAAATCTCTCAAGATATAAACCAACATCTGTGTGAGTGGGCGCCTATGACATCGTGCAGTGGTATAGAGTAGATCATATATATGCCATAGATATTATGGTTTCTTTTTGAATACACATATATATCAAGAACAGTTTCCCTCTTATTTTTTAATTTCCTCCTTTCTCTTTCATTCTCTATCATCTCCTAAATTCTCTCACATAATTCATTACTATCAACTGCAAAACTCTTTATCCAAATATTATTAAATCTCAAATTATAATAATAGTAAAATTTAACTGTAAATTATACACAACAGGCCCTGAAGTATAAAAATCTTCATATTTCTAGTTATACTAATAACAGTTCTACTAAATTTTAATCCTTTTAATTACACACAAAATATAAATTACACACACAACAAGTGTCCCCATGTCCCTAGTCTAATATATAAAGCCGGAGCACCAATTTGGTGTAAACAATTTATTTTGAAATTTTTTGACTTTTTCTAAAATGCCCTTTTGACTTTTAAAATAATTCCTATCTTGTCTTTTAATATTAATTTTTTTAAAACTTTCTATTTAATCCTTCATATTTTATAATATTTTTTATTTTATCTTAAATAATTTACTCACGTAAATTGGACACGAGTGTATTTGAATTTCATCTATTTATATTTTTACCTCCCAATAAGGGTCAAAATATAAATAGATAAAATTAAAATATACTAATGTCCAATTTTCATGTCCACTTAATTTTTTTTAAAAAAATTTCTCTATTTTCTCACTCACAGTTTTAGGCAACAAGATCATATCCTGGTCATGAAATGATGGCAGTCTGAGGTCTTCCTGTCGCATGTTGCATGACACCACAAGAAACAATTGTTTTGCTCTTATGATGGTCATACAAACAAGTGCTGTGCAATATTACTACACACACACACACACACACACACACATATACAGAGAGGATCAAGAGCACTCTCTTTAAATAGCACTCCGCCTTAAATAGCACTCTACAATCAAAACGATGTAGTTTTTGGAGGACGCGGTGGTATTTTTGTAAATACAAGGTAGCATTGTATTTACAAAAATACCACCGCGTCCTCCAAAAACTACGTCGTTTTGATTGTAGAGTGTTATTTAAGACGGAGTGCTATTTAAGGAGAGTGCTCTTGATCCTGACCGTATATATATATATATAATAAAATATAAATATTTTTAAATTTCTCGCTCACTTAATAAATCATCCGAACCGTCCAAAATTTGGGATAGACATAACTAATATATATAGTAGGCTTAAATATGATTTACTATCCTAAACTTTATATCATATTCCACTTCAGTGATCCACCTTTCAATTTTGTCAATTAGATGATTGAACTATTAATTATTTTTCGATTTCTTTCAATTGGGTCGGCCACGTCAGAAATTACTGACGTGGCATCCTAATAGCCTAAATGAGTGCTTATGTGTAAAAAGAATATATTTTTTTAATGAGATCAAAGCACAAAAAAGTAAAATAACAAATAAAACAACTAAAAATTACACAAATAATATAAATTAGTTGTATAATTATTTATTTATACTTATATAAACAATATAAATTATTTATATAATTATTATATAAATAATATAATATTTATTTTTTTTAAACATAATTATTTTTATTAAAACAATTGCGTTTTATAATTTTTTTATTAAAAAAAATTGTGTTTTTTATTCTTATTAAACAAACTGCCTGTTTTTTTATTTTTATTAAAAAAATTGCGTTTTATTTTTATTAAACATAATTATTTTTATTAAAAAAAACTGCATTTTATTTTATTTTTTATTAAAAAAACTGTGTTTTATTTATTTTTAATAAAAAAATTGCGTTAAATTTTTTTTATTATTAAAAAAAAACTGCATTTTTTTTATTTTATTAAAAAAAATTGTGTTTTATTTATTTTTATTAATAAAAAACTGCTTTAATTATTAATTTTTTAAATAAAAACTGCATTTAATTATTTTTTTATTAAAAAAATTGTGTTTTATTTATTTTTATTAAAAAAACTGCATTTTTTTAATTTTTATTAAAAATAATTATTTGTGTAATTTTATACAACTAATTATTATATTATTTGTGTACTTTTTAGTTGTTTTATTTGTTATTTTACCTTTTTATCCTTTGATTTCATAAAAAAATGTTTTTTTACACATAAGCACTCATTTAGCCTATTAGGATGTCACGTCAGCAATTTCTGACGTGGCAGGCTCAATTGAATGAAATCGAAAAAATTAATAGTTCAATCATCTAATTGAAAAAATTAAAAGGTAGATCACCGAAGTGGAATATGACTTATAGTTTAGGGTAGTAAATCATATTTAAGCCTATATAGTACTACAATATATCACATGTGTTAGAACTCCAATACAATTTTTGTAATATTTTCTCATATATGCCCTTATGCATTCAATGATATTTATTGCATCTTACCATCACTACAATTAAATAACACTTATTAACTCTTCAACTTCAAAGAAAATATATTAAGAGTATTTTTGTCATTTTAACTTATGTATTGGTATGTGTAATTTTAGCTAAAAAACATTTATTATAGAACGGAGATAGTAGAACGTTTTGCATGCGCAAATCAAACCGGTCACAGGCACGGGATATTTGCATAGGAAGATTTTGCAATTGCTTCTGACTTCACTACAAACTTTAATAAAATTTTAAAATAACGAGTGCTAGGTAACTGGATAAAATTGTTTAATTTATCTATAGGAAGCATTAATAAGTTGTAATCTACTACTCCATCCGTCTCATGAAATTTTTTTTTATTATTATTTTGGGTAGTCCTATGTTAAATATCTATTTTCTTTTAATAACCAAATTTTTATATATATTTTTCCTATTATACCTGTAGTATTAGATATCTCATAATTTTCTTATTCTAATTCTCTCTCTATATTTAATGACATTATTATGGATAATTTTGTCATTTTATTCATCTTTTTAATATGCGTAAAAAGTCCACCATGACTTTTATCCTGGGACGGAGGGAGTACAATTTATCATCGTTTTTTGTAGATAAATTGTAACATTTTTTCATATATAGTACTCCATCCGTCTCAGGATAGAAGTCCTTATTACTATTTTGAGTAGTTCCATGTTAAATGTCCAATTTCTTTTAATAATCAAACTTTAACATATTTTTTCTATTATGCCTGTAGCATTAAATATCTCATACTTTTTTTATTCTATTTCTCTCTCCATATTTAATGACATTATTATGGACAATTTTGTCATTTTATTCCTCTTCTTAATATACGTAAAAAGTCGTTTATCCTAGGACGGAGAGAGTATTAATTATGGGAATTGGAACAAAGCTAGCCTTACTACTAATTGAGGAAGATCATACAACCATATAAACTACTACTCCCTCCATCCCAAAATATTTGACGTTTTAGGATGGTTTTTTTTCTCAAAATATTTGACGTTCTCCCATCCCAAGAATGGTTTGCCATTTATTTTCCTTCTCTACCCTTCCTTTTCCACCATTATTAATGCTTATTTTCCTTCACCATTTATTTTCCACTCGGAGCAGCCACCGGCTTCAAAAGCCGCCGTCGAATATTAGATAAGTGGGTTGATTTGAATATTAACTGACAAAGGCCAATGGCCGTCGAATCGCTACCAACAATGGCCTATGGCCGTACGAAGTTGTGGTGGTCAGATTCGACTGATAAGAGAAAAAGAGTTTCAGATCTGGCCGGAGAAGAAGAGTTTCAGAGTTGAGAATGGAGAAGAAGACAGATCTGGCTGGAGAAGAAGAGTTGAGAATGGAGAAGAAGAGCCGGATAAGATAAAATTTTAATTAAGGGTAAAATAGGAAAATTGCACCTATTCTTAATCTGTGTGAAAATATGTAGAACGTCAAATATTTTGGGATGTAGGGAATATTAAATATAATTTTGATTCTTTCACTAATAAATACTCCCCCGTTCCTAAAAAATTATCGTTTTAGAAGAAAAAATTTATTCCAAAAAGTTTGTCGTTTACAACTTTTGAGGAGAATAAATTATTTACTTTCCTATATTACCCCTACCTTCTCTCATTGTCCCAATAAATTCTCTCCCTTGTATTAATAGTTTTCAATTTCTCTAGTAGTGATGAAATTTCAAACAAATTTTACTCGGTAAATGACACTTTCTTAATCTATTTGTCAAAACCTTAAACGACAATTTTTTAATAACGAATGGAATTATAATTAACTTAATTAGAAACCAAGGATTGAATAAATACATCCATTAATAGTAGAATATTGATACATATGCTTAAGAGCTTCCAAGTATTCACATATTAATACTTGCAATCAAATTTCCTCTTACCCAACTTAATTAATCTAATGGAGTAATTAATTATTCTTCATATTATAGGTAAGAGAATATGGA
This sequence comes from Panax japonicus, assembly GCA_020205505.1. Classification (NCBI taxonomy): domain Eukaryota; kingdom Viridiplantae; phylum Streptophyta; class Magnoliopsida; order Apiales; family Araliaceae; genus Panax; species Panax japonicus. Next base: position 16,211,631 of record CM035113.1, on the reverse strand, counting down.
TGGACGATTAATTTTAGGTAACATTCAAGGGGCATAGCCACCATGACCACCACCCTCACCACTCCCACCACCTCCTCCATAAGCACTTCCATGTTCACCTCCACCACCATACCCACCTCCACCGCCAGAGCCACCACCGCCTCCACCAGCATATCCGCCACCTCCACCTTCTCCCCCCCCATTACCATATCCACTCCCTCCTGCTCCTCCCGGACCATAACCTGCTCCACCACCTCCACCATGCCCACCTCCTCCACCATATCCTCCACCTTGCTCTCCACCAGCTCCATATCCACCACCATTGCCGCCTCCTTCACCTCCGCCATAACCACCACCATGCTCACCACCAGCAGCTCCATATCCACCGCCACCACCTCCACCATTACCACCACCGCCTCCATACCCTCCAGCACCATAACCACCACTTCCACCTCCGGAACCACCACCACTTCCACCTCCGGCAGCACCAGCAGCACCATAACCTCCTCCACCACCATTGCCGCCACCACTACCACCCCCTCCATATCCTCCAGAACTACCACCTCCAGCGCCACCCCCTCCACCACTTCCATATCCACCTCCACCAGCAGCACCATAACCACCTCCACCACCATGTCCACCACCACTACCACCACCACCATAACCACCACTGCCACCTGCCCCACTGCCACTGCCACTCCCACCACCAACTCCATATCCACCTCCATGCGCCCCACCAACACCATAACCACCTCCACCACCACTTCCACCGCCACCACCACCACCATAACCTAGACCACTTCCGCCGCCACCACCACCACCATAACCTAGACCACTTCCGCCGCCACTTCCACCACCATACCCACCACTAACACCAATGCCATGTTCTCCCTCAAAGGTGAGGAGAGACCTAGCAGCAGAACATAATGCCACACCCAATAAGACGAACAAAACTAAACTAAAAACTTTGTGTGTAAGCATATTTAGGAATTTCAAATATCCCAAAATTATATGCTTAATTGCTTTGAGATGAAAGAGATTACAATATAGGCTTTTTATAGGAATTTTCTCTAAGTGGAGGGGAGGATCGGACCGCGTCAATGAACAGGAGGAAGTGGTTGAAGCACATGCAAAAGGGAATTGTAGCGATTTGGATTTCGGACAAGTAATTTTTTTGCAGTATATTTAGAGACTCCTATAAAAATATTTTCAATACTATAGATAAGAGTTGTAATTGCATAATTTATATTGTATAGTAAAGTTTATCTGAAATACAATTACATGATATATCAATACAATTAATTTTGAATAAATGACAGTAAAAATTAATGAATTTTTACAATTTTTTTTAAATTTTATTAACTAATTACAAAATTTTTATTTAAACTCTAAACGTAAATAAAAAAAATTCTATTTTACTTCAAATCGTTGATGGACATTAGTTGACTTCGTTTAATTATTTACTTATTATTATGTTAATTAACTAACGACTGTCAACGATTTTAAAGAAAATACAATCTCTCTTAAATTTATTGTTTAAAAATAAAAAAATTGTAATTAATAAAAATATTAAATTTGTTAAACTCGACTAATTTTTAACATCATTTATCTATTTATTTTCATAAACTATCCAAATAAATTGTTCATTTGAAATTTGCTTCACGAATTGTGGGGAGTACCACTTTTAATATGGTCCAATATATTGCACCCAAAGACACACTATCTAGGTAGCTAGTATACTACCCATCTTCGTGTGCTTTTGCTGTAACCCACATAAATTGATCATATATGGCTATGTAAGTATTGCGTATTTGATTATCAAAGCCACATGCATTAATCTTTATGGAACTAACTTATCTTATCCTCTCACTTGTTTGATGAATTCCATCAAAATGAATTTTTTTTATTAGTCATCCTATATATATTGGGATAATTTTATATAAAATTGTAATTTAAAATATACAAATACATAAGATTGGATAAAAAGAATAAAAAAATATCATTAATACTTATAATAAAAAAATCGACACCAATATTCGTAATGTATTATTGTTATTATTATTATTTGGAATCCCCCACTAGCTAAATAAAAAGGAAAGAATAAAATTCGAACCTAAGACCAAACGTTTCTAGGGTCTCAAACTTAACCATCAGACAAGTTTGTATGTACAATGTTGTGAATTATTTTCATTCCACAAAGTAAATATTTCAATGATAAATACATAGTGTTGGGTCATGATATTTCTCCTATACTGGGCCGGGTACGTTGGATTCACTTATTAATTAAGATATTGGGCTCATTGGGCCCAATCACTATATTGACTTCATTTAATCCTATAGAAACCGGGCTGGGTCAATGGGTCAACCCATTGGGTCTTTTAATATCTATTACTTTGACTTGTAATGATGATATAGTATGACAGTTGACCAAGATACCTGCCATACATTAATGTGGATGGGATTATAGCCGGCCGGCGATGTGAACAGCAACAAAAAGCAATGTACAGGTTTCATGCAGCCGGTAGAACCCATCAGATCATGGGGATATGTCAGATGGTGGTAGGTGGCACAATATTCCAGAAAAAGATATTATTTCCCACCGAGTAAGTCTTCACGGTAGAGGTATGTATTACACACACACGACCATAGATTGACACGATTCTCATTACACTAGACTTGATCATCCTCTTGAGTTAACCTTGTGAACACATATACTTACTCTCACGCCTGAGCTATCCCCCGGCGGTCCAGCCGTCAAGCTTGTGGTGTTGTCGTGTTTACTGTGCAGGATCAGGACGTCTTTCGTGATTGGGACGTGAAGAAAGATCTTGGCGTTAACATTGGCGCTAGAAGAAGGGCGAGTTCTAGTGTCCTGAGTATTTTTCAATCACTCACTCTGTTTTATTCTATCCAGTTTGCATGGGGAAGAGTAGAACATCTACACCCGAAGGACAGCCGATGGCTGTCAGTGATTCAGCACCGCGAATATCTGCCAAAGATCGTTTGGGACCAACTATAAGTGTCCATGCTAGCACAGCATCCAAACGTTCACCTGAAGATTCTCGACCAAGGGCGGTAGGCAAAGCAAAGCGTAAGCTTATATTCCCCACAGAGAGAGAGCCTGGTCATGGTCGGAAACGAGTAGAAGGCACCTCGCCTAGAACTCGAAACCGAGATGACCAAAACGCAAAAGCCTCCCGGTTGGCAAAGATGGCAGATGAAGCAGATAAGGCCATGGAAGCACTTATGAAACAACGTCAGGACATAGCCGAGCAAATGGCTCGAGTGGCAGAATTAAGGGACGAGGAGCTCAGTTATGTCCAATCCGAAGAGCAAGGACATCGAAGCGGAAAAGAACCTGCTCACTCAGTACGGGAGTCTCTAGGTCGAACTAGAGAAAGAAGAAGATCTCGGAGCCCTACTCCTCAAAGATCGAAGAAGGTATATCTCCCCATCGAATCCGGGGAGCACAGACGAAGTTCACGAAGAGGTCGATCCAGAGATCGCACTTCGGGCACTGTGACGAGAATGTGCAACGACATCAGAAGCTGAATACGCTCTCCGAGAAGTGCATGAAGGAATTTGTGGCGACCATATGGCTGCTAAGTCATTAGCATATAAAGTACTTCGTCAGGGATACTACTGGCCTACAATCTTCAAGGAAGCAACCGAATATGTGAAGAAGTGCGAGAAGTGCCAGCTCAACAGTCCAATACCGCATCAGCCACCAGAAGAGCTATACTCGATCCTATCTCCTATACCCTTCGCTGTCTGGGGGGTTGATATATTGGGGCCGCTACCGAAAGCAAAAGGTCAGGTCAGTTTTGTTATAGTTGCCATAGACTATATGACCAAATGGGTTGAAGCAAAGCCACTTAGGTCAATAACGGAACAGGAATGTTTGAAATTCATGAAAGAGTCAGTTGTATTTCGTTTCGGAATTCCTAAGGTGGTAATATCAGACAATGGCCGTCAGTTTGTTGGATCAAAATTTGAAGCTTTCTTAGCAGAGTTGGGGATCCAGCACAGAAAGACTTCAGTGGCTCATCCTCAATCAAACGGACAAGTTGAAGTGACCAACAGAACGCTATTGAACGGGATCAAGCGCAGACTGGACGAAGCTAAAGGCAGATGGCCAGAAGAGTTATTAAGCGTATTATGGGCATATCGAACTACTCCGAGGACTACAACAGGAGATTCCCCTTTCAGATTGGCTTATGGTACTGATGCCTTAGTCCCAATTGAAATTGGATCTCCGAGTCTTCGAGTCAGTCAATTCAATGAGATCTACAACGAAGAAGGACTGAAGACCAATCTTGATCTGTTGGAAGAAGTCAGGGAAATAGCCTTAATCAGATTGGCAGCATATCAGCGAAGAGTGGCCAAGCATTACAATAAGGGGGTAAAACTTCGCAGATTTGAAGTAGGAGATTTTGTTCTCAGAGAAGTCGAAGCGTCTACACCTCAGAATTTGGGAAAGCTAATGCCAAATTGGGAAGGACCTTATGAAGTCACAGAGGTTCCGAAGCCGGGGACTTATCGTTTGAAGGCATTAGATGGCTCAGTAATCAAAAACACTTGGCACGCTGGCCGGCTCAGAAAATATTTTCAGTAGATTTATTGTCAATACATCAAAAGTCTGTAAATATCTACATCATCATCAATAAAAGATCATCTTTTCCCTCAAAAGGTTTTGTCTTTGTTGCTGCTCAGTTCAAAGGAGTTAGGAGGTTCGGGAGGACTTGCTGACCATTCGATGGTAGCCTCTTCGGCAGGTGGTCACTATTTGGCATTGTCAGGCCCTTCGGGGTAGGCATTTGTCGCCACTATTTGGCAGTGTCAGGCCCTTCGGGGTAGGCATTTGTCGCCACTATTTGGCAGTGTCAGGCCCTTCGGGGTAGGCATTTGTCGCCACTATTTGGCAGTGTCAGGCCCTTCGGGGTAGGCATTTGTCGCCACTTAGACCTTGTCAGGCCCTTTGTGGTAGGCAAGTGTCATCTTTTGGTTCTGTTAGGCCTTTCGGGGTAAATTAACCTTCAATGAAGCAGATCCGTCTCACACTTCGATGACCGAATAAGTATCCCTTAACTCTATTACCTAAATTTTTTCTAAGTGTTGAGTTCGGAATACCTCATTATTTAAACTTCATCTGTTATGATTAATTGTTAGTAACAACTGAGTCCTCAGAGCTATTATGTATTTTTTCAGTAACACAAGTACTTAGGAATTCACGCAATACAAACGCACCGAAGTCATAATGGACGAAGTCCGAATTCATTAATATTCAAATCTGATTACAAAAATAGATAATTTTTACAAGTCCTATAAATCAAAATAAAATTTTCTTTAGTTCTTGGTAACTTCCCAATCCAATAAAGATGGATCTAGTTGAGCAGCCACCAACTTTTCCTTTCCTATACTACGGCACTCCTCATAACCTTCATAATAAACCTTTAAGATTTCTGATCCCAGTTCGTCCGATGTACGATAGTCTGCCCGAATTTGGGCAATCATATCTTCGGTGAAAGGTGGATCTCGCTCCTGAAGTGCCTTTATCTTACCGCGAAGCTTACGACGCTTGGCCTTCTGAACTTTTTTGACAGATCGGGCCTTCGTCTGAGCTTCACGGAGTTGGGTCGATAGTTGTTGGTTGGCTGCAACAAGATCCTCTTTGGAAGTCTTCAAAGCCTCGGTCTCAGCTACAAAGCGGATATTCAGCATGGATAACTTCTGTTCACTGGCTCTCGATGTCTTCAACTCTCCTCTGACCGAGCTCAGCACATCATGAGTTTCCTTTATATCTTCCTTAGTCTGGGCCAATTCTCTTTGAAGACTCTCGTTGGTATGAAGGGCAGATTCATGTTCCTCCCTCTCTCGAGCCAACGTAGCCTTCAGCATGTTGTTCTCCCTCCTCAGAGTCTCCTCATCGGATTCGGCATTCAGATGCCTGGGACGTAAACGCCCGAAGACAGCGACCGCCTGCACATATTCAACAGTGTTCAGTAAATTTTAAGTATTTTAGCAAGTGAAGAAATATTTGCCTGATAAAATTCTTACTTACCTTTGCCAAGTAACTCATGCCTTCGTCAAGAAAGTTCCCATTCGTATGGGTATTGAATCGGTGATCATCATTCTCCTGGACGAAGGCTTCAAACAGGTGAAATGGGAAATTAACGTTGAAGTGAGGCCATAAAGTCGACCCTCCGGTTGCCTCGTCATGGAAACTTCGTGTTGAAGGCCTTGGGGGGGAAGGCATCGGCTGATCTCGTACAGGAGAAGGGTCCATATAGATGTTTTCGGGGGAAACAGACCGAGTTGGAGATGGATCCCGAACTGGAAGAGTTGGAGACGTTGGAATAGAGTCATTGTCAGCTGATCGTTTTCTTTTTCGAGATGGTTCCGCAGCAGACTCGTTTATTTCCTCATCTTCATTTACCGTTGAAATCTCCTCGGGTCTCGTTGAAGGATGAATGTTTACAGAAGGAACCCTAAGCTCATCAGGGTTTAGGGGGATGATCGTGCTTCTCAACTTTTTGACCCTAAGCATTTGTCTTCGTTCCTCCACGGAAAGATCCAGTAAACTTGTTCGAACCAATGGAGGGGCAGTAGTTGGAGGTACTATATCAGCAATTGGGGGTATTGGATCTACGATCAGTGGTGAAGGGTCGGCAGTTGGGGGTACTGGACTTTTGTTCGGTGGCACTGAGTCGGCCGTTGTTGTTGGAATGGTGGATGAAGGTATCGGATTGAAGGAGGGTTCAGGTTCGGAAAATTCTTCAGAATCAGAGGGGATGGAGATTAGCCGAGGTTTTCGGACAGCCCTCTTCTTTCGTCGAAGCTGAAGAACTTTTTCTGGAAGAATAGGTTCTTCATCTTCTGTTGCATGGGCTCTGGGCTCTTCAGTTGGTCTTTCGGTAGATGGGTTGAATTTGGAAGAAGCATCCTGTTGTGAAGGTCTTGCATCAGCATCTGCAAATTTTTCAACATTCTCTTCAGAGGGGACTTCATGTTGTAAAGAATCGGTGGGGGCTTCTACCGGTCTCCCAGCTATCAAATCTTCTAATTCTTTTATCTCCGAAAGTGATGGTTTGATCAAAGTCACTACAAAAGAATAACAGTTCTATGTCAGAAGTTTACATTGCATGAATTTCGAATATCCACGAAATAAATTCATACTTACATTTGTGATTGTACAACCACGCTTGGTTGGAAAGAAGTCTGTAATTCCATTCCTCCCTCGGGAAGTTGTCCAGAAGCTCTATTATCTCAGCTTCACGTTCTTCGGAGACATCCCCGAAGTCAGCAGAAATTTTCTCATCTGTTGCCCAGCCAGGTAAGGAAGAGAATTCGGGCCCTTTAACAAAAAACCATCGCTCGTGCCATTTTTTGTTGCTCGAAGGAGTATTTACTAATGAGCGTCTCTCAAAATTCTCTCCTGCTTTTGAAGAGAGTTTACTTATGGCCTTGAATCCTTTTTCCCGAGATTGACCGACCTTGTATATTGTAAAGAAAAAATCGAGTGAGGGTTCGACGCCGAATTCGTGACATAGGGCTATGAATGCCAGAATATGAATGTATGAGTTCGGCATCAGTTGGGCGAACCCGATCCCCAGAAACCCTAACAGGGTCACCACGAAGGCATGCAGGGGGAATCGGATGCCTTTCTCCAAAATGGTTGTCGTCACGGCTATCCACCCTTCAGGACGTTGGTACATTTTTTCCCCAAACCTGGGAACTCTTATCTGATGGGTTTCTGGGATATGGCAACGGGTTCGAAGCCTATCCAGATCGGCTTCAACAACTTTCGAGGAGATGTTGGCATGAACGTATAGCTCATTGTCCCCATAAAACTCAGAAGGGCTAGGAGAAAAGGTTGGTGTCTGTTTCTTCGAAGTGGTCGCAGTAGCTTGACCAGAGCTCGAGGCGCCCTTGCTAGGGTTAGAGTCTGGAACAATGGAGCTGATGGGTTCAACTGACAGGGGAATGCCTTGATCGGAATCTTGAGACGTCATTGTCAACAAATTTGCAGAGAAGTGCAAAGAGAATTTGATAGAAGTGAAGAAAGCTTGAAGTTTTGAAATTTGAATTGCCAGGTAAAATTGTTCAAATTGGTAAAGTTAGCTTTTTATACTGACGGTTATACAGGAATCAAGGCCGGCGCATTAATTAACAGTAATGATGAGAATTCGAATGAGGCGTGTTTGGATGACCTTTGGATATTTCACCCGATTGGGCCTAACCATTGAGTTTCCTGTATCGGTCCATCTTGTTCAAATTAAAATCCTTTATAAGAATGGGCCTATTATCCTGGGCATCCTGCCATCTCTTAGCCTATTTTACACATCAAAGTGGGTATACTTCAACTATCTCTCACTTTTGGGCCTTTATTAAATTCTGTTATCATGGACCATTTATAGTTTTCTATTAAACATCATGTTTAACTAAAAAACTAGGGGGTAATGTTGGGTCATGATATTTCTCCTATACTGGGCCGGGTACGTTGGATTCACTTATTAATTAAGATATTGGGCTCATTGGGCCCAATCACTATATTGACTTCATTTAATCCTATAGAAACCGGGCTGGGTCAATGGGTCAACCCATTGGGTCTTTTAATATCTATTACTTTGACTTGTAATGATGATATAGTATGACAGTTGACCAAGATACCTGCCATACATTAATGTGGATGGGATTATAGCCGGCCGGCGATGTGAACAGCAACAAAAAGCAATGTACAGGTTTCATGCAGCCGGTAGAACCCATCAGATCATGGGGATATGTCAGATGGTGGTAGGTGGCACAATATTCCAGAAAAAGATATTATTTCCCACCGAGTAAGTCTTCACGGTAGAGGTATGTATTACACACACACGACCATAGATTGACACGATTCTCATTACACTAGACTTGATCATCCTCTTGAGTTAACCTTGTGAACACATATACTTACTCTCACGCCTGAGCTATCCCCCGGCGGTCCAGCCGTCAAGCTTGTGGTGTTGTCGTGTTTACTGTGCAGGATCAGGACGTCTTTCGTGATTGGGACGTGAAGAAAGATCTTGGCGTTAACACATAGCATATACAAGATAGAGTTAAGCTGATATGTGATACCTTTTTGGATGTTTATACATTTGTCTAAATTAATTATTTAGACTAATTCAAATTCTGCTATATATCCAAACTAAGTGCAGAAAGTTGAGATAAGAACACTTTTTGTAAGCGAGATATCCAATCTTGCTTTACAATTGAAACCGAGATATCCAAATTATTTTGGTTGTGGGTTTTTACGGTTATTGTTGGGGATAATTAAGAGCGAGAATTACGAATTTCCGATGTTGGGTGTTGAAGTTCGTTTGAGCTCTCTATTAAAGTAAGATACTATTATATTCTTTCATTTTTTTAGTAGTTTGTCAAGTTTTAGGATCCGAGAAGTAACTCAATAATTCCTATCTCGACAATTTCATATTTGAATAGGATTCGAGGGGTTTCTTAACAATTTCTCTTTCGACTCGAATCCACAAACACTTTAACTTCATCACTTCGAATCCTCTAACACTGTTAGTACTGTAAATATAGTAACATTTAATATACAATAACTAAGTTATTTAAATTTAGTACGCAAATCAGATTTAGAATGTAAACTGTACTTACTTGAAAAATTCGGATTCTGGAAATACAAAATAGATAAATCAGAGTATTTGAATTCACAGTCTCTTTGAAGCAAATTTATTCACTCTCTGGTGCTAAAGGTTTTTGAATAATTACTTCTCAAGATAAAACGGATTTCCAACTCTTAATTAGTAGCACTTCGAAATTAAGAATTCTTTGAACACAATTTCTATGTTCTGTACTTGAAACTTACTGTGATGATATGACGAGCAAAGGAAAAATCACTGGTAATGAATGAATTAAGGATCATGGAATCTGCAGAATGGGAAAATTGAATGAAGAATGCGCTCCCGGATAGACTATTTATAGAATAGTTTCGTGACTTATCAGATGTGATATGACCTTTGGCGCATCCATTCGTCAAAACGACGTAGTATCAGTGATTATAATAAATTAAATAAATTTTGTCCAAAAATTATATATATCACCTGCCCGACCCCGGACCCGGACCAGCCCGCCTGTCCGACCGGCGGCGACGCGCGTGTGGGTTCGAACCAAGCCTTGTGAGTATTTCTTTGAGTATAATGATACTTTGAGTGTAGCTAATATTGCAAGATTTCCTCAAGATATTCTCTTTTATACCAGTCAGATCTAGTCACCTACTAAGGTAACAAATATCATTTCTTTCATATTCGTAAATGGATATCATTTCTTTTATACTTGTAAGGGATATCACTTTCTTTCATACTCCTAAATCTAAACTTACTATGGTAAGTATTGCTTCTATAATTCCTAAAATGATTAGAAATTTCTTGGATGTTTGCGCTTCATCTAGTATAATTTCACTTCAACTTTTTATTTACCTGAATCTTCTTATTTAATTTTAATCGTTATCTTTGAAATATGAATCTTGAATATCATTCTTGAATTTGACTACATATTTTGGTCATCATGCTGATAATTTGGATATTATTGAACTCTTAACAAATTAAATGTTAAACCTCAAATATTTATTCTTTTATCTCATTATTCATACAACTTCTGTTCATACTTTATATTATTGTTACTTGTACTAATCATCAAAGAATCAAGTTATGGTGAACGTCTTTGTCCTGGGTGAAATGACGATATAATTATTTGGTGTCTTTGGTCTGTATGGCAGGAACACGTGGTGAAAGTTCTCTTTGGCTCATAGTGCAGGGATGGACTGTTGATTGGAATGATCATGACCATTTGTGATATAATTGAATATCTTTGGTCCGTAGTGCAAAGATAAAATGTTGATTTGTATAATTATGAATATGAATTGTGTATTGGTAAAATCATGATTCTTAGTGTTACAGGCAAAGGTAGGTGGTGAAAGTTCACTTTGGACTAGGTGCAAAGATGAGCTTTTGATTGGTGTTATAGGGATGAAATATTGATGGTGAATTTTTCAAATAGGAAAAGATAGTAGACATTATGTTTTACTTGACTCTTCTAATAGATTATTTGTTCCGCATCAATTATTGTTGAAAATTTATATTATCATAACTCTTTAATTTATTATTGTTGAAGGCTAAAGATAATTTATTCTTTGTTATCTTAGTCATGATACACTTTACTGGGCTATTTGATTTCACCATTTTCCTTTTTTTTCATTGTTCTTCTCAGAAAATGAGAGTGTACTTGGGACTAGTCGGTGAATGGAGTGATGGTCCGAAACTATAGAAATATCTCAATACATTATAAAATAGTGTGACAATAATCGTATTGAGAATTTAAGTTGGGTGTGAATATTGTTGTACTATATACATTATAATATATATATTGAAACCCACATTATGTGTGTTTTCATATTTTACACGACAATTTAATAATTGTAAATAGGAAAATTTATATTTAAATTTTGTAGTATGTATTTTGGCGACTCAAAATGGGTTGTGTGGACTTATTTTGGGAGCGTCACAGTTGGTATCAGAACTTAGGGATATGATCTCTGGTGGAGATCTGAGATTAGAACAAGGAGGAGAGAGACGAGTAAGATCAATCGCTAGTGTGTCCTACCCAAGATAAATCTCGTTATTTAATTAGTCGGCTTGGATGTGGGAACACGAAGTGATGTGTCAGTTTATTTACACTAATCTTTGTTTTCTAACCACATTTTAGAATGACATGTGAAAATCAAGAGGTGAATTATGAGGCAAATTTGGTTGAGAATTAGGAAGTTACGAATAATCATGTTGCGAACTCAGAAAATCATGCTGCTACCAACATGATAAATGATGGATTTTTTAAAGAACTTCATGAAATTTTTGCAGAACTAGGCAAGATAAACTACTGCCTACAATACCGGTAGAAACGCGAGTAACTTACGAATGGTCACTGCCAAGCAGTTCAAGGAGTTAGGACCACCTGAATTTCTCAGAAAGCCAGACCCACTCAAGGAAGAGACGTGAGTCAAATAAATGACGAAGATATTTGATGTACTGCGTTGCGCTGATGATCAAAAGGTTCCCTTCGCTACCGTTATGTTATGAGGAAAGCCAGATTACTAGTGGGAATTAGTGAAACGTACACATCATTCAGCACCTGAAATGTCTTGGGCGGAGTTTCAAGAGATTTTTAATGAAAAGTATTTTTTGGAGAGCATTTTCCACATGAAGGAAGTGGAATTTATTAAGTTGGAACATAATAATATGACTATCTCGCAGTACGAGACCAAATTTGTAGAACTATCCCAATTTGCGCCCCACTTGGTGGACAATGAAGAATGCATGACTCGAATGTTCTTATGAGGTTTAAAGTTTGAGATTCTTCAACATCTTATTTCTCATAAACTTCGTTTATAGTCAGATATCATGGATATAGCTCAATTAATAGAACGAGAGAAAGAAACATTGCAACTAGGAGATAACGACTGACAATGAGAGAGAAATTACAATAATAATCGTAACAATGACAAAAATCATCGCAACAATGAGAACAAACGAGGAGGGAATCGTCATGTTAGAAATGGTAACCATTTCATTGGTAATCCTAGCTCGGATACTAGAAGAAGTGAGTCGAGTGGAAACAACTTCAAGAAGAAGGGATTTAACAATGATCATAAAAAGACACCGACAACAACATCAACACAAACACCAACACCAATTTCAAGGGAATGAGAACTACCACTAGTAAAATGTTACAAGTGCGGAAACATCAGCCCAAAATTTACGTAGCAATCCAAGGTGTGTTACAGTTATGGAAAGGAATGCCACATAGCTCGATTGTGCCCTATAGAAAAATCAAGTTCAGTTGTAATTGTGACACCAAAGGCTGTTACAGACAAATTAAAGTCTGTGGTGCATGGGGATAGCTTTTTTTGTAACCTCCCAAAAGGCGTGGAAACCAGATGAAGTCATAACCAGTAAGCTAATTATAAACTCTCGTGAAGTCTATACCTTATTAGATACTTGTTCTACCCACTCTTTTATTTCTCCTGTTTGTGCTCAACGTTTGAACATAACTCTTGATAAATTAGATTTGGATTTATCTGTTGAAACAACATTAGGAAAAACCTTCATTACATCCTTTGTTTATAAATCTTGTTTGATTAAAATCGGCACCCTCACATTATCCATTGTTCTCATCTATTTAGAAATGATTGAATTTGATATGATTTTAAGAATTGATTGGTTAACTACCAATCATACTAAAATTAATTATTTTCATAAGGTCGTTAGTTTTCATATTCCTAATCAACCTGTTTTATGAATTCAAGCAACCAAACAGTTTAAATCAATAACTGTCATCTTTAGCCATAAATCCATTCGTTTATTAAAAAATGGATGTCAAGCTATCTTGACCCATGTCACCGATTTAAATAAAAAAACGTCAGATTTGAATGATATTTTCGTTGTTAATATACTCCCTGGCGTATTTCCTGAAGAACTTGCTGGCCTACTCTAGAGCATGAAATTAAATTTTGTATTGACCTTGAACTCGGTATAAAACCCATTTCGAAGACCCCATATCAAATGACTCTTATTGAACTTCAGTATTTAAAATTTTAACTATAGAAGTTGTTAGACACCGATTTCATACGTCCTAATACATCGCCTTGGGATGCTCCTATTTTTTTCGTAAAGAAGAAAGACGGGAGTATGAGACTCTACATTGACTATCGGGAGTTAAACCATGTAACCATAAAAATGGGTACCCGTTACCTCGCATTGATGATCTATTTGACCAATTGCAAGGTGCTTAATTCTTTTGAAAGATTGATCTCAGTACTAGATATCATCAGTTAAAGATTAAATTTGATGACATTCCAAAGTCTGCCTTCAGAACTCAATACGAGTATTACGAATTCCTAGTCATGTCTTTCGGATTGACTAATGCTTCTTCTGCCTTCATGAATATGATTAATCGAATATTCAAAGAATATTTGGATCATTTTGTGGTTATCTTTATTGATGACATCCTCATATAATCCAAAAGTCGTGAGGATCATGAGCGACATTTGGGGTTGATACTCCAAAAGTTGAAAATAATTTGCACACAAGCCAATCATATTTGATATGATAAAGCATATACTTTTTAACAATTTAAGTCATTTATTAATAAAGTATGTATTTATTAAAGGCTTTAATTTATCTACATGGTGCTGTTATATTTAATAAGTGATAAACCTATAGTTTTAAGCAATACTGTTAAAATTATGATGAGATCATGTTAATGAGATCTAAATTCTTAGATAGCTTAAAAACTAAAATTGTTCCCAATCGTTAGATTACTAAAAAGGAGATTAATGAATCTAGATAGATTGGTATATACTTTCCTTGCTCATTAGATGAGAATGATTGATCCCATGATCAATTATGTGGAGACATTAAAGCATTTATTTAGGTGCTTATTGGAGAATAAATTCATTGAATGTGTCTCGCTAAGGAATACCTAATGGAGTTTTACTTGTCCGTCAATAGGAATTTATGTAGTGATAGTAGTACAAGTGAACCTTAAACTTTAGATCATCATAGTATCTTGTGTACGATTAGTTATGTTTTGATGTCCCTTAAAACTCTTAGGGTATATCTAGTAAAAGGAGAGAATGTCCTATGTGATTCGATAAATAACAACCCATGAATCCTTGGCCAATGTAGAATAAAGTTAGAAATGAGTTCCTAATTTGCATTATTTATAGTTGTACATTTGAGAACGAAATAAATATAATTAAATAAAATAAGACTTGACAATAATTCTATGTCTTATATTTAATTGAAACACTGTATGGTAGAAGGATTGAATTGTACGATAACTATTTACTTAAAAGTTCTTTTATGATTAATGTTGAAATCTATATTATCTTTAAATTCATTGATCGCTAAGGGGGCTTACACTTATTGTAAAATAAATATTATTTATTTAAATAAATTAAATAGTTTAATTTATTTATTTAAATAAGATTAGAATTATTCTAGTTGATTTATTCATAATCGGTATAATATGGAGAACCTAAAGGGTCACACCATAAAAGAAAAAAATATTTATTTAAGAAGTAAATGACATAATCGTAATAATAAATTAAGTGTATTTAATTTAATCTATGGTGATAGAATAAATTAAATAGATCAATATTTATTATTTAATATTTTAGAAGTATTAAATATAAATTAATAAAAGGAGTCTTATTATTTTTATTACTACTACTATTATTAGTTTAATTCCTAATGGAGTTTGAGAATTAAGAAATAAAAGTACTATCATATATTCCTAAATGGATTAGGAGCCTAATTAATTAAAACAAAACCTTTTTCCTAAATAGTTTAGGAGGGTTACATACATCTATAAATAAAAGGAGTCTTATTATGGGTTAGGGTTACACACTTAATTCCAAGAGTTGGGAGAGTACGTATAATTATACAGAGATAAAATCTAGGGTTTTGCCAAATACTCATATTCTTGAATACGAAGGACTAGAATTTGAACTCGTACATGAGGAAGCACGGTTCTACAAGTGTATGAATCTGATTCTCCTTCTTCTTTGTTTAGATTGATAATTAAGTACAAAGCATGATCATGGTGATGGTTTGTATAAAAAATTTTAAAATCCATTTAATCGCGCTTCTGCTATGTTTATATAATATTTGATTGTATGATCGCACTATATACAAACCTAACTGTGGTATTTGAGCCTATGTTTGTGCTAATTATCGATTTTGATGATTCCATTTATATATGCTATTCAATTAGATCGAATTTTCTGGGCAAATGAAGAATTTTCTGGTTTTGCTACGCGGCACGGCCGCGCTGTTTCCAAGTTCATTCTGGGCGTGGCCACGCCACTTGTAAGAATCCATTTTTTTATTTTTTAATTAGCATAGATGGTTTATTTAATTGATAAAAGTTTAAAATAAAAGAGTTTATTTTATTTGAAATATAATTTCAGATTGCTAAAAATTAAAGGAGTTTAATATGGATTTGGTTTTTGATTAAAATATAAGGTGTTTATTTTGTTTCAAAACTAAATTTTAGCAATTTTTTACCCATTAAATGATATCGATGCATGTATGGAATGGATTTATTATTCATGAGATGAATGTTATTTATTAATATATATGTTGATATATATGATAATAAATAGGATTGATTATAGACTATTGACCAATGTGATTAGATTTTATTTTAGTTGGATGCATGAATGTATGGGTTTTATAAATGGGGTGTCTTCTCTAGTGTTTCTCGATGTAATTACTATCTCCCTCATATGTACTTGCATTTAACTGCTGATCAAGGTTTCTATTTAATGTAAATAGTTTATGTAATATGATTAGTTAGAATTACTTGAAGAACCGAAGACCAAGGAGCAATGAGCGTTTGAAGTTCCATTTGTAATGGAGCCCGAATTTAAATGTAATAGTTATATTTAAATTCAGTTCTTGCACCTTAGGGTTTAACCTTTTGGTTCACTTGGTGGCCAGATAGAATATAATATTCTATATGTGCATGCTTATACTATATATATGCGCTAAAAAAGATGATACAAATAATAATAAACCTTTCAAAGAAATTATATTAAGTCCGAAGCGTTCAAAGTCGCCTTCTAGCATGATAAAAATAATAGAGTATCAATAAATTACTAGAAGTTTGTTGTGACACCATAAAGCTTATTTTAATTTTTTGAGATGTTATTTTATCACATTTGATGCTCATAAAGAAATTGAACGATGCTGTTTTGTTATATTACCACAAGGACAATGTTTTTCTCTTTGAATATATGGTAGTGCTAGGTTGGACTTAACTTGTATAATTTTGATTCGGATGTGTCACCACTTGATCAAAATAATTTAAGAGGCAAAATAAAATGAGTTACATGATGATGTAATTGACAAGAGTTGCTACCTATTTATTTATATATAGTTTGTTGTGTCGAACTATGTAAGTGAGGGTAATATATTTTGAAGAAAATAGTGGAAGATACCAATTTAAAACAAGAACTAATTTATTTTGGTAATTAATTAATTAAATGAATGTATGCTAAAATGTTGTCTTTTTCACATGTAGAATTTGAAAATGTCAAACTCAATAATTTCACTGCGTAACATACTTGATGCTAACAAACTGACCGAACTGAATTTGATGGACTGGTTAAGGAATCTAAGAATAGTTCTCATTGCTGAAAATATTTCTTATGTCCTAGATTTGTCCGTCTCTACAAATGTTGCAGACTCAGCCTCTGAGGAAGAGATTGCTACTTTTAAAAAGTGGCAAGATGATGCATATGTGACTCAATGCATCATGCTCGCATCCATGAGTAATGAGCTTCAGCGCCAACATAAAACTATGGATGCTCCTACTATATTGTTGCACCTCAAAGAGTTGTATGGTGAACAAAGTAGGACTGCTAGATATTAGATATCTAAGGAGCTCTTCCGATCTCGTATAACTGAGGACACTACCATTGAGACTCATGTCCTTAAGATGATCAATTTGATTGAATAACTTGGACAACTTGGGTTCGTTATGGATGGGGAGTAAATTCAAGATTTGATCTTGTAGTTACTTAGAGATACCTTCTCACAATTTGTTGTGAATTTTCACATGAATAAGTTGGATGTCAGCTTGCCTGAATTACTTAACATGTTGAAAACTGTTGAAGGTCACTTCCCATCCAAGAAGGACTAAGTCTTATTGGTGGATGATTCTTCCAAGAAAAGAAAGAGGCCCAATGTATCTCCTGAAAAGAAGAAAAATAAGAAGGCTAAGGACAAGGCGAAAGATAAGGATAATAAGAAATCTGATCCAACTAGAAAAGGAATATGCTTCCATTGCAACAAGTCGGGTTACTGGAAGAGGAACTGCAAGGAGTTTCTTGCGGAACAAAAGCATAATAAGCTTGGAGAAGCTTTGAATTTCGATCAATATTTGTTCATGATTGAAATTAATTTTTCTTAAAGTCAAACTTCTACTTGGGTATTGGATACCGATTGTGGTTCTCATATATGTAATAATATGCAGGGACAAAGCAGAAGTAGAAAGCTGAACAAGGATGAGGTCGTTTTACGAGTGGGAAATGGAGCAAAGGTTGTTGCCTTAGCTGTAAGGACTTATTGTTTAGCTCTGCTTATGAGCAAGTCCATTAGTTTAAATAATTGTTATTTTGTTCCAACATTTATTAGAAACATCATTTCTATTTCTGTATTGGATATGGATGATTTTGATATTATAATAAAGAACAAAATTTGTTTTATTTATAATAAAAATGTTTTGTATGGTGTTTGTAATTTGCAAAATGGACTTTACATATTTGACTTGCATGAAAATATATTTCAAATTGAATAAACTAAGAAAAAGAAAAGAGATGATGTTAATTATACCTTTATGTGGCACTATAGACTCGGTCATATTAATGAAACAAGATTATCCAAGTTGCATAAAGATGAGCTTTTAGAGCTATCTGATTATGAATCATATCCAACTTGTGAATCTTGTCTCATGGGTAAGATGACTAAATCTCCTTTTAGTGGAAAAGGAGAAAGAGTTACAGAGTTTTTATTATCGATACACACAGACGTATTTGGACCTATGACAACGACTGCACGAGGAGGGTATTCTTATTTTATTACTTTTACTGATGATCACTCAAGATTTGAATATGTTTATTTAATGAAATATAAATCTGCATCGTTTGAAAAGTTCAAAGAATTCAAAGTGAAGTAAAGAAACAAAATGACAAGAGTATTAAGATTTTTTGATCGGATCGAGGTGGTGAATACTTAAGCAATAAGTTTCTCAATTGTCTCAAAAAAATGGTATAATCTTACAATGGACTCCACCAGGAACACCATAGATGAATGTTGTATCTGAAAGCAGAAATTAAACATTATTGGACATGGTTCGTTCCATGATGAGTTTTATCGATCTTCTAGTTTTTTCTTTTGGGGTTATGCTTTAAAATCGGCTGCATACCTACTTAACAAATCCATCCCAAAGACTCCATATGAGATATGGACAGGTAGGAAACCAAATCTTAAGCATATTAAGACTTTGGGTTGTCCAACTTATGTCAAAAAGTTTCAGAATGATAAGATGCAGACTAGATCCTACAAGTGTAGATTTATGGGATATCCTAAAGAAATATCAATGTATTATTTGTATCATCCTACTGATCAAAATATGTTTGTTGCGAAACATGTTGCCTTCTTGGAAAAGGAGTTTATCCTTTAAGGGTTCAGTGGGAGTAAGATATATCTTGAAGAAGTTCAAGAACCACAAAATACTACAGATCAAAGTCAGGTACCCGACCAAGTGGAAGAACTTAATGTATCACACCCTATTCGTAAATCTGGAAGAGTAACTGATGAGTGAGTTTTATGCCTACGAATCAGATACTGTTTAGGCTTAATTATTTGTTAACTTAAATTATTTTTAGTATCATTTAACTTGTTTTTGTGTTTATTTTGTAGGACATTGCTTTAGAGAGTTAAAAAAAAGGCAAATTGGGACATAATGACATTTATGTAATTTTTGGTCTAATGAATCCGTCAAGGAGGATTCCCTTAGTGTAAATGAACTGTTCGGGTTGAATTGGCAAGATGGATCCACCGGGTGAGCTCATTTAGTGTAAATGAATCCGCTAAGGCAGATTCAGTTGGGAAAAGGCAGTTGACTTACTTTGAGAAGTTGATTTTGACAAGGATTCTGGTGGCTGTTTCGGGAAGGACTTTAGAGAACATTAAAAAAAAAATTGGAGAGGCAAAGAGGGGAGAAAATATAGAACACCCAAGAGTTACACAAATTGGAACATCATACAACGAAGATTCTGAAGAACGTAAGAAAAGGATCACGCGAAGCTCAAGTGAGGAGTTGGAAGGAGGATCTACTGTAAAGTTTATTCTTTCTTTTCTTCTTTAACTTGTATCTTCAGTTGTTTAATTCTTCTATGAATTCATTATTCACTTTTTTCATGAGGAACTAAATTTCAGCTTAAGATTTCAATGGATCTTGTTGCATAGTTTAGATATATACACTTCCTCGTTAATTATTATTGACTATTATGTGATTGTTTATTATGGTTTATTTTTAATTATTTAATTTTATGATCAAAAATTATTGTGATTATCTATATGAATTTGAGAGATGGATTAAAGGTTTAGATTTGACCATAATAACATGTGATTGTGTTTTCTACATGGCGATGTAATTCATTATTTGTCTTTAGGATAGAGATATACCTACACACCGCATGTAATCAGGTAAATAACTTATGGTTCAAATCCTTTTTAATTATAAATCACATAGAGATATAATGGATTAGTTAACTAGGGTGTTCATCTTACTTCTATCAACTTTGGATTTAAGTTGATTTGTTTATGGTGCATCGAGAGATGATCATATATATTGACGTGTTCTTGATTAACAGTCCGAAATAGTTAATATAATTGAACAGGAAGTGTATTGACCTAAATGAAATAATAAGTGAAATTATAATCTTAAGACTTTAATATGTGTTTTCAACCATGTGATAATTAGTTTAGTTTAGTTAGTTGATAAATAGCATTAATAGCTTATTTAATTTACAATACTATTTATTTTAACTTATTTAAATAAGTTATATTTCACGTAAATTCATATTAGATTTTGAAATATTCTAACTTATTTATATTAAAGTTTAAAAAAGTATAATACTTAAATATATTTTTAATGTCTTAAAATTTATAATTTCGTACTATATACATTAAAAAAAGACTATTAATATTGTTATAATACAAATATTCTTATTCCAAAATATTTATTAATATTTTAAATTATTACATTTTAATATTTTAAATGACACTTAATATTTTGATAAAATCATTTTTCTTATGATAATATCAATAATGCTAAAATAATATTGTAATAATTGTAGAATATAATATATAAAGAGGAGAGAGAGAGTGACAACAATCAAATAAAGAATAAGTTAGCCGCTACATGTTATAGCAGCATGTTGATCTTTCATTATTATAATAGTTAATAATTATAATAATATTAATATTATTTGACCATTTGACCAAGTAAGTGATGTAACTGTTGTGACGTCCCCAAATTCAGACCACTTGTGACGCCCCCAAAATTAGGTATACATCACTCATTCTGAGTCGCCAGATACATTGTACAAAATTCAAATACAACTTCATTTATACAACTGTTGAGCTGTCGTATAGAATACGACCACAGTTAACTGTGAGTTTTAATACAAATGTATGTAACTCTCATGGTGCCTCGACCACAACCTTACAATGGTACTTTACATAAAAGTATAGTCAAAAATTGTTTTAGAAATGAAAATCTTTGGGAAGTGCTCAAGGAAACCTTCGTACATGGGAGGTCATCCGTCTAGGTTATAATAGATATCATATGGCTACAGAATAATCCTTGGTTGACCCAATAGACCCCAAAGAAAAACGAGAAGATTACTATCATCTTCTTTCCAATGGTGAGTCTTCTCTTGACATATAACTATCTCCACTGTCTCCAACTGAATATTATATTTCAAATAAACTCCAAGATCATATAGGTAGTGCCCGTAGATATACTCAACAAGTGGATGCGCACAACCCTATCTTATGATAACACGTGGTTGTATGTCATTAGACAGCTTGTATGATAGTGGCAAAACACCCTTCCAATGTTGGGTTCACCTCACCCTATTTGATTCACCAAATATAACTACTAAATGTTGTATAGAATACAACACACTTCTCTATACTGTTTAGGGAGAACCTCCACAACTAGAGACCACTGTTCTATTCCCTTGTTATCCCCGCTCGACCCGACAACACTCTTACGACAACACTCTTATTACCTGAAAGGAATTGTGAAGCAGAAAGGGTGAACACATCTAGCCCAGTAAAGAATATCATGACTAAAGAT
Source organism: Panax japonicus (assembly GCA_020205505.1). Taxonomy (NCBI): domain Eukaryota; kingdom Viridiplantae; phylum Streptophyta; class Magnoliopsida; order Apiales; family Araliaceae; genus Panax; species Panax japonicus. The sequence goes on along the minus strand of CM035113.1, from coordinate 16,189,662 downwards.
AATTAAATTATCAATAGCTTTCATCAATAATAAATCAGAGGTTTAGAACATAGGGTAGATGATAAAACTTTTCAACCATAGTTACAGCGGAACGAGCAATCCATTAGAAGAGTCAAATAGACCATAAAGTCTATTATCTTCTCTATGTTAAAAGTCCACCAATAATGTTTTATCCATATAAAATAAATCAAAAGTTCCTGTCCACAATCATATGAATAACTCATAATCATAATTGTGGTTCTAAGTTCCTCTTCGCAACCAGGACGAAGATAATTTTCATCACCTATCTTCACCTGAAACATCAAAAATCATGGTTATACCAAATCAGAATTCCTGCTCATAATCATACTAATAAATTCATCTTTGCACTACATGCCAAAGACATACAACTGTATTTTTGAAGAGTCAAGTAGAGCTTGATATCTACTATCTTCTACGAATTAAAAAAGTGTATAATAAATATTTTATCGCTGAGAATCAACTTAATAAATAATCCACATCATCGAATTATCTATGCACTACGGCCAAGGATATTCGTTAGTATCACATCCATGAATTATCCATGCACTACGACCAAAGATATTCATTATTATCACATCCGTGAATTAATATTTCATCGCTGAGACTCAGCTCAATAATTAATCCACATCATCGAATTATCCCTGCACTACAGGCTAAAGATATTCATTAGTATCACAACCACGAATTATCCATGCACTACGGGCCAAAGATAATCATGTTTTCATCAACGATCATGATCATGCCATAAAACAATTCATCTTTGCACCCTTGGCCGAAGAGAATCCATAGCCATAATCATACCAAAAACTTTCCATCAATGCACTATGGGCCAATGAGGACTTTTTCCACATCATTTGTAACATTACGGTCATGATTACAACGAATAATCCCTGATCATAATCATACCAAGTCCATTTATGCACTACGGCCAAAGATGAATTTTTCCACATCATTTGTAACATTATGGTCATGATTATACCGAATAATCCCTGGTCATAATCATACCAAGTCCATCTATGCACTACGGCCAAAGATGACTTTCAATACAATATAAGCATGAGGATGATGACAATGATATAAGAATTAATCAAATGAGATAAAGGATAAATATTAAACATTTATAATATAATTTATCCAGCGTTCAATAATAACCAAATGTTATTAATCACTTAATAATCTCATAATCTAATATCATTAATATTATAACCATATTTTAATCATTTCTTAAACTTATAAACAATTTATTTCAATTATTTACACTTTATCAAATAATGCATTTAATCATTCAAAAATGTCATACTCATAAGATTTCATCATCAATGATCAAATCCCTCATCAAAAATTTGCATATACCCTATATAGGATTCTCAAGCCATAAAATCATATTTTCCAATTTTATTACTTCACATAACATATTTAATTCATTTACTCATAACTAGTTCATTTTCATGCAAAATATTAAATCAGTCCCAAAAATATTTCTTTTCTGGGATTTAGCAGAATATAGTCCCATATTGAACATATATTTTTCTCAGAATTTTTAAAATTCATTTACTATTTTTCATATAGCTAAAACTACCGAATATTTAGACATTTATAATAAATTGTACTTTTGTCCAAAAATTCCAAAATTTATAGGGTATACTCCTGTTATATACATGTACTCCCAATAAAAATTTCACCAATTATAGAGTTAACCACAAGGAGTTATAAGGGTTTACTTTTAAAATAGCCTTTTCTCATAAAATTCATAACTCTTAATATATACATCCAAAAATCGCCATTTTTGGACACAATCTAGAAAACTCATCAACTTATCATTTCAAATTTTTCCAGAATTTTTGAGGGTCAGAAAAATTACGAATCTGCCCCTGACAGAAACCCCTTTTTAATGAAAATACTTTTCGTATGAATACGAATAATCATTTACCATGCATGCGGTAATCTACATAGACATGTTATTTCAACAGAATAATAAAGAATGGAACCAGGTCATGCGTAAATGCACAGACATGATATTCCAACAGAATAATAAATAATGGAATAATAGAAGAATTCACCAGGCATGGGATAGACCGCACAGACATGTTATTCCAACATAATAATAAATAATGGAACCAGGTCATGCGTAAAGCATAGACATGATGTTCCAACAGAATAATAAAGAATGGAATAACAGAAGAATTTCACCATGTATGCGGTACTTCGCATAAACAGGTTATTCCAACATAATAATAAATAATAGAACCAGGTCCGTCGTAAAACGCACAGACAGGATATTCCATCAGAATAATAAAGACGGAACCAAGTCCGGCGTAAAACACACAGACAGAATATTCCAACAGAATAATAAAAATGGAATAACAGAAGAATTTTACCAAGTATAGGGTAGCCCGCGTATACATGTTATTCCAACAAAATAATAAAGAATGGAATAACAAAAGTTCTCTTCATGAATAAGAAAGAAAGAATACCCCTTACGAGTACAACAAATAATATCCCCTACCTTAAGAAGAAGAGTACTGGATATATGAGTAGTGAAGTAGCAGAATACTTTTCTTCTTTCTCTCTATAATTTAGCTCTCTAGAGTTTCAGTGAATTCGTAAGAAATAATGAATGAATGAGCTTCTATTTATAGAAAAATGGACTGCATAGTAACTAACTCATGAACGGTCCAGATTGATTTACTTTAATCTGACGGTCCATATTTAAAGCAAAATCTTTTAAATAAAATATAATATATTCTATTAATAATCTAATAAAATGAATAACTTTAAAAAAGATTTTACTATGCAAATACTATGCAGGCACTATGCAAACACTATGTAGACACTATGCAAACACTATGTAGACACTATGCAAACACTATTCATAATAAAATATAATATATTCTAATTATTGTCTAATAAAACAGATACCTTTATAAAAGTATTCTGTTTTATATAAAAAGATTTTACTATTAGCCTAATAAAGCGAATAACTTTATAAAAGTATTCTGTTTTACATAAAAATTTTTCTGTTTTATTACATTAATAATACTAATAAAACAAAAGTGAGTGACTTATTACGTAAGCATCAATAATCAATACCGTGTGCTACTATACAACCACGCGTATTACTGTACTTTTAACACCGGGTGTTTCAACAGTTAACGATAAAACTTCCGCCGTTATTTTTATAAAAATATTTTTGTAGTTTTCTCAATCCGACAATAATTCCGTTGTGGGGTCCACCAATGATTGTACCGTCGTACGGATATTCCCCGATAAAAAGAATATTCCCCGACTAATCGAATATTCCCCGACACAACGAATATTTTATATCAACTTGCTTACTTTGCAAATTTTTTTTTCCACATATTACCCTTAACTTTAAACTTTTATCAATTTAACTATTTATCAAAATAAAAAAATTGAATACTTTTATTTTATAAAATTCGGGGTCTCACACCACTCATGTCTCAAATTTGGTTAGTCACGTGCAAAATCTAATATCATACTAAAATCATCAACAACACAATAATAGAATAAATTACATTGTTATAACATAAGTATTCTAGTCCCAAGGTTTCACAACCGTTACTAATACATTACGACTTAGCTTAATAAATATAACTTAATACATCATAGTAAATAAGTCTTCACACCACTTAATAATAATAATAAAGTCCTAATATTAGGAAATAAAGCTATTCTGAAGCTTTCTCTTTACCCTTATCCTTGCCCGAGGGTTCACTAGGTTTTGCCTTAACTGAAAGTTTTAAGGAAAACAAGGATGAGCAACAAATTTACGCAGCAAGTAATATTGCAAAAAGGGTAATCATATATAGAGTTTAAATCTTTAAGAGTATGATAGTGAATAATAATTCAGGAATTATCAACGATTCTCAATAAAGATCACTATGGACTGATTGATATCAATAAGAATCAACGCTTATTAAATTCAAGATTTCAAAGCAACGAATACTGAGCAGTCACTAAGGACTATGAACTTCTACTAGAATTAACAGTAATAAACTCATAATCCAATAAAACGATTACAACAAGTGATCAACCTAAAGTACCCTACGTTATGCATAACATTTAATCATATTAATGTGCGCGCTTCGGTCTCCTGATAAATATGTATTTACCCTTTCCAAGAGGGTTGTTCATCTCAGTTATTTATAAGAGTCCGTACCAAGTTAATTTGGTTTGGATAGCTTTTGATCATATACCAACAGTCTAGCCGAATCAATGGCTTAGACAACTTTCTTTTAAAATATATAATGAGCAATTATCATCTGAAATCAAGGTTTGAAAACTGTAAGCGAGTTCATTTTTAACTACAAAGTAGTAAGTCATGACCTTGCCATCCTGCATTAGAACACAACCAAGTCCTCTGTGCGACGCGTCACTATACACCACAAATCCTCCTGTATCATCTGGTAGTGATAATACAGGCACTTCGCTTAGTCTCTTTTTCAGCTCTTGAAAACTTTATTCGCACGTGTCCGTCCACACGAACATCACCGTCTTCCTCGTTAAATTGGTCAATGGGGTTGTTATCCTAGAAAAATCCTAGATAAATCTACGATAGTACCCAACTAACCATAAGAAACTTCTTACTTCAGTGGACATCTTTGGCTGCTCCCAATTACTCACTGCTTTTACCTTTGCAGTGTCAACTGAAATTTCATCCTCAGCCACCACGTGTCCTAAGAATTGAACCTTCTTTAACTACAATTCACACTTGGAAAACTTTGCATACAACTTCTCCTTCCTTAGCGCCTCCAAAACCATCTTCATATGTTCGGAGTGTTCTTCTTCCATCTTTGAGTAGGTCAATATAGCGTCAATGAAAACTACTACGAATTTATCTAAGAATGGCTTGAAGACTCGCTTTATCAAGTCCATAAATGCTACTGGAGCATTTGTCAACTCGAATGACATTACCAGAAATTCAAAATGTATGTAACGAGTTCGGAATGCCGTCTTTGATATGTCCTCCTCCCGTACCTTCAATTGGTGATAACCCTTCCATAGGTCTATCTTCGAGAAACACTTCGCTCCCTTAAGTTAATCAAAAAGTTTATCTATCCTTGGTAACAAATATCTATTTTTGATCGTTACTCTGCTCAATTCTTGATAATCGATACAGAGCCTCATCAATCCATCCTTCTTCTTAATAAACAACACTAGTGATCCCCAAGGAGACACACTCGGCTGAATAAAACCTTTATCTAGCAACTCTTGCAATTGTATTATCAATTCCTTTATTTCTACTAGCGCCATACGATATGGGGCTTTCAAAATCGGTGTCGTTCCCGGTGCTAAGTCTATTACGAATTTGATTTCTCTGTCTAGCGGAAGACCATGCAGATCGTTCGGGAGTACATCTTGAAATTCTCTCACAACAGGTATATCCTTAATTTCCATTCACTTCTTTCGTGTATCAACAATGTAAGCTAAGTAACCTACACATCTTTTCCTTAACAATTCCTTGGCCTGCATCATCGTAAGGCAACACGATTTCTTAAGTGATGAGCTACCATAAAACACTACCTTAGACTTATTCGGAGTCTGAAGGTTTACACTTTTATTCTGATAATCGATTATCGCAGCATGGTTATACAACCAATCCATTCCTAATATTACGTCAAACTCTCCCAACCTTATCGGGATCAAGTCTACCCTTAGTTCATGATCTCTAAAGTTTGTGCGACAATTTTGGAAAACATATTCTATAGGGATTATTTCCTTATTCGCAACTTCTATGTTCAAAGGATTTCTTAATCATTTTTGGGGTAAATTAAGTCGAATAACAAATTCCTTAGATACAAAAGAATAGGTGGCACCCGAATCAAATAATACATATATATTTATATTATTGATTGGGATAATACCTAACACCACGTCTTTCGTAGCTACTGCATCTTGGATGGTCATGTTAAATGTTCTGGCAGTTGGACGGTTGGATGGCGTCGGTCTGCCAATCATCAGTTTGCTGCTTTCTCCTTGTTGGCCGCTTTCTTTCTTTGGGCAGTCTTTAATCAGGTGGTCCGCCGAGCCACATGCGAAACAACCTTTGATCTTCTTCGGCTTTGGGAAGTTGGGAGAAATGTGTCCCTCCTGGCCATAGTTGTAGCAGGTATTGCGCCATTTCCAGCACTCACCATGGTGATTCCTTCTACACTTTAGGCATCCCTCAGTCCTTTTCTTGAAATCTCCACAAAACTTCCCTACTTGATTATTGTTGTGATTTTTGTTGTTGTTGTTATTCTCCCACTTCCTATTTCCTAGATTACTTCCCCCGCTGTTGCTTCCTCCACGACAATCTCTTCCTGTGATCTTACCCTTCTTCTCCTTGTTGTACAACTGAAAGAGTCACTACCTCCCTCTATAATAATGGCCTTCTCCAGCAATGTCACAAAAGAATCGATATGAAGAACTGACACCTTGTTAAATAACCAAGGCTTCAATCCTTGTTCAAAATGCCTAGCTTTCTTCTCTTCATCTACTACTTGGTGTTCTACAAACCGGGCATTGAACTTAGCTGCGTATTGCGCCACCGTCATATCTCCCTGCTTAAGTTCTAAGAACTTCACCTCCATCCTATTCTTTATGTTTTTCGGGAAATAGTTTTTGAAAAACAGAGTCTTGAACCTCTCACATCCTATTATCCCTTCTCCAGCTCTTTGCTGATTCGCCTCCCACCAGTAGTTTGACTCACATCTCATCATGTAGGTAGAAAACACCGTCTTTTGGTCTTCACGCACACGAGCGATGATGAAAGCCTTCTCCATCTCTTTGATCCACATTTGTGCCACGATCGTATCAGTAGTACCCATGAATTCCAGAGGTCCTACACTCCCAAAGTCCTTAAAATTTATGACTGGAACTGCTTGGGGAATGGGTGGTACTAGTTTGTTCCTTCCCCTAAGAGCTTCCCCAAACAAATCTACTAGCCTTTGTATAGGGTCTATTGTCCTCTCTCATCATTGACCAACTCTTCTGGTGCGGTTAGTCTACATCTGGGCGAAATGTTTTTGCATAACAAAATTTTTGTTTGTATTATCTTGTTTTATTACTTAAACATTTCTTAATGAAAAAGTAATAAATTTTTATAACACGTTTCTGAAATAAGATCATTTATATTTATATGCCAAATCATTAAATCAATATGATTATCCTTAGCGTACTTCTATAAATGACAATACATATCCCCTAATATCACAAAAGACGGGGACAACCACTAACATACTACTCCGCTGACATTTTTCAAAAGTTTGGGGTTTACAACTATCTAATATCTTACATAAAAAAATTGAGATTACAATACAATATATACATCAAATAAATGAAATACTACAACTACTAAATTCCTAACATCTAGACCCCAATCTAACATTTCGTGCTCCACAGCGCTCTGGTACTCCTTATGAGTGATGTGCGCCACCAAATCTGGACTTATGGTGTGTCGAGTCTGTCCATGCTCCGCTGGGTAGTGATATACCCCATCAATCAGTCTTTCCATGGCTGTGCGCAGAGTATATCCCATCTTGTTCATCTTCCTCCTCTTGCATCTCATCCCATCTTCTAAGTCGTTAGCCCGATCATTAGCTTCTTCCCACTTCTCCTCGAAGTGGATCCTATCCATCACTTCCATCTTTAACTGAGTATGGAGAGCTTCCTTCTCTGTCCTCTCGTTCAACTCTCTCTGCTCCATCTATTCCATCTTCCCTGCCAACTCCACATTCCGAGACACCGACCTGTGAAACAAAGTTCCCATCTGGATCCCTGCCTCAATGCGGTGAGCAATCTCCACCTCCATCTCTTGCACCACTAACTTTCTCTGATGGTCCTCGTCCCTCAGTTTCTAGAACTCAGACTCCATTTCTTTAGCCTCAGCCTCTAACTCCTCGACTCTGCATCATAACTCAAAAATCTACTCCTCATACTCCCCCCAGCATCCGATCCTCGAATGTAGCCTCGTTGGAGTCCTCCATGGGCTCATCCCCCATAGGTTCCTCCTCCATAAACTCCTCTTTTGGATCAGACTCTTCGAGAAATGGCTCCATATCCTCCTCCTAATCATCATCATTGATAAGGGCCACTACCGATATGGGCTCCGCTATCAATGTTGCCTTATATACCACGTGTATGTCACGCGGCTCCTCCTCTATAACTCTATTAGTTCATCCCAAGTCTGTCATCCTACAACCACAAACACAAGACAAACAAACAACAACTCCATCATAATGTTAACTAAAGAATAAGTTCATTGTATAGAATGAAATTATATTCCATAACACACTAAGTCTCTCTCTAGGAAAACTCTACATGAGTTTCATCCATCTCTATCTTCAAAGTTCTCCTTAGTTATAATCTAAGGACTCTCGCTCCTAAGGTTTATAACTACAACTTTGATACTAACCTGTGACGAACCCAAATTCAAACCACTCATGTCTCAAATTTGGTTCGTCACGTGCTAAATCTAACATCATACTAAAATCATCAACAACACAATAATAGAATAAATTACATTGTTTTAACATAATTATTCTCGTCCCAAGGTTTCGCAACCGTTACTAATACATTACGACTTAGCTTAAACATAACTTAATACATCATAGTAAATAAGTCTTCACACCACGTAATAATAATAATAAAGTCCTAATACTAGGAAATAAAGCTATTCTGAAGCCTTCTCTTTACCCTTGTCCTTGCCCGAGGGTTTACCACGTTCTGCCTTAACTGAAAGTTTTAAGGAAAACAAAGATGAGCAACAAATTTGCCCATCAAGTAATATTGCAAAAAGGGTAATCATATATAGAGTTTAAATCTTTAAGAGTATGATAGTGAATAATAATTCAGGAATTATCAAGGATTCTCAATAAAGATCACTATGGACTGATAGATATCAATAAGAATCGACGCTTATTAAATTCAAGATTTCAAAGCAATGAATACTGAGCAGTCACTAAGGACTATGAACTTCAACTAAAATTAACAGTAATAAACTGATAATCCAATAAAACGAGTATAACATGTGATCAGCCTAAATTACAATCATACTCATGTGCGCACGTCGGTCTCCTGACAAATATACATTTCCCCTTCCAAGAGGGTTGTTCATCTCAGTTATTTATAAGAGTCCATACCAAGTTAATTTGGTTTGAATAACTTTTGATCGTATACCAATAGTCTAGCCGAATCAATGGTTTAGACATCTTTCTTTTAAAATATATACATGAGCAATTATCATCCGAAATCAAGGTTCGAAAACTGTAAGCAAGTTCATTTCTAACTACGAAGTAGTAAGTCATGAGATATGAATCATAATTTCAAGGATCTACTTGTAAGAGCAATAATAACACAAGCTTGAATGATATTATATAAAATATAGTTAGGAACTTACTTTTAGAGTTTATGCCCTAGAGGCAAATTATTTGATATAATTGCTTAATATTTTGATATTATATTTGATTGAATAAATGAATGATTTTATTATGGTTTTATTTACTGCGTTATATAAATGTTAACATAATAAAATTCCTTAGAATAGTGATAAAATTTATATAGTTTCAAGTATGTGACTTGAACATGAGATTATATAATTACAATTAGTATCATTGCTCTTAAATGTCCCTAGTCGAGTATCATTGTTGATAGGACAAAAATGATGCATTGAGACTAGTATATGGATTGATTGATGACCAAATCTCATTGGTCATATATATATGAGATATTAAGTCAATGCATAGGTATGTGTTAGAGAACGATGTACTGGACATACCCACCATGAGAATTCTATGTGGAGCATCGAAGTGTCATTATCGATTCGCATAGTGACAATGATGTAATGGTCCTCCGACCTGAAATCACTATATTATTGCACGAGAATTTATGTACTTTGATATCATCAAAGGTCACCTTTAATAGGGTGGACTATAAAGGTGATAATTGGGTATATCATGAATCATGTGAGAAATATGAGTGATCTGGATGGAATTTAACCCTCCTATTTATTAGGGGTGATATCCATAGGCCTCTTGATTGAGTAGGACTATGAAATGCATGTCCATGCTCAAATAGTGATTTGTTTCATATAGTCTACTCATTGATCAAGAAAACTCAGATTAAATTATGAAGAGTATGACACATTCCATGACTCGAGTTTAATCTAAGATATCAAGGTTAAAAGGATTAAATTACATTGAAATATTGGTCACCAAAAGGTTGCATCGAATCATCGATCTTATTATTACTTGGGAAGCAGTGATGCATTACTAGATGCCGCTCATTGTTTATAATTTTATAATATGATTTTAAGATTATTTCCAACGTAATAATAACCTATAGGGTCACACACAAAAACGTAATTAAAAGAGAATTAATTTAAATTGTAAAGATTTAAATATGTCAATATGATTGATAGAATTTAAATTAATAGGATAATTTATATATAGGTATATTAATTAAGTAAGACTTAATTAAGATATATATATAAATAAATAAATAAATTCAAATTTTATTTTAATTAGATTAGGATTTTGATTAATTCCTATTAAATACTATATATGATATATAACATCCATTTTAGGTAACGAATCATAACCTAAAAAAAACCCTAGCCGCTCTTAGAGAGAAACTAGAGAAAAATTTTGAAAATCCTAATCCATGGTGGCTAGTACCACAGTTCTCTTCACTGCAGATCGTGCGACGATTTGGGGGACGTTCATGTGGATACCGTAGAGACGTGGTTCTGTTGGATTGCGTAAGGGATTCGAAGCCATTTCAGAACTCTTTCATAATTGGTATAATATCTAAACCACTGAATTAATTTTTATTTCGCCTGGATCCTATTTTTGTGTTTCGGAAATTGCTTTGATTATTTTATATTTTCGCTGCATTTTTGTGTCGAAACCCTACACTTACATCAACGAGATAAGGTTTAAATACTTGCACAATATTCAAAGTTGTGTAAGTTAGAAAACTTGCCTTACGCGTAGTCTACCAATGTAAATCTTAATATTACTCCAATGAACTATAATATCCTATTCATGTATCAACACATTAGTTATACAAGTTCATCTTGCACACCTACTATCCTAATTTACTATGATACACAAGTGTAATTCATCGATACTAAACATTTATTGATAGTCTTCTCATAGTCGCATGATCTCATACGTATGTCATCACCTAACTCGAAAGTCAGTTTCTAATACACTATGACATTAAAGAACATAGTTTGCCATCACATTTTGACTTAAGGTTATAAGAACTTATTCAACATTGGATTATTTCATTAACATGCTTATTGACACATGAATACTGCACTGGACATGTATTACGGATTAAAGGAACAATATATGAATGCATCAACCTTCAGACCAACAACAGAAAACAGACTCCACTGCAGGATGGCGCGGCCGCGCTGGATTTGAACTAAGGAGTGGCGCGGACGCGCTGCTCCTTGCTCAAACCAGAACAACTAAACTGAAGCTTGGCCAGACTTGCGCACCCATAGCTATTTATGATAATATTTGCAGAATCATACATGTTATAATGTTCATAACTAGGTTTGGTCTTTATTACGTCTTGTTCTTTACATGATTCATTATCAAATCCTATAAAACCAAAACTTTAAGTGTTGATTTAATAGAGTCTATCATGTTTTAGTCGTTAAACTCATACACACGATCAATAATTCTTAATTAAACATGCTCTTGTTATCTTAGTCATGTGTTTCAAGTTTGTATAGCTCTACTTCATTTAGACTTATTCCAAACCATTCTCAACTAATTTATTACGCATACGATTAGCTAGCATGTAGGTCAATAATTTCTATATGCATATTTATATCCCAATCATGAGAATCAAAATTTTATAATACATGCGAGGTCATTATCAACCAATTTAGTTTTCGAACTTTTAAGTTTCTTTAGAAATACATATAACACCAGCTATGCAACCTTTTAAATGCAAGATAACTTTAAACCACGCTTCATAATCATTTGTGTACATATTCAAGTCATGTACATAGGCTAGAAAGATCAGAACTTAAAGGCACAGAGTTCATCATGCTTTGTTTTTCAAAACTTCAAGTTTTCCTTTAGAAAATCATTAAAACCAAGCTAGTAAAACTTATTATGCACGAAACAAGCTTATGTCTTATATTAGATTCATTAACGTACATATATAAATCATTTACACATGTTCACAAGGTCAGAATATACATTACTCTATGTTTCACAAATTCTAGTTTTCCAAATCTTGAAGTCTTCTCTGAATACATACTAAACCAAGCTAAGGTAACTTAATATGTTCAAAACAACATCTATCCATATGATAGGGTCATTTACATGTATAATCTAACTAACAAAATATACTCAGAATAAGACAAGATCAACAAATCAATATCCATGACTGGCAGCCGGCGCGGCCGCCCAGTCATGTACTATAAAAGTGGCGCGGTCGCGCCACTTCGAGTAAAAAATTATTTTGTTCTGCTTCTGCAGAGCCTTAACACAACATTACCAATTTCTTTCTGCTGCAACCCAAACTAGTCTAATGCTTCTAAACATGCATATAAACTTGGACAACACAATGTCATGATAATTCATACTAATTGTCAGAGAATTAAAGAATTCCAAAAATTTGACAAAACTCAAAGTTAATAACAAAAACATAATTTATACCTCTTTGAAGCTTAAATTGATTTCCCAATGCACTAGTTATACTCCCACAATGCTCAGCAGCTCTCACTCTCAAATTACACTTATCAGAAAATTTTCAAGCAACAGAGAGTGAAAAGAAGAGGGTGCTATATATAGAGAATTGGTTTGCCCAGTTATTGTTCTTGCACAATGGTTTGATTTAATGGAAGATAAAAGGAAACAATGGACAAGAAGGATTTGGCCAACCATCACCTTCATAGCCATCATCACCATGGATTATAGCTGCTAGAGTTTACGCAATGAGATTATAGGCTACTGTTTGGCCACTGTTTGAGCACTGAGGAGTTTTAAATCTCAGCAACGTGATTATAATGCTTAGTTTGTTCTCTTGGACTCCCAAAATGTGATTTTAATGTGTTAATGCTATTACAAAATGGAAAGTTAGGGATTATTTATGTACCCTCTGTTAGAGTTTATGCCCTAGAGGCCAATTATTTGATATAATTGTTTAACGTTTTGATATTATATTTGATTGAATAAATACATGATTTTATTATGGTTTTATTTACTGCGTAATATAATTGTTAACATAATAAAATTCCTTAGAATAGTGATACAAATTATATAGTTTCAAGTATGTGACTTGAACATGAGATTATATATTACCATTAGTATCAGTGTTCTTAAATGTCCCTAGTCGAGTATCATTGTTGATGGGACAACAATGATGCATTGAGACTAGTATGTGGATTGACTGATGACCAAATCTCATTGGTCATAAATATATGAGATATTAAGTCAATGCATAGGTACATGTTAGAGAACGATGTACTGGACAGACCCACCATGAGAATTCTATATGGAGCATTATGCGAAGTGTCATTAGCAATTCTCATAGTGACAATGATGTAATGGTCCTCCGACCTGAAATCGCTATATTACTACACGAGAATTTATGTACTTTGATATCATCAAATGTCACCTTTAATCGGGTGGACTATAAAGGTGATTATTGGGTTCATCATTAATCATGTGAGAAATATGAGTGATCTAGATGGAATTTAACCATCCTATATATTATGGGTGATATCCATAGGCCTCTTGATTGAGTAGGACTATGAAATGCATGGCCATGCTCAAATAGTGATTTGTTTCATATAGTCTACTCATTGATCAAGAAAACTCAGATTAAATTATGAAGAGTATGGCACATTCCATGACTCGAGTTTAATCTAGGATATTAAGGTTAAAAGGATTAAATTGCATTGAAACATTGGTCACAAAAGGTTGCATCGAATCATCGATCTTATTATTACTTGGGTAGCAGTGATGCATTACTAGATGCCGCTCACTGTTTATAATTTTATAATATGATTTTAAAATTATTGCCAACGTAATAATAACCTATAGGGTCACACACATAGAACGTTATTAAAAGGGAATTAATTTAAAGGATTTAAATATATCAATATGATTGATAGTATTTAAATTACGAATTTAAATTAATAGGATAATTTATATATATAGGTATATTAATTAAGTAAGACTTAATTAAGATATATATATATATATATATATATATATATATATATATATATATATATATATATATATATATATAAATTCGGATTTTACAAATTAGGGTTTTGAATAGTGATTTTTATTTTGCTATATATATGATATGTAGCCTCCACTTTGGATGATTATCTCATTTCATAACAAAACCCTAGCCGCTCTTGAGAGAGAAGCTAGAGAGAAAAGTTCTGAAAATCCATCCTTGGTGGCTAGTACCATACTCCCTTTTTCTGCAGATCGTAGGACCATTCGTGCAGAGCGTTCGTGTGGATACCGTAGAGACGCAGTCCGCTTGAATTGCGTTGGAGATTCGACCGGATCGGTTCTAGCAAATCTAATCGGTAAAATTTCTACCCTCTGAATTAATTGATTTTCGCATGGATCCTGTTTTAGGGTTTCGGAAATTGCTTTAAAATTTTAATTTCCGCTTTGCGTTTCTGTGCCGAAGCCCTACACCCTCATCATATAATCCATATACATTAGTTTATTCTAATTAATGTTATAACATGTATGGACTCAATTTAATTGGTCAATAATAATTCAATATCTCCTTAAAACTTTATTATTCCAATTAGACTCTTTTATAGAAATAATTATTAGTTTGCAAATCATTGATTTAATACACATAAAGTTCATCTTTAATGTTCTCACACATACTTATTGTCACATAAGCATTATTTATGTAACTTATAATTCATTTTATTTTACTATATAGTTTTATATATTATATAGTCACATTAAAGTGTTACACTACACTTCCTTTTTACAATATAATTCCTATACTACATAGTCATATCACAATGTCACCTTTTACTTTATATTAGCACATATTTTGCATACATCAATTAAATGAGGAATTATAATTATAATTATATAAATTATTTTACTGTTTTGTATTCTATTATTTACAATATAATTAATGAATAATATAATATTAATTAATCATTCACTTCTAATTCATTCATTCATTAATTAAATTAAACCACTTAAATTTCCATTCTCATGCCACACAAGGCATTTCACAATTCTCATCATAAGCTCCACATTTTTTTTCAATTCTTATAAATTCAATTTAAATTAATTGAGTTATTCATTTCACAATAAATCAATATTTATATTCAAATAAATATTCATTTTCTTATTAATATTATTATTATTATTTATTCCAAAAATTCACGGTTCTTACAACTGCAACTATAACTTGTAGCCGCATGGACTTTTTTTTAAATCATAACCCTTAATTATATTGATAAGTGAGGGAGATCATGGTTGTTGGAATAGTTCTCCTAGCAATCGGTTGCCATTGATTAGAGCCATATATATATATATATATATATACACACACACACACACACAGCGGATCCAGTCTGGGAGTCCGGGCTGGAGTAAAAGAAGGACCAATTTTTTTTGTTGCTTTTTTTCTTTTTTTTTTTTAAAACAACTAAAAAAAAATTAAAAAAAATTATGGAACTGAAATTTTTCCATAATACAATGTTTTGGGCGTGATTTGAATACCTATACCAAAAAAATGTATGTACAGTCTGCACAGACTGTACATACCTATTTTGTTATACGTATCCAAATCACATCCAAAATACTGTATTATATAAAAATTTCAGTTCTATAATTTTTTATTTATTTATATTTAGTTGTTTTAAAAAAAGAAAAAAAAAAAAAAGTCCTCATTTTAAGAAAATGCGGGAGTCTGGATAGGAACCAGACTCTCTCTCTATATATGTGACTTTGAACGAGGGAAGATAATTTAATTCACTATTAAGTTACAGATCTGGGATTTTCCTTCATGAAATAAGTTATGTTTCTTCTTTTTTTCATTTGTTGATGATTAATATGGGGTTTATAACGAGAGATTAAATTTGAAAGACCATATGATATTGGACAGATTACTGGATTTGGAGGAGGAAGGGAAAAAAATGAAAGAGGCAAAAAAATAACTCATATTTATTTTAAAAAGAATATCTATTTTTAAATGAGTTAGCAGCCAAATATTATGTATTTTAAAAAAAAATAAAATTATTTATCCCAGTCCATGCCACCAATTTAGTAAATGCAGTTAATAATTTTAGACGGAATGACATAATTAGAAATCAATCTTTATTTCAATCAGTCAATTAAAAAAATTAGAAGTTTAATCAGTCAGTGTATAATATGATCCAAATATAGTGGGATAAATGTGCATTTTACCGTTCATTCTGCATGTTATGTTTTTTTCTCATTTATATGTATGTTGCTATGACAAGGTTTTAGTATTATTCCTTTACTCATGGTCTCTGAAAAATGAGAACCAATTATGTAACATTTATAATGAAAATTAAAGGATTGACATTTTTGAAGCTTTATTAAGAAAAAACAAAGCTTAAAATGCAAAAGTGATATATGTACTATAAGGCTATTTGGATATTGCGCTATTTTTTTAATCAAAACAAAACGAATCCTTTACTATCAAAATTTGGATTCTGAACCCTATTATGTCATGTGGCGTTGACTTGTAAGCGTATAATGTAACGCCCGAGAAAATCAAATTATAATGTATGTGAACTTTTATTTGATTATATTGAATAAAATCATATTATGTGGATTAGTTTGAGTAAAGAAGTTAAATGTCGTTCTATGACCTAGGATGAATGAATGTGGTTAGTATTCTGGCTGTGTGTTAGAATTAAATAGTATGAATTTTCAAGACGAAAATAAAAATTTTCCGAGAAATTTTCGTAAAATCACTATTCATCCATCTGCTCCGGAATTATTTTTGAAATTCCGAGAAATACGTAATGTTAGAATTTTAGAAACAAAGGAACACGACACCGCAACATCGGTCTTGTTGTGATACCCCAAATTTTTCAATTTTTCTATTTTGGTAAATAGTTAAATTGATAAAAGTTTAAAGTTAAGGGTAATATGTGATTTTTTTTTCAAAGTAAACAAGTTGATATAAAATATTTATTGTGTCGGGGAATATTCGATTAGTCGGGGAATATCCGTACGATGGTACAATCACTGGTGGACCCCACAACGGAATTATTGTCGGATTGAGAAAACGACAAAAATAATTTTATGAAAATAACGACAGAAGTTTTACCGTTAACTGTTGAAACACCCGGAGTTAAAAGTACAGTAATACGCGTGGTTGCATAGTTGCACACAGTATTGATTATTGATGCTTATGTGATAAGTCACTCAGTTTTGTTTTATTGGTATTATTAATGTAATAAAACAGAAAAACTTTTTATATAAAATAGAATACTTTTATAAATTTATTCGTTTTATTAGGCTAATAATAAAATCGTTTTATATAAAATAGAATACTTTTATAAAGTTATCTATTTTATTAGACAATAATTAGAATATA
Source organism: Panax japonicus (assembly GCA_020205505.1). Taxonomy (NCBI): domain Eukaryota; kingdom Viridiplantae; phylum Streptophyta; class Magnoliopsida; order Apiales; family Araliaceae; genus Panax; species Panax japonicus. Next base: position 16,172,034 of record CM035113.1, on the reverse strand, counting down.
TTATATTTTATTATGCATAGTGTCTGCATAGTGTTTGCATAGTAAAATCTTTAATAAAGTTATTCGTTTTTTAGATTATAAATAGAATATATTATATTTTATTTAAAAGATTTTGCTTTAAATATGTACCGTCAGATTAAAATAAATTAATCTGGACCGTTCATGAGTTAGTTACTATGTAGTCCATTTTTCTATAAATAGAAGCTAATTCCTTCATTATTTCTTACGAATTCACTGAAACTCTAGAGAGATAAACTATAGAGAGAAAGAAGAAAAGTATTCTGCTACTTCACTACTCATATATCCAGTACTCTTCTTCTTAAGGTAGGGAATATTATTTGTTGTACTCATAAGGGTATTATTTCTTTTGTATTCATGAAGAGAACTTATGTTATTCCATTATTTATTATTCTGTTGGAATAACCTGTATACGCGAGCTACCCTATTCTTGGTGAAATTCTTCTGTTAGTCCATTCTTTATTATTCTATTGGAATATCCTGTCTGTGCGTTTTACGCCGGACCTGGTTCCATTCTTTATTATTCTGTTGGAATATCCTGTCTGTGCGTTTTACGCTGGACCTGGTTCTGTTATTTATTATTCTGTTGGAATATCCTGTCAGTGCGTATTACGTCTTACTTGGTTCCGTTATTTAGTATTCTGTTGGAATAACCTGTCTATGCAAAGTACCGCATGCATGGTGATTTCTGTTGTTATTGCATTCTTTATTATTTTGTTGGAACATCCTATCGGTGCGAATTTTGCCTGACCTGGTTCCGTTATTATTATTCTGTTGGAATAACCTGTCTATGTGAAGTATCGCATGCATGGTGATTTCTTTTGTTATTTCACTCTTTATTATACTCAGTTATTTAAAGTTTTGACTTCTATACTCTATGAAATTAGTGGAATATCCTTGATATTTGCACTTCATCCAGTATCTTTTTATGGAAATATTCTTCTGAGCATTCTTGAATTTTACTCCACAAAGAAGTATCATGTTGACAATTTGGACGTTATTAGTTCCTGGATAAATTAATTCTTGAACTTGTTTTTATTGAATTCTTATATCATTGTCATCATCCTCATGTTTATATTATGTTGAAAGTCATCTGTTGTCTGTAGTGCATAGATGGACTTGGACTTGGTATGATTATGACCAGAGATTATTCGGTATAATCATGACCGTAATGTTACAAATGATGTGGAAAAAGTCATCCGTGGCCTGTAGTGCATAGATGGACTTGGTATGATTATGACCAGGGATTATTCGGTATAATCTTGACCGTAATGTTACAAATGATGTGGAAAAAAAATCATCATTGACCCTAGTGCATTGATGGACAATTTTTGGTATGATTATGGCTATGGATTCTCTTCGGCCAAGGGTGCAAAGATGAATTGTTTTATGGCATGATCAGGTCTGTTGATGAAAACACGATTATCTTTGGCCCGTAGTGCATGGATAATTGGTGGTCGTGATACTAATGAATATCCTTGGCCTGTAGTGCAGGGATGATTCGATGATGTCGATTAATTATTGAGCTGAGTCTTAGCGATGAAATATTAATTCATGAATGTGATAATAATGAATATCTTTAGCCATAGTGCATGGATAATTCATAGATGTGATACTAACGAATATCCTTGGCTGTAGTGCATGGATAATTCGATGATGTGAATTATTTATTAAGCCGAGTCTCAGCGATAAAATATTGGTTATACACTTTAATTTGCAGAAGATAGTAGATATTATGCTCTACTTGACTCTTCTAAAATATAGTTGTATGTCTTTGGCTTGTAGTGCAAAGATGACTTTATTAGTATGATTATGAACAAGAATAATGATTTGGTATAACCATTATTTTTTACTCCGTCCGTCCCAGGATAAAAGTCCTTATTACTATTTTGAGTAGTCCCATGTTAAATGTCCACTTTCCTTTAATAACCAAACTTTTACACATTTTTTCCTATTATGCCCGTAACATTAAATATCTCATACTTTTCTTATTCTAATTCTCTCTCCATATTTAATGACATTATTATGGACAATTTTGTCATTTTATTCATCTTCTTAATATGCGTGAAAAGTCCACCAGGACATTTATCCTGGGACAGAGGGAGTATGTTTCAGGTGAATATAGGTGATGAAAATTATCTTCGTCCTGGGTGCGAAGAGGAATTTAGAATCAAAATTACGATTATGAGTTATTCATATGATTGTGGATAGGAATTGTTGATGGATGTTACAGGGATAAAACATTATTGGTGGACTTTTAACATGGAGAAGATAATAGACCTGATGGTCTATATGACTCTTCTAATGGATTGCTCGTTCTGCTGCAACTATGGTTGAAAACTTTTATCATCTACGATATGTTCTAAATCTCTGATTTATTAATGATGAAGGCTATTGATGGCGTAAATTAGCTTTAGTCATGATATTCTTTATTGGGCTAGTTGTGCTCACCCTTTCTGCTTCACAATTCCTTTCAGGTAATAAGAGTGTTGCCGTGTCGAGTGGGGATAACAGGGGAATAGAACAGTGGTCTCTAGCTATGGAGGTTCTCCCCAAACAGTATAGAAAAGTGTGTTGTATTCTATACATTATTTAGTAGTTATATTTGGTAAATCAAATAGGGTGAGGCGAATCCAACTTTGGAAGGGTGTTTTGCCACTATCATACAAGATGTCTAATGACATACAACCTCGTGTTCTCATAAAACATAGTTGTGCACATCCACTTACTGAATATATCTACGAACACTACCTATATGATCTTGGGGTATATGTGATATATAATTTTCACTTAGAGACAACAGAGATATTTATATGTCAAGAGAAGACTCACCATTAGAAAAAATATGATAGTAATCTTCTTGTTTTTCTTTGGGGACTTTTGGATCAACCAAGGACAATTCTGTGGACATATGATATCTATCATAACCTAGACGCATGACCTCCCATGTACGAAAGTTTTCTTGAGTACTTCCCAAAGATTTTAATTTCTAAAATAGTTTTTGATTATACTTTTATGTAAAGTATCATTGTAAGGTTGTGGTCGAGGTACCATGAGAGTTATATACATTTGTATTAAAACTCATAGTTAACTATGGTCGTATTCTATACGACAGCTCAACAGTTGTATAAATGAAGTTGTATTTGAATTTTGTATCATGTATCTGGCGACTCAGAATGGGTGATGTATACCTAATTTTGGGGGCATCACAGTTGGTATCAGAGCTTAAGGATATGGTCGCTGGCAGAGATAAGAGTCTAGAACTAGGAGGGGAGAGACGAGTTATATACTTCACTAGTGTGTGACTTACCTAAGCTGAAATTATTTACTTGATAAGTTGACAAATTATGATATGTCAATTAACCTTTGTTTTAAAGCTATATTATAGAATGATATCTAAAATATAGGAGTTGAGAAATGGGAAAATCTTGATAGCGAGGAAATTACCGGGAAGGTACAATCTGAAAAGAAAGCAAGGTATTCTCATCTCTTCGAATATCAGGTACGTACGTACATTTCGAGGGCGAAATTTCATAAGGAGGGGTGATTGTGAGATCCCAAATTTTATGAAATAAAAGTATTCAATTTTTCTATTTTGGTAAATAGTTAAATTGATAAAAGTTTAAAGTTAAGGGTAATATGTGATTTTTTTTTCAAAGTAAGCAAGTTAATATAAAATATTCGTTGTGTTGGGGAATATTCGATTAGTCGGGGAATATCCGTACGATGGTACAATCATTGGTGGACCCCACAACGGAATTATTGTCGGATTGAGAAAACGACAAAAATATTTTTATGAAAATAACGGTGAAAGTTTTACCGTTAACTGTTGAAACACCCGATGTTAAAAGTACAGTAATACGCGTGGTTGCATAGTAGCACACGGTATTAATTATTGATGCTTATGTGATAAGTCACTCAGTTTTGTTTTATTGGTATTATTAATGTAATAAATCAGAAAAGCTTTTTGTATAAAATAAAATACTTTTATAAATTTATTCTTTTTATTAGGCTAATAATAAAATCGTTTTATATAATATAGAATACTTTTATAAAGTTATCTATTTTATTAGACAATAATTAGAATATATTATATTTTATTATGTATAGTGTCTGCATAGTGTTTGCATAGTAAAATCTTTAATAAAGTTATTCGTTTTTTAGATTATAAATAGAATATATTATATTTTATTTAAAAGATTTTACTTTAAATATGTACCGTCAGATTAAAATAAATTAATCTGGACCGTTCATGAGTTAGTTACTATGCAGTCCATTTTTCTATAAATAGAAGCTAATTCCTTCATTATTTCTTACGAATTCACTGAAACTCTAGAGAGATAAACTATAGAGAGAAAGAAGAAAAGTATTCTGCTACTTCACTACTCATATATCCAGTACTCTTCTTCTTAAGGTAGGGAATATTATTTGTTGTACTCATAAGGGTATTATTTCTTTTGTATTCATGAAGAGAACTTCTGTTATTCCATTATTTATTATTCTGTTGGAATAACCTGTATACGCGAGCTACCCTATTCTTGGTGAAATTCTTCTGTTAGTCCATTCTTTATTATTCTATTGGAATATCCTGTCTGTGCGTTTTACGCCGGACCTGGTTCCATTCTTTATTATTCTGTTGGAATATCCTGTCTGTGCGTTTTACGCTGGACCTGGTTCTGTTATTTATTATTCTGTTGGAATATCCTGTCAGTGCGTATTACGTCTTACTTGGTTCCGTTATTTAGTATTCTGTTGGAATAACCTGTCTATACAAAGTACCGCATGCATGGTGATTTCTGTTGTTATTGCATTCTTTATTATTTTGTTGGAACATCCTATCGGTGCGAATTTTGCCTGACCTGGTTCCGTTATTATTATTCTGTTGGAATAACCTGTCTATGTGAAGTATCGCATGCATGGTGATTTCTTTTGTTATTTCACTCTTTATTATACTCAGTTATTTAAAGTTTTGACTTCTATACTCTAAGAAATTAGTGGAATATCCTTGATATTTGCACTTCATCCAGTATCTTTTTATGGAAATATTCTTCTGAGTATTCTTGAATTTTACTCCACAAAGAAGTATCATGCTGACAATTTGGACGTTATTAGTTCCTGGATAAATTAATTCTTGAACTTGTTTTTATTGAATTCTTATATCATTGTCATCATCCTTATGTTTATATTATGTTGAAAGTCATCTGTGGTCTGTAGTGCATAGATGGACTTGGACTTGGTATGATTATCACCAGAGATTATTCGGTATAATCATGACCGTAATGTTACAAATGATGTGGAAAAAGTCATCTGTGGCCTGTAGTGCATAGATGGACTTGGTATGATTATGACCAGGGATTATTCGGTATAATCTTGACCGTAATATTACAAATGATGTGGAAAAAAAATCATCATTGACCCGTAGTGCATTGATGGACAATTTTTGGTATGATTATGGCTATGGATTCTCTTCGGCCAAGGGTGCAAAGATGAATTATTTTATGGCATGATCAGGTCTGTTGATGAAAACACGATTATCTTTGGCCCGTAGTGCATGGATAATTGGTGGTCGTGATACTAATGAATATCATTGGCCTGTAGTACAGGGATGATTCGATGATGTCGATTAATTATTGAGCTGAGTCTTAGCGATGAAATATTAATTCATAAATGTGATAATAATGAATATCTTTAGCCATAGTGCATGGATAATTCATGGATGTGATACTAACGAATATCCTTGGCTGTAGTGCATGGATAATTCGATGATGTGAATTATTTATTAAGCCGAGTCTCAGCGATAAAATATTGGTTATACACTTTAATTTGCAGAAGATAGTAGATATTATGCTCTACTTGACTCTTCCAAAATATAGTTGTATGTCTTTGGCTTGTAGTGCAAAGATGACTTTATTAGTATGATTATGAACAAGAATAATGATTTGGTATAACCATTATTTTTTACTCCGTCCGTCCCAGGATAAAAGTCCTTATTACTATTTTGAGTAGTCCCATGTTAAATGTCCACTTTCCTTTAATAACCAAACTTTTACACATTTTTTCCTATTATGCCCGTAACATTAAATATCTCATACTTTTCTTATTCTAATTCTCTCTCCATATTTAATGACATTATTATGGACAATTTTTGTCATTTTATTCATCTTCTTAATATGCGTGAAAAGTCCACCAGGACATTTATCCTGGGACAGAGGGAGTATGTTTCAGGTGAATATAGGTGATGAAAATTATCTTCGTCCTGGGTGCGAAGAGGAATTTAGAATCACAATTACGATTATGAGTTATTCATATGATTATGGATAGGAATTGTTGATGGATGTTACAGGGATAAAACATTATTGGTGGACTTTTAACATGGAGAAGATAATAGACCTGATGGTCTATATGACTCTTCTAATGGATTGCTCGTTCTGCTGCAACTATGGTTGAAAACTTTTATCATCTACGATATGTTCTAAATCTCTGATTTATTAATGATGAATGCTATTGGTGGCGTAAATTAGCTTTAGTCATGATATTCTTTATTGGGCTAGTTGTGCTCACCCTTTCTGCTTCACAATTCCTTTCAGGTAATAAGAGTGTTGCCGGGTCGAGTGGGGATAACAGGGGAATAGAACAGTGGTCTCTAGCTGTGGAGGTTCTCCCCAAACAGTATAGAAAAGTGTGTTGTATTCTATACATCATTTAGTAGTTATATTTGGTGAATCAAATAGGGTGAGGCGAATCCAACTTTGGAAGGGTGTTTTGCCACTATCATACAAGATGTCTAATGACATACAACCTCGTGTTCTCACAAAACATAGTTGTGCACATCCACTTACTGAATATATCTACGAACACTACCTATATGATCTTGGGGTATATGCGATATATAATTTTCACTTAGAGACAACAGAGATATTTATATGTCAAGAGAAGACTCACCATTAGAAAAAATATGATAGTAATCTTCTTGTTTTTCTTTGGGGACTTTTGGATCAACCAAGGACAATTCTGTGGACATATGATATCTATCATAACCTAGACGCATGGCCTCCCATGTACGAAAGTTTTCTTGAGTACTTCCCAAAGATTTTAATTTCTAAAATAGTTTTTGATTATACTTTTATGTAAAGTATCATTGTAAGGTTGTGGTCGAGGTACCATGAGAGTTATATACATTTGTATTAAAACTCATAGTTAACTATGGTCGTATTCTATACGACAGCTCAACAGTTGTATAAATGAAGTTGTATTTGAATTTTGTATCATGTATCTGGCGACTCAGAATGGGTGATGTATACCTAATTTTGGGGGCATCACAGTTGGTATCAGAGCTTAAGGATATGGTCGCTGGCAGAGATAAGAGTCTAGAACTAGGAGGGGAGAGACGAGTTATATACTTCACTAGTGTGTGACTTACCTAAGCTGAAATTATTTACTTGATAAGTTGACAAATTATGATATGTCAATTAACCTTTGTTTTAAAGCTATATTATAGAATGATATCTAAAATATAGGAGTTGAGAAATGGGAAAATCATGATAGCGAGGAAATTACCGGGAAGGTACAATCTGAAAAGAAAGCAAGGTATTCTCATCTCTTCGAATATCAGGTACGTACGTACATTTCGAGGGCGAAATTTCATAAGGAGGGGTGATTGTGAGATCCCAAATTTTATGAAATAAAAGTATTCAATTTTTCTATTTTGGTAAATAGTTAAATTGATAAAAGTTTAAAGTTAAGGGTAATATGTGATTTTTTTTTCAAAGTAAGCAAGTTAATATAAAATATTCGTTGTGTTGGGGAATATTCGATTAGTCGGGGAATATCCGTACGATGGTACAATCATTGGTGGACCCCACAACGGAATTATTGTCGGATTGAGAAAACGACAAAAATAATTTTATGAAAATAACGGTGAAAGTTTTACCGTTAACTGTTGAAACACCCGATGTTAAAAGTACAGTAATACGCGTGGTTGCATAGTAGCACACGGTATTAATTATTGATGCTTATGTGATAAGTCACTCAGTTTTGTTTTATTGGTATTATTAATGTAATAAATCAGAAAAGCTTTTTGTATAAAATAAAATACTTTTATAAATTTATTCTTTTTATTAGGCTAATAATAAAATCGTTTTATATAATATAGAATACTTTTATAAAGTTATCTATTTTATTAGACAATAATTAGAATATATTATATTTTATTATGCATAGTGTCTGCATAGTGTTTGCATAGTAAAATCTTTAATAAAGTTATTCGTTTTTTAGATTATAAATAGAATATATTATATTTTATTTAAAAAATTTTGCTTTAAATATGTACCGTCAGATTAAAATAAATTAATCTGGACCGTTCATGAGTTAGTTACTATGCAGTCCATTTTTCTATAAATAGAAGCTAATTCCTTCATTATTTCTTACGAATTCACTGAAACTCTAGAGAGATAAACTATAGAGAGAAAGAAGAAAAGTATTCTGCTACTTCACTACTCATATATCCAGTACTCTTCTTCTTAAGGTAGGGAATATTATTTGTTGTACTCATAAGGGTATTATTTCTTTTGTATTCATGAAGAGAACTTCTGTTATTCCATTATTTATTATTCTGTTGGAATAACCTGTATACGCGAGCTACCCTATTCTTGGTGAAATTCTTCTGTTAGTCCATTCTTTATTATTCTATTGGAATATCCTGTCTGTGCGTTTTACGCCGGACCTGGTTCCATTCTTTATTATTCTGTTGGAATATCCTGTCTGTGCGTTTTACGCTGGACCTGGTTCTGTTATTTATTATTCTGTTGGAATATCCTGTCAGTGCGTATTACGTCTTACTTGGTTCCGTTATTTAGTATTCTGTTGGAATAACCTGTCTATGCAAAGTACCGCATGCATGGTGATTTCTGTTGTTATTGCATTCTTTATTATTTTGTTGGAACATCCTATCGGTGCGAATTTTGCCTGACCTGGTTCCGTTATTATTATTCTGTTGGAATAACCTGTCTATGTGAAGTATCGCATGCATGGTGATATCTTTTGTTATTTCACTCTTTATTATACTCAGTTATTTAAAGTTTTGACTTCTATACTCTATGAAATTAGTGGAATATCCTTGATATTTGCACTTCATCCAGTATCTTTTTATGGAAATATTCTTCTGAGCATTCTTGAATTTTACTCCACAAAGAAGTATCATGTTGACAATTTGGACGTTATTAGTTCCTGGATAAATTAATTCTTGAACTTGTTTTTATTGAATTCTTATATCATTGTCATCATCCTCATGTTTATATTATGTTGAAAGTCATCTGTTGTCTGTAGTGCATAGATGGACTTGGACTTGGTATGATTATGACCAGAGATTATTCGGTATAATCATGACCGTAATGTTACAAATGATGTGGAAAAAGTCATCCGTGGCCTGTAGTGCATAGATGGACTTGGTATGATTATGACCAGGGATTATTCGGTATAATCTTGACCGTAATGTTACAAATGATGTGGAAAAAAAATCATCATTGACCCTAGTGCATTGATGGACAATTTTTGGTATGATTATGGCTATGGATTCTCTTCGGCCAAGGGTGCAAAGATGAATTGTTTTATGGCATGATCAGGTCTGTTGATGAAAACACGATTATCTTTGGCCCGTAGTGCATGGATAATTGGTGGTCGTGATACTAATGAATATCCTTGGCCTGTAGTGCAGGGATGATTCGATGATGTCGATTAATTATTGAGCTGAGTCTTAGCGATGAAATATTAATTCATGAATGTGATAATAATGAATATCTTTAGCCATAGTGCATGGATAATTCATGGATGTGATACTAACGAATATCCTTGGCTGTAGTGCATGGATAATTCGATGATGTGAATTATTTATTAAGCCTAGTCTCAGCGATAAAATATTGGTTATACACTTTAATTTGCAGAAGATAGTAGATATTATGCTCTACTTGACTCATCTAAAATATAGTTGTATGTCTTTGGCTTGTAGTGCAAAGATAACTTTATTAGTATGATTATGAACAAGAATAATGATTTGGTATAACCATTATTTTTTACTCCCTCCGTCCCAGGATAAAAGTCCTTATTACTATTTTGAGTAGTCCCATGTTAAATGTCCACTTTCCTTTAATAACCAAACTTTTACACATTTTTTCCTATTATGCCCGTAGCATTAAATATCTCATACTTTTCTTATTCTAATTCTCTCTCCATATTTAATGACATTATTATGGACAATTTTGTCATTTTATTCATCTTCTTAATATGCGTGAAAAGTCCACCAGGACATTTATCCTGGGACAGAGGGAGTATATTTCAGGTGAATATAGGTGATGAAAATTATCTTCGTCCTAGGTGCGAAGAGGAATTTAGAATCACAATTACGATTATGAGTTATTCATATGATTGTGGATAGGAATTGTTGATGGATGTTACAGGGATAAAACATTATTGGTGGACTTTTAACATGGAGAAGATAATAGACCTGATGGTCTATATGACTTTTCTAATGGATTGCTCGTTCTGCTGCAACTATGGTTGAAAACTTTTATCATCTACGATATGTTCTAAATCTCTGATTTATTAATGATGAAGGCTATTGATGGCGTAAATTAGCTTTAGTCATGATATTCTTTATTGGGCTAGTTGTGCTCACCCTTTCTGCTTCACAATTCCTTTCAGGTAATAAGAGTGTTGCCGGGTCGAGTGGGGATAACAGGGGAATAGAACAGTGGTCTCTAGCTGTGGAGGTTCTCCCCAAACAGTATACAAAAGTGTGTTGTATTCTATACATCATTTAGTAGTTATATTTGGTGAATCAAATAGGGTGAGGCGAATCCAATTTTGGAAGGGTGTTTTGCCACTATCATACAAGATGTCTAATGACATACAACCTCGTGTTCTCACAAAACATAGTTGTGCACATCCACTTACTGAATATATCTACGAACACTACCTATATGATCTTGGGGTATATGTGATATATAATTTTCACTTAGAGACAACAGAGATATTTATATGTCAAGAGAAGACTCACCATTAGAAAAAATATGATAGTAATCTTCTTGTTTTTCTTTGGGGACTTTTGGATCAACCAAGGACAATTCTGTGGACATATGATATATATCATAACCTAGACGCATGACCTCCCATGTACGAAAGTTTTCTTGAGTACTTCCCAAAGATTTTAATTTCTAAAATAGTTTTTGATTATACTTTTATGTAAAGTATCATTGTAAGGTTGTGGTCGAGGTACCATGAGAGTTATATACATTTGTATTAAAACTCATTGTTAACTATGGTCGTATTCTATACGACAGCTCAACAGTTGTATAAATGAAGTTGTATTTGAATTTTGTATCATGTATCTGGCGACTCAGAATGGGTGATGTATACCTAATTTTGGGGGCATCACAGTTGGTATCAGAGCTTAAGGATATGGTCGCTGGCGGAGATAAGAGTCTAGAACTAGGAGGGGAGAGACGAGTTATATACTTCACTAGTGTGTGACTTACCTAAGCTGAAATTATTTACTTGATAAGTTGACAAATTATGATATGTTAATTAACCTTTGTTTTAAAGCTATATTATAGAATGATATCTAAAATATAGGAGTTGAGAAATGGGAAAATCATGATAGCGAGGAAATTACCGGGAAGGTACAATCTGAAAAGAAAGTAAGGTATTCTCATCTCTTCGAATATCAGGTACGTACGTACATTTCGAGGGCGAAATTTCATAAGGATGGGTGATTGTGAGATCCCAAATTTTATGAAATAAAAGTATTCAATTTTTCTATTTTGGTAAATAGTTAAATTGATAAAAGTTTAAAGTTAAGGGTAATATGTGAATTTTTTTTTCAAAGTAAGCAAGTTAATATAAAATATTCGTTGTGTCAGGGAATATTCGATTAGTCGGGGAATATCCGTACAATGGTACAATCATTGGTGGACCCCACAACGGAATTATTGTCGGATTGAGAAAATGACAAAAATATTTTTATGAAAATAACGGTGGAAGTTTTACCGTTAACTGTTGAAACACCCGATGTTAAAAGTACAGTAATACGCGTGGTTGCATAGTAGCACACGGTATTAATTATTGATGCTTATGTGATAAGTCACTCAGTTTTGTTTTATTGGTATTATTAATGTAATAAATCAGAAAAGCTTTTTGTATAAAATAAAATACTTTTATAAAGTTATTCGTTTTATTAGGCTAATAGTAAAATCTTTTTATATAAAACAAAATATTTTATAAAGTTATCTGTTTTATTAGACAATAATTAGAATATATTATATTTTATTATGTATAGTATTTGCATAGTGTCTGCATAGTGTTTGCATAGTAAAATCTTTAATAAAGTTATTCGTTTTATTAGATTATAAATAGAATATATTATATTTTATTTAAAAGATTTTGCTTTAAATATGGACGGTCATATTAAAGTAAATCAATCTGGGCCGTTCATGTGTTAGTTACTCTGCAGTCTATTTTTCTATAAATAGAAACTCATTCCTTTATTATTTCTTACGAATTCACTGAAACTCTAGAGAGATAAACAATAGAGAGAAAGAAGAAAAGTATATTGTTACTTCACTACTCATATATCCAGTACTCTTCTTCTTAAGGTAGGGGATATTATTTATTGTACTCATATGGGGTATTATTTCTTTTGTATTCATGAAGAGAACTTCTGTTATTCCATTATTTATTATTCTGTTGGAATAACCTGTATACGCGGGCTACCCTATTTTTGGTGAAATTCTTCTGTTATTCCATTCTTTATTATTTTGTTAGAATATCCTGTTTGTGCGTTTTACGCCGGACCTGGTTCCATTCTTTATTATTCTGTTGAAATATCCTGTCTGTGCATTTTACACCGGACACGGTTCTGTTATTTATTATTCTGTTGGAATATTCTGTCAGTGCGTATTAAGCCTGACCTGGTTTCGTTATTTAGTATTATATTGGAATAACCTGTCTATGCGAAGTACCGCATGCATTGTGATTTTTGTTGTTATTCCATTCTTTATTATTATGTTGGAACATCATGTCGGTGCGAATTTCACCTGACCTAGTTCCGTTATTACTATTCTGTTGGAATAACCTGTCTATGAGAAGTACCGCATGCATGGTGATTTCTTTTGTTATTCCATTCTTTATTATACTCAATTGGTTAAAGTTTTGACTTCTATACTCCATGAAATTAGTGGAATATCCTTGATATTTGCGCTTCATCCAGTATCTTTTCATGAAAATATTCTTCTGAGCATTCTTGATTTTTACTCCACAAAGAAGTATCATGTTGACAATTTGGACGTTATTAGTTCCTGAATAAATTAATTCTTGAACTTTATTTTATTGAATTCTTATATCATTGTCATCATCCTCATATTTATATTATGTTGAAAGTCATCTGTGGCCTGAAGTGTATAGATGGACTTGGTATGATTATGACCAGTGATTATTCGGTATAATCATGACCGTAATATTACAAATGATGTGGAAAAAGTCATCTGTGGCCTATAGTGCATAGATGGACTTGGTATGATTATGACCAGAGATTATTCGGTATAATCATGACCGTAATGTTACAAATGATGTGAAAAAAAAATACTCATTGACCCGTAGTGCATTGATGGACAGTTTTTGGTATGATTATGGCTATGTATTCTCTTCGGCCAAGGGTGCAAAGATGAATTATTTTATGGCATGATCAGGTCTGTTGATGAAAACACGATTATCTTTGGCCCGTAGTGCATGGATAATTGGTGGTCGTGATACTAATGAATATCCTTGGCCTGTAGTGCAGGGATGATTCGATGATGTCGATTAATTATTGAGCTGAGTCTTAGCGATGAAATATTAATTCATGAATGTGATAATAATGAATATCTTTAGCCATAGTGCATGGATAATTCATGGATGTGATACTAACGAATATCCTTGGCTGTAGTGCATGGATAATTCGATGATGTGAATTATTTATTAAGCCGAGTCTCAGCGATAAAATATTTGTTATACACTTTAATTTGTAGAAGATAGTAGATATTATGCTCTACTTGACTCTTCTAAAATATAGTTGTATGTCTTTGGCTTGTAGTGCAAAGATAACTTTATTAGTATGATTATGAACAAGAATAATGATTTGGTATAACCATTATTTTTTATGTTTCAGGTGAAGATAGGTGATGAAAATTATCTTCGTCCTCGGTGCGAAGAGGAATTTAGAATCACAATTACGATTATGAGTTATTCATATGATTGTGGACAGGAATTGTTGATGGATGTTACAGGGATAAAACATTATTGGTGGACTTTTAACATGGAGAAGATAATAGACCTGATGGTCTATATGACTCTTCTAATGGATTGCTCGTTCTGCTGCAACTATGGTTGAAAACTTTTATCATCTACCATATGTTCTAAATCTCTGATTTATTAATGATGAAGGCTATTGATGGTGTAAATTAGCTTTAGTCATGATATTCTTTACTGGGCTAGTTGTGCTCACCATTTTTGCTTCACAATTCCTTTTAGGTAATAAGAGTGTTGCCGGGTCGAGTGGGGATAACAGGGGAATAGAACTGTGGTCTTTAGTTGTGGAGGTTCTCCCTAAACAGTATAGAAAAGTGTGTTGTATTCTATACATCATTTAGTAATTATATTTAGTGAATCAAATAGGGTGAGGCGAACCCAACTTTGGAAGGGTGTTTTGCCACTATCATACAAGATGTCTAATGACATACAACATCGTGTTCTCATAAGACATGGTTGTGCACATCCACTTGCTGAATATATCTATGAGCACTAACTATATGATCTTGGGGTTTATGTGAAATATAATTTTCACTTGGAGATAACAGAGATATTTATATGTCAAGAGAAGACTCACCTTTGGAAAGAAGATGATTGTAATCTTCTTATTTTTCTTTGGGGACTTTTGGCAACCAATGATAATTTTGTGGACATATGATATCTATCATAACCTAGACGCATGGCCTCCCATGTACGAAGGTTTCCTTGAGCACTTTCCAAAGATTTTAATTTCTAAAACAGTTTTTGACTATACTTTTATGTAAAGTATCATTGTAAGGTTGTGGTCGAGGTACCATGAGAGTTATATACATTTGTATTAAAACTCATAGTTAACTGTGGTTGTATTCTATACTACAGCTCAACAGTTGTATAAATGAAGTTGTATTTGAATTTTGTACTATGTATCCGGCGACTCGGAATGGGTGATGTATACCTAATTTTGGGGGCGTCACACTTGTGATTTTGACAATGAAGAATTTTTATAAACATAAAAAGAAGGGTAGGATTAAAGGTCAATTATGAACTTTAATGAAATCTAAAATGACATCTTAAAGGATGATTAAAACCTTAAGATTGGTAATCGAAGGTTTTTTGGAAATTGTAAAATGTTAACGTGAAATACGTAAACGATTTCCGTGAACCGTATTAACGTTGAACAAACGTTTTAGATTACACAAGTTATAATTACTTGAACGTTAAACAAATATGGTAAATTATGACGTTGAAATGTTATTAAGCCGTAATGAATGATGAATAGATTAACGAACGTTCTTAGTTTAATGATTCATATCGGTTATGATGTAAAGAAGGAGAAGATAAGTTAGTGACAATGTGTAACCATTGTTTATTGACCTAATTATGTGTTAATGTGATTATATCATGTAGACATATAAAGATTGACAAAAATTTAAAGCTAGAAGATGCTTGAGACAAGTTTTCTAAACCCTTGTTTATACTCTGTGTTAAGCAAACTTTGTGAATTTATGATATGATATGCATAAATTGCTTAAGAAAGAGTCGATACCATTTTTTTCGGCTAGACAAGAACTTAAATTATTTTGTTGATTTCTTTTCAAATCTTTCAACATATTATTGTTGATGTTGCTATGCTATGCCAATTGCTTTGGTACAGATTCAAAGGTAAGCCTGAATATGAATAAACAAAGGTTTTCAAGTCATAAATCAACTGGCACATGAGTTTGCCAAAACTTAAATGTAAATACGTTTAACGGAGTAGTGTTGTACAACATAGAGTACTATAAGTTGATCACCTAGACTTGCTCATAACGAATATCGGACTTACGATCTTAGTGCCAGGTTATCCTTTTCAAAGAAAGAAAGAATGGAATGTTCATGGTCTTTTACCAAAATCAGAATTTAAATGGTGTTTATCATCGTTAGATGTTTTAAAAGAAAGAAAAGTGTTAATTATTTTGATTATTCATAGTACTTCATAACAATTTGTTCAGTTATAGAAGATAAATCATATGATTCTTTATTTTCTTATTGCAATATAAATGTTAAACTTGTTGAGTTTGTTAATGCTCATTCCTTACTTGAATTATATGATTGCAGCTAAGATCGAACGGATTGAAGGATTTGATAAAGACAATGGAAAAGCTAAGATGGATAAATAATTATCCTGTAATAGATAAGTATTACTTTTATATTGAACTAATAGTATAACGAATGATGAATGTAATGGTTATAGAAACCTGGGTGAATGTTGGGATATGATGTAATAATAGTTATATTCATGTCTTTAAGTTTATATAGATGAAATATTATGAATGTTGTAGCACCATGTAACACCATCTCTAGGGTTGGAAGATACCCAAATTTAAGGGCATCAAAGGTTGGTATCAGAGTTATAGGTTATAAAACTTAAGGGGGAGAACCTTAGGCTATAACCTTAAGAAGAGTCGGAGAAGTTAGAAGTAAATAAACTCAAGTAGAGTTTCTAAGTGATGAATTGAGAAAATTCATTACAAGAAGAATTAAAAGAGGAAATTAAGCTTAAAATGCATTAAATATGTTATGTGCTTATAATATTTTGATGTTATGTACTAATCAGGATATTATATCTTATTGTAGATGTCAGGAGATAGTTCCATGTATAGGGATATACATGTCGTGAGCAAGGAGTCTGTTAACAGGATAAAGCCAATACCAATGCCAGTAGCAGAGGTACCTGAAGTGAATATGGAGGAGACTAAACCAGAGAATGAGGATCTTTCTGAAGAGGATTATGAGAACCTAGGATTTACATCGATGTTTAATGTAGTTTCTGAGGAGGAAGTGGAGGTGGAATAGTTTAACACGGTGGTACCTACTGAGGTGTTGGCACTTACAGAGTCAATGAAGGCATTGTTTAAATCAGTGTTAGATAGGAATGTCCAGTTAAACAAAGAAGTGAGTGAGCTGAGGGAGAAATTCAATGACATCCAGGAAGCTAAGGAGGATATGGAGACCTCCTGGGAGGTAGAGGACGACGAGAAGGTGTTAGTTAAGGACAAGGTCCGAGAGCTAAAGCACGAGGCGGAGGAGCTTAGGGAGGAGCTAACGGCCAAGAAATAGAAGATCATTATGATAACCTATATTCATAGGAGTGCGCATGTGGACTACCATCGACAAATTGCTCGGTATCCATTGGAGGTAGGGCAGACTAGGCACACTATCAGTAGAGATATTATAGCTATTTTTGCGGATGAGAAATATTCTAATGCCATTAGGCATGTCTAGTTTAGAAGCTAGATGAAGTATAGATATATGTAAATATTTGTGTATCCATGGAATGACGTAAAACCCTCTTTTGTATAAGTAAATGATATTCTTTTGTAAATCCTAACTTTTGGAAAGCAATTGCGAGATAATAATGTAAATAGCTGAAGCTATGTAATGAAGAATGTATTTAGTATTATACTACAAGAAAGAAGCATGTTAATATAACGAAGTTTATTGAAAATGCTTGGCAATGAGAATGAGTTTGAGTTATTATTAATTGTTCAACCAAAGAGACTAGATCAATTCTTTAATATATCCTTAATTAATATTTCAGGCAAATTAGAAATAAATATAGTGGAGATGATTAACTAACTAAATAACACAAACTAAAAAAATTAAGAGTAAAATAAACAGACACGCCATATAGATAATTATAATAAAACTATCACCCCTCTAGTCTACAATATGTAAAATTTACTACCCCTAGTGCGGTTGACCAACTAATATCCAAAAATATTTTTAATATAATTGATAAGTAGGTTTTGTACCTACTTATTCGGTATCTTTTACTTGAATTAGTTGTTTTTATTCATGTGACTTAGTTACTTTTCATGCATTTTGTGTTCGTTTTGTAGGTTATACGTTTGGAAGCGATGTGAGCGATTATTGGTAAGGAAAAGCACGGAAAATGCAAACAAAAGCAAGCCGGACGTCGTTTATGCTTTTATGTTCAATTCATGTTCTTGGCTTGGAGCTTGGACTATATTGTAGAGCGTTTTCTTAGCTTTCCGGAACATCTTGAATCATTCAAATCGGAGTTCGCATGAAAGAGTTATGACATTTCTACCGACGGACGTTGAACTTCACCGTTTTGGGTGGTGATTTTGCGTAGCAGTCACTTCCAGTCCAATTTCGACCATCATGCGTTTGTTATTTCTGAAAGCTCAAATAATGAAAGTTTTAGATCTCGTCGATAGCTTCGATTTGATAGGTCGCGGGCCTCGTAACTCTTCTCGGTTTAGAAGTTATGGCAGTTTTAGCAGAGGAGATTCCAGCAGAAAAGTGTATTGGCAGATTGGTACCCAGCCTGGGCTGGGCGTTTTTGTGCTTAGGACCCAGCCGGGGCTGGGTACCTGGGAGCTTTAGCAGCTTACTACCCAGCCGGGGCTGGGTTTTTGCAAAGGAAATACCCAGCCGGGGCTGGCCTATGCGAAAAAGAAGAGATTTTGTCCGAATTTGAGTCCGAAAGGGATTGTTTTCGAGTTGTTTGATTCAAGGACTTCCAAGAGGACTTAAAGACATGTACAAAGGCTTATAAAAGGAGGGGAATAACACAGATTAGAGGAGATATTAGGAGAATATTAGGAGATTAGAGAGCATTCTATTAAATTAGATTAGAGTAAATTAGAGAAAAATACTAGTTTTTATGAGATTTGGAGATTGATGCAACTTGGAGGCCATTGAAGATTCAAAGGAGGAGCATGGAGGGAGGGTCAAATCTACAGACAATAGATTATTTCTTCTCATCTTCTTCTATCTTTATCTTTTAATGTGTATTCAATTGTGGATTCTTAACTTTAATTCAATAATAATGAACTAATTCTTTGTTTGAGATTACAATGGATCTTATTGTGTAGTTTATTTTAATATGCTTCGTTATCAATTATTATGTTCTATTGAGAGGATTGTCTATTGTGATTTGGACTTAATTGTTTAATTGTTTGGCCATCAATTACCGTGATAATCTATATGAACTCGAGAGATGAAGTATAGATTTAGATCTAATCATGATAGCATGTGTTCAGGATTTTGTTAGTAGCTTAAACTTGATGTGTGTTAAGGTAGAGATATGCTTGACATCGCATGTAATCTTATAGAAAACTTGTTCTTAAACCTTCTTCAATTGTAATTCACATACAGATATAGTGGGTTAGTTGGTTAAGGTGTTTAACGGATTTCTATCTTAATTGTGGATTGACGTTAATATGGTATTAGTGCATTGAGAGGTGGTTAATACTACTTTAGTGTTCTTGATTAACAATTCATTATAGAGAATAATTGATGAGAAGAGTGTTAACTTAAATGAAGCAATAAGTGAAGTTGTGATCTTAAATCTCCATAGTCTTCATTTAATTAGTGGAATAGTAGTTAATTTATATAGTTTGTAATTCATTCGTTTAAATAAGATTGAGTTGGTTACGGGTTAGTACTTGGTGATTTTTATTAAATAATTCTCTGTGGGAACGATACTCAACTTATCACTTTATTACTTGTTGACCACGTATACTTGCGTGTTGTGCGTATATAGATTTTTACACAACAAGTTTTTGGCGCCGTTGCCGGGGAATTAGTTTAATACAGTTTTACCAATATTAGCTTCAATCAAATTAGTCTTAATTTAAACATTTTTATTTTTATTTTTAATTCTCTTCCTATATTTCTCTCTTTTCAGGTACCATGGATGACTTTGCGTATCAATGGTCATACACGAACATGACTCAACCAAAAGAAAAGGAGATTGACAGACTCGCGACACTTTCCGCAATGTCAGCACAAATTAAAGAACTTTCGAGGAAGTTGGACGTTATCGCAGCCCAACAGAGTCAAAGGATGGCAATCATGTGTGACTATTGTGCTGGCAACCATCCGAGTCATCAATGCACCGTTAGTTTTGGGCGGCGAAAACAAGGTGGTGTATACCTCAACCAGTATGCATATGATAATTACCATCAAGTTTGGGGGTATCACCCGGATTCTTCATGGAGCTACAACTATCAAGACCAATACTCTGCTCCAAATCCAACATATCCATCAAATTTCTCAAATCCACCTCCAATGCAACAAGAAGACAATTCAGATTTCAAGGAATTCATGTTAAGGATTATAGCAGAAAAAGAAGAGATGATAATGAGTCAGGAGTTATCAACCCAAAATTTTAATAATTGAATGGAACAACTCCTCACTGCCTCAACCAATGGTCCTCAATACATGGCTTCCGAGACTGAAAAAGAAAAGTCAAGGTTGGAGGAATTGGTGTCCAAGTTCATAGCATCAAATGAGGAGAGAATGAGTAATCAAGCGAGGTCAATTCTAAATCTTGCGGATCAGATAGAGCAAATGACCAAAGCCGTAAGCAACCTTCCTCCAAACACTTGGTTTTATGACATGGATGACGAAATTGACGAAGAACCTGAACCAAATCTACAACAAGATGAGCCTCGAGATGTTGAAAAAGAGGAGACAAGTAGGGATAATGACAACAAGGTCGGTGAAGAACTAATTGTGAGAACCAACGATGATGAGCCGATGCTATTTATGCCTCAAGTGACTTCTCCTCCACAGTTCAAGAATCTGGTTAGATTTGCAAAACCTTGTCCAATTGGTAGTCATGTCATTGGCAATACTCCATGTGATGTAAAAGCGAGTACAACTTCGAAGCCATGGTGCGATAAGTTGGAGAAGATAGAAGAAGAGATTGTTGTGTCTGACAAGCCTCAATGCCAGAATATATTCGCAGACACAATGGAGAAAACGCCTAGATGTTGGACGTTCTTCAATCTAATCTTATATAAACAAAGCATGCTAGGTGACTTTAACTTGATGGCTATCTCAAATGGGAACCTACCAAAAGCTATATTATTTCCGATGGATGGAGGGTTCCTCAACTTTCGAAGAGGAATTGGATAGCATTGACCAGACAAAGTCAGGCTGAAAGACTATAAATCAAGCGCTGACTGGGAGGCAACCCAGGAATTTTTTATATTTATATGTTTTACTAGTTTATTTAGTAGATAGGAATTAATTTACTTATTAAGCTCTCTTATAATCTAATCCATGTTGTCTCTCTTCATTGCAGGTATTAGAGGTCCAATGGATAGCAAAATGATCGTCGCCTCCATCAACTCACGCTTAGCTGATTACAGGGAAGTTCTCTTCTATTTATCGTTATATTCTTACAATGAGGACATTGTAATTGTTAAGTTTGGGGAAGTTTTGTTTAATTCATTATCGCATGTTTAGTTTATGTTATGTTATTTTGCATATGTTGTTAATTTAGTTTAGGTTCATTATAAAAAAAAATCAAAAAAAAAATCAAATATTCAAAAATTCAAAAATAATAGTTAGTTATTATGTTCATCTTGCATGAGTCCAGCTATTTGATATTTACAGTTTATTTTAGCCAATGATGAGAATGGGATTGAGTAGACAAGTATAATACTGATTATTAGAGCTTTTGATGTGATTTCTTGTTATGAATTGAATCTTTTTCTGTTTGAAACTGGTATAATAAGGATAGCACAATAAAAATAACTTGTTGATTGATTGAGTTTAAATTGATACATAATGCGACTCTAAAGGATAATGCTAGTTTGAATGAAAGAATGAGAAGAATAAGTAGTGATGACTAAAGTTCGATAAAAACTTAAGTTCGAGAAAAAAAATTGGGATATATAAGCTTCAAAAAAAAAGAAAAGAAAAAAAAAATGAAAAAATACCGTGGTTAGTTTTGTTTCGGGGCCTTTGTTACTTGAGCAAGTACGCCCGAAGGGGTATCTTAAAACCTAGCGCCCTAAGGTCTTATATGGTCTGGGAGTCGTTGGTCGAAAGCTCGCTAAGGGGTAGCACTGTTAGCCTAATGGAATGAGACATTGCACAGTCATGGTTAAAAAGAAAAAAAAAAGAACGAAAAAAAAAATTATAAAACGGGAAAAGAGCAAAAAGCCCCCATATATGAAAATAAAACATAAGTATCCCATGTTAACCTTTGATATTGGTAATTGTTTGAGTTTAGTTGGATCTAGCTTATTTTTGGATTTCTTAAGTTTACACTGTATGATGCCTTTGAAGAGACTTGTTATGTGTTAAATTTGATTTTATATCAGTTAACATTGTTGTTGAGCACACACGCACTATACCAGTGATAACAATTTAAGACTTGATGATTGACTAGGAAATTGTTGATTGGTTTTGATATGAAGTATTATCATGTTTACTTGATTGCTCTAAGGCTGGTTGAATAGATTTGTGTTTATCAATACTGCTGGATTCGTAGGCATATAGATTAGTTGCAATCCATTGCATTGCATTGCATTATGTTGTGTTGCTTGAGGACAAGCAAAGGTTTAAGTTTGGGGGTATTTGATAAGTAGGTTTTGTACCTACTTATCCGGTATCTTTTACTTGAATTAGTTGTTTTTATTCATGTGACTTAGTTACTTTTCATGCATTTTGTGTTCGTTTTGTAGGTTATACGTTTGGAAGCGATGTGAGCGATTATTGGTAAGGAAAAGCACGGAAAATGCAAACAAAAGCAAGCCGGACGTCGTTTATGCTTTTATATTCAATTCATGTTCTTGGCTTGGAGCTTGGACTATATTGTAGAGCGTTTTCTTAGCTTTCCGGAACATCTTGAATCATTCAAATCGGAGTTCGCATGAAAGAGTTATGACATTTCTACCGACGGACGTTGAACTTCACCGTTTTGGGTGGTGGTTTTGCGTAGCAGTCACTTCCAGTCCAATTTCGACCATCATGCGTTTGTTATTTCTGAAAGCTCAAATAATGAAGGTTTTAGATCTCGTCGATAGCTTCGATTTGATAGGTCGCGGGCCTCGTAACTCTTCTCGGTTTAGAAGTTATGGCAGTTTTAGCAGAGGAGATTCCAGCAGAAAAGTGTATTGGCAGATTGGTACCCAGCCGGGGCTGGGCGTTTTTGTGCTTAGGACCCAGCCGGGGCTGGGTACCTGGGAGCTTTAGCAGCTTACTACCCAGCCGGGGCTGGGTTTTTGCAAAGGAAATACCCAGCCGGGGCTGGCCTATGCGAAAAAGAAGAGATTTTGTCCGAATTTGAGTCCGAAAAGGATTGTTTTCGAGTTGTTTGATTCAAGGACTTCCAAGAGGACTTAAAGACATGTACAAAGGCTTATAAAAGGAGGGGAATAACACAGATTAGAGGAGATATTAGGAGAATATTAGGAGATTAGAGAGCATTCTATTAAATTAGATTAGAGTAAATTAGAGAAAAATACTAGTTTTTATGAGATTTGGAGATTGATGCAACTTTGAGGCCATTGAAGATTCAATGGAGGAGCATGGAGGGAGGGTCAAATCTACAGACAATAGATTATTTCTTCTCATCTTCTTCTATCTTTATCTTTTAATGTGTATTCAATTGTGGATTCTTAACTTTAATTCAATAATAATGAACTAATTCTTTGTTTGAGATTACAATGGATCTTATTGTGTAGTTTATTTTAATATGCTTCGTTATCAATTATTATGTTCTATTGAGAGGATTGTCTATTGTGATTTGGACTTAATTGTTTAATTGTTTGGCCATCAATTACCGTGATAATCTATATGAACTCGAGAGATGAAGTATAGATTTAGATCTAATCATGATAGCATGTGTTCAGGATTTTGTTAGTAGCTTAAACTTGATGTGTGTTAAGGTAGAGATATGCTTGACATCGCATGTAATCTTATAGAAAACTTGTTCTTAAACCTTCTTCAATTGTAATTCACATACAGATATAGTGGGTTAGTTGGTTAAGGTGTTTAACGGATTTCTATCTTAATTGTGGATTGACGTTAATATGGTATTAGTGCATTGAGAGGTGGTTAATACTACTTTAGTGTTCTTGATTAACAATTCATTATAGAGAATAATTGATGAGAAGAGTGTTAACTTAAATGAAGCAATAAGTGAAGTTGTGATCTTAAATCTCCATAGTCTTCATTTAATTAGTGGAATAGTAGTTAATTTATATAGTTTGTAATTCATTCGTTTAAATAAGATTGAGTTGGTTACGGGTTAGTACTTGGTGATTTTTATTAAATAATTCTCTGTGGGAACGATACTCAACTTATCACTTTATTACTTGTTGACCACGTATACTTGCGTGTTGTGCGTATATAGATTTTTACACAACAAGTTTTTGGCGCCGTTGCCGGGGAATTAGTTTAATACAGTTTTACCAATATTAGCTTCAATCAAATTAGTCTTAATTTAAACATTTTTATTTTTATTTTTAATTCTCTTCCTATATTTCTCTCTTTTCAGGTACCATGGATGACTTTGCGTATCAATGGTCATACACGAACTTGACTCAACCAAAAGAAAAGGAGATTGACAGACTCGCGACACTTTCCGCAATGTCAGCACAAATTAAAGAACTTTCGAGGAAGTTGGACGTTATCGCAGCCCAACAGAGTCAAAGGATGGCAATCATGTGTGACTATTGTGCTGGCAACCATCCGAGTCATCAATGCACCGTTAGTTTTGGGCGGCGAAAACAAGGTGGTGTATACCTCAACCAGTATGCATATGATAATTACCATCAAGTTTGGGGGTATCACCCGGATTCTTCATGGAGCTACAACTATCAAGACCAATACTCTGCTCCAAATCCAACATATCCATCAAATTTCTCAAATCCACCTCCAATGCAACAAGAAGACAATTCAGATTTCAAGGAATTCATGTTAAGGATTATAGCAGAAAAAGAAGAGATGATAATGAGTCAGGAGTTATCAACCCAAAATTTTAATAATCGAATGGAACAACTCCTCACTGCCTCAACCAATGGTCCTCAATACATGGCTTCCGAGACTGAAAAAGAAAAGTCAAGGTTGGAGGAATTGGTGTCCAAGTTCATAGCATCAAATGAGGAGAGAATGAGTAATCAAGCGAGGTCAATTCTAAATCTTGCGGATCAGATAGAGCAAATGACCAAAGCCGTAAGCAACCTTCCTCCAAACACTTGGTTTTATGACATGGATGACGAAATTGACGAAGAACCTGAACCAAATCTACAACAAGATGAGCCTCGAGATGTTGAAAAAGAGGAGACAAGTAGGGATAATGACAACAAGGTCGGTGAAGAACTAATTGTGAGAACCAACGATGATGAGCCGATGCTATTTATGCCTCAAGTGACTTCTCCTCCACAGTTCAAGAATCTGGTTAGATTTGCAAAACCTTGTCCAATTGGTAGTCATGTCATTGGCAATACTCCATGTGATGTAAAAGCGAGTACAACTTCGAAGCCATGGTGCGATAAGTTGGAGAAGATAGAAGAAGAGATTGTTGTGTCTGACAAGCCTCAATGCCAGAATATATTCGCAGACACAATGGAGAAAACGCCTAGATGTTGGACGTTCTTCAATCTAATCTTATATAAACAAAGCATGCTAGGTGACTTTAACTTGATGGCTATCTCAAATGGGAACCTACCAAAAGCTATATTATTTCCGATGGATGGAGGGTTCCTCAACTTTCGAAGAGGAATTGGATAGCATTGACCAGACAAAGTCAGGCTGAAAGACTATAAATCAAGCGCTGACTGGGAGGCAACCCAGGAATTTTTTATATTTATATGTTTTACTAGTTTATTTAGTAGATAGGAATTAATTTACTTATTAAGCTCTCTTATAATCTAATCCATGTTGTCTCTCTTCATTGCAGGTATTAGAGGTCCAATGGATAGCAAAATGATCGTCGCCTCCATCAACTCACGCTTAGCTGATTACAGGGAAGTTCTCTTCTATTTATCGTTATATTCTTACAATGAGGACATTGTAATTGTTAAGTTTGGGGAAGTTTTGTTTAATTCATTATCGCATGTTTAGTTTATGTTATGTTATTTTGCATATGTTGTTAATTTAGTTTAGGTTCATTATAAAAAAAAATCAAAAAAAAAATCAAATATTCAAAAATTCAAAAATAATAGTTAGTTATTATGTTCATCTTGCATGAGTCCAGCTATTTGATATTTACAGTTTATTTTAGCCAATGATGAGAATGGGATTGAGTAGACAAGTATAATACTGATTATTAGAGCTTTTGATGTGATTTCTTGTTATGAATTGAATCTTTTTCTGTTTGAAACTGGTATAATAAGGATAGCACAATAAAAATAACTTGTTGATTGATTGAGTTTAAATTGATACATAATGCGACTCTAAAGGATAATGCTAGTTTGAATGAAAGAATGAGAAGAATAAGTAGTGATGACTAAAGTTCGATAAAAACTTAAGTTCGAGAAAAAAAATTGGGATATATAAGCTTCAAAAAAAAAGAAAAGAAAAAAAAAATGAAAAAATACCGTGGTTAGTTTTGTTTCGGGGCCTTTGTTACTTGAGCAAGTACGCCCGAAGGGGTATCTTAAAACCTAGCGCCCTAAGGTCTTATATGGTCTGGGAGTCGTTGGTCGAAAGCTCGCTAAGGGGTAGCACTGTTAGCCTAATGGAATGAGACATTGCACAGTCATGGTTAAAAAGAAAAAAAAAAGAACGAAAAAAAAAATTATAAAACGGGAAAAGAGCAAAAAGCCCCCATATATGAAAATAAAACATAAGTATCCCATGTTAACCTTTGATATTGGTAATTGTTTGAGTTTAGTTGGATCTAGCTTATTTTTGGATTTCTTAAGTTTACACTGTATGATGCCTTTGAAGAGACTTGTTATGTGTTAAATTTGATTTTATATCAGTTAACATTGTTGTTGAGCACACACGCACTATACCAGTGATAACAATTTAAGACTTGATGATTGACTAGGAAATTGTTGATTGGTTTTGATATGAAGTATTATCATGTTTACTTGATTGCTCTAAGGCTGGTTGAATAGATTTGTGTTTATCAATACTGCTGGATTCGTAGGCATATAGATTAGTTGCAATCCATTGCATTGCATTGCATTATGTTGTGTTGCTTGAGGACAAGCAAAGGTTTAAGTTTGGGGGTATTTGATAAGTAGGTTTTGTACCTACTTATCCGGTATCTTTTACTTGAATTAGTTGTTTTTATTCATGTGACTTAGTTACTTTTCATGCATTTTGTGTTCGTTTTGTAGGTTATACGTTTGGAAGCGATGTGAGCGATTATTGGTAAGGAAAAGCACGGAAAATGCAAACAAAAGCAAGCCGGACGTCGTTTATGCTTTTATATTCAATTCATGTTCTTGGCTTGGAGCTTGGACTATATTGTAGAGCGTTTTCTTAGCTTTCCGGAACATCTTGAATCATTCAAATCGGAGTTCGCATGAAAGAGTTATGACATTTCTACCGACGGACGTTGAACTTCACCGTTTTGGGTGGTGGTTTTGCGTAGCAGTCACTTCCAGTCCAATTTCGACCATCATGCGTTTGTTATTTCTGAAATCTCAAATAATGAAAGTTTTAGATCTCGTCGATAGCTTCGATTTGATAGGTCGCGGGCCTTGTAACTCTTCTCGGTTTAGAAGTTATGACAGTTTTAGCAGAGGAGGTTCCAGCAGAAAAGTGTATTGGCAGATTGGTACCCAGCCGGGGCTGGGCGTTTTTGTGCTTAGGACCCAGTCGGGGCTGGGTACCTGGGAGCTTTAGCAGCTTACTACCCAGCCGGGGCTGGGTTTTTGCAAAGGAAATACCCAGCCGGGGCTGGCCTATGCGAAAAAGAAGAGATTTTGTCCGAATTTGAGTCCGAAAAGGATTGTTTTCGAGTTGTTTGATTCAAGGACTTCCAAGAGGACTTAAAGACATGTACAAAGGCTTATAAAAGGAGGGGAATAACACAGATTAGAGGAGATATTAGGAGAATATTAGGAGATTAGAGAGCATTCTATTAAATTAGATTAGAGTAAATTAGAGAAAAATACTAGTTTTTATGAGATTTGGAGATTGATGCAACTTGGAGGCCATTGAAGATTCAAAGGAGGAGCATGGAGGGAGGGTCAAATCTACAGACAATAGATTATTTCTTCTCATCTTCTTCTATCTTTATCTTTTAATGTGTATTCAATTGTGGATTCTTAGCTTTAATTCAATAATAATGAACTAATTCTTTGTTTGAGATTATAATGGATCTTATTGTGTAGTTTATTTTAATATGCTTCGTTATCAATTATTATGTTCTATTGAGAGGATTGTCTATTGTGATTTGGACTTAATTGTTTAATTGCTTGGTCATCAATTACCGTGATAATCTATATGAACTCGAGAGATGAAGTATAGATTTAGATCTAATCATGATAGAATGTGTTCAGGATTTTGTTAGTAGCTTAAACTTGATGTGTGTTAAGGTAGAGATATGCTTGACATCGCATGTAATCTTATAGAGAACTTGTTCTTAAACCTTCTTCAATTGTAATTCACATAGAGATATAGTGGGTTAGTTGGTTAAGGTGTTTAACGGATTTCTATCTTAATTGTGGATTGACGTTAATATGGTATTAGTGCATCGAGAGGTGGTTAATACTACTTTAGTGTTCTTGATTAACAATTCATGATAGAGAATAATTGATGAGAAGAGTGTTAACTTAAATGAAGCAATAAGTGAAGTTGTGATCTTAAATCTCCATAGTCTTCATTTAATTAGTGGAATAGTAGTTAATTTATATAGTTTGTAATTCATTCGTTTAAATAAGATTGAGTTGGTTACGAGTTAGTACTTGGTGATTTTTATTAAATAATTCTCTGTGGGAACGATACTCAACTTATCACTTTATTACTTGTTGACCACGTATACTTGCGTATTGTGCGTATATAGATTTTTACACAACAATAATGTCTAATGCACCCTTCAAGTTATAATGTTTAATTTATCCACTAAATATAAATTTGTATACTATAATTTTTACTTAATTAACTTGATCTAATTAATTAAATTATGAACTTGTGCAATATATAACATAAATGTCAAAAATAATAAATATTCATTTTATCAAGAAAATAAAGCCATACAATTTTTGCTAATTAAATTTCTCAAAGATTAAAATTTATGCGATATATATTCAAATATATTGTTTTTGTAATTAAAAGTTAAAATTTTAATACCCATAAAAGTACAAATTAACGCAATAAAATTATAATTATTTTTTCCAAATATTATTATATTTTCTTTTATTCAACATTACACAAAAACAACGCTAACTATATATTAAAAAATGTAATCAAAATCATAAACTTCATAAATTTTGACATATACTAAAGAAAATTTAACATATAAAAATCATAATATGAAACTAAGAATTCAAATAATAATTTTTGTTGTTTAAACACCAAAAAACTAAACCATCAACATACTCAATCACTCTAATTAGAATAGCTCCATTAATAATTAAATTTAAAAATTTTAATATTTGTATCACTTTATCCAAAAATATGTTTTAATTAAACTAAATTAGTTTTTTTATAAGTTACCAACAATTTAAATAAGTCTTAATTATAAATAAAGCTATAATTAAAATATATTGTGTTAAAAAAAGGATAATTGAACACATATTAAATTTTGATAACATACAAGGGTAAATATGTAACTTTATCTATTTTGTCAACCCTAAAAACTTACCGAGGTACTAATTGTTACTTTAAAAACTAGAGGGGATGTGAGTGTTATTATGGTTATCTAAAGAAGGCGTCACTGTATTTTACTCAAAAATTAATGATGAAAACTAGTAATGAAAAAAATTACATAGGAATCCGAATCCACCAAATATTAATATAATAAAAAATTTCTTATTTTTCAAATTAATTCAAAAATTATTTTCCATTCCCTTTAAAAATAATAATGATTCATATAATTAATATTGACAAGCATAAATTATAAAAAAATTCACAGATTAACTATAACTTATCAAAATCTTACAATCAAGATAAGAATCATATGCAATTTGTGCGAAGGAAAATATGAAGGCCAAAATAATTAGGCACTAATTTTGGAACGAAAGGAAAATATTATTATGAAATACCTAGTTTCATCATCATCCTAGGTATTTAAAATTTAGCTAGCCATGGAATTAAAAGTTAATACTACTGATTGTATGAAATAAGAACAATAGTTAAAAAAAGAATTTCTATTATATCAATAAAAAAAAGTTAGAAATACTCCCTGACATTAGTACCACACATGATTAAAATAAGAGGAAAGACAAAAGCTCTCAATATCTCACTCCCTTTTAAGTATCTCATTCCTTTTTGCACTAGCGAAAAACTAAGGAAAATAAACTAAAAAGTGGTACCCCATTTCTCTAAAACAAAGAGACATATTTATAGGGAAAATAATTTTGTTCCCTAATTTAGATTCATTGAACTTGGTCTCTTTTGTTCCTTTTACCCTTCTTCTTTATTGACTTTGATCTCTACATGATAATATCTCTCGAGTCTTTTTTCCATCTTTAAAAGCTGAAACAATTATATTTTACTTATTCACCAAGATAAATAAGGAAAAGTATATAAAATGAAATAAAATTTATTATTTAAATAAAATAAACATATAAATAAAAAATATGGGAATATTAAATATATATAAAATGTGCATATCAGTATGCGGTCACAAGATTAAATTATTTATTTGTTATAACTATTATATTATTGTTATTATCATAAATTATTTTTATTAGCATACATTACTTCAGTTATTATTTTTGTTAAAATAATAATAAAATAAAATAAGGTTCACTTTTTAACATTAATGTAGACTGTATTAATGTTACCAATACTATTAATATATACTAATATCTAATAAGTATTGTTATTAAAATAATATATTATACGTATTTATCCAATTAAGCAATATCATGTTAAAGAGAATTATTAATAACTAATATGTAATTACTAACAACTTATTAATAATATTACTAATAACTAATAGATTAAGTTGTACTAATAATATTAGTGTTAATTATAATTTCCTAAAAATAACATTAATTCTTAGCTTAATTGATAATCAATGCTTTGTTAGTGTTTGAATTATGAGGTGTTAAATTCAAATCTTGGACGAATGAATATTTTTAGTCCAAATGTATTAAATTGACATGCCATTGTGCCATTTGTACAAAGTAACCCTAAAAAGGGTATAAAATCCAAATACCCCTATAATACGGGGGAATTTTTGCATTTTACTCGAAAAAAAAGTGTTTAAATTTTGAGAGATCCCTTCAATTTAGTTCATGATTTTTCCTATTTTATATTTTTCATATAAATCTTGTGTTTTAATCTTTGTTTTTATTCATCATTTTTTTGTTTGTTTTATAATAGTTTTCTATCACCACACAAACCCTAAGATGCATTGCTTTAAGGTTCAAGCATAGAAATTACATACACGAGGGTTCTTAAAAATGGCTCAAATAATTGGGGAAATATACATTATCAAACTACTCCTAACATCCATAAAAGAAAAGTAAAATATAATTTGAACACTGTGGGCCCAGGTGCAAAATTAGGATTCACATGACCTAATTAAATTAAACGCACAATTAGGGTTCCACGACCTCATTAAATGTGCAAATTAGGGTTCACATAACCTAATTGAATGAAGATGGAAAAGTCAGAAATAAATGTGCTAGACCCGGGAGAAGCCTCCACGGGTCCCGAGGTAGAAGACTCGTGGAGACGGCTCGTTTTGAGAATTAACTGAGGGATTGGATTGGTGGCTAGAAGAACAGGGTAATATGGGTATTATTTTAATGACTAAAGGGTATTTCTGGAATTTCCCTGAAAGCATGTGCCTTGCACATGACTACTTTCCAGGTAACCCTATAAATACCACTTCCATTCCATTGGGATGGGGACCTCTCTTCAGACTCAAGACTTGGACTCTTGGAAGATCAAAGGACTCTTTTGGTGACTTAAGGCTTGAATATTCCACCTAAAGCACTAAAGGGTTTGGACATTCTCTCAACTCGAAGGACTCAAGAAGGCTCTTGGAATTCCCGCTACCCTAACACGGTTCCCAAATTCTAGGAGTTTTGCCATGCGTCGTTGGAGTAATCGCCCACTTGTTCTTCTCCCTTCTTCAATCAATCAACCGATTCCGTGCTCTTCGCGAATTTCTCTCCTCCTCAGCCAACACGAAACCCTAACTAGCAAGGCGCGATTTCCTTGCCCATATTTCTTTGGCGACTATGCTGGGGAGGTGTAGAATTTATGAAGGGTATGCCCACAACTCAAAGTGGGAGAACTACAGGAAGATCTACTTCACCAACAAATAGTATTACCTCATCGGATCTAGTTCCAAGGCAAGCAACTCAAACTTTCCAAGCTCAAATCTGGATTTTGACCAACCAATTATTGAAGACGCTTCGAAAGGCAGTTCAACATCACCATACATGGCCAATCAACAACAAACCAACGCAGGAAGGCAAAGCAATGATGTAAGTGGAGAGCAGATGGATGTTGTGCAAATGGAGATGCTCAAGGCATTGAAGGAAGCACGAGAAGGGAAAGGGATGATGATGTCCATGATGCTGGAAATGAAAAGAAAGCAAGAGGAAATGGGGAATTTCCGCCAACAGTTGATGCAGATTCCCACCTTCAAGGCCATGTTCCTAGGAAGTTCGCAGGGGGAACAAGCAGGAGTGGAAGACAACAACAATGGCAACAACAAGAAAGAGAACAAGATTGAACCTCCATCGATGGAGAATCAGTCGGTTCCAACCATCAACTTGGAACCCCAGAACAATAGTGACGCGCCACAAGCCAGGTTGGAAGCAAGCCGACCTCAAACACACATTATCCCAACCGGTCTTCCAGTATTTTCATAAGTACAAATGCCAACCATTCCAAGCCATGTCTAGCGAGTGAGCCAACAGCTGCCACAAGCGCCAGCTTTGCACGATGCAAGTGTGTATCAACCAATTTCTCTACTATACACACCACCGATACAACAATATATCACAACACCCCAAAGAGTTCATGACACAAGCCAGTATGCAACGAAGGATGATATGATCGACGTGATTAATCAACTTTGTAGACAGAAATCTCGACCCTCAGAGTTGGACTTTACTTCTCCTTACCCTGCACACATTCAGAGACAACCTTACCCGACAGGGTATATTGAGCATCCCACACAGTTTAAAAAATACAACAGAGAGAAAGTAAACGCCGGGGAACATATTGCCAGGTTCTTAGAGTCGATGTCTCCGTGACTGGGATATGATGAAGTGAACAACCACAACTTGTTGATGCAGGAATTCAACAAAACTTTGGAGAATAGTGCCTTCAGTTGGTACTATAATTTGGAGAAGGGGTCAGTCCATGATTGGGATGACCTAAAATTATAATTTTTAAGAAATTTTTCTATGTGCAGAAACATGTAACCATTGTAGAACTCATGCGGTTCGAACAGAAGCCGAATGAGAAGCTATCAGATTACGTTGACAGGTTCAGGGCCCAGGCACAGAAGTGCGCAGAGCCAATTAAAGAAAAGAACCTGGTCAGCATTTGTAACAATTGTGCCTTAGATTCCTTCAAGCCCCACATCATTACCAAGGCTTGTTTTTCCTTCGTGACCCTCTCATATTTTGCACAAGACTTGGGAGGAATCATGACACTGCCCACTAGCCATGCGACGGTTACATGGAAGGGCAAGACGACATCAACTGTGGCTTTGGCTGACTCTCAGTCAAAACCACAAGGGGGCAAGAAGGAGAAGCATGAGAAATTTTTTGATCAAAGCAAAGAAAGGCCTGGAGACAAATATGCAAGAAAGTCAGTCCCGGAGGCTATCACATGCAGTGAGAAAGCATTCAGGGGTCTATACGAGCAATGGATTGAACATGGGGTGGTGAAACCCCCAAGGCCTATATTTATAATGACGGAAGAGATGAAGAGAAGACCGGACTTCTGTGTATACCACCAATACTCGGGACATTCCACTATGGACTGTTACAGCCTAAGGAGGATATACCATGAGAAGCTAGAAAATGAGGAGATTGAACTTGGAAAAGAAGAAGTGTTCATCACAAACCACTGCCAAATCACAAGGGGAAATTAAAGAAACATGCAACACTGTTATCCACAGCACAATCCCAAGAGTAGAGATGATGATGGAAGAAAATGAGGAGTGTGAGTCAGGCTCGCAGGTGACGAAATTGATGAACGGAGCTAAGTTCATAATTTTTTTCGATCAGGTAGGATTGGGTAAGGAAGTAAGGATATAGGCCACCAAGGAAATCATTAAGGTTGTCGAAATATAGGAGACTTATATGGCCATAAACAAAGGATTTATGAAGACAATGAAAAAAGAAAAAAATAAGACATCTTTCTCTAAAACTGATAGAGAGATAAGATGCCGGCACAACAGGTCGCTATATGTGACAGTACTAATCAATGACATAGGTGCAGAGGGGGTTCATTGACAATGGAGCGTCCGTAAATATTATGAACTACACCATGTTCAAACGGTTAGGCCTGCCAGAGAAGAAGATTATGAAGGAACAAACAAAAATTACAGGATTCTCCAACCAGAGCATAAGAACCCTGGGACACATCAAGGTAGACATGCAAGTTGGGAAGATTCGAGGGCTTGTAATGTTCCATGTTGTAGAGTTGGATGCAACATATCATGTCTTGCTAGGAAGGGCTTGACAAAATGACTATGGGTGTAAGACCCCAAATTATTAATAAATGAAATTTAATTTCCTCTATTTATTATTTTGAAATAGTAAGGGTTGATTTAATTAATATGGTTAGTTATGGGTAAAATGCGTAAATATTTCAAATAAGCAAGTGGTTATAAAATATTCATTGTCGTCGGGGAATATTCTTACTGTCGGGGAATATTCGTATGACGGCGCAGCCTTGTGTGGTCCCCATAACGGAAAGCGATTGGATGAAGAAAACGACACGTATAAGTTATTTATTAATAACAGCGTAGTTGTTACCATTAATACTGTTGGAATACCCGGTGGTTAAAACATAAGAATACGCGTTGTTGCATAGTAGCACACTGTATTACACCAATTATTGATTCTTATGTAAGAAGGCACTACTCAATAATTATTACAGTAATTACTGTTCAATATTTTATTTTATTGATTCAATAATTGTTGCGTTGATATTTTATATTAATGTTGTTTCAATAATTGTCACTACACAGTATTTTCCATTATCGAAGCAATAATTCATATTATCTGAATAATATTATTAGATAACATTATTAGAAATGTCTAGAAAGTTCTGTCTAAGGAGAGGTTTGGTCACCTAATTGCGCGTCAGTAAGGAGAAATTCTTATTGGAAATCCCCCTCTTTCCTGGGAACTGCCTGGTTGTCAGTATTGTGATTCTATAATATTATTTGTGAATAATTAATTATTGATTTATATGATGAGGAAAATATTTATTTTATGTGGATATAGATGGAGAAAAATTTTAATGTGACAATTGTTGAAAATTAATATTTTATCTTTTTCTGATAAAATAATTTATTTAAATATAATATAATAATGGTAATATTTTTACAATGAAGGTGAGATATATGAATATATGAGGAGGAATAGTATTTTTGTTGCAAAAGTTGTTTAAAACATGTTAAACATGTCTATGGGCCCATTTCTTGACTGAAATTTGATTATAGCCTGTAAAATCGTCTGTTTGTGGATTTCGGTCAATTTCTGTTTGTAATTTGGAAAAAATTAAACTTACAAAGTTGTAGAAAATGAAATATCCTATGGAAAAGACACGAGGTTCGACTTTTTCTGATAAAGGGCTATTTATTGTGAATTATTGAAGTTTCGGATTAATTGATTTTGATTTTTTTGGAGTTTTAAATGATTTATGTGAGAAAAACATTTTTTGAGAGGTGAGCTATATGTGTGGCTATTGTTGGACTCAATTAGTGTGCGTAGGGAGATTTAGAAAAATAATATTAATATTATATTAAATTTTCTGCTTTGGTGTTCTAAGAATTTTCCTATAAATAAGGTGCTTAGTTTAGAATTAAAAATCACACTAGAAACTGAAGTTTTTTCTCTTTTTCTGTCTCTATATTATCGAGCATATTCTTGTGAGTATTTTAAGACTTTAAATGTTGTTATACGGTGCAAGTTCCCTTCAGCTCTATATCCAGTATTCCAGTCAGAAGTACTACCTTTTCGAGGTAAGGGATGTTATTTTCTTCTTAAATGATATTATTTTCTTCAATATCATTATGCCGAAATATTGGTTTGAAATTTTTATCAAATTTGGAACTTTTTGTGTTGGGATTACTATTCACGTATACGGTACTATTCACAAATACGACACTATTCACAAAAAAATTAAATTTTCGTTTTTCTTCCAAAATATCTATTATGGATACTAGCTTTGATTGTATCCATGTTTTGATCATTCTTGAATTTTACTCCACTATGATTCTTTATGAGGTATTTTTTGGACATGGAATAGCTGAAATACGAATATTTAATATTTATTCTTTTGTTTCACTGGATTCGTTTTCTTTAAAATATTTTTCATCATCCTCAGTACTAAATGATGATATTACTGAATATCTTTGGCATGTAGTGCAAAGATGAATGATTTTTTGATGAATACCTTTAACCCGTAGTGCAAAGATGAACAGGTGTTTAGATGTACATGACCAACTGATGAATATCTTTGGCCTGTAGTGCAAAGATGAATATTTAATTCCAGATATATATTTAAAGATATATATCGATGATAAAATTTTAAATTTATATATAGAAGATAATAGATTGCATTCTCTACTTAACTCTTCTAATGAATTATTATTTCCACTGCGAATATTGATTTAAAATTGATTGTCTATTATATTCTATTAGATTTTTTCCCTGTTGAAGACTAACGATAATTTGTTCTATGTTATCTTAGCCATAACATTCTTTACTGGGCTAGTTGAGCTCACCCTTTTCCTTTTTGTTCCATTTTTCTTCTCAGGAGGCGAGAATGTAGCGAGTTCTAGTTGGGGTGTGGAATGAAGGTTCTAGAGAGTTGTCTTAGTA
Source organism: Panax japonicus (assembly GCA_020205505.1). Classification (NCBI taxonomy): domain Eukaryota; kingdom Viridiplantae; phylum Streptophyta; class Magnoliopsida; order Apiales; family Araliaceae; genus Panax; species Panax japonicus. The sequence continues at coordinate 16,134,733 of CM035113.1, read as the reverse complement.
GTCCTCACCATTTTTGTAAAATAATGTACCGATAATTACAATGAGGACTTATTTGGGTATGGATATTATCTAAATGGAAATATTTATATTTAAACTCACAGTTTATATGTTTTATTAATAAAGTTGTAGTTGTTTCTGTACCATGTTATTGACGACTCAAAATGGGTGATGTATACCTATTTTAGGGGCGTCACAGTTGGTATCAGAGCTTAGGTATATGATCTCTGGCGGAGATCGGGGAATAGAACTAGGAGGGGAGAGACGAGTAAATCCTTCGCTAGTGTGTCCTACCTAAGCTTATTTGTTAGTTGGTCAGTATATAGGGATATTATGTTATATGTTGATTTCTTTAATTAACCTTTGTTTTATGGCAGTATTTAAGAATGGAGACTAAGAATGTTAACAGTGGAGTAAATGAGATCGTAGAGACACCTTTACTCACTAATGAGGAGAATGTGCAGCAGGCCGACAATGTTCCTCCTGTAAACAATACCACTGAGCAGACGATGAACGATGAGATGTTTAGAAGCTTTTTACGGTTCATGCAAAACCAGACGAATGAGACTCCTGTTCAAAATACAGGTAGAAGCAATGGCAACGCACAACTGGTTACAGCCAAGCAGTTCAAAGATTTAGGACCACCAGAATTCTGGGGAAAGCCGGATCCAATTAAAGCAGAAATGTGGGTCAAGAAAATTACCAAGATATTCGATGTCTTGGGATGCACGGAGGAATAGAAGGTTCCATTCGCCACCTTTATGTTTCGTAATGAGGCAGATTACTGGTGGGAATCTGTGAAGCGTACCCATCCAGCGCGCTCAACATGTCTTGGGAGACATTTCATAAACTGTTTAATGACAAATACTTTCCTGAAAGTATTCGTCATATGAAGGAAGTGGAGTTCATTAGACTGGAACAAAAAAACATGACGGTGTCCCAGTACGAGGCGAAGTTTGCAGAGTTATCCAGGTTTGCACCTCATTTGATGGAGAATGAGGAACGTATGACGTGGATGTTTCTGAGAGGTTTGAAACCTGACATACGTCAGTATCTCATTTCTCATAAATTTTCTCTCTATTTAGATGTTGTCAAATGGCTCAATTATTAGAGCGAGATAACGACTACGTTAAATCGAGGGACCACAAACAGGATCATATCGGTGACAGCAGTCATCAGAACAGCGATAACCAGCGTAGAAAGAAAAATAAGGACAAAAATGGTAACCACTCTGGTGGTAATCATGGCCATGAGAATAGAAGAAGCGAGTCGGGAGGAGATTTTAAAAAGAGGAGATTCAACAAAGACCATGTGAAAACATCAACACCAGCAATAACTGGTTCTAAGGGAGGAGAACGACCACCGGTCGTATGCTATAAATGTGGAAAAGAGGGACATATCAGCCCAAATTGTCCACAACAGTTCAAGGTATACTATAATTGTGGAAAGGAAGGATATATCGCTCAAGATTGTACTGTAGCAAAACCAAGTCCAGCGGGGATAGTGACTCAAAAGGCTATCCCAGAAAAGTTAAAGTCAACGGTTCCTGGAAGAGCATTTGTCGTGACTGGTCAAAATGCGAGGAACCCAAACGAGGTGATCACGGGTAAGCTAATCATAAATTCTTGTGAAGTTTATACCTTACTAGATACCGGTGCTACCCATTCATTTATTTCTCCTGCTTGTGCTCAACGTTTAAATTTGACTCTGGAGAAATTAGACTTTGACCTATCTGTGGAAACTCCGTTAGGAGAAACTTTTATCACATCCACTGTTTATAAATCTTGTTTGATCCAAGTTGGCATCATCGCCTTACCTGTTGACCTTATCTCTTTAGAGATACTTGCTTTTGATGTGATTTTAGGGATTGATTGGTTAACTACTCATCATGCCAAAATTGATTGTTTTCATAAGGTTGTTAGTTTTCATATTCCTAACCAACCTGTTGTATGAATTCAAGCAACTAAATCACTAAAATCAATCACTGTCATATCAAGTCATAAATCTATTCATTTATTAAAAAACGGATGTCAAGCTTTCATAGCCCATTTTATGGATTTGAATAAAGACACGTCAGATTTAAATAATATTCCTGTTGTTATTGACTTTCTTGACATATTTCCTGAAGAACTTCTCGGTCTACCCCCAGAACGTGAAGTTGATTTTTTTATTGATCTTGAACCTGATACAAAGCCCAATTCTAAAACCCCATATCGAATGGCTCCTATTGAACTTCAGGAGTTAAAGGTCCAACTACATGAGTTATTGGACATCGTTTTTATTTGTCCTCCTAGTACATCTCCTTGGGGTGCTCCTATTTTATTTGTAAAAAAGAAAGACGGGAGTATGCGACTTTGTATTGACTATCGTGAATTGAACCATGTCACCATCAAGAATAGGTATCCGCTACCTCGTATTGATGACTTATTTAACCAGTTGCAAGGAGAACAATTCTTTTTAAAGATCGATCTTCGTCCTGGATATCATCAGCTGAAGATTAGAACTGAGGATATTCCAAAGACTGCCTTCAGAACTCGGTACGGGTATTATGAATTCTTAGTCATGTCTTTTGGATTGACTAATGATCCTGCGGCTTTTATGGATATGATGAACTGAGTATTCAAGGAATATTTGGATCAATTCGTTGTTGTCTTTATTGATGACATCCTCATATATTCCAATAGTCGTGAAGATCATGAGCACCATTTGAAGCTAGTACTGCAAAGGCTTCGTGAAAACAAGCTATATGCCAAGTTAAAAAAATGCGAGTTCTGGCTTGAGGAAGTGGCATTCCTAGGGCACGTGGTGTCAAAACATGGATTATCTGTTGACCCGGCGAAGATTGAAGCAATACAAAGTTGGGAGCAACCGAAGACGATGACTGAAGTACGTAGCTTTTTGGGCTTAGCTGGTTATTATCGGAGATTTGTGGAAGGATTTTCTTGAATCGCTACTTCGTTAACTCAGCTGACTCGGAAAGATACAAAATTTGTATGGAGCGAGGAATGCAAGAAGAGTTTCCAAGAGCTTAAGAGGAGACTCATTTCGGCACCTATTTTGACAATATCATATGGTTTAGATGGATTTGTTATCTACAACGATGCTTCAGGCAAAGGGCTAGGATGTGTTCTCATGCAACGTGGGAAAGTCATAGCCTATGCCTCGCGATAAATTAAAGAATATGAGAGGAATTATCCTACTCATGATCTAGAGTTGGCAGTAGTCATTTTCGTGCTAAAGATCTGGAGGCACTATCTATATGGGGAGAAAGTGGAGATATATTCAGACCATAAAAACCTCAAATATTTCTTCACTCAAAAAGAACTCAACATGCGGCAACGACGTTGGCTCGAGCTGTTGAAAGACTACGACTATACCATTCAATACCATCCTGGAAAAGCGAACGTGGTAGATGACGCGTTGAGTAGAAGATCATATGCGGGAACGAGTGCAATGTTGTTAACACAAAGGCCTATTTTGTGTGATTTACAAAAGATGAAGATATAATTCAAGACTCTGAGGACCCATGCAATGATGTCAAGTATACGTTTAGAACAATCTTTAATCAAAAAAGTTAAAGTTGCTCAAGCCAGAAACCCGGAGCGGATGCGTATGTAGAAGAAAGTACAAGAAGGTGCTATTCCAGAAGCAAGAATCGATGAAGAAGGAATACTTCGAGTCCACTCCAGACTTTGTGTTCCTAACGATTCTGATTTGAAGTACAAGATCATGAAGGAGGCACACAATACACCATTTGCAATCCATCTTGGAAGTACCAAGATGTATCGTGATCTTCGACATACATTTTGGTGGAACAATATGAAGAGAGAGATTGCGAAGTTTATCTCAAGGTGTTTAACTTGTCAACATGTAAAGGCGGAGCATCAAGTGCCTAAGGGTCCATTGCAACCGCTTGAGATCCCGAAATGGAAGTGGAAACACATTACCATGGATTTTGTTACGGGTCTTCCCACGGTTTCTCAAGGCATAAATGTTGTTTGGGTTATTGCTGATAGATTAACCAAGTCTGCTCATTTCTTGCCGATACGGGAGACTTATTCCCTTGAACATCTTGCTCATATGTATGTAAATGAGATTGTGAGATTGCATGGCATTCCAGTATCCATAGTTTCGGATCATGACCCAAGATTTACTTTAAGATTTTGGGTTAGCTTGCAAAAAGCTATAGGCACAGATTTACGATTTAGTTTGGCATACCATCCTCAAACGGACGAACAATCAGAGAGGACTATTCAAACTCTTGAAGATTTATTAAGACTCTGCACCTAGACTTCAAAGGGAGTTGGGATAAGTATTTACCATTGGTAGAATTCTCCTACAACAAAAGGTATCAGGCAAGTATAGGTGTGGCTCCATTCGAAGCATTGTATGGACGAAAGTGTCGCTCTCCAATATGTTGGGATGAGGTGGGTGAAGCAACATTGTTGGGACCCGAGTTGGTACGTATGACTACAGAAAAGATCCAAATGATTCGACAACATATACAAACAGCACAGGATTGACAAAAGAGTTATGCGGATCTTCGTCGAAAGGACGTGGAATTTAGTATTGGGGATCATGTATTGTTGCATGTTATTCCATGGAAGGGCGTTACAAGATTTGGGAAGAGAGGAAAGCTCAATCCACGATTTATTAGTCCATTTCAGATTCTTGACCGAGTAAGAAATGTGGCCTATAGACTCGCGTTACCTCCAAGTATGTCTCGTGTTCATAATGTTTTTCACATATCTGTGCTTCGTAAATATGTGAAAGACCCGAACCACGTTATTGAGTTAGAACCGGATGAGATAGCCGAAGACTAAACGTACGAAGAGGTACCTATCAAGATCTTGGATAGGAAAGAGCATGTCCTACGCACAAAGGTCATACCACAAGTTAAAGTTTTGTGGAGGAACCATGCTATTGATGAAATGACCTGGGAGTTGGAAACGGAAATGAAAGCGAGGTATCCTCGTCTTTTCGAAACACCAGGTACGTACATCAATTTCGTGGACGAAATTTCATAAGGAGGGGAGGTTGTAAGACCCCAAATTATTAATAAATGAAATTTAATTTCCTCTATTTATTATTTTGAAATAGTAAGGGTTGATTTGATTAATGTGGTTAGTTATGAGTAAAATGCGCAAATATTTTAAATAAGCAAGTGGTTATAAATATTCATTATCGTCGGGGAATATTCGTTTGGTCGTGGAATATTCTTATTGTCGGGGAATATTTGTACGACGGCGCAGCCTTGTGTGGGCCCCATAACGGAAAGCGATTGGATGAAGAAAATGACAAGTATAAGTTGTTTATTAATAACAGCGTAGTTGTTACCGTTAATACTGTTAGAATATCCGGTGATTAAAACACAGTGATACGCGTTGTTGCACAGTAGCACATGGTATTGCACCAATTATTGATTCTTACGTAAGAAGGTACTACTCAATAATTGTTACAGTAATTACAGTTCAATATTTTATTTTATTGATTCAATAATTGTTGCGTTGATATTTTATATTATTGTTGTTTCAATAATTGTCACTACATAATATTTTCCATTATCGAAGCAATAATTCATATTATCTGAATAATATTATTAGATAACATTATTGGTAATGTCTAGAAAGTTCTGTCTAAGGAGAGGTTTGGTCACCTAATTGCGCGCCAGTAAGGAGAAATTCTTATTGGAAAGCCCCCTCTTTCCTGAGAACTACCTGGTTGTCAGTATTGTGATTCTGTAATATTATTTGTGAATAATTAATTATTGATTTATATGATGAGAAAAATATTTATTTTATGTGGATATAGATGGAGAAAATTTTTAATGTGACAATTGTTAAAAATCAATATTTTATCTTTTTCTGATAAAATAATTCATTTAAATATAATATAATAATGGTGATATTTTTATAATGAATGTGGGATATATGAATATATGAATATATGAGGAGGAAGAGTATTTTTGTTGCAAAAGTTATTTAAAATATGTTAAACATGTCCGTGGGCCCATTTCTTGACTGAAATTTGATTATAGCCTGTAAAGTTGTCCGTTTGTGGATTTCAGTCAATTTCTGTTTGGAATTTAGAAAAATTTAAACTTACAAAGTTGTAGAAAATGAAATTTCCTATGGAAAAGACATAAGGTTCAAATTTTTCTGATAAAATGGCTATTTATTGTGAATTATTGAAGTTTCAGATTAATTGATTTTGATTTTTTGGAGTTTTAAATGATTTATGTGAGAAAAACGTTTTTTGAGAGGTGGGCTACATGTGTGGCTGATGTTGGACTCAATTGGTGTGCGTAGGGAGATTTAGAAAAATAATATTAATATTATATTAAATTTTCTGCTTTGGTGTTTTAAGCATTTCCTATAAATAGGGTGCTTAGGTTAGAATTGAAAATCACACCAGAAATTGAAGTTTTCTCTCTCTTTCTCTCTCTATATTATCGAGCGTATTATTGTGAATATTTTAAGACTTTAAGTGTTGCTATACGGTGCAAGTTCCTTTCAGCTCTATATCCAGTATTCCAATCAGAAGTACTATCTTTTCGAGGTAAGGGATGTTATTTTCTTCTTAAATGATATTATTTTCTTCAATATCATTATGCCGAAATATTGGTTTGAACTTTTTATCAAATTTGGAACTTTTTGTGTCGGGGTTACTATTCATGTATACGACACTATTCACGTATACGACACTATTCACGAATACGACACTATTCACAGAAAACTTAAATTTTCGTTTTTCGTCCAAAATATCTATTATGGATACTAGCTTTGATTGTATCCATGTTTTGATCATTCTTGAATTTTACTCCACTATGATTCTTTATGAGGTATTTTTTGGACATGAAATAGCTGAAATACGAATCTTTAATATTTATTCTTTTGTTTCACTGGATTCGTTTTCTTTAAAATATTTTTCATCATCCTCAGTACTAAATGATGATATTACTGAATATCTTTGGCATGTAGTGTAAAGATGAATGATTTTCTGATAAATATCTTTGACCCGTAGTGCAAAGATGAACAGGTGTTTAGATGAACATGACCAACTGATGAATATCTTTGGCCTGTAGTGCAAATATGAATATTTAATTCCAGATATATATATTGATTGATGTTACAGGGGTAAAATATCGACGATGAACTTTTAAATTCATATATAGAAGATAGTAGATTGCATTCCCTACTTAACTCTTCTAATGAATTATTATTTCCACAGCGAATATTGATTTAAAATTGATTGTCTATTGTATTCTATTAGATTTTTTCCCTGTTGAAGACTAACGATAATTTGTTCTATGTTATCTTAGCCATAACATTCTTTACTGGGCTAGTTGAGCTCACCCTTTTCCTTTTTGTTCCATTTTTCTTCTCAGGAGGCGAGAATGTAGCAAGTTCTAGTTGGGGTGTGGAATGAAGGTTCTAGAGAGTTGTCTTAGTAGTCCTCACCATTTTTGTAAAATAATGTACCAATAATTGTAATGAGGACTTATTTGGGTATGGATATTATCTAGATGACAATATTTGTATTTAAACTCACAGTTTATATGTTGTATTAATAAAGTTGTAGTTGTTTCTGTACCATATTATTGACGACTCAAAATGGGTGATGTATACCTATTTTGGGGGCGTCATAATAGGGTGGTACCCTCAATCTTTCATCAGTGCTTGAAATCTATCTGGAAAGGGAGAGAAGTGAAGGTACCAGCAACTCGAATCCCTTTGGACCAGAGGAGGCACACATCACCGAAGTAACTTTTTTCGATGATGTCGCTGAAGAGGGAGAGAACCAGATAGCGAGGCCTGATTCGTTAAGACTAGCAAGCTGGGAGGAAGTGTAGGAAGATAAGTTTGTACCTGCAGAAAAAGTGAAGAAGAAGACCTCGGAACATGGAGAATGTTCTAAAAATATGAAGCCTGTAGTAGTAGACTTGGAGAAGGAAGGAAGAGAAGAAAAGAAAAGGCCAGCAGATCCTGAAGATGCCAGAAATATAATAAATGCCAAGCGGATAGCACAGTCTGAGGATAGCCAAAAGGCAAAATGGGAGAGGGTTGTTAAACCCGACGGAAAGGTGGTGTTTCGATTGTGATGGTACAAGGGGGAAGAGCCCAAGGAAGCGTGCAAACACAATGGCTCAGGAGGTGTCTCCCACTCCAGCAATAATGAAGAAGGAGAAGTTGTACAACAGAAGGTAGAACCAGCTCCAGAATGCTTCGAGGATAGGCCAAAACCTCAACAAAATAAATTAGAGGAAGTTGATTTGGCAACAGAAGGAGGAACACCAGAAGGAGGAGCTTGTACAATTATTTTGAGAGTATAGGGATGTCTTTGCTTGGAATTACGATGAGATGCTCAGAATTAACAAAGATCTTGTAGAGCACAATCTAAATATAATCCCAGGAATGAAGCCAGTAAAGCAAGCACCTCGCAACTATGTACTTGAAGTCCAAACTCAAATAAAGGAAGAGATCAAGAAGTTGCTGGAAGTAGGGTTCATCAAGCCAATTCAACATCTAATATGGCTATCCAACATTGTACCGGTAAAGAAATCAAACGGGCAACTGCGAATATGTGTGGATTTTAGAGACTTGAATAAGGCATGCCCGAATGACATGTAACCATTACCCAACATAGACACTTTGGTAGATGCAACGGCTAGTCACGAGATGATGTCATTCATGGATGGGTTTGTGGGTTATAATCAGATAAAAATGTCCGTAGAAGATGCAGAGTTGACGGCCTTTCGTACCCCGTTTAGGAACTTCTACTATGTAGTAATGCCATTCTGATTGAAGAATGCGGGGGAAACTTATCAGAGGGTAATGCAAGTTATATTTCATGACATGATTCGTGATATAGTTGAGGACTATGTGTACGACATAGTAGTGAAATCCAAGAAGGCAACAACTCATGTGGAGGACCTGAGGAAAGTGTTTGAGCGATGCCAAAGGTACAAGTTGAGGATGAATCTGAAGAAGTACGCTTTTGGAATGACAGCTGGAAAATTCTTGGGCTTCTTGGTGCACAACAGAGGTTTCAATGTGGATCCAAGCAAGGCGAAAGCAGTTACAGAGATGCCCCCAGCAAAGATGTAAAAGCAGTTGAAGAGCTTTCTAGGGAAAGTCTCGTACATGAGAAGATTCATGCCAGCATTAGCCGAAGTCACAGAACCTTTTAGCAAATTGCTAAAAGGAAAGGCACAATGGGACTGGGGGTAAGACCAACAACAAGCCTTTAAGAAGGTGAAAATAATTTTGCATTCAACACAAACGATGGTAGTGCGACAAAGAGGAATGTCGTTCCAGTTGTACATCACATCTAACAAGAAGTCTATAGGTGGATTGATCATGCAGGAGGTGGATGGAGAAGAGAAACCTGTGTATTACATTAGCCGGATCATCAGAGGACCGAAAACCAGGTATTCACATGTGGAGAGACTTTGCCTAGCGTTGGTGTTCATTGCACAGAAAATGCGACATTATTTTCTAGTGCACGAAGTAAAGATTGCAACAAAAACTGATCCGATCAGATATCTATTAACTAGGCCAGCATTAGTAGAAAAACCTACCAGATGGATGATGATTCTTTTAGAATACGACATCAAGTGTGTAACACCAAAGGCAATCTGATGTCAAGTCTTGGCAGACCTACTAGCTCAATTTCCAAATGGAGAATATGAACCCCCTTATGAGGATCTTCCGGGTGGAGAAGTAGAATCAATCGACTTGATGGATGAGGATCTAGAATGGTGGAGTTTGGCTTTTGATGGATCATCTGCAGAAGGTAAAGGTGGAGCAGAAATGGTGTTAACCACCAAAGAAGGAAATGAATTGGCCTTGTCATATAAATTGGATTTCCCTTGCACAAACAATGAAGCAGAATATGAGGCGTTCATACTAGGATTGTTGGCGGCTCAAGAATTGGGAGCCAAACATCTTAAAGTAAAGGGAGATTAAAACCTCATAGTGCAATAAATAAGAGGTCATTTCGGAGTGAAGGAACCCATCTTAGCGTCGTATCAAACTGTAGCACAAAAGGTGATGGAAGCTTTCAAGAAGGTGGTGATTGAATATATGCCAAGAGGACAAAATAAACAACCTGATGCACTATCAACAGTAGCGTCTCGAGTCTATGTCCAAGGAGAAGACTTGGATGTGAAGGTAATGAAGAGAACTCTCCTAACCACGGTGCTAGACTTGTTCCCCAAAGACATGATAGATGATTGGAAACATGATATCTCCCATCAATTGCAAACAAAAGAAGGAACACTATCAATCATGGAGCTACAAAAGTACAACATCATCAAAGGTGTCTTGTATCACAAAGAAGCAGATAGTGTATTGACATGATGATTGGGGAGGCAAGAAGTAAATAGAGTCTTGCATCATGTGCATGAAGAAAACTGCGGATTTGCAGACATAGGCATGTATCGTAGGCTATAATGCCAAGGATATTATTGGCCTGAAATGAAGAAGGAAAAAGATTCCCTACAATGCCAATGTGTTTCATGCCAAGAATACCCTGGGGAGGAGAAATGTGCCTTCATTGATGACATAGTTGATTGGCGAATCCCTTATATGGAGTTCTTACAAAGCGAGAATCTCCCGACAGAAAAGAAGGACATAATTATAATAAAAAGGAAGTCACAATGATTCTTCTTGCAAAATGGAGAATTTTTCAGAAGAGGGTTCAATGGCAAGCCCTTATGGTGTCTGGAACTAGGCGAAGCCAAATATTTGGTTTACCAAATGCACAAAGATGAGCACCAAGGGGGAGCCAAGTTGTACAAACAACTTATTGATCATGGTTACTACTGGCCAAAGATGAAAGGAGATTCTCTAGAATTTGTTAAAAAATGCAACATTTGTCAAATACACAGAAACTTGATCCATGCCCTCATCGTGGATTTGCGAACCTTAGTAACACCGTGGCCCTTTCATACATGGGGAATGAATCTTATAGGTCCTGTTCACCCTAATTCCAAGGGTAACATATGGATTTTAACCGCCACAGAGATGTACACAAAGTGGGTGGAAGCAGTACCCTTGAAGAAGGCCACGGGACCAGCAGTGGAAAATTTTATCAAGGAGCACATCATTTGTTGTTTCGGGATCCGAAAGATCATTTTGTCGGATAATGGAACTCCCTTCATCAATAGGGACATCAAAAATTTGATGGAAAGATACAGGGTGAAACATTACAAATTATCACCCTACTACCCGAAAGGCAACGGACAAGCAGATGCTACAAACAAAACTTTGATAAAAAATTTATCAAAAACCCTAGACGATCATCCAAAGAAATGGGCAGAACAACTACCAATAGCAGTATGGGCATATCAAACTTCGAAAAGAAAGCCTACAGGTGAAACCCCATACACTTCAGTTTATGGTGAAGAAGCTATCTTACCTGCCGAAATAGAATTACCTTCTGCTCGAATGAGACTTCGAAACTTAGTCGAGGAAGAGAACCGACCAGCCGCCCTAGAGGCCTTAGTTAACTTTCGAGACAAGGCTAAAGAAAAACTTGAACGGTACAACGAAGGACTGCGGCGACAATACAATTCCACAGTAGTACCACGACAGATTCTGGTGGGATACCTGGTTCTCAAAACGACAAGTCAAGTCATGAGGGGGACACCAACCACCAAATTTTACCCCAAATGGGAAGGCCCGTATAGGGTACGATAGATCTTCGAAAGCGGGTATTGAAAGATATCTCGCGTGGGATCAGATGCTGTCTCAGGCCCATTAAACTTGAAGTGGGTAAAGAAATATTATACATGAGAAGAGCATCACAAACTTTATACTTTCAACTTCAAAAGTAATCAAGGCATCTGACTAACATCCCTCAAAAGTTACACTTTCAACTTCAAAAGTGATTGAGACACCTAACTAACAGCCCTTGAAAGTTACACTTTCAAACTTCAAAAGTGATCGAGGCACCTGACTAACAGCCCTCGGAAGTTACACTTTCAACTTCAAAAGTGACTGAGGCACCTGAGTATAAGCCCTCAAACCCGAAAGTTACACTTTATCTTTAAAAGTGAAGAACGTTATGCTTTATTCGACAAAAGTAAAAAAGTTACACTTTATCTCTAAAAGTGGTAAACGTTATGCTTTCTTTGATAAAAGCAAGATTTACTATATGAAACGTTATGCTTTTCGTTAAAAGCAATTTTATTATCAATAAATGGATAAACCTTCACTTATACTTGAATGTTTTTTTTAATTTTCTTTTAAAAAAAAGAAAGAAAATAAATTCAAGTGTTGGTTTGTGAAAAATATATATACATGTTTTTAACAATATTCATGTGTTCTTAAAATACCCACTGTTGTCTTGGAATATTAATTTAAATAACTTGAGATTCAATGATAAATATTGAGTTTTAAGGAATCATTCAAATTAAAGGCAATCAACAAGGTTAAAAAAACAAAACAAAAACACATTTTGATAAATAAAATATGTGTAAATGAGTTTCTGAAATAGGAAATAAAAAAAACTACTACAACAAGTCATGATCTAAAGGCCAAGACATATCAAATTGAAGTGGAGGCATAGCTAAAGCTTCCAAGTCAGCAATGGAAGCGTCTTGAATCGTAAGATTTGCACCTTTCAACTCCTTAACCTTTTGGGTAGTTGACTTTAAGTCCCGCCGCTGGCACTCTACATCCCGAAGCTAGTTCTCTAAATCTTGAGATTGAATCTTCAATTTGTTCGCGGCTTCGTCAAGTTCAGAAAACTGCACTGAAAAGGATTCATCTTCACACTAACGTACAACAACCTCCGAGCATAGTGCAACAAGATTGAAACTCGACTTGAGAAGATCCAGCCTAGTACAAAAAGGAGACATGTCAACACCAACGGATGCAAGGTCATCTACATCATTGCTAAACTGCTTCAGGTCCTCGACTCGTAACAAATATAAGGAAAGAGTGTGCAACCCAAGAACAAGGCATGCGAGCTGATCTAGGAAGAAGGTTTGGGAGGAAACTACCTTAACAATCAGTCGGTTAAGCATCCGCGGGAACCGAGCTAGGAGACGATCCAGACTTCCCCGACTAGAAGGTGATATCTGGAAACCCCTCCATAAAATAAGATCCCCTTTTGGATTGAAGGAAGCTCTAAGAGGAGCAACTTTAGAAGCCACCATAGAATCTTTCGAGACCAGGGATGGAGGAACAGAAATATGCTGTACGACTGATGATTCCTCAAAGCCTTGGTCACCTGGAGGATAACCAAGGTCACTATATGGCGAGTGGGAAACATCCGAATGAAGAGCATTAAATAACGCGAGTGCCTAAACTGGCAAAGGCAAATCTTTCATCTTCTCGCTCTGAAAACAAAATGTCAAAGCACAATATATTATAAAGAAAAAGAGGAAAGGGTATTCAAGAAAAATCATATATTGAATAAAGAAAGATACTCACAATATAGTCAATAGAAAAAGAATCGGGAGATGCTGCAGAAAGAGGAATGTCGTTCAACCCTCCCAAAGTAGTATCAATAATGCCCTCTTGAGTAATCACCACCTCGGTAGAATGCTTCTGGGGAGGATGAACATCACCAATAGTTTCAGAATGATTCCCCCTCGAGGAAGTAAGAATCTCATCAACATCTTCTAACCCATCATGTGGAGAAGTCATGGGAAGGTTTGAAGAATTTTTTGTATCACCTACAACAAGACTTGATCTCACATTAGATAAAGTATCCTTAGCTTCAAGGCTAACACAATCATCGCGGGGAGTAGATGACTCAATATCAACAAGGATAGGTTGGAGAGGCTCATGACTAGTGGAAGCCGTCGCGGAAGCCTCATTTGAAGTATCATACATAAACCCAAGAGGAACGTCATCATCATCTTCATCGACCACGATAACCTAAAAAAAATAAAGGAAACAATTACTTAATGATATGTGAAAGCGGTAATACAAGGGATGAAAGAAAAATGAGAATAGTACGACAAAATTACCAAATTTATACGAAGCTTCTTGATCGGATCCTCGGTTGCCAGGATACTAGGATCAACATTTTCAAGGGGGCATTTTTCTAATGGCTTTATGATAAGCCTGATAGGAGGATGAATTATTGGAACCACGGCAAAGCAATAGGAGGAGCTATCCCAAAATCAGTAGTAGTAGTTGCTCTCATTTTAGAACGAGTAACTCTCATCTCCTCGGCATCAGAGGATCCCTGGGGAGGAGCTAGAGAAGACACCCAAAACGGAGCCCGTGGTGGAAGACTCCTGGAAGTAGTGGGAGCCTGTAAGGGAAGACTATCTAGATCATCTCGAAGAGGAATATCTTCTAACTGAGGGAGAGATGACTTAGGCATCAAAATGTCACACTCAGCCAACCGGCTACTGGCTAGCCAAAGTGCTGAGCGAACATTGGGCTGGGGAGAGCATAGCAGTCAGCCCCATTCGAGACGATTCAGAATAGAATCTGGCAATGAACAAATCAAGGTATCATCCTCCCATCTTTTAAGATTAACCTGCCATTAATTACGTTCGCCAGTAATATATCGCCTGTGATGCCCCCAAAATAGGTATACATCACCCATCTTGAGTCGCCAAATACATGGTACAGAATTTAAATACAAACTTCTTTTATATAGTACGAAAAAACGTAGCTGAGAATTTTAACACAGATAATGTCTCGTAGAGAGTATCCAAACTCAAATAAAGTCCTCATTATAATTATTATCACACTATTTCACTGAATAGTGAGGACTATTAATGCAATCATCTGGACTGTCACTCCGTTCCCCAACTAGTCCAGCTATATTCTCATTTTCTGAAGAGAATAATGAAAATAAAGGGTGAGCTCAACTAGCCTAGTAAGAAATATTATGACTAAGATAATGCAGAATAAATTATCGTTAGCCTTCAACAGTGTTAAACTGATAAAATATAATAAACATCAAGTTTAACTGCAACCACTACAAAAAATCTGGGCATTTGAGACGGACAAAATCCGTCCCAAATATAGCAAAACCCGTCTCAAAATTGATTTTGAGAATTTTGAGACGGATTTTGAGACGGCTCTTGGCCGTGTCAGTTGGTCGCGTTGCTAATTATGCTCGTCTCAAAATTCGTTTCAAAATAGGAAATTAGATACGAAAAATTGTCATCTCATATCCATCTCAAACCATTTGAGACGGACATAGTCCGTCACAAATCCGGCTCAGAGCTATCCCATGAGGAGCTGAATTTTGAAACCGATTTTGCCAGTTTCAGATTTGACGGGCAGATTTGGCGCTTTATTTTAGTTCACGTAAGTTGAGACAGAAAAGGCAGTTTCAAATCCATCTCAAAATAGGCAGCAACTATTTATTTTACACATATTTTGAGACGGATACCATCCGTCTCAATCCCGTTTCAACTTTGACGCTAATATCTTTTTAGCGCGTATATTTTGAGACAGGCTGCAGCCGTCTCAAAATTTGTGACAACGTTGACGCCAACATCACAAATTCTTTGAGACAGAAAGAAGTCGTCTCAATTCCATCTCAATATATTTATTAACAATAAATTATATATATTTTCATAATTTAATTTCAAAATCTAAAAATAAATATGTTCAAAATAATAATGATAATTACTAAACTGTTATTTATAGACAATACTAGATAAGACACCTATCGATGAGTACTATTACAAATATCAACATACTACAAGTCTCACCAAATACAACAAAAGTAACTTCTAAAAACTACTGCTTTAAAGCTCAAAAATATGCATAATCACACCATCATATCCCATCCTCGATGGTAAACAAAAGTAACTTCTAAAAAATACTACCTAAAGGATCAACATGCATATATAATCACGAGTCTCCATCCTCGTTACTATCGCCTGAATCTTCATCATGCTCATCCTCGACATCAACATCCTACAAGTAGTACATGGAATGCATGTCAAATATATGAAATGAATGCATGCATTCTAAACATAAGACTAAGAAAACTGATTACATACTATGGTTTATGAACAAACATGAGCAACTTACAGATTGCACCTATTTTAAGCAATAATCTCAGCACAAGTTTATACATAAGGTGCAACAAATAGTACTACACCAACGAAATGAGAAACCATATATATGTAGGTAATAAAACCTAAAGCATGTAACACGTCGTGCTAGTGAGAGAAAAAAATTTGTATAAAAAAAGGGTATTGTGTGGTTCCCCTATATGCAAATAACTGAGTTGAACATATAGTTTTTATAAATACAATCATACATTATGACAATATGATGTCAGTTACTTTTACACTACATTGAATGTTTTCAATTGCCCATTTACTTGGCAGCTGATGATCACTTAGCTACAAATGTTGAATATGTTGAATACTTGGCAGAAAATACGTTGAATATATTGAGATGAAATGCATAGATACATAATGAAAGAAAAAGACAGAATGTTGCTCATCGCTATGAATACATGGTGTCAAGTGTGTCAAGAAATGCAACAAGTATCTTTTTTTTATTAATCTAAAGCACTAGACATTTTTCAGGAGCATTGAGCTTTACCAAGGACTAGTACTGGTATGTGGTATTCAATTCTAAACTGGAGCTGTATATTACTTTAATATGAGATTTTGCTGGATGTACAATTGATTTCTATTCCAATTTTACAGTAAATCAATGTTTGAAATGTCTTTTTGTATGATTCACAAAGAAAAAGAAGAGTTCTGCCAGATGGAACTTCCATGTATAAGAGTTATCCTAAAAAATGATTTAAATCGACATGCTCTTCAAATTTGTAAATACGCTCATAAAGATGATAATTTCTAGCAAACTCAATCCAAAATTCATGTCTGGACACAAATAAACTGCCCCCCCCCCCCCCCCCCCCCCGTCAAAAACAAAATAAAATGATAGCAATAAAAAAATAAACTCTAACCTCCCTCGCACCCCTAGAAGAAGAATCCATTTTGTTCTGTGGATTTAGGAGTCCACAACATACAATGCTTTATAACTTCTTCATTCCACATTACCAACTAATTAATTAAGATTTCATTAACTGCATGGCTTTGGTTGGACTCAGTTCTAACTGAGTTTAGCGAGTGTTATATTGCATTAGCAGTTGGCTAAATTAAAACTAATTGCAAGAACAACTAGTTGCCTACACATTATATCATTTTATCCTACTAATTGTTGTCAAAAGGGAAGCAACCCCAGCTGCTAAAATGGTCCAGTAACTATCTGTTGCTGTTATATGTTAGTGCTGAAAGACAGTAATTGCTGTTTGAATTGTCCACTGCAGATGATGACATAAATATATGCCTTTTTTGTGAGATCCCAAATTTTATGAAATAAAAGTATTCAATTTTTCTATTTTGGTAAATAGTTAAATTGATAAAAGTTTAAAGTTAAGGGTAATATGTGATTTTTTTTTGTAAATTAAGCAAGTTGATATAAAATATTCGTTGTGTCGGGGAATATTCGATTAGTCGGGGAATATCCGTACGATGGTACAATCATTGGTGGACCCCACAACGGAATTATTATCGGATTGAGAAAACGACAAAAATATTTTTATGAAAATAACGGCGGAAGTTTTAAAGTTAACTGTTAAAACACCCGGTGTTAAAAGTACAGTAATACGCGTGATTGTATAATAGCACACGGTATTGATTATTGATGCTTACATGATAAGTCACTCAGTTTTGTTTTATTATTATTATTATTAATGTAATAAAATAGAAAAGCTTTTTATATAAAACAGAATACTTTTATAAAGTTATTCGTTTTATTAGGCTAATAGTAAAATCTTTTTATATAAACAGAATACTTTTATAAAGTTATCTATTTTATTAGACAATAATTAGAATATATTATATTTTATTATGCATAGTGTTTGCATAGTGCCTGCATAGTATTTGCATAGTAAAATCTTTTATAAAGTTATTCGTTTTATTAGATTATAAATAGAATATATTATATTTTATTTAAAAGATTTTGCTTTAAATATGGACCGTCAGATTAAAGTAAATCAATCTGAACCGTTCATGAGTTAGTTACTATGCAGTCCATTTTTCTATAAATAGAAGATCATTCCTTCATTATTTCTTACGAATTCACTGAAACTCTAGAGAGATAAACTATAGAGAGAAAGAAGAAAAGTATTCTGCTACTTCACTACTCATATATCCAGTACTCTTCTTCTTAAGTAGGGGATATTATTTGTTGTACTCATAAGGGGTATTATTTCTTTTGTATTCATAAAGAGAACTTCTTTTATTCCATTATTTATTATTCTACGGGCTACCCTATACTTGGTGAAATTCTTCTGTTATTTTATTCTTTATTATTCTGATGGAATATCCTGTCTGTGCGTTTTACACCGGACCTGGTTCTATTGTTTATTATTCTGTTGGAATATCATGTCTGTGCGTTTTACGCCGGACCTGGTTCCGTTATTTATTATTCTGTTGGAAAATCCTGTCAGTGCGTATTACGCCTGACCTGGTTCCGTTATTTAGTATTCTGTTGGAATAACCTGTCTATGCGAAGTAACGCATGCATGGTGATTTATGTTGTTATTCCATTCTTTATTATTCTGTTGGAACATCCTGTCGGTGCAAATTTTGCCTGACCTGGTTCCGTTATTATTATTCTGTTGAAATAACCTGTCTCTGCGAAGTACCGCATGCATGGTGATTTCTTTTGTTATTCCATTCTTTATTATACTTAGTTGGTTAAAGTTTTGACTTCTATACTCCATGAAATTAATAGAATATCCTTGATATTTGCTCTTCATCCAGTATCTTTTCATGAAAATATTCTTCTGAGCATTCTTGAATTTTACTCCACAAAAAAGTATCATGTTGACAATTTGGACGTTATTAGTTCCTGGATAAATTAATTCTTGAACTTGTTTGATTGAATTCTTTTATCATTGTCATCATCCTCATGTTTATATTATGTTGAAAGTGATATGTGGCCTGTAGTACATAGATGGACTTAGTATGATTATGACCAGGGATTATTCAGTATAATCATGACCGTAATGTTACAAATGATGTGGAAAAAGTCATCTGTGGCCTGTAGTGCATAGATGGACTTGGTATGATTATGACCAGGGATTATTCAGTATAATCATGACCGTAATGTTACAAATGATGTGAAAAAAAATCCTCATTGGCCCATAGTGCATTGATGGAAAGTTTTTGGTATGATTTTGGCTATGGATTCTCTTCGGCCAAGGGTGCAAAGATGAATTGTTTTATGGCATGATCAGGACCGATGATGAAAACATGATTATCTTTAGCCCGTAGTTCATGGATAATTTGTGGTCGTGATACTAATGAATATCCTTGGCCTATACTGCAGGGATGATTCGATGATGTGAATTAATTATTGAGCTGAGTCTCAGTGATGAAATATTAATTCATGGATGTGATAATAATGAATATCTTTGGTCGTAGTGCATGGATAATTAATGGATGTGATACTAACAAATATCATTGGCCGTAGTGCATAGATAATTCGATGATGTGGATTATTTATTAAGCTGAGTCTCAGCGATAAAATATTGGTTATACACTTTTAATTTGTAGAAGATAGTAGATATCATGATCTACTTGAATTTTCTAAAATACAATTGTATGTCTTTGGCTTGTAGTGCAAAGATGAATTTATTAGTATGATTATAAACGAGAATTGTGATTTGGTATAACCATGATTTTTGATGTTTTAGGTGAAGGTAGGTGATGAAAATTATCTTCGTCCAGGGTGCGAAGAGGAATTTAGAATCACAATTATGATTATGAGTTATTCATATGATTGTGGACAGGAAATGTTGATTGATGTTACAGGGATAAAACATTATTGGTGGACTTTTAACATGGAGAAGATAATAGACCGATGGTCTATTTGACTCTTCTAATGGTTTGCTCGTTCCGCTGCAACTATGGTTGAAAACTTTTATCATCTACCATATGTTCTAAATCTCTGATTTATTAATGATGAAGGCTATTGATGGTGTAAATTAGCTTTAGTCATGATATTCTTTACTGGGCTAGTTGTGTTCACCCTTTCTGCTTCACAATTCTTTTCAGGTAATAAGAGTGTTGCCGGGTCGAGTGGGGATAACAGGAGAATAGAACGGTGGTCTCTAGTTGTGGAGGTTCTCCCTAAACTGTATAGAAAAGTGGGTTCTATTCTATACATCATTTAGTAGTTATATTTGGTGAATCAAATAGGGTAAGGCGAACCCAACTTTGGAAGGGTGTTTTTCCACTATTATACAAGATGTCTAATTACAAACAACCTTGTGTTATCATAAGACAGGGTTATGCGCATCCACTTGCTGAATATATCTACGAGCACTACCTATATAATCTTGGGGTTTATGTGAAATATAATTTTCACTTGGAGACAACTGAGATATTTATATGTCAAGAGAAGACTCACCATTGGAAAGAGGATGATAGTAATCTTCTTGTTTTTCTTTGGGGACTTTTGGGTCAACCAAGGATAATTCTGTGGACATATGATATCTATCATAACCTAGACGCATGGCCTCCCATGTACAAAGGTTTCCTTGAGCACTTCCCAAAGATTTTAATCTCTAAAACAATTTTTGACTATACTTTTATGTAAAGTATCATTGTAAGGTTGTGGTCAAGGTACCATAAGAGTTACATACATTTGTATTCAAACTCATAGTTAACTGTGGTCGTATTCTATACGACAGCTCAACAGTTGTATAAATGAAGTTGTATTTGAATTTTGTACTATGTATCCGGCGACTCAGAATGGGTGATGTATACCTAATTTTGAGGGCGTCACATTTTTCATAACATATCTAAGAGTTGAAGTGTCCTGCAAATAGTGGTTATTTTATCAAGCATAAAATTCAGTTAGACCTAAGTGGTGGAACTTTCCATTAAGTATAATATTGGACACCATGTTCACTTACATACATGCTATTCCTCCTGGATTGACTCTATAAAAGGCCCTGAAATCACTAAGATACACACTTCATAGCAATCTGCGACACAACTTACAGAATGGAGGCTCATAGTTACTTTCAGAAATACTTTTTTCTAGATTTCAAATTTATCTACTTATTTCATGTGCAAACTTGGTGTGCATGTACTTATGGTAATTTGGTTATTATGATTTATCTGGACGGCCACATTTAAGCTACGATTTGTGTATACCCACTGAGAGAGTTGGAACATATGATACTCAAGTACTTGTTTCTCTTTGTTTACTAACATATCAACCACTAAATTTCTGTGCCTTATTTTGTTTCTTTAACAAGGGTGTAACTTGTTTTGCACTGGTTCGTGCTGCCGCCATTAGGTAGCAGTCCTGCCCAGCCCTATTTCCAAGTTATCACTCTTAATATGCTACCTCTTAAAAAAATATTTTCTTAATAACTGAAGCTAATCAGAAAACCAAAAAGTCCCAAAAAAGAGACATTAGCCCTTCATTTTATTCACATGACAAGCATATGACAAGCATATACTTTGGGAATGGATGAATTAAGGCAGTAGGAAGGAAGCAAAAAATAGATATCATATGGTTATTTCTATGATGAGTCCATTACCAATAGTGACACATGCATATTCCGTGATAAAGCAGGATAAAAAATAGAGGCAAGGACACCAAACTGGTAATATTAGTACTATTATGGGCATCCAGTTCAAAGAAACAGCTAGAGGAAGAAGCATAACTGTGAAGCTGCTTAGTTTAGGAGTGTGCAGAGTTCACAAACTTCCAAAGTTCATGAGGCCATTTACAACCCCATGCCATGTGAAGCTGCTTAGTTTAGGAGTGTGTAGAGTTCACTGTTGTGTACTTATGACATTAACTTCAGTTTGATCAAGACTGAGAACATGCAATGGAAGGGAAAAAATAGAAGTACCTAGTACCAAGTATGTGAATCACCTCTCTATCCTCTGGATTCACAGACGCATCTTTACTATAATTAGCTCCCCTCCTAGCACTAATACCCTGGACAACTGCACAATTTTATAAATAAGTAAGATAAGAACGAGTATATATCTCTAATAATGTCATCACAATAAAATATAATAACTTGCTAGAGTAGATTCAATGTTGGCTTGTTCATATGTTGGTTGAGTGTTTGGTGCAACTGGTGGTATTGTTAGTTGAGTGTTTGGTGCAACTGGTGGTGTTGTTGGTTGAGTGTTTGGTGCAACTGGTGGTGTTGTTAGTTGAGTGTTTGGTGCAACTGGTGGTGTTGTTGGTTGAGTGTTTTTTGCAACTAGTGGTGGTGTTGGCAATTTATCCTTTGTAACAGTTGTTGCTGCTGTTGTTGAGCCATTTGATCTTGGTGTCTGTGATTGTTGTGGAGTAGATCCAACTTCATGATTACTTAAAACTTTGTCTATTCTCTTGCTAGGACCATCTTGCCACAGACGTTTACCTACACGCGCTTTTGCCCTTGTCATATCTATAAGATTATGATAATCATAAATAAACCTGGTTAAGAACAAATAAAATGAATGTATTTTATAACAAAGAGATAATCAAGTTTTCATAAGCAATAAAAATAAAATTATATAGTGCATGCTAGAAAATTAAAAGTTAAAACATAAGCAATAAAAGATTACATACAATTGAACAAAATGTATCATTTACAAACTTACAAGCATGTGGAAACTTAAAAATCAAATTCCATTTCCTCGCCACTAGAAGAAGATTCGAATTCTAATTCATCATCTTCGATGTCATCATCCTCATCTTCTATAAAGTCTTCTTCGTTTATCATAGTGTGAAGATTATTGGGATCGACTTCTTCCCCTAATCTTGTGGCTGCAAGTAGACCATCTTGGTCAAGTTCCAAATCGATAGTTAATAAAATTGGCTCATATTCCTCTTCACCTTCTTGGTAAAAATCTTCCATCACACTTGGCTGTTGGTCAACAAATCTCCTAGACTTTGTCTTGATGACATTCCACCAATCGCTTCTTTCTCTCTTTCGAGACAGGATGGTTGAATAGTAAACTTGTTGAGCTTGTACTACCAATACAAAGGGATCATTTGGCTGAAGATATTTTTTATGTAAAATCTCTACAAGCTCGTGATTGTCTACACTAATACCTTTTCCCTCGGTATCATACCACTCGCATTTAAACACAATTACTTTGTTACCTCTTCCAAAGTATGTCAATTCTATGACATCTACCAAGCAACCATAAAAGTCATGCTCATCCTCATCATAACAACTACCATTGATACAAACTTCACTATTAACTATTTTTTTATTTTGTCCATATGCATGTGTATGGAATTTAAAGCCATTAACATAGAAACCTTTATAACACTTTACACGTCTTTTTGGGCCAAATGATATTTGGTGTATAGGATAATCTATCGTTGAGTCATTTGATGCCTGTTGAAAAAAATATATTAATATGATAGTATACTATGTAGAGAACAAACTAGATGATGACATAATCAAATTAGCTAAACCTAAAGTGTTACCCACATGTACTTGAAGCCAAGTTGCAAAGTCCCTTTCTCGTAATGTGGCAATTTGTTCTTTGGTGATGTGGGAATGTTCAAGCCTTACGCTTTCATCAAATTTTCTGTATAAATTATGAATGCATAACTTAAATTAGAAGTAGATTAATTAATATCTTAAGCGTTGTGCACAAACATTTATTACACACGTACTCGAGGAATGACACGATTTCATCACAATTCAAAAGTAAATATATGTGGACAGCTTTCACTACATCATCATTTAATGACCTATGAGTAGCTTCACCTATCACACGACCTGAACTAGTAAAAACTGAAAGGCGACCATCCGGATCCACGTCACCTCCATCGTCATTCCTTGGGACTTGATTTAACCTTGTTTGGATTGTAGATTCAAAATAATGTGAGGATAACAACGATATCTCTTGCATGTTATAAGCCTCACAAATTGAAGCTTCCACACGTGCTTTATTTTTAACCTTCTTCTTTAAATGAAACATACACCTAAAAAGTAAATGTCAGATTTATCACTAAGCTAAATTTGTTGCAAAGAATGAAAATAAAGTTTTAAAAACATTACCTCTCAAAAGGATACATCCATTGATATTGTACGGGTCCACCCATGTTAGCTTCATAAGCTAAGTGAATTGGTAAATGTTCCACAGAATCAAAAAAAGCTGGAGGAAATATTTTCTCAAGGTTGCACAATATTTGTCTCAAGCAACTCCATATCCTCCTTTCGCAACCTTGTTGAGCATAAATCCTTAAAGAAATGACATAAGTTGGTCAATGCATCCTATATCGACTTGGGCAACAAGTCTCGAAATGCAATTGGCAATAACCTCTCAAAAAACACATGACAATCATGTCTCTTTAGCCCAGTGAACTTGCTATCTTCTACATTAACACATCTCGAAATATTAGAAGCATAGCCGTCAGGGAGCTTCAATTGCTTAACCCACTTGCAAATATCCTAAATTTGGGGTTTGGTTAGTGTATAAGTTGCTTTGGGCTTTATGATCTTCTGGTTAATATTTTGTAATTCTAGTTCTAGACGCTTGCAATGGGTATTTAGATCCTTCCTTGCATTTGGATTATCCTTTGTTCTACCCTTGACATCTAATATTGTATAAAACAGGTTTTCAAACATGTTTTTCTCAACATGCATCACATCAAGATTGTGTCGAATTAGAAGTGAGCGCCAATAGGGTAACTCCCAAAAGATTGAACATTTCACCCAATTATGTTCCTTTCCATAACCATCTATTTTATGTTTATTGCCAACCTTTCCAAATGTAATAGGTGGCAATTTTTACACACGCTCAAACACCTCTTCGCTTGATAACCGAGGTGGTGGAAAGTCGCATTCAATTTTATTCCTCTTAAATTTGTCCTTTTGATATCGATAAGAATGATCAATAGGCAAAAATTGACGATGATAATCAAAGAAACAAGGTTTTCTACCATTCTCAAGGGTAAAAGCTTGCTACCCTCCATACAATAAGGGCAAGCCATCTTAACATGAGTACTCCAACCTGACAACATTCCATAAGCTGGAAAATCGCTAATAGTCCACATAAGTGCAACTTTCATCTGAAAATTTTGCTTCGCATATGCATCATAGGTGTTAACTCTGTCATTCCACAACATTTTTAATTCATCAATCAGTGGTCTCAAGTTTACATCTAAATCCTTACTAGGACTCTTTGGACCAGGAATGATTAATGTCAAGAACATGTAGGGCTGCTTTATACACATTCCAGGTGGCAAATTATATGGAGTGACTATAACTGGCCAACAGAAGTACGGATTTGCAAAGTTTTCAAACGGATTGAACCCATCAGTGGAGAGTCCAAGTCTAATATTTCGAGATTCTGCAGAAAAAGATGGATAAGTGCGATCAACGTGTTTCTATGCCTCACTATCTGATGGGTGAACAACTACACCATTGGGACTGGGATTCTTTTTATGCCATGTCATGTGTTCTGCTGTGACATTGGACATATACAATATTTGAAGTCTAGATGTAATTAGAAAATATCGCAAAACCTTAAAAGGTATATCTTTTTGCTTCTTATTTCCCTATGACTTAGGTTTAAATTGAGGATGACCACATACGGAACAATTCATCTTATTTCCATTTTCATTGTAATACAACACACAATCGTTTTCACATGCATGTATCTTCTGATAACCTATTTCCAACATTTTTACCATTTGCTTCGCCCTATAATAATTCTCAGGAAGCTTCTCATATTTAGGCAACGCACTCTTCATTAATGAGATCATGCAATGAAAGTGAACTTGGCTCATGTTTGACTCATCCTTGAGGTTCAACAATTGTGCTACCATAGATAATTTTGTTTACTTCTCACAACCTGGCCATATGGGATCATCAGCATCTTTTAAAAGTTGAAAAAACTTGTCTGCATCAGAATTTGGTTCTTCTAATCTAGATGTCTCGCTACTCCAATCAAAACTTTTCCCAACAACATCACGCACGAAATCTATGTACGAATTTGTATCAAGCGGGACCTCAACATTATCACCATGATTTAAACTTTCTTCGGATATATATTCGCCATGCACAAACCATTTTTTGTAATTATTTTTGAATCCCTTTCTATAAGGATGTATTTCAACATCTTCTCGAAGCTGGAAGAACCTTAATTTACAAGTTGAGCAAGGACACTTAATTTTCCGCTCACTAACATTCCCAAGAATAGAGTAAGCAAAATTGAGCAATTCCTTTACTCCCTCTCTAAATTTTTCACTAATTGTTCTTCCATTTTCAACAACTCGCCTATCAATCCAACTTCGATCAAGAGGCATCCTTTCTGAATAGAACATTATTAAAATTTGTCAAATTATTATTATTATTAGTATTATTATTATTATTATTATCTATTAACCTTAGATCCTTAGAAAAGTCAACTTCACCTATAAATTAGTTGTGTAAACCCCATTCCCATAGTTTACCATAGAGCTTTGAAGAAACCAATACTTTAGCTTTCCAATCTAGTACTAATAATACCCTTAAATAAACCTTCTAGCAATCTATCTTTCCGCAAGATGAACTGATTGACTAATAGGTAAGATTAAGCTTAATAAAAACACTCTGCAATCCAACTCTTTCACAAGATAAGCCAGAAAATTAGAATATTTAGCAAAGATAGTCTGAAAAATGAAAAAGAAAAAGAAAAGAAAGATTACCGTCGGGAGGGATGACCACGCTGCTAAGGTGGTGCGTGATTGTTTTCATCTTCGGCCAGTAGTCGGCTGAGTTTTCTTTTAGCCCTAAACTAAGATCCGCAAGACGCACAGTTGATTGAGAAGAAAAATCGGGAATTCATGGTTGCATTTGAGAAGAGATGGGCTTTGGGATGGAGATTGAGAAGCAAAATCGGGAGCTATGGTTGCAATTAAGAAGATGGATTTTGGGGATTTTCAATCTGATAGAAAGAACGAACACAATCCGTATTCTGGGGATGGAACGATTTTGGGGATGGGACGTATTCTGGGTCTGGGGATGGAACGATCGATTAGTCTTATTTAGTTTCTTCTTCTTCTTTTTTGTTGATACAGTTGGAGGGAATTTTTGGTGGGAAATTAAAAGACTGAGACGGACTATATCCGTCTCGAATCCGTCTCGAATAATAAGGAGGGAATTGGAGACTATTTTTTGGAGGGAAAATAAAAGTCAGTGACGGGCATTTTGGTCTCTAATCTGTTTCAAACATAAATATTTAATTCTTTTTTAATTATTAATCTGAGACGAGCATAGTTGGTCTCACATCTATTTCAAAAATGAGTTTATAATTTTCTAAAAAGTACTTACTTTTTGAGACGGTTAAATCTGTCTTTAATCCCGTTTCTAAAATTTGAGATGATGCTTGTGGTTTCAGAATCCGTCTCGGTCTTTTACTTCCAAATCATGTCGAGACATAGCAAAATTTTGGTTTCTAAGTCCGTCTCAATTTACTAGAATTAGAGACGGAACTTAGTCCGTCTCTAAAAATTGGTTTCAGTTACCCAGTATTCTAGTAGTGAGCGGAACAAGCAATCCATTACAAGAG
The DNA here is from genome assembly GCA_020205505.1 of Panax japonicus. Lineage (NCBI taxonomy): Eukaryota > Viridiplantae > Streptophyta > Magnoliopsida > Apiales > Araliaceae > Panax > Panax japonicus. The sequence goes on along the minus strand of CM035113.1, from coordinate 16,107,180 downwards.
TCAAGTAGAGCATGATATATACTATCTTCTATGATTTAAAAAGTTTATCATCAATTTTATCACTGAGACTCAGCTTAGTAAATAAACCACATCATCGAATTATCCCTGAACTACGGGCCAAGGATATTCATGTAATCATCAATGGTCATGATTATACCGAATAAATCTTGGTCATAATCATACCAACAACTGTCCATCAATGCACTACAGGCCAATGAGGATTTTTATCACATCATTTGTAACATTACGATCATGATTATACCGAAGAATCCCTGGTCATAATCATACCAATCAATAGTACATCTATGCACATAAGCCACATATGACTTTTATCACAATATAAGCATGAGGATGGTGACAATGATATAAGAATTCAATTAAAAGAAAGCAAAAGATAAATTTTTAAAGATTTATAATTTAATTTATCCAGAATTCAATAATGTCCAAATTGTCAACATGATACTGCTTTGTGGAGTAAAATTCAAGACTAATATTATATCAAAAATAATTTGGATAACAAAGAAATTAATTTTTGTCATGAATAATTTCCCGGGTGAATAGTACCCGAGTGAATAGTACCCCATGAATAGTACTTCGGGAATAGTACCCCGTGAATAGTACCCATAAATAGTACTTTATGAATAGTACCCCGTGAATAGTACTTTATGAATAGTACCTCGTGAATAGTACTTTGTGAATAGTGCCGTAAAAATGAATACTACTCATATATGGGCAGTACTCAGACATGAAAAACTTAAAATTTAATAAGAATGTGCAAAAAATATTCTTGTGAAACGACACTAGATGAAGCATAAATTTCAAGGATATTCTACTAATTTTACAGAGTATAGAAACAATACTTTAACTAAATGAGGGTATAATCAAGAATACAAGACGAAATAATATTACTCACATACTACAGAGTATGGAAGAAAATATTATTCCTATGAATACTGAACAAAATAATATCACTTACCTCAGAAGAAGATTGAAAACTGAAATAGTGAGTTAACAGACTTCTCTTCTACTTTCTACCTAAAGTTTCTCTCTCTATAACTTTTCTTTCTATAATTTCTCTTGTGAGTCTTAGTGAATTAGTGGAAATGAAAGAAGAATGAGCTTCTATTTATAGGAAAATATAGTTTTGATAATTGCACGTTTTGGGGCTCGAAATATTACAGTATAATACCTTCATCTTTTCCTTCATTTTTAATTTAGTCATGCAAGTATTATCAATCTTGCATCACCTCCCCTAATAGTACATACATGTGAATCAATAATACACACATGTGAACAAATAGTTATAAGCATGTGAATTAATAGCAATTAATTGCACATTTATCCGATTAATTACCCAATTGGTCAATATAACCTCCAGACATCCATTATTATCGAAATAGATGTCGATTTCCACTAACACTAATAATCTCAACATAATAGAAATATCAATTTCATCTTTAATCAACACGAACTTATTTATCATTAATATTATAACTCACAATATTTAATAACCAGATCATTCCCAGGAAAAAAGGGGCTTTCCGATAAGGATTTCTCCCTATTGGTGCGCAATTAGGTGACCAAACATCTCCTTGACTGAACTTTCTAGACATTGTCAATATTGTAAATAATAATATGAATAACATTACATTTATTTTCCACTATTTCACTGAATATTTAGGACTACTAATGCTATCATCTGGTTCGTCACTCCGTTCCCCGACTAGTCCCTGCTACGTTCTCATTTCCTGAAGAGAACAACAAAAGTAAAAGGGTGAGCTCAACTAGCCCAGTAGGAAATATTATGACTAAGATAATGCAGAATATATTATCGTTAGCCTTCAACAGTGTTAAACTGATACAATATAACAACCATCAAGTTTAACTACAGCAGAAGAAGCAATCCATTAAAAGAGTCAAGTTGAGAAAAAAATCTACTATATTTTATGATTTAAAAGGTTTTTCATCACTTTTATCATTGGGACTCAGCTTAATAAATAATCCACATCATTAAATCACCCATGCACTATGTCTAAGGATATTCTTTAGTATCACGACCACAATTATCCATGCACTACGGGCCAAGAATATTTGTGTATTCATTAATGGTCATGATCATGCCAACAACTGTCCATCAATGCACTACGGGCCAATGAGGACTTTTACCACATCATTTATAACATTACGGTCATGATTATACCAAATAATCCCTGGTCATAATCATACCAAGTCCATCTATACACTATAGGCCCTATATGACATTCAACAAAATATAAACATGAGGATGATGACAATGATATAAGAATTCAATAAAAACAAGTTCACGAATTATTTTATCCAGGAACTAATAACTTCCAAATTGTCAACTTGATACTGCTTTGTAGAGTAAAATTCAAGAATGCTTAGAAGAATATTTCCATGAAAAGATACTGGATTAAGCGCAAATATCAAGGATATTCCACTAATTTCATGGAGTATAGAAGTCAAAACTTTAACGAACTGAGTATAATAAGGAATGGAATAACAAAAAAAATCACCAGGCATGCGATAAACCGCACAGGCAGGTTATTCCAACAGAATAATAAATAACAAAATCAGGTCCGGCGTAAAATGCACAGACAGGATATTCCAACAGAATAATAAAGACGGAATCAGGTCTGGCATAAAGGCAAATATTCCTTGAATACTCGGTTCATCATATCCATGAAGGCAGCAGGAGCATTAGTCAATCCAAAAGACATGACTAAGAATTCATAATGCCCGTACCGAGTTTTGAAGGCAGTCTTTGGAATATCCTCAGTTTTAACCTTAAGCTGAGGATATCCAAAACGAAGATCGATCTTTAAAAAAATTGTGCTCCTTGTAACTGAACAAATAGATCATCAATACGTGGAAATGGGTACCTATTTTTGATGGTGACATGATTCAACTCCCGATAATCAATACAAAGTCGCATACTCCCATCTTTCTTCTTCACGAATAGAACAGGAGCACTCCAAGGAGACGTACTAGGATGAATGAAATCAATGTCTAACAATTCCTGCAATTGGGTCTTTAACTCCTGAAATTCAATAGAAGCCATTCGATATGGGGCTTTTGAAATGGATTTTGTACCGGGTTCAAAGTCGATACAAAATTCAACTTCACGCTCTGGGGTAGGCCAGGAAGTTCTTCAGGGAATACGTCAGGAAATTTATTAACAATAGAAATATCCTTCAAATCTGACATATTTTTGTTTAAATTCGTGACATGAGCTAAGAAAGCTTGACATCCGTTTTTCAATAAACGAATAGCTTTATGGCTTGAGATGACCGTGATTGATTTTAATGGTTTGGTCGCTAGAATTTGCATAATAGGTTTATTAGGAATATGAAAGCTAACAACCTTACGAAAATAATCAATTTTAGCATGATGAGTAGTTAACCAATAAATCCCTCGAATCACGTCAAATGCAAGTATTTTTAAGGAGATAAGATCGACATGTAATGTGCGGTTACCGATTTGAATCAAACAAGACTTATAAACAGTGGATGTAATGAAGGTTTCTCCTAATGGAGTTTCAACAATTAAGTCAAAGTCTAATTTCTCCGGAGTCAAATTTAAACGTTGAGCGCAAGTAGGAGAAATAAATGAATGGGTAGAACCGGTATCAAATAAGGTATAGACTTCACTAGAGTTTATGATAAGTTTACCCATGATAACCTCGTTCGGGTTCCTTGCTTTCTTGGAGGTCACAACAAACGCTCTCCCTTGCACTACTGGCTTTGACTTTTCTGGGACGGCTTTCGGTGCCTCCATCCTAGCTGAATTTGTCTTCGGTAAATGACAAAATCGAGCTAAGTGACCTTCTCTTCCACAATTATAACATGCTTTGGACGACATCACGCAGTTTGGACTGATGTGTCCCTCCCCTCCGCATTTGAAGCATATGATAGGTGGCCGTTCTCCTTCCTTAACAACGGGTGCTGGTGCTGACGTCTTTCCATCATTGTTGAATCTCCTTTTCTTGAAATGACCATTTTTATTGTCTTGGCTATGATTACCACCGAAGTGGTTACCATTTCTGGCATGTTGATTCCCTCCACGTTTGTTGTCACCGCTTCGATGACTGTTACCACTGGTATTTTCATTTTGTCGGCTGCTTTCTCTTGGTTGCGTTGACTCGTTATCGCGCTCCAACAACTGAGCCCTATTTACAACATCTGAATACAAACACAGTTTATGAGAAATAAGATATTGTCGTATCTCCGATTTCAAACCTCTTAAAAACATTCAAGTCATTCGCTCCTCATTATCAACCAAATGGGATACAAACCGAGATAACTCCGTTAATTTAGCCTCGTAATGCGACACAGTCATATTGTTTTGTTCCAACTTGATAAACTCCACCTCCTTCATGTGACGAATACTTTCGGGAAAGTACTTGTCGTTGAACAGCTCTTGGAACTTCTCCCAAGACATCTTGAGTGCGTCAGACTGGGTACGTTTTACAGATTACCACCAGTAATCTGCCTCTTCATGCAACATAAAGGTGGCGAAGGGAACCGTTTGTTCCTCGGAGCATCCCAAGATATCAAATATCTTGGTTATCTGCTTTATCCATGCTTCCGCCTTAAGTGGTTTTGGCTCTCCAATAAACTCCGGTGGTCCCAGCTCCTTGAACTATTTGGCAATGACCGTCCGAGAGTTTCCAGTGTTTCCACCTGCATTTTGGATAGGAGCCGCTCTCGCCTGATGTTGCATGAAGCCTCGAAACATTTCATCGTTCATCATTTGGTCAGTGTTGTTGTTTGAATGAGGATTGTCGCCTTCCTGATGCACATTGTCCTGGTTATTGATCTGTGGAGACTCGACGGTCTCCTGTGCTCCATTGATGTTCTCAATATTCTCGGAAACCATTTTCAAATACTGCCACAAAACAAGGGTTAATTGACATGAAACATATTATCCCTACACTCTGTTTGACCAATTAAATACCAAATAAACTTAGGTAGGTCATAGTAGCGAAGGAATTCCCCGTCTCTCCCCTCCTAGTTCTAGTCTCACATCTTAGCCAGGGATCAAATCCCTAAGCTTTGATACCAACAGTGACACCCCCAAAATAAGTATACATCACCTATTCTGAATCGCCAAATACATGGTACAGAATACAAATACAAATTAATTATACAACTGTCGTGTAAAGTACGACAAAACATAAGCTGTGAGTTTTAATTCAAATATTGTCATCTAAACAATATAAAAACTCAAATTCAATATTATTACATTTATTTTCCACTATTTCACTGAATAGTGAGGACTACTAATGATATCATCTGGTCCGTCACTCCGTTCCCCGACTAGTCCATGCTACGTTCTCATTTCCTTAAGAGAACAATAAAGTAAAAGGGTGAGCTCAACTAGCCCAGTAGGAAATATTATGACTAAGATAATGCAGAATATATTATCGTTAGCCTTCAACAGTGTTAAACTGATACAATATAACAACCATCAAGTTTAACTGCAGCGGAACAAGCAATCCATTAAAAGTGTCAAGTAGAGAATAAAATCTACTATCTTTTATGATTTAAAAGGTTTTTCATCACTTTTATCGTTGGGACTCAGCTTAATAACTAATCCACGTCATCGAATCACCCCTGCACTACGGCCAAGGATATTCTTTAGTATCATGACCACAATTATCCATGCACTACGGGCCAAGAATATTTGTGTATTCATTAATGGTCATGATCATGCCAACAACTGTCCATCAATGCACTACGGGCCAATGAGGACTTTTACCACATCATTTATAACATTACGGTCATGATTATACCAAATAATCCCTGGTCATAATCATACCAAGTCCATCTACGCACTATAGGCCACGGATGACTTTCAATAAAATATAAACATGGGGATGATGACAATGATATAAGAATTCAATAAAACAAGTTCAAGATTTATTTTATCCAGGAACTAATAACGTCCAAATTGTCAACATGATACTGCTTTATAGAGTAAAATTCAAGAATGCTCAGAAGAATATTTCCATGAAAGGATACTGGATGAAGCGTAAATATCAAGGATATTCCACTAATTTCATGGAGTATATAAGTCAAAACTTTAACCAACTGAGTATAATAAGGAATGGAATAACAAAAGAAATCACCAGGCATACGATAGACCGCACAGGCAGATTATTCTAACAGAATAATAAATAAAGGAATCAGGTCCGACGTAAAACGCACAGACAGGATATTCCAACAAAATAATAAAGACGGAATCAGGTCCGACGTAAAACGCACAGACATGATATTCCAACAGAATAATAAAGACGAAATCAGGTCCGGCGTAGAGCGCACAGACAGGATATTCCAACAGAATAATAAAGACGGAATTAGGTCCGGCGTAAAACGCACAGACAGGATATTCCAACAGAATAATAAAGACGGAACTAGATCCGGCGTAGAACGCATAGACAGGATGTTCCAACAGAATGATAAAGAATGGAACAACAGAAAAATTTCACCAAGTAAAGGGTAGCCCGCGTATACAGGTTATTCCAACAGAATAATAAAGAATGGAATAACAAAAGTTCTTTTCGTAGATAAGAAAGAAATAATACTCCCTACCTTTAGAAAAACTGGATACTAGAAGAGTGAGGTAGCAAACTTCTCTTCTTCTCTCTATAATTTCTCTCTATAATAATCACTCTAAAGCATTTTTGAATTGGTGAGAAATGAAGGAAGAATGAACTTCTATTTATAGAAAAATATAGTTTTGATAATTGCACATTTTGGGGCTCGAAAAATTTTAATACAATACCTCCAACTTTTCCTTTATTTTTAATTTAGTCATGGAAGTATTATCAAACTTGCACCACCTCCCCTAATATTAAATAATGTGATTCAACAGTAAATTATGTGAATCAACAGTTCTAGACATGTGAAAATACGAATTACAGTATAGTACATCCATCTATACCTCCATTTTTAACTTAGTCATGCAAGTATTATCAATATTGCACCAACTCCCCTAATAGTAACAAGAATGTGAAACAATAGTATACACATGTGAACAAATAGTTATAATCATGTGAAATAATAGCAATCAATTGCTCATTTATCCGGTTAAATACCCGATTGGTCAATATAACCTCCAGACATCAATTATTATCGAAATAATTGTCGATTTTCACCAACACAAATAATTCCAACACAATGAAATCATTTTTATCAAAAATATAAATTTTAAAATTTCGAAGTTTGACTTTTTCCGAAAAAGTCATCTGTTGACTTTTTGACCAAATAGTGAATTCCAGAAAATTTTGTGTTTATAGACTATTTTTACTAATTTCATCGTTCCGGACTCAAATATCACGTCCGCGTCTCTAAATTCAACTTCGAACATAACTTCAATTTTAATAACATTCATCATTAATATTATAACTCACAATATTTATCAACCAGATCGTTCCCAGGAAAGAGGGGGCTTTCCAATAAGGATTTCTCCCTATTGGCGCGCAATTAGGTGACCAAACCTCTCCTTGACAGAACTTCTAGACATTGTAAATATTGCAATTTAATAATATGAATAACTTTGTCGTCTTAACTATTGATTTAATAAAATAACATATTATGCAGATGATACTACGACAATAATCGAATCAATAATATGAGAGATATGATGCAGCAATTACTATAGCAATAATTGAGTATAACTGAGTGACTTCTCACGTAAGCATCAATAATCAATACGGTGTGCTACTATGCAATCACACGTATTACTGTAATTTTACTACCGGGTAGTTCAACAGTTAACGGTAAAACTTCCGCTGTTATTTTTATAAAGTATTTTTGTCATTTTCTCAATCCGACAATAATTCCGTTGTGGGGGTCCACCAATGATTGTTCCGTTGTACGAATATTCCCTGTTAAAACGAATATTCCCTGACCAATCTGATATTATATAACAACTTGCATACTTTGTAAAATTTGTAAATATTACCCACAACTATAACATTATATCAAATCCACACCATAATATTCAAAAATATATTTCGAGAAAATTTAATATCCGAATTGTCTCATCACCCTGTGAGGAGAATACAATACAGTTCCAAAACTAATATTCTCAAGGAAATAGGGAAGCTCTGTCGACCAAAGGAAAATGAACCAAGACAGTGCAGAACCACTCAAGCTGGTTCTATTGAGGCTTGAGTAGGTACGAAATTTGTGCTTGTAAAAATGAGGTAGATAACCGCAACCCCCTGAAACAATGGTATAGGGACGAGCAGTGAAGCATGAATAATCATCAAGGAAAGGCCGCAAATCCGTACTGTCAGGACTAGATCAGTGATCAATCCAACGTGTCATGCGAGGAATGATGTTGCGTGATGGAAAAGAAGGAGACTTCTTCTTCTTCTTAGAAAGATGCTCAAGATTGGAATAGCCCGGAAAGCGCTCGAAAAGAAAGATCTGAAGGAAGGAGCATGGAATTAAGCAATTGACATCATACCTGGGTAAATAAAAAAATATAATAAGAAAAAGGTTAAAGGAAAAGAAGCGCAGTTTGAAAGACAAATAATAAAAAAATGAAAGTAATTACCTCCCAACGGATTCTTTAATGGCAAGGGTTGTTTCGTCTAGGCGACGATATAAGGTCCCTAGAAAGATAGACGTAAAGGGAATCTTCGAGCCCGGGGATAACAACGCTGCCAAGCTGAACATACGGGCAGAAGGACCGTCTATGGGAGACCCAGGGAAGAGGAAGCGGGACAGCCACATAACCAGATAAGCCGTCAGAGGAAAGGGACAAGTTTTTTCACGGAAGGAAAGAACAAATTTGTCGTGAATAGAGTTGTCCCACTGGTTGGTCTTGTAGTCACGGAAGAAGTAGCGTACCCAGGATAACCAAGAATTTTTCTGCCGACTTGAGGTCTCGAAGTCCTGAAGGAGTGTATCGCCTTTGAAGTGGGAGATGAAGTGGGAAAATTGCTTGAAGGCCTCCGTCAAATAGGCAACACATTCGTTATCTCTAGTGGACATGCTAGAAGAACTGCAGGAGTTTGAAGCAACAATAGGAAGGCTACAAGATGTAATTCAAAATAAATATATATATATATATATTAGAAAAATGAGAATGAATGAAAGGAATAAAAGCAGAGAACTTACTGATAGAGGGCATAGACATCCTCTAGAATAGGGGTGAATTCCTCTCAGGTAGTGATGAATGTGCAAGTAGAGGAACACCATCGTGAGATCAGCACAGTAAGAGCGTTATGGTCCTGGTGGATACGTAGGTCTCTACACAGTTGAACACAACGAAAGATGCTCGCATTCTTGAGTATTTCCACGTATTCGGCATTTTCAAGGATCTTGTCAGTCCAATCCTGCCATCATTGAAAACGACTAGATGAATTTGACAGGAAGCGAAGGGGACTGAAGGGGTACTCTTGTTTCTCTATGCATATGCGAGGAATGCAATCGGCATGGGGGAAGTCATCCCAACCTCCAGAAGCTGAGGCATACAGAAACAAGCCTTCTTTCTCTGGTGGAGGAAAAGATGTACGGTCATAGTCTTTAACTCTATCCCAAAAGATGTCAGAAAGATTAAAGAAGGGAGCTCTCCCCCAATCGGTGATGAATGGAGTCTCCTTGGTAGTTCTTGGTTCTACAGAGCATTCAAGTGAAAGGGCCTACAAGAAAGGGGAAGTTCATTATAACAATTCTAAAGAAAGCAAAGAAAAGATGTCAAGTAAAGTATTCGAGTTTGAAGTACTCACCATGGCAAAGAGGAAAGTCTGAGAGTTAAGCTTAAAAACACTTGAAAAGAAGAAGAAACAATGTCAGAAAAAGTTAGGGATTATATTTATGCAAGAAAAAATTCCTGAAAATTTTTGAAAAAACTTCGGACATCAAAAAAGCATCTTTCGGAGCCTTTTTGGACTTATAACAACATATGTCATATAAAAAATTTATGTGATATATTCAAATATATTTTTTTGTAATTAAAAGGTAAAATTTTAATACCCATAAAAGTACAAATTAACGTAATAAAATTATAATTATTTTTTCCAAATATTAAAATTTATTTAAAACAAACTTATGATTACAGAACTAATCTTATTATTCATATAAAAAATATTAAAAATTATATTAATTATTTTTCTCATATATTAAACTAAACATAAGTCATACTTAAACATAATTATTTAGAGTAAAAATGACAAATGTTGTTACTCCAATATATATATATATTAGAAGAAAAATATTTTTACAACATAGAGATAGTAATAAATATTATTATATTTTTTATTCAACATTACACAAAAACAACGCCAACTATATATTAAAAAATGTAATCAAAATCATAAACATCAGAAAGTTTGACATATACTAAAGAAAATTTAATAATTAAAAATCATAATATGAAACTAAGAATTCAAATAATAATTTATGTTGTTTAAACACCAAAAAACTAAACCATCAACATACTCAATCACTCTAATTAGAATAGCTCCATTAATAATTTAATTTAAAATTTTTAATATTCGTATCACTTTATCCAAAAATATGTTTTAATTAAACTAAATTAGTTTTTTTATAAGTTACCAACAATTTAAATAAGTCTTAATTACAAATAAAACTAGAATTAAAATATATTGTATTAAACAAAGGATAATTGAACACATTAAATTTTGATAACATACAAGGGTAAATATGTAACTTTATCTATTTAGTCAACTCTAAAAACTTACCGAGGTACTAACTGTTACTTAAAAAACTAGAGGGGATGTGAGTGTTATCTAGAGAAGGCGTCACTGTATTTTACTCAAAAATTAATGTTGAAAACTAGTAATGAAAAAAATTACATAGGAATCCGAATCCACCAAATATTAATATAATAAAAAATTTCTTATTTTTCAAATTATTTTCTATTCCCTTTAAAAATAATAATGATTCATATAATTAATATTGACAAGCATAAATTATGAAAAATTCACAGATTAACTATAACTTATCAAAATCTCGCAATCAAGATAAGAATCATATGCAATTTGTGCGAAGGAAAATATGAAGGCCAAAATAATATAATTAGGCACTAATTTTGGAACGAAAAGAAAATATTATTATGAAATACCTAGTTTCATCATCATCCTAGGTATTTGAAATTTAGATAGCCATGGAATTAAAAATTAATACTACTGATTGTATGAAATAAAAATAATAGTTAAAAAGAGAATTTCTATTATATCAATAAAAAAAGTTAGAAATATTCCCTGACATTAGTACCACACATGATTAAAATAAGAGGAAAGACAAAAGCTCTCAATATCTCACTCCCTTCTAAGTATCTCATTCCTTTCTACACTAGCGAAAAACTAAGGAAAATAAACTAAACAGTGGTACCCCATTTCTCTAAAATAAAGAGACATGTTTATAGGGAAAATAATTTTGTTCCCTAATTTAGATTCATTGAACTTGGTCTCTTTTGTTCCCTTTTCTCCCTCTTCTTTATTGATTTTAATCTCTACATGATAATATCTCTAAAGTCTTTTTCCATCTTTAAAATCTGAAACAATTATATTTTACTTATTCACCAAGATAAATAAGGAAAATTCTATAAAATAACATAAAATTTATTATTTAAATAAAATAAACATATAAGTAAAAAATATGGGAATATTTGTTATAACTATTATATTATTGTTATTATCATAAATTATTTTTATTAGCATACATTACTTCAATTATTATTTTTGTTAAAATAATAATAAAATAAAAATAAGGTTCACTTTTTAACATTAATGTAGACTGTATTAATGTTACCAATACTATTAATATATACTAATATCTAATAAGTATTGTTATTAAAATAATATATTATAAGTATTTATCCAAATAAGCAACATCATGTTAAAGAGAATTATTAATAACTAATAAGCAATTAGTAACAACTTATTAATAATATTACTAATAACTAATAAATTAACTTGTACTAATAATATTAGTGTTAATTATAATTTCTTTAAAAATAACATTAATTCTTAGCTTAGTTGGTAATCAATGCTTTGTTAGTGTTTGAAATATGAGGTGTTAAATTCAAATCTTGGACGAATGAATATTTTTAGTCCAAATGTATTAAATTGACATGTCATTGTGCCATTTGTACAAATTAACCCTAAAAAGGGCATAATATCCAAATACCCCTATAATACGGGGGAATTTTTGCATTTTACTCGGAAAAAAGTGTTTAAATTTTGAGAGATCCCTTCAAATTAAATTATTCACACTGATAAAGTGATATCTTTTACATTTAGTTCATGATTTTTCCTATTTTAAAATTTTCATATAAATCTTGTGTTTTAATCTTTAATTTTATTCATCAATTTCTTTGTTTGTCATAATAGTTTTTTATCACCACACAAACCCTAAGATCCATTGCTTTAAGGTTCAAGCATAGAAATTACATACACAAGGGTTCTTAAAAATGGCTCAAATACTTGTGGAAATATACATTATCAAACTACTCCTAACATCTTTTAAAAAAGTAAAATATAATTTGAACACTGTGGGCCCAGGTGCAAAATTAGGGTTCACATGACCTAATTAAATTAAATGCACAATTAGGGTTCCACAACCTCATTAAATGTGCAAATTATGGTTTGCATAACCTAATGGAATGAAGATGGAAAAGTCAGAAATAAATGTGCTAGACCCGGGAGAAGCCTCCACGGGTCCCGAGGCAGAAGACTCGTGGGACTCGTGGAGGCGGCTCGTTTTGGGAATTGATTGAGGGATTAGATTGGTGGCTAGAAGGACATGGTAATATGGGCATTATTCTAATGACTAAAGGGTATTTCTGGAATTTTTCTGAAAGCACGTGCCTTGCACATGACTACTTTTCAGAGAACCCTATAAATACTCATTCCATTCCATTGGGAAGATGACCTCTCTTCAGACTCAAGACTTGGACTCTTGGAAGATAAAATGACTCTTTTGGTGACTTAAGGCTTGAATATTCCACCAAAAAGCACTAAAGGGTTTGGGCATTCTCTCAACTCGAAGGACTCAAGAAGGCTCTTGGAATCCCCGCTACACTAACATGGTTCCCGAATTCTAGGAGTTCTGCCACTCGTCGTTAGAGTAATTGTCCACTTGTTTTTCTCCCCCTCTTCAATCAATCAACCGATTCCATGCTCTTCGTAGATTTCTCTCCTCCTCAGTCAACACGAAACCCTAACTAGCAAGACGTGATTTCTTTGTCCACAAACACATATTAAGAATAATATAAATAAAAGAAAGAGAGTAAAAAATTTTCAAATTTATCTTTAATGGCCCCACAAAAGATTATATAAAGTGACGAGTACTTTTTTATACTATCAAACCCCACTAAATGACATATTTACCTTTTACTTTATGTGCTTTATCTCATCCTTCTGAGTACAAAAAAAATTGTAACTTTAGTCATCCTTTTGAGGATGTCCGGAGTAATTTTTAATTTTGAATACTAATTTAAAACTTCATTTTTCTTTTTCAAACTAGGTGCACGAATTAGATATATGTTACATTTGCTTGAAATTAAAATCTCAATAAAATTCACATTACAACAATGAAAGTAAGCACACAATCTATCACTTTTAGTATTGCCTTGGGTATTGGCAGGTCCAATTCATATAAGCGTCATAGGAGCTCTCATATTCATATATACAGGCATGTAGCTTTAAGCTTAAGATATATAGAAATCAACATCCGTCCTTTCGCTAAGCATGGCGGAAAATATCCTTCAATAGGGATGGTGTGTAACCCTCCATGTGATACACTCATATAGAGTATTGACATTTGAACACTGACTGGTGCTGTCCAACCAACAACTTAAGTCTTTTGAGCATGATTTCAGTTGGACAGTTTATAATAAAATTAATTTTAAAATGTATATCATTGATATAACAAAGAATTAGAATGCATAACAAAAAAGAAAGCGTATTTTATGTAGGGGCAACCATGCGTATCTGTTTCTACCCCATTAGAACCTACATAGCAATGCAGCAGAGCCGCTCTGCGTCTCTATCTTCTAAGTCTAAGATGTAGTAGGACCTCTCCATTATCTTTTGTTTGGTTAGTGGATTCTTTTTTATTTTACGGAAATATAACCCACTATTTTTTCATAGAAGTCAATGATTGACCGACTAAGTAGTGCATCATTTCTGACGTCCTATCCCACCTCTATTGCCAAATAACAAATAGGGGATCTTAAGCATTCTCTTTTAACTGACATTACTCCTTAAGTGACATACCTATTTAAATGTTATCGTATTTTTCTCTCCAAAACAAAACAAAACTCATGAACATCTCCTATTTCAGACCAAAACAAAACCAAGAATCAAGCAACCTAGTTCGAAAAATTCAAATCTCCCCTCACGCAGATCAAGAATCAGCAGCTACCTCCTTGATCTCGACTTCGATTCGGTAAACCCTTAACTATTTTCCGTCATTACAACTATATTTTATGAAGATTTGATGCAGTTTATCCATATACTCTTTCCGTGTTTTGACCTTGGATGATTTCTAGGTTTTATGTGACCCTTTTAAGTCTATTTGCTATTTAGGTTTTTTTTTCAGTGGTTTTTTCACCACGTTTGTTCCTTTGTTCTTCTGCAACACGAAGACCATGTTATTTTTGTTTGTTTCATTATTTTCTATTGATCGAGTGTCATCAATATTACATTTTTCAAGTGGGTTTTTACGTATCTAAGTATAATATTAGCAGTTCATGACCAAATTTATGTATTTTTGAAAAGGAAATACAAGTGTTGTGGTTATCTTGTGGCAATTATAATATCTTAGTTTCTCTTTGAAATTTAAAATCTTATTGTCTTTTTGTTGTAAAGATTAGGCCTGATCGCACGAGGGTGTTTTTTTTGAGTTGTCTTGTAAATTTGTTGGTACATCTATAGGATCCAAGTATAAATTATGCTTCAATATCCTAGAGAGCTCTGTCTAGTAGTAAGAAGGTCACTACTATCCCAGTTCAACATTATCCAGGATGCATAACTCACACTACCTATGTCTAACATAATCATCTATCAGATAAATACTAATTTAGTCAATACTATTAAACCTAATATAGGATTCATGAAACATAAGATTCAATTTTCATAGTGTTTGATTTTGTTGCATGCACCGCATCTCCAACACAACATAACTCCTGACATACATTACCCTTGTTACTTAATTAACTAACCCAATTATATAGTTTTGGGGCATGATTATTTGGGCCCGATGGATTCGGTGGGCCATAGTCCACGTGGAGGAAGTCTCCCCACATAAGAATCTGGTTTGGGCAGTGGGAGAAATTGAAGGAATCTAGGATTCCTGATTATATTTGATTTAAACTCCAAAGAAAGTATTATGATATTATCTGACTTCCTTTTTTTAAGAAGATTCAGTCCTATCCCATTATGGTATTTGTAAGACCCCAAATTTTATGAACTAAAAGTATTCAATTTTTTTATTTAGTAAATAGTTAAATTGATAAAAGTTTAAAGTTATGGGTGAAATGTATAAATTTTGCAAAATAAGCAAGTGGTTATAAAATATTCATTGTTGTCAGGGAATATTCGTTTGGTCGTGGAATATTCTTGTTGTCAGGGAATATTCGTACGACGGCGCAGCCATTTGTGGGCTCCATAACAGAATAACTGTCGGATGAAAGAAACGACAAGAATGAGTTTTCTAAAAATAATGACGTAGTTGTTACCGTTAATACTGTTGGAATACCTGGGGGTTAAAATACAGTAATACACTTGATTGCACAGTAGCACACGGTATTGCACAATATTTTTGAATTATTGATTCTTATGTAAGAAGGCACTGCTCAATAATTGTTACAGTAATTACTGTTCAATATTTTATTTTATTGATTCAATAATTGCTTTGTTGATATTTTATATTATTGTTGTTTCAATAATTGTCACTGCACAATATTTCTCATTATCAGATCAATAATTCATATTATTTGAATAATATTATTAGATAGCATTATTGACAATGTCTAAGGAAGTTCTGTCTAAGAAAAGGGTTTGGTCACCTAATTGCGCGCCAGTAAGGAAAAATCTTTATCGAAAAGCCCCGTCTTTCCTGGGAACGACCTGGTTGTCATAATTGTGATTCTGTAATATTATTTGTAAATAATTAATTATTAATTTATATGATAAGAAAATATTTATTTTTATGTGGATATAAATAAAGAAAATAATGTTGAGGTATTTTATCAGTATTTTGTCAGAATAGAGGTGTTAAAAATCATTCGTATGTGGATTCCAGACATTTTCTGATTGGAATTTGGAAAAACTTTCTTCTACAAAGTTGTAGAGAATTAAATTTCCTATGGAATAGACATGAGATTCGAATTTTTATGATAAATGAGCTATTTATTATGAATTATTGAAGTTTCAGAAATAAATATTTTTTATTAAAAACATGGGTGGGCCACACTTTTGGTTAGTGTGGAAAATCTGAATTTTGGTGGGCCCCACTGGTGGTGGCTGACTTTTGGTCCAAGAGGTGTGCGTAGAAAATTTTTGAAAAAATATTATTTTATTAATTTAGTGTGCTTTGGCGTTCTAGTATTTTTTTTATAAATAGGGTGCTTAGTTAGAATTGAAAATCACACCAGAATCATAAGCTTTCTCTCTATATTATCGAGCGTATTTTGTGAGTATTCAGATACATTGAGAGTTTTTATTTAGTGCAAGTTTCCTTCAGCGTTTTATCTGATATTTCAGTCAGAAGTACTATTCTTTTGAGGTAAGTGATGTTATTTTCTTCGTAATTGATATTATTTATTTCAATATCATTACGTCAAAATATTGATATAAATTTTATTGTAGAATTTCTAGCTTTTTGTGTCGGAGTTACTATTCACGTCTACGGCACTATTCACCGGGAAAAAAAATGAAATTTTCTCTTCTTTGTCCAAGATGTATATTATGGTTACTATCTTTGATTGTATCCATGTTTTGATCTTCATTCTTGAATTTTACTCCACTATAGTTTATTATGGAGTGTTTTTGAACTTGGATAAACCAAAGTACAAATCCATAATCTTTGTTCTTTTGTCTCACTGGATTCGTTTTTTAAAATATTTTTCATCATCCTCAGTCCTAAATGATGATATAACTGAATATCTTTGGCCTGTAGTGCAAAGAAGAATGAGTACCTGATGAATATCTTTGGCCCGTAGCGCAAAGATGGACAGGTGTTGAGATGAATATGACCAACTGGTGATACAAATGAATATCTTTGGCCCGTATTATAAAGATGAATATTTGATTCAAGATATATATTGATTGATGTCACAGAGATAAATTCATGTTTTGATCATATTGTTTTAATTATCATATATAACATTTTTATAATCCTGGTGATAAATTTTCTCTTTCACTTGAGTGTAAAGGTGGGTAGATTATTGGTATGATCGTGACTATGGTTTTTTTTTTGTCAGTAGTGCAAAGTTGAATTGTTGACTGGTATGATCATGACCATTGAATTTATAATTGAATATATTTAGCTTAAGTGCAAAGGTGAATTGATCAACATGGTTATAACTATTGTTTATATAAATTCTGAAATGATTATGTATTTCTTTGAGATATTAATATTTTTGGCCTATAGTGTAAAAATAACATGTTGTTGAATATTTTTTGTGACACCCCCAAATATAGGTACTTCATTCCCACAGGATTTGGTGCTCACTTATCAAAACTATTACATCTAACTACCCATAATCAAAGGATAAAGACATAATTGAAATAACTTGAACATTAATATTTCCCATTAAAGGGTTACATCATCATCTCAAAATAATCCCAGATAATCTAACCTTAAAATTATTACATCAATTTGCGGAATACATTATAAAATAAAACAAGTCTTATAACTTCAAGCATTTAAATAAACTTTAACTAATTCTTCATCACTTAGACATCTTGCCCTTTCCCTTGCTAGTAGATGGATCATCACCTCTTTCGACTTTAGCTGCATTGTTTAATTACAAGAGAGAGCAAACAATTGCTCACTGATATAAAGATAGTATAATAACAACATGAGAGTGAACAACGAATACTGAATAACAAAAACTTGTTCTACTAATCAAAATAGAAAACAAGTTCGAACTTTAATTATCTGAGGGTCTTAAGACCACGAACTATGTCCACGATGTTTAGGTATTATTACCTTAACCTTAAAAGTCATTAGACTGTACAGACTCTTCTTAATGTACTCAGGGGGATCAGTCCTTTGTACCTTGTATTGTGCACAAACATCTAAATGTTACACGTACAAAATCCCCTATGTTAGGGTTATTCGTCTCAGTTTGAATTTAGAATTTCCGCACTAAAGAAAGTTTAGTTTGGAACTAGCTTATCAGTGTTTCTAGAATTTTAGAACACTTATTCAAATTCCAACAATAAAGGTTTAATACAAGAGTGTATAACTGAAAAAGGCTATTAAAGTCAAAATCGAATATCAACAATATATATAATTGAATAAACATTATATACATGTGAAATGCTATAACCAAAAGAGTTAGAACAATCTCCTTTGAATCGATGTATTAGAACAATATATGCTTTGAATAATAACTTCAAGCTTTAGAAAAGTAAAACTCGCTTGAGGTAACAAATCAGGTTATAAGAGCTTATACAAACATATTCAAGATAGATTAGGCTTGCTCAATTTTAAAAACATGTACAATAATGATATAGGAATGGAAACTTGCATTCAATATGAAAAGAATGAAGTTAGAAAGCTTGCTCAATTATAAGGAATTAAGGTTTAGAAACTTACACAATTATAAAATTAGAGTTAGAGAACTTGTCTTGGTTGTAATTAAGCTACACAAGTGTAAAATAATCTCCAATTATCTTACGTATATCATTGAAATCGCAACAACAATTAATCGCATGAATATTAACTTTAAGGTTTAAACCATCATTTAGGTTACAACCCTAACCTAGCACCTAACCACGTAGGTTAAATATATTTAACGAATCTGAAATCTCATTACAAGCCAATATAACTTAATCATTCATCTCTAACTTTAAAAACATCACATTTGGTTTTATTTTATAACTTATTTAAATAATTATTTTAAATCTTTACACTTTGCATTACAACACATTACAATATGCTATTGTAATCCACTTAATGTTTTAGTATCCTTTACATGCATGTTAAACTAACCAAAGTCCATTACACATGACCTGCAATTAAGCAGGCTTTACTGTCTGTGACAGGCCACTCGCGCACCCGCGTGAGTATTAAACTGGTTAACGGCGCGCCCGCGCCCACATGTTGCGCGCCCGCGCGAGAGCCGCACGCCAGACTGCGCGCCCGCGCGACGTCTCAGCACCAGTTTTTGCAGAAGCTTGAAACAGACTCTACTTTGGCCATAAAATCCCAATTCTACCAAATTATAACATCTTCACTATGTCATATTATAGTTACACATACTAAACATCATTCTATATACAAAACATTATATAAACACCATTTTTGAGAATCAAAAACTATAATTTTTCCAAATTTCCTCATTTTATAATTTTAACAAATTTGATCGCTACGAACTCGTTTCTTGATCAATTGTGATGATTTAAACTACGTTGTTTTCGTTTCTTACCATAGCAACACAATCCAACAACAATTACAGATTACATCACATATTGGACAATAAATTTGGTACTTTCTAAGGTTATTTTTAAAATATGAACACTGATATTTTTACTTTTCTTCCTACAAACCAATTCATATGAATTTGATATTCAAACAACACTCACATACAATGATTAACATATTCTAACGCCTTATATATGCATAAACATATCAATTCCACATGATTACCAAATCATATAAAATATATACATATATACCACCAAAAATAAAGTTCAAAATAGGAATAGTTTATACCTTACTCCTTTGATTGTATGATGAAAAAGTTGGTAGAAATCCTTTTCCAAAACCCTTCTTCTCTCTTGGCAAATCTCAGAACTCCAAAATCACAGTGTTTTCTCTCTTCTCCAACTCTCTGTGTTAAGCCTTAGACAAAATATGTGAAATAAAATATAACTAGCTACCCTCCCACGTACATCAGGTCATAAACCCAAAAGACGTTAGTTAAATTAGACCAAAGGCCACAAGGCCATGTTTGGCTAACCAAAACTCCCTCAAAATAAATTATTATTATATTATTTATATTATATAGTTTTCAATTGTCACACTTTAGATAATTTAAATAACTTAGTTTAGTTAATTTAAATAACTCATATAATAATAATAAAAATCTTTTTATCATTATACCAAAAAAATAATTAATAAATAATTATATATCTAATTTAATTAATAAATTAGACACAACACTTTATTTAATTTATTTATTTTCATTAAATTAAACAATTCATTTAATTTAATTATTTCCTTAAATATTAAGCAATTGATTTAATTTAATTACTTCCTTAAATTAAATACATTAGATAAAATTATCATTAGTCAAATTAACACTAATTAATTTAGTTACCAAATTAATTCACCACAATTCATCAATTATTTATTTTCTTCCATAAATAAATTACTTAAAATATTTATCTAATTCAATAAATATTTAACTTAAATTACAAATTTCTCAATCGTTACATCTTTTGCATGTAGTGCAAAGATGACCTGTTGTTGAATATCTTTGGCCTGTAGTGCAAAGATGAACTGATGAATATCTTTGGCCCGTAGTGCAAAGATGAATTTATTAGTACGATCATAAACAGGAACTGTGATTTGGTATAACCATGATCTTTGATGTTTCTGGTAAAGACAGATGATGAAAATTATCTTTGTCCTCTGTGCGAAGAGGAATTTAGAACCACAATTATGATTATGAGTTATTCACATGATTGTGGACAGGAAATGTTGATTGATGTTACATGAATAAAATTTTGTTGGTGGACTTTTAACATGGAGAAGATAATAGACTTTACGGTCTATTTGACTCTTCTAATGGATTGATCGTTCCGTTGCAACTATGGTTGAAAAGTTTTATCATCTACCATATGTTCTAAATCTCTGATTTATTACTGACGAAGGCTATTGATAATTTAATTATCTTTAGTCATAATATTCTTTACTGGGCTATTTGTGCTCACCCTTTTGCTTCACAATTCCTTTTAGGTAATAAGAGTGTAGTTGGGTCGAGCGGGGGTAACAGGGGAATAGAACGGTGGTCTATAGCTGTTGAGGTTTCCCCTAAAACAGTATAGAACTAATTTTATTAAGAATTTTAGATAAGTGTGTCATATTTTATACGTCATTTAACCGTTGATTTTGGTAAACCGAATAGGGTGAGGTGTACCCAACTTTGGAATGGTGTTTTGCCACTTTCATACATGATGTCTAATGACTTACGACTTCGTGTTATCATAAGACAGGGTTGTGCACATCCACTTACTGATTATATCTATGAGCACTACCTATATAATCTTGGAGTTTGGTTTAAATATAATTTTCAATTGAAGACTATGGAGATATTTATATGGCAAGAGAAGACTCACCATTGGAAAGAACATGATAGTAATCTTCTCATTTTTCTTTGGGGTCTATTGGGTCAACCAAGGATAATTCTCGAGTCATATGATATCAATTATAACTTAGATGCATGGCCTCCCATGTACGAAGGTTTCCTTGAGCATTTTCCAAAAATTTTAATTTCTAAAACAGTTATTGACTGTACCTTTATGTAAGGTATCATTGTAAGGTATCAAAGTGATGTGCTATCCCGGCAAATGGATGAGAGTCACAGTTGATATCTATTTGTATTAAAACTCACACATGTGTTATCGTATTTTGCATGAAAATTGTAATAATGAAGTTTGTATTTGGAAATTGCATTGAGTGTATTTCGTGGCGACTCAGAATAGGTTGTATGGATTGGACCTATTTTTGGGGCATTACAATATTCACCTAATGAGGTATTCTATTTCCATACGGGGACGAGCTTAGAGGAGTTGTAATCACTATAAATACAAGGCATTACCCTGGTTCACAGGTACACACAATATTATTTTACAACACTAAAGATTAAAACCTCCATTGCTAACCTTATTTTGCATGTACTTATTCTCACACCAGAGCTATCCCCTAGCGGCCTAGGTCGTCTAGTTTCTCCGTGTGACTTTGTTGTTATGCAGGATTGAACACGCTACTGGTGATTGGATGCGTGGACGAATCTTGGCGTTAACATTAGCGCTAGAAGGAGAGCTGTTTAGTGCTAGGTAGTTTTCAATCACCCAGAAGTTTGATCAAAAGTAATGGCGACGAGAAAGGCTAAAACAGACTCAACACGAGATAAATCAACAGCAAGCCTTTCTCAACCCAGCGGTTCGGTCAAGGAAAGATTGAGGCTTTTCAAAGACATCTCGGATAGGCTCGGGCCCCATAGTCACTCGGTGGGACCAACTAATCCTCAAACAACATTTATCAGAAGGAGGTTATTCTCGATTACGCAAAATACGGTAGTTCATAATAGTCGTGTCAAAGACCATAACTCTAAATAGGAAGGTTAGGACGAAAGGGATCTGATCTTAACTAAGAAAATGCAAGAGAATCAGGATGTTGTGGAGGCCTTACTCCTTCAACGTAAAGAACTGGACAATCATGTGGCATTATTGATGGGTGGATAAGAGGTTTTCTCCAGCCATAATAAGTGTTGAGATGTATCTCCAAAGAACAGATCTAGGACACATAGTTCAGATGGTTCTCGGTTCGAAAGGAGCAAGCGTAGAAGTTGATCATGTAAAGCAAACAGTGAAGGCAGAGGAAGGTCCGAACAGAGAAGGTGGGTGGTCTTTCCAGAACCTAGAGACTGGGATAGGAGAGAGTCATCCCCCCACAGAAACGAGTTTGAGGCACTTTCTCGAAGGTTAGCAGAGCTACAGAAGAGACTTACGGCTCCCAATCAATAGAAGGAGACTCTGATTGACCCAACATCACTGTTTTCTCCGTAGATTGATCAGGTTCAGGTCGAGTTAAATTAGAAGGCCCCACATATAGAGAGTTATGATGGAACTAGAGATACGTATGATCACAACCAGACGTATGAATGGCTGATGAAATACTATGATTATTCAGATGTGGCCAAGTGTTAGATATTTATCACCACCATGAGGAAAGAAACTATATAGTGGATGAAGTCATTAGCCCTGAACTCAATATCATTGTGAAATGAGCACTGCGATAAGTTTTATGGTTGGTTCGGGAGAAACAAAAGGAAGGGTAAGCCGACCGGTTCTTTGGTCTAGATCAGAAAATATTCTAATGAGACTCTCGGCCAGTATGTGAAGAGATTTCGAGAGGCGGTCGCGCAGATGACAAACTTGAATGGTCCTCAAGCCCTTGGATATTTCCAGACAAGATTAGATGTGGTAAGATCTCGGAAGTTGGTTAATGATTTGTAGTTCAATATCCCGAAAGACTTGGCGACACCTTATGACAAAGCCAAAGGCTTCATCGCAATCAAGGAGGCCGTGTGAAGTTTGAAGCCGAACGCGACAAAAATGCCGAATAATCAAGATAAGAATAACCATCCCAGGTTGGATAATAACAGCAAGTCAAATAATCAGACGAAGAAGAGCTATAATAATGGGGGTTCAGGAGGAGGCCGACCATCATTCCCAAATTACGGAACATCTCCAATTAGGAGAAGGGTTGAAGGATCCTGGTATATATGACCGAATAGGGGTCAGAAGATCCCGGTCCTTATGACTGAAGAAAGATCAAAGGATCCTTGTCCTAGGGAGTAAATTATCCAAGTTTGGTGGGCTTGAAGAGGTCTGAGTGTCATTGTCTGTTGAGGACTAAAATATCCAAGTTTGTTGGGCTTGAAGAAGTTTAAGCGTCCTTATCTAATGAGACTAAAATTTCCAAGTATGATGGGTATGAAGAGGTCTTTGTGTCCTTGTTTATTGAGACTAAATAACCAAGTCTGTTGGGCTTGATGAGGACAATGTGTCCTGGTCTTGGTGACCAAATCATTTAGTGGATTCCATGTTTGTTGATCATAAGAGTGGATTAGGAGTTGTTCCATCTCTGAACCACTTAAAATCTCGTGTGTCTTTTACATTCTGAAATTTACCTTCTGTATTATATACTTGCTATATCCGCCATATGTTTGATTATTCATAGAGCTTGTTTAAGAACTAAAATTTTTAAGTAAAATCTTTAAGGGGAGTTTTCAAACTAATATTCTATTGCGTATAGATAATCTTGATTAATTAATTATTTGGTAATTCAAAAAAATAATTATAAAAGATTTTTAAAGGATCTATTGAACCCCTCCCCCCCCCCCCCCTCTAGATCTATATTATTCCTTTGGGAAATAACAAGATGGTCTTGATCAACCGGTGGTTCCGATGTATGTACAATTAGAGAGGTTTTCGAATCAAAAACTAGTCATTTAGTTCAGCTTCGACTCCAATTGATGTAAAGAATTGGATTGCTCATTTAGAGAAAATCTTTGTTTTTTGGGATGCTTGGATAATCAGAGTGTTACTTGCAGCTTATAAGCTAGAGGGGGATGCACAGAGGTGGTGGAAGACAATTAAAATAACAAAAAGTGATGAATATATTAAGACACTTAGTTAGGTGGAGTTTTGTGAGGTCTTTTATCAGCAGTACTTCTCAGCTACTGATAAAGAGGTCTATGCTAGAAAGTGTTTGTCTATTCGGCAGAAAAATGATAAGTCCATCATTGATTTTATGACGAGGTTCGCAGATTGCCAGGCTTTGCGGGAACCTCTATAGGGACCGCAGTGGAATAGGCAAAAAAGTTCAAGTGGAGAATTCATTATAAGTATCACCAACATCTCATTAACAAATAGCTTGTAGATGTGTCAAAAGTGGCTAATGCGGCTAAGAACATTGAGATGGAATGGCAGGACTTTCATTCTTCTAAACCAGAAGGGAGTCAGAAGAGGGACGGAGATGACCATCAAGTTCAAGCTTCGGTGTCAGCAAGGGAGGAATCATGGTGGTCAGTGGAACAGGAATCTTGGTGGTCTGCAGGGGCAATAGCATGGTCAGAATCAGAATAATGGTTATCAGCAATTGCCTCAACAGGGGCAGAATCTTAACTTTAACTACTTTGGCAAGGTCAGAATCGTTAGAAGTGGAAGAATCGTCAACAGGGGCATAATTAGTGTCTTTATCCAGGACTAGCTGGTGGGGGTAACCTAAATCTTATTATGATAGCTCTTTGTGCTACTTGCGGGGCTAATCAATTGGGGAGGAAGTGTCATAGAGTTACTGGTGTATACTTCTTGTGTGGACATATGGGTCATATTGCTAGAGATTATTGTTGATCGATTTAACAATCAAAACATACGTGCAAGTATACACGGTCAACAAGTAATGAAGTGAAAGTAAAGTATCGTTCCCACGAGAAGTTATTTAATATAAATCACCAAGTACTAGTTCTTAACCAAACTAATTTTATTTAAACAATCGCAATTTATGATTTTTAAACTTAAGCAAACTAAATTAACTAATTAAATTGGATTACTTTATAAATGAATTCAAATAAATAAAGATTAAGACTACAATATCCCCAATTATGAACTATAAACCAATTATCCAATTAACCTAATTATTATGCCACCTGAATTGTTAATAGGAATTCTAGTTGTTAAAAGCACTTTTTCAAGTAAACAGATAACTTTTATTCAATTCAATTAATCCTGCGATATTCCTATGCAAAGTAATTAAACCAAACCCGTTAAATTCCAATTCCAAATTTGTTATATGCAGTAAACAGATATTCCTATTCAATTCACGATCATAATTATTCATCTCATGCAAATAACTAAGCATACATGTTATAATATTCAGTTCCAACCCTAGATTTCATCTTCCGAATCCTTCTAGAATAACACAGTAATTATTGGCCAAATAATTAATCAATACGCACAAAACATGATAAACAATTCACTTGGACATAAATAATTGGAATAAATTAAATAATTAATTCATAGACATAAAAGGTTCAATTTATAGTCTTAATAAAAGATTTAGTTTATGATTAATGAATTAAAACCAAGAATTCACAATTGAATAGACATTAAAAGATAAAAGTAAGAGAAGATAATAAAATCTGTTGTCAGCAAATCTCCATCTTCCTCAAGCTTCTGCTATTGATCTTTAATGGTCTCCAAGTTGCTTCAATCTCCAAAACTAATAAGAACTAGGGTTTATGTTCTAATCTAATGGAGTGTGTCTCTAATCTAATTTATGTAATCTCCACTTTATTTTATGCCTTACATCATGTATTTATATGTTACAAGTCCAATTTTTAGCTTAGGAACAACCCCAATCCAATTTAGAGTCAAAAAAGTGTCAAAATTTGCCCCAAAACGTGTCCAAGCTTGACCAGGCCCTTCCCCAGCGCTGGCCACAGCGCTGCAACACTGCCTTCTAGAGCCCTGACACTGGAAATGGCATTGGTTTGGGCGCCCCGGCGCTGGAACATTTTTTGAAATTTTCTGCCCTGACGTCGTTTGGGAAAATGGCCATAACTTCTTCGTCTGAACTCCGATTTTGATGATTCAAAATTTTACGGAAAAAGGAGACGTAGATCTACAACTTTCATTCTTTGAGTTTTTCGAAATAAGGTCCAGAGCAATGCTGAAATTGGCCCTGAAGTGGCTGATATGTAAATGGCAAGCCGAAAATGTAAATCTAGCAACCCCAAACGTCGATCCAAGTAACTTGTGTCCCAAATCCTACAAAACAATGTAAAAATGTATGAATAGACACAAACACTTAAAAACATCCAAAAGATTAAGCTCAAACGCATTCAATTCATGGGTATAAAACTCACTCATCAATTATATTGGATCACGTGGTAATGGTGGAGGCGATGATAATGGTGCCAATGGAAGTTAGCGTCAGGGTGGTCGAGTGTTTGCCTTGACATATAACCAGGCGACAGGTACTATTTATGGCACTCTTTTAGTTGGCAGTCGTGAGGCTTCTGTTTTATTTGATAATGGTTCTACTCATTTAGTTGTTTTAAATTCTTTTGTTCGACACCTTGGTGTGACATCTCAGTCCTTAGATTTTGTTATGTCTATTTCTACTCCTATGGGGACTTTTGTTGATATTTTTGATTTGTATCGAGAGTGTCTGATCAGTTTTGGAGATAAGGTTCGTGGGGCTAATCTTCTTTTCATATTTATGCATGATTTTAAATTTATTCTTATGATGGAGTGGTTAGATAATCAATAGGACACTATTGATTATCAAGCGAAGAAAGTTATATTTGGATATGTGAATTCTCCGGAGTTTGTGTTTCAAGGTTTACGATCGAGTAAGGTGGTGAAATTAATTTCATCTTTGAAGGCTGAGAAGTTGGTAGCAAAGGGTTGTGATGGGTATTTGGCATTTGTGAAGGACACTTCTATAGGTGAGTCTTGTATTGAAGATGTTATAGTGGTTTGCGATTTTCCTGATGTGTCTCCTGAGGAATTGTCAAGATTTTCACCGCAACGAAAAGTTGAGTTTACTATAGAACTTATTACTGGTGCGTAACCTATCTCTAAGGCGTCATATTGGATGGCATTGTTGGACTTATAAGAGTTGGAGGAACAATTTCATGAGCTACTAGATCGTGTTGTGATTCGGCCTAGTATATCATCGTGGGGTGCTACAGTTTTGTTTGTGAAGAAGAAAGATGGGTTTATGAGGTTATGCATTGACTACAAGGATTTGAAAAAGATTACCATCAGGAATCGGTATCCATTGCCGAGGATTGATGACTTGTTTGACCACTTTAGGGAGCGAAGTATTTTTCAAATATAGACTTGAGGTCATGTTATCATCTGTTGAGGGTGAAAGATGTGGATATCTCTAAGACAGCTTTTTGCACTTGTTATCGACATTACAAGTTTTTGGTGATGCTATTCGGGTTGACTAACACTCTGACAATGTTTATGGATTTGATTAATCGAGTGTTCAGGGAGTATTTGGACCAATATATCAATATCGTTATTGATGACATTTTGGTTTACTCCAAGTCTAAGGAAGAGCATGAGGAGCATCTTCGCACATTTTTGGGGATTTTGCAAAAATAGAAGTTGTTTGCTAAATTTTCTAAGTGCGGGTTTTTGTTGGAGTAGTTTGCATTTTTGGGCCACGTGGTGTCTGTTGAAGGCATTAAGGTGGATCATGCGAAGGTTGAGGTTATCAGTAAATGACCAAGACATACTATGGTGTTGGAGGTTAAGAATTTCTTGGGTTTTGTAGGGTATTATAGGTGACTTGTGGAAGAGTAGGTGAAGTTGCCTATCGGTTAGTTTTTCCTCCACAACTAACTCATGTGCATAATGTGTTTCATGTGTCGGTGTTGAAGAGTTATCATTATCATCCGTTTCATATGGTGCAATATCCGTTTGATAAAATTCGGGAGGATCTTACTTGTAAATAGCAAGTCGAGACGATTTTGGATCGTCAAAAAGCAGATTATAAGGAAGAAGATAATTTCATTTGTTAAGGTTTTATGGATGAACCATTCGGAGCATGAAGCTACATGGGAAATGGAAGAGTCTATTCTTTTGATTATGGGGATAAAATTATTTTTAAGGGGGATGTAATGTTATACCTAGTAATAATAGTAATAATAATAATAATAATAAATTATATATATATATATATATATATATATTAATTGGACTTTGTCATTTATTTGGGTCAAAGTAGTCATTAAGTTTATTTGGGCTAATAAGTATTAATAATGATTGATAAATTAATTTGGTAAAATTAGAACTTAAAACTAATTGGGTTTAATTTATATGTGGGTAATAAATCCTATTAAAACTAAGAGAATTAATAATATATATTAATAAATAAATAAATAAAACATGGGCATGTAATCTATTCATTCATCTGATAAAAGAAAAGAAGAAGAAGAAGAAGAAGAGAGAGAAGTGGCAGCATAAGAATCGAAGAGGGGCAATTGGATTCTTTTTGCCATACATGTAAGTATGTATATGATTTGTTATTAAAACTATTGGGAAGGTATTGCAATCAGTGTAAATTTATATATGCTAACATACTTCATATTAGCACGAATTGAGGGATGTTATTAATGGAATAGGTTTTATTGGTATTAATAGTACTACATAATAGTATGTAATAAGTATATTATAATATATGTATTCTAATGAATAGATATAAGAATATTTTGGGATCTTGAAATTAGTGTATTTAGTGTATAATATGTTACTGGGAAGTTGTTATCATAGGCATTGGGTTTTAGGCATGTAAAATTAATTGGTTAATTGACTTTAACTTGGGTGTATGCTTTTGTCCAACAATAAGTGACCCGCATGAATATTATAAAAATAATAAATTATAATAATAAGACAACATAATTGATTAATTGAAACATAACTGTAGTAACTATAAGATGCAAAAAGCTGAATGATTAATAGAATTGTAAAAGTTAATGACTATTAAATGTAATGCTATAACTTTATTAAAATTATAATTAATTTATTTATTCTTTTAATTAGTTCGAACGAAGGGAGTCTAAACGAGTCATTTTGGAATATAATTTGTGGATATTGCATTACTTACTCCAGGTACGGGTTCCGTACTCTTTCAGCAAGACTCTTTTTATTTTAATTTGTTCATTTTGCTACTCGTTAAGAAATTTGGTATTGTCTCTCATAATGATTCCTTGTCAAATTTATTATGATAATTTCATTTTAACGTTGATAATTGGAACTCATATATGTAATCTTTAGACTAGTGCGTCATGTCTATAATTTATTTTGATTTTTGTAGAAATGTGCATGTCTATATATTTTGGAGGCCTTATGCTGATGATTCGTTTCAATTTAACATGTACATTTTAGTACCACTTGTGTTGATATTGTGTCGCATGTGTTGTGACATGGTATCTTTGTTAGAATATATTGTAGGGTATACCTGAGCTATAATCGCATGTGGGGCTACCACATGCATGTCCTCTTGGCACCGAGGCACCTTCCATGAAGATGTGATCAGTCCATGGTGTGACGCTCCCAAAATAGGTATACATCACCCATCTTGAGTTGCCAAATATATGGTATAAAATTCAAATACATCTTAATTATACAACAGTCGTGTAAAATACGACTAAACATATACTGTGAGTTTTAATACAAATATTATCATCTAGACAATATACAAACTCAATGGGGTCCTCATTACATTTATTATTACACTATTTCATAGAATAGTGAGGACTACTAATGTTATCATCTGGACCGTCATCCCGTTCCTCGACTAGTCCCTGCTACGTTCTCATTTCCTGAAGAGAACAATAAAAGCAAAAGAGTGAGCTCAACTAGCCCAGTAAGAAATATTATGACTAAGATAATGCAGAATAAATTATTCTTAGCCTTCAACAGTGTTAAACTGATAAAATATAACAAACATCAAGTTTAACTGTAGCGGAACAAGCAATCCATTAGAAGAGTCAAGTAGAAAATAAAATCTACTATCTTCTATGATTTTAAAGTTTTTTCATCACTTTTATCGCTGGGACTCAGCTTAATAAATAATCTACATCATCGAATCACCTCTGCACTACGACCAAGGATATTCTTTAGTATCACGACCATAAATTATCCATGCACTACGGGCCAAGAATATTTGTGTATTCATTAATGGTCATGATCATGCCAACAACTGTCCATCAATGCACTACGAGCTAATGAGGACTTTTTCCACATCATTTATAATATTACGGTCATGATTACACCGAATAATACCTGGTCATAATCATACCAAGTCCATCTATGCACTACAGTCCACATATGACTTTCAACAAAATATAAACATGAAGATGATGACAATAATATAAGAATTCAATAAAAATAAGTTCAAGAATTAATTTATCCAGGAACAAATAACGTCCAAATTGTCAACATGATACTGCTTTGTAGAGTAAAATTCAAGAATGCTTAGAAGAATATTTCCATGAAAAGATACTGGATGAAGCGCAAATATCAATGATATTTTACAAATTTCATGGAGTATAGAAGTTAAAACTTTAACCAACTGAGTATAATAAAGAATGGAATAACAAAAGAATTCACCAGGCATGCGATAGACCGCACATACAAGTTATTCCAACAGAATAATAAATAACGGAACCAGGTCATGCGTAAACACACAGACAGGATATTCCAACAGAATAATAAAGAATGGAACCTGGTCCGACGTAAAACGCACAGACAGGATATTCCAAAAGAATAATAAAGAATGGAATCAGGTCCGGCGTAAAATGCACAGACAGGATATTCTAACAGAATAATAAAGACTGGAATCAGGATCGGCGTAAAACGCATAAACAGGATATTCCAACAGAATAATAAAGAATGAAATAACAGAAGAATTTCACCAAGTATAGGGTAGCCCGCGTATACAGGTTATTCCAACAGAATAATAAATAATGAAATAACAGAAGTTCTCTTCATGAATATAAAAGAAATAATACCCCTTACCGTAAAAGAAACTGAATATAAGAGTAGGGAAGTAGCAGAATACTTTTCTTATTTCTCTCTATAATTTCTCTCTCTAGAGTTTTAGTGAATTCGTAAGAAATAATAAAGGAATTAGCTTCTATTTATAGAAGAATTGACTGCATAGTAACTAAGTCATGAACGGTCCAGATTGATTTATTTTAATCTGACGGTTCATATTTAAAGCAAAATCTTTTAAATAAAATATAATATATTCTATTTATAATCTAATAAAATGAATAACTTTATAAAAAAATTTACTATGCAAATACTATGCAGGCACTATGCAAACACTATGCATAATAAAATATAATATATTCTAATTATTGTCTAATAAAACAGATAACTTTATAAAAGTATTATGTTTTATATAAAAAGATTTTACTATTAGCCTAATAAAATGAATAACTTTATAAAAATATTCTGTTTTATATAAAAAGTTTTTCTGTTTTATTACATTAATAATACCAATAAAACAAAACTAAGTGACTTATCACATAAACATCAATAATCAATACCGTGTGCTACTATGCAACCACGTGTATTACTGTACTTTTACTACCGAGTAGTTCAACAGTATTAATGGTAAAACTTCCGCCATTATTTTTATAAAGTATTTTTGTCTTTTTCTCAATTCGACAATAATTTACGTTGTGGGGTCCACTAATGATTGTGTCGTTGTACGAATATTCCCTGTTAAAATGAATATTCCCCGACCAATCGAATATTATATAAAAACTTGCGTACTTTGCAAAATTTATAAATATAACCCACAACTATAATATTATATCAAATTTACTCCATAATATTCAAAAATGATATTAATAAAAAATTCATCTTTATTTATAAAAGTTGGGGTCTTACAACCTCCCCTTCTTATGAAATTTCGCCCTCGAAATTAGGGTACGTACCTGGTATGTCGAAGAGGTAAGGATACCTTGATTTCATTTCAGATTCTAACTTCCAAGTCATTTCCTCAACATCGTAGTTTCTCCACAAAACTTTGACTTGAGGTATAACCTTGGAGAGTAGAATATGTTCCTTCTTATCCAAGATTTGAACAGGAACCTCTTCATACGTCAAATCTTCCGCTATTTTATCCGGTTCTAACTCAATAATGTGGTTCGGGTCTTTCACATATTTACGTAACATGAATATGTGAAAAATGTTATGAAAACGAGACATACTTGGCAGTAAAGCGAGTCTATAGGCCACAGTTCCTACTCTATCGAGGATTAAAAATGGGCCGATGAATCGAGAATTGAGCTTTCCTCTATTTCCAAATCTCATAACTCCTTTCCATGGAGCAACACGTAACAAAACATGATCTCCTATATCGAATTCCATGTCCTTTCGATGAAGATCAGCATAACTCTTTTGTCGATCTTGTGAGGTTTTTATACATTGCCGAATCGTTTAAATCTTTTCTGTAGTCATACGTACCAACTCCTGTCCCAACAACGTTGCTTCTCCCACCTCATCCCAGCATACTGGAGAACGACACTTTCTTCCATACAACGCCTCAAATGGAGCCATGTCAATACTTTCTTGATAATTGTTGTTGTAGGAAAACTCCACCAGTGGTAAGAACTTATCCCAACTTCCCTTGAAGTCAAGGACACAGATTCTTAATAAATCTTCAAGAGTTTGAATAGTCCTCTTCGACTGCCCGTCCGTCTGAGGATGATATGATGAGCTAAATCGTAAATCTGTGACCATAGCTTTCTGCAAACTAACCCAAAATCGTGAAGTGAATTTTGGGTCTCGATCAGAAACTATGGTTACTGACATACCATGCAGTCTTACAATCTCGTTTATGTGCATACGAGCAAGACGTTCAAGTGTATAAGTTTTTCGTATCGATAAGAAATGAGCAGACTTGGTCAATCTATCAACAATGACCCAAATCGCATCTATACCTTGAGAAACCTTAGGAAGACCGGTAAAGAAATCCATGATAATGTGCTCCCACTTCCATTCTAGAATTTCAAGTGGTTGCAATGGACCTTTTGGTACTTGATGCTCCGCTTTAACTCGTTGACAAGTTAGACACCTTGAGATAAACATCGCTATCTCTCTCTTCATATTGCTCCACCAAAATGTATGACAAATATCATGATACATTTTGGTACTCCCAAGATGGATTGCAAACGGTGTGTTGTGCGCCTCCATCATGATTTTATACTTTAAATCAAGGTCGTTAGGAACACAAAGTCTGGAGTTGACTCAAAGTATTCTTTTTTCATCGATTCTTGCTTCTGGTATAGCACCTTTCTGCACTTTCTTCCTCATACGCATCAGCTCCAAGTATGTAGCTTGAGCAGCTTTAACTTTATCAATTAAAGTCAGTTTTACTCGTATATTCGCCATCATCACATGGGTCCATGGAGTCTTAACTCTATCTCCATCATTTGCAAGTCACATAAAATGGGCCTTTGTGTTGACAATATCGCACTCGTACTTGCATATGATCTTCTACTCAATGCGTTAGCTACCACGTTCGCTTTTCCAAGATGGTATTGGATGGTATGATCATAATCTTTCAACAGTTCAAGCCAAAGTCGTTGTCGCATGTTGAGTTCCTTTTGAGTGAAGAAATATTTGAGGCTTTTATGATCCGTAAAGATCTCCACCTTCTCCCCATACAAGTAATGCCTCCAAATTTTAAGTGCGAAGACAACAGCTGCTAACTCTAGGTCATGAGTAGGATAATTCCTCTCATATTCTTTGAGTTGTCTTGAGGCATAGGCTATGACTTTCCCATGTTTCATGATAACACATACTAACCCTTTGACCGAAGCATCACTGTAGATGACAAATCCCTCCGATCCAGATGGTATTGTCAGAACAGGTGCTGAAATGAGTCTCCTCTTGAGTTCTTGAAAACACTTCTCACATTCTTCGCTCCAACCAAACTTTGTATCTTTCCAAGTTAGCTGAGTTAATGGAATAGCTATTCGAGAAAATTCTTCCACGAATCTCCGATAATAACCAGCTAAGCCGAGAAAGCTACGTAGTTCGGTCACTGATTAAGGTTGCTCCCATCTTTGAATTGCTTCAATCTTTATCGGGTCAACCGATATTCCATGTCTTGATACTACGTGCCCAAGGAATGCTACTTCCTCAAGCCAGAACTCACATTTCTTCAACTTGGCATAAAGCTTGTATTCGCGAAGCTTTTGGAGTGTTAGCCTCAAGTGTTGCTCATGATCTTCACGACTTTTGGAATAAATAAGGATGTCATCAATAAAGACGACCACAAAGTGATCCAAATATACATTGAATACCCGGTTCATCATATCCATGAAGGCAGCAGGAGCATTAGTCAATCTAAAGGACATGACTAGGAATTCATAATGCCCGTACCGAGTTCTGAAAGCCGTCTTTGGAATGTCATCTATTCTAATCTTCAATTGGTGATATCCGGAATGAAGATCAATCTTTGAAAAGAATTTGGCTCCTTGAAACTGGTCAAACAGGTCATCAATACGTGGCAATGGGTACCTATATTTGATGGTGACATGATTCAACTCACGATAATCAATATAAAGTCGCATACTCCCATCTTTCTTTTTCACGAATAGAACAGGAGCACCCCAAGGAGAAGTACTAGAACGAATAAAGCCAATGTTTAACAATTCCTGCAGTTGGGTTTTTAACTCCTGAAGTTCAATAGAAGCCATTCGA
This sequence comes from Panax japonicus, assembly GCA_020205505.1. Lineage (NCBI taxonomy): Eukaryota > Viridiplantae > Streptophyta > Magnoliopsida > Apiales > Araliaceae > Panax > Panax japonicus. Next base: position 16,071,905 of record CM035113.1, on the reverse strand, counting down.
TATGGGGCTTTGGAAATGGGTTTTGTACCGGGTTCAAGGTCGATACAAAATTCAATTTTACGCTCTGGGGGTAGGCCAGGAAGTTCTTCAGGGAATACGTCAGGGAATTTATTAACAATAGAAATATCATTCAAAACTGACGTATTTTTGTTTAGATCCGTGACATGAGCTAAGAAAGCTTGACATCCGTTTTTCAATAAAAGAATAGCTTTATGGCTTGAGATGACCGTGATTGATTTTAATGGTTTGGTCACTTGAATTCGCATAATAGGTTGATTAGGAATATGAAAGCTAACAACCTTACGAAAATAATCAATTTTTGCATGATGAGTAGTTAACCAATCAATCCCTAGAATCACGTCAAATGCAAGTATTTTCAATGAAATAAGATCGATAGGTAATATGAGGGTACCGATTTGAATCAAACAAGACTTATAAACAGTGGATGTAATGAAGGTTTCTCCCAATGGAGTTTCCACAGATAAGTCAACGTCTAATTTCTCTGAAGTCAAATTTAATCGTTGAGCGCAAGTAGGAGAAATATAAGAATGGGTAGAATCGGTATCAAATAAAGTATAGACTTCGCTAGAGTTTATGATAAGCTTACCCGTGATGACCTCATTCGGGTTCCTTGCTTTCTGGGAGGTCACAACAAATGCTCTCCCTTGCACTACAGGCTTTGACTTTTCTGGGATAGCCTTTGGTGCCTCCATCCTAGCTGAACTTGTCTTCTGTAAATGACAAAATCGAGCTAAGTGACCTTCTCTTCCATAATTATAACATGCTTTGGGCGGCATCGCGCAGTTTGGACTGATGTGTCCCTCCCCTCCGTATTTGAAGCATATGATAGGTGGTCGTTCTCCTTCCTTAACAACGGGTGCTGGTGCTGATGTCTTTCCATCATTGTTGAATCTCCTCTTCTTGAAATGTCTATTCTTATTGTTTTGGCCTTGATTACCACCGAAGTGGTTACCATTTCTGGCCTGTTGATTCCCTTCATGCTTGTTGTCACCGCTTCTATGACTGCTCTCTTTTGGTTGCGTTGACTCGTTATCGTGCTCCACTAACTGAGCCCTATTTACAACATCTGAATACAAACACAGTTTATGAGAAATAAGATGTTGACGTATCTCCGGCTTCAAACCTCTTAAAAACAAACGTGTCATTCTCTCTTCATTATCCACCAATTGGGACGCAAACCGGGACAACTCGGCAAACTTTGCTTCGTACTACAACACGGTCATATTATTCTGTTCCAACTTGATGAACTCCACCTCCTTCATGTGATGAATACTTTCGGGAAAGTACTTGTCGTTGAATAGTTCTTGGAACTTCTCCCAAGACATTTTTAGTGTGACAGGTTGAGTACGCTTTACCGATTCCCACCAGTAATCTGCCTCTCCTCGCAACATAAAGGCGGAAAAGGAAACCTTTTGCTCCTCAGAGCATCGCAAGACATCAAATATCTTGGTAATCTGCTTTATCCATGCTTCCGCCTTAAGTGGTTTTGGCTCTCCAATAAACTCCGGTTGTCCCAGCTCCTTGAACTGTTTAGCGTTGACCGTCCGAGAGTTTCCAGTGGTTCCACCTATATTTTGGGCAGTAGCCGCTCTCGCCTGCTGTTGCATGAATTGCATAAAGCCTCTGAACATTCCATCATTCATCATTTGGTCAGTGTTGTTGTTTGCATGAGGATTGTTGCCTTCCTGATGCACATTATCCTGATTATTGATATGTGGTGAATCAACTATCGCCTGTGCTCCATTGCTATTCTCAACATTCTCGGATGTCATTTTCAGATACTGCCACAAAACAAAAGGTTAAATGACATGTAACATATTATCCCTATATTCTGACCGACCAAATAAATACCAAAAAACTTAGGTAGGTCATACTAGCGAAGGAATTTCCCGTCTCTCCCCTCCTAGTACTACAAGAAATCACACATTGATATGTGGTGAATCAACTATCGCCTGTGCTCCATTGCTATTCTCAACATTCTCGGATGTCATTTTCAGATACTGCCACAAAACAAAAGGTTAAATGACATGTAACATATTATCCCTATATTCTGACCGACCAAATAAATACCAAAAAACTTAGGTAGGTCATACTAGCGAAGGAATTTCCCGTCTCTCCCCTCCTAGTACTACAAGAAATCACACATTTTATGACAAAATTTTTGTCACACACAAAATTTTGTCACAATTTGTTAATTAATAATTACGAAATTCATAATCGTCACTAAAACTTTTGCTTTTGTGACGACTTTTACTGTTGTAATTATTAATCATTTATATCATCACTAATTTACACATTTGATGACGATTAAGAAAATTTCGTCACAAGTTATTTTGGAGGTAGAATTTCGCACCAAAATTTTGGAGGAAAACCTTTTAATGACATTTTGTAATAATTGATGACAGTATTTATTGTTACCAAATATTTCTTTCGATGACAACATAATAATTTGTCATTAATTATTTGTAACATTTAGTGACAATGTGCTTTCGTCACTAATGTTCACATTTAGTGACGCCAAATAAAAATTCATCACAATTTTATTTGGAGGCAAAATTATTTTTGGAGGGAAATTTTTTAAAGATGAAAAACTAATAATTTATAACAATTTGTATTGTCATAAATACCAATATTATATGAAGAGAAAATAGTTTGTCACTAATTAAATGAGTGGATAAGTGACAAAAATGGTTGATCATAAATTTTTATATTTAGTAATAAAGTATGTAATATCATCACAATTTTATTTGGAGGCAAAAAATTTCTGTAGAATTTTGGAGGGAAATTGTTTTAAAGATGAAAAAATAATAATTTATGACAATTTGTATTGTCATAAATACCAATTTTATATGACGAGATAATAGTGTGTCACTAATTAGCTGCGTGATAAGTGACAAAAATGGTTCGTCATAAATTGTTATATTTAGTGACAAAGTACGTAATATCGTCACAATTTTATTTGGAGGCAAAAAAATTTTAAGAAAGTATGTGAGTAATACCTATTTTTAATATTATGTAAAATAAGCATATTATAATAAACAATATATATTATATTTTAATATTGTATATATGGAAGATAATAATTCATATAATGCGATATAAGTTGTTTGAAGTTAAAATAAAACTAACCATGAAAGCTAATTGGAAAATTATTTAGAAATAAAAAAAAACTTAAAGATTAGAAAAGGAATTAAATTAAAATCAAATGAAGCAGTAGTTTTTTAGTGACGAAAACCAAACATGGCCTCACATCCCTCTTTCTCTCCCCTCGCTCTTTCTCTCATGCACATCGTCCTTTCTCTCCCCTAGTCCCCAGTCCAATCCTGCACATCACTCTTTCTCTCCCCTAGTCCCGGCTCCTCTGTCCTCCCACCTGCCGAAACCTATGTCTCCCTTCCCAAATTGAATTCCAGTTTTGCTAGGTTACGGAAGGAAATTGAAGTTAAGGAGGGATTATAAAGATTATAATCAAGCACAAGAGGTATATGTAATTTTTTATGTTTTCTATGACTGAAAACTACAGATATGATTGTGATTTTTAGTAAGAAGCACTTTTTTGTAATTCGATTCATAATAATTGGTAGCATGGTTGGTATGTTTTTACTACTTTTTTGATTACTTTGCAAAATCTTGAAGAATACCTGAATGTCTAGGAAGATAAAAATCCTGCTTGAAATTGAACACCTTACGGTGGAGTCCATATTACTTGAGGAGGTGGAGGGGTGGTCTATGTAATAACTAAACTCTTAGATATAATTTTCCCAAATGGCTACCTTCTATTCAGACCTGCAACGTCACTATTGGTTAGAATTGTTTTACCCAATATCTAGTGAAGTTGATTTTGGACAAAGAAGTAACGATATTTTTTTATGCTTATATCTTTACCTATATATTTCCTCTTTTTCTTCCCTTTATTAAATTTATCAGCCTACTTCTCTGTGCTGAGTTTTGTCATTGTGTTCTTTTATTTTGTTTTTGTAGTTTTGAGGTTATAGCTGTGTTGATCAGTGCTCATGTATAGCAGTTTTTATTGCCAAAAAATCTTATTACTGTTGTTGTTATTTTTCTCTCCCATGTGAGATTCATTTGTGCAGATCAAAGAAGAAAGTAATGAAGTTGACAAATCCAAATCCCTAGAAGCTATGCCTGCAAACCCTCAGAAAGAGAAACATCTGTTTTTAGGATTTAAAATCAAACTTTATCTGCAATCACCAAGCAAGGCAAGTTTAAGCAAAATAGTGTTTCTATCTTCGCCCTTTTTTAGCATTATTAGTTTTTTGCTATAGTTTTCGTTGTATTGTATCAACTAGCTTCTGTGGGGTATAAAATGGACAAGAGTTGGTTGCATGCAATTAATGGTCTAAGGCTTATATTGATGGGGTAAACGCTTTTATGAAATTTGTTGAAACTCATATAGGTACAGAGTGCGACATTCGATGCCCATGTATAGGTTGTTTGAACTTAATAATTCAAGATAAAAAAAATAGTTAAAGATCATATTTTGGAGCGAGGGATAGATCCAGGGTACACAACATGGTTTTATCACGGTGAACCATCAAGTTCGAATAATTTAAGGAATCAACATACCAATGAGGGTGATAGGATTGATAATGATTTGTTTGAAGAAGATGATGAAGATGATGATGATGTTAATGACAAGTTATTTGACCTTGGTCAACAACACTATCATGCTGATGCTGAAAATATCTCAGATGACAATAACACCAATATTGGTGGTGTTCCAGCATGTCTCGACGCACTCATGATGGGTGCTCAAACAAATTATACCCTGGATGTAAAAAGATTTCAAGGATTTCTTTTATCATACAATTACTTCACCTCAAAGTGTAAAATAAGGTGGGTAATAAAACTATAGATATGATGTTGAGGCTGATGAAATTATCTCTTCCTGATGGTGAGACACTTCCAAGCTCTTACTACGAAGCTAAAAAATTGTTGCGAGATTTGGGATTGGGATATGAATGTATCTATGCTTGTAAGTATGATTGTATTTTATTCTGGAAGGAGAATGGAAACGTGGAAACTTGCCCTACTTGTGGAACTTCTCGATGGAAAGTCAATGATGGTATAGGGAAGAAGATACCAAAAAAGATTTCAAGGTATTTTCCACTGATACCTAGGCTTCAACGCTTGTTCATGTCCCAAAAAACATCTAAAAAGATGGTGTGGCATAATGAAAAACGAATCAATGATGATTATATGAGACATCCGGCTGATTCAATAGCTTGGAAAGACTTTGATAGTAAGTTTCCTTGGTTTGCAAATGATCCTAGAAATGTTAGACTAGCTCTAGCTGCAGATGGTTTTAATCCATTTGGAAATTAAAGCACCACTTATAGCATGTGGCCTGTAATTGTAGCTCCATTGAATCTTCCCCCTTGGGATTGCATGAAACAACCATTCTTTATGTTATCTTTACTAATTCCAGGGAAGAAATCACCATGAAAGGACATTGATGTCTACTTACAGCCGTTAATTAAAGAGTTAAAAAAATTGTGGGTTGAAGGGTTAGAAACCTTTGATGTTTCTTATAAACAAAATTTCAAATGCATGCTGTTGTTTTATGGACAATAAACGATTTTCCTGCATATAGTGATTTGTCTGGATGGAGTACTAAAGGGTACATGTGACGCCCCCAAAATAGGTCCATTCCATCCAACCCATTCTGAGTCGCCAAATACATGGTACATAAATAACTACAACTTTATTATTACAACATATAAACTGTGAGTTTAAATACAGATATTGTCATCTAGTCAATATCCACACGCAAATAAATCTCCATCACAATTATTGATACATTATTTTACAAAAATGGTGAGGACTACTAAACAACTCTCTCTAGAACCTTCATTCCATACCCCGACTATTACTCACTACATTCTCGTCTCCTGAGAAGAAAAATGGAACAAAAAGGAAAAGGGTGAGCTCAACTAGCCCAGTAAAGAATATTATGACTAAGATAATATACAACAAATTATCCTTAGTCTTCAACAGGGAAAAATCTGATAGAATACAATAGACAACAAGTTTTAGATCAACAACTGCAGCGAAAACAATAATTCATTAGAAGAGTTAAGTAGAGAATGCAAACTATTATCTTCTATATATGAATTTAAAAGTTCATCGTCAATATTTTATCCCTTTAACATCAATCAATATATATCTGGAATCAAATATTCATCTTTGCACTACAGTCCAAAGATATTCATCAGTTGGTCATGTTCATCTCAATACCTGTTCATCTTTGCAATACGGGCCAAAGATATTCATCAAGAAATCATTCATCTTTGTACTACAGGCCAAAGATATTTAGTGATATCATCATTTAGGACTGAGGATGATGAAAAATATTTTAAAGGAAACGAATCCAGTGAAACAAAAGAACAAATATTAAGGATTCGTATTTTAAACAATCCAAGTTCAAAAATACTTCATAAGTAATCAGAATGGAGTAAAATTCAAGAATGATCAAAACATGGATACAATCAAAGCTAGTATCCATAATAGATATTTTGGATAAAAAGAAGAAATTTCATTTTTCGGTGAATAATGCCGTATTCGTGAATAGTGTCGTATACGTGAATAGTATCGTATACGTGAATAGTAACTCCGACACCAAGAGATAGAAATTTCACAAAAAACATTATCATGCTTCGTGAATAGTACTCATGAATAGTAACTCGTGAATAGTAACTCATGAATAGTAACTCTTGAATAGTAACCCCGACATAAAAAAATTCCAAATTTGATAAAATTTTCCAACCAATATTTCGGCATAATGATATTGAAGAAATAATATCATTTTCGAATAAAATAACATCCCTTACCTCGAAAGACAGTACTTCTAGTTGAAACACCGGATATAGGCTATGACTTGAACTTGCACCGTATAGCAATACTCAAAGTATAATCAAAATACTCACAAGAATACGCTCGATAATATAGAGAGAGAAAACTTCATTTTCTGGTGTGATTTTCAATTCTAACCTAAGCACCCTATTTATAGGAAAATGTTTAGAACACTAAAGCAGAAAATTTAATATAATATTAATATATTTAATAAATTCTCTATGCCCATCTAGACAATCTGATCTCAGCCATCAACACATGTTAAATGAGGGAACCAAATGAAAAAAACGTTTTTTGTAAATAAAAATATTTTAAACTTCAAAAAATCAATTATTTCGGAGCTTCGGAACTTCAATAATTCACAATAAATAGCCCTTTTGCCCAAAAATTTGAATCTCGCAAATTTTTATAGAAAATTCAATTCTCTACAACTTTGCAGAAGAAAGTTTTTCCAAATTCCAAACAGAAATTGACCAAAATCCACAAACGGACGATTTTACAGGCTATAATCAAATTTCGGTCAATAATTGTGTCCACCAACATACAAAATATGTGTTAAACATTTAATGCCACAAAAATATTTTTCCTCCTCATATACTCATATATCCCACATTCATTATAAAAATATCACCGTTAATATATTATTAAAAAAATATATTTAAATGAATTATTTTATCAGAAAAAGATAAAATATTAATTTTCAACAATTGTCACATTAAAAATTTTCTTCATCTATATCCACATAAAATCAATATTTTCCTCATCATATAAATCAATAATTAATTATTCACAAATAATATTACAGAATCACAGTACTGGCAACCAGGCCGTTCCTAGGAAAGAGGGGGCTTTCCAATAAGAATTTTTCCTTACTGGCGCGCAATTAGGTGACCAAACCTCTCCTTAGACAGAACTTTTTAGACATTGCCAATAATGTTATTAAATAATATTATTCAGATAATATGAATTATTGCTTCGATAATGAAAAATATTGTGTAATGACAATTTATTGAAACAACAGTAATATAAAATATCAATGCGGCAATTATTGAATCAATAAAATAAAATACTGAACATCAATTACTGTAACAATTATTGAGTAGTGCCTTCTTACGTAAGAATCAATAATTGGTGCAATACCGTGTGCTACTGTTCAACCACCGGGTATTCCAACAGTATTAATGGTAACAACTACGCCATTATTTATAAATAACTTATATTTGTCGTTTTCTTCATCCAATCGCTTTCTGTTATGGGGCCCACAAAAAACTGCGCCGTCGTACGAATATTCCACGACCAAACGAATATTCCCCCACAACAATGAATATTTTATAACCACTTGCTTATTTGAAATATTTGCGTATTTTACCCATAACTATCCACATTAAACAAATCAACCCTTACAATTTCAAAATAATAAATAAAGGAAATTCCTTTTTATTTAAAAAAATTTCGGGGTCTTACAACCTCCCCTCCTTATGAAATTTCGTTCTCAAAATTGACGTACGTAACTGGTGTTTCGAAAAGATGAGAATACCTCACTTTCATTTCCTTTTCCAACTCCCAGGTCATTTCTTCAATAGCATGGTTCCTCCACAAAACTTTAACTTGTGGTATGACCTTCGTACGTAGGACATGTTCTTTCCTATCCAAGATCTTGACAGGTACCTACTCATACGTTAAGTCTTCGACTATCTCGTTCGGTTCTAACTCAATGACGTGGTTCGGGTCTTTCACATATTTACGTAACATTGATACGTGAAAAACGTTATGAACACGCGTCATACTTGGCGGTAAAACGAGTCTATAGGCCACAGTTCCTATTCGATCGAGAATTTCAAATGGATTAATAAATCGAAGGTTTGAGCTTTACTCACCTCACCGATTCTCGCTTTTGAAATAACAACTTCTTGCACCTCCTTCTTCAAATTCATCAGCTCCGGTGTGTAGCTTGAACAGCTTTAACTTTATCGATTAAAGTCGATTATACTCGTATATCATCACGTGGGTACCTAGAGTTTTCATCTCCATCTCTATTATTTGTAAATTATTCGAAATGAGTCTTTGACAATATCGTACTCGTACGTGTATACGATCTTCTACTCAACACGTCAGCTACCACGTTCGCTTTTCCAGGATGACATGGTCAGAACATGTGCTGAAATGAGTCTCCTCTTGAGTTCTTCGAAGCTCTTCTCACATTCCTTGCTCCATTCGAATTTTTTATCTCTACAAGTCAGCTGCGTTAATGGAATAGCGATTCGAGAATATCCTTCAACGAATCTCCGATAATAACCAACTAAGGCCTAGAAAGCTACGTATTTCGATTACCGACATAGGTTGTTCTCAACTGTGACTCATATCCCAACCTTGGATAGCACGTTACAATGACACCTATCAGTTTACTATCGCACGAATATGGTGTCCCCTACGGAGAGTCTGGCTTCGGTTCATTCCACAAAGGAAGTCACCAGATAAAGGCTCAGGTACCAAATTCTATAGTTGAATTTTTAACTCCTAAAGTTCAATAGGAGCCATTCGATATGAGATTTTAGAAATGAGTTTTGTACCGGGTTCAAAGTCGATACAAAATTTAATATCAGGCTTTGGGAGTAAGCCAAGAAATTCTTCAGGAAATACGTCAGGAAAAATTAATAACAACAGGAATATTATTCAAATCTGACGTGTCTTTATTCAAATCCATAACATAGACTAAGAAAACTTAACATCCGTAATAAACGAATGACTTCATAGCTTGATATGAAAATGTTTGACTACAATGGTTTGATTGCTTGAAATCGAATAACAGGTTGCTTAGGAATATGAAAACTAACAACCTTATGAAAGTAATCAATTTCGGCATGATGAGTAGTTAACCTTAAAATCAAATCAAAAGAAAATATCTCTATAGAAATAAGGTTAACAGGTAATGCGATAGTGCCAACCTGAATCAAGCAAGATTTCAAAACAACGGATGTAATGAAAGTTTCTCCTAACTGAGTTTTCACAGATAGGTCAAAGTCTAATTTCTCCGTAGTCAAGTTCAAACATTGAGTATAAGCAGGAGATAAAAGAATGGGTAGAACAGGTATCTAGTAAGGTATAAACTTCACAAGAATTTATAATTAACTAACCCGTGCTAACTTCGTTCGGGTTACTCGCTTTTTGAAAAGTCACAAAAACGCTCTTTCAGGAACTATTGACTTTGACTTTTCCGTATCTGCCTCTGGTGCCAACGTCCCAACTGGACTTGATTTTGCTATAGGACAAAATCGAGCTATGTGACCGTCTTTTCCACAACTAAAACATACCTTGGAAGGCTTTGAACAGTTTGACCTTATATGTCCCTCCTCTCCGCATCTGTAGCATCTAACTGACGATCGTTCTATTCCCCAAGAATTTGTTGCTGGTGTTGATGCTGCTGCCGACGTCTTCCCGTCATCGTTAAATCTTCTCTTCTTAGATTGGACATCTCTTTCCATAATATCAACGCATCGTGCGGCTTTTACCCATGCATCACTCATTCTCACTCGTTCAGTTATTTCTTCTTTCAGCTCAGATTCCAGCCTTATCATCTTATACTCTGCCAAAGAGTGCTTCTGTTCAAGCATCACATATCGGGTAACACAAGCTTGAATCGTTGAATCCTTTTGCTCCACGATTGCCTGCAATTCTTCAACCTGCTCTTCTAACTCATGAATACGATTTTGTAATTCTACATTTTGATCATAAAATACCTCTAATAAACTCTCCTCAGGTACCTCTTCTTCATCTTCTTCCTCACTCTCAGTTGTTACCTCTGCGACTATCTCGGGTGCAACTATCAATTCTTCACTCACCACATGGATATCTCTAATTCCTTCTTCGCCTGACATCACATTATCTTGGTTGGCGATTAGAGGTATCTCCACGATCTCATTCACTTCATTGTTAACATTCTCAATCGACATTCTCAAATACTGTCATAAAACAAGGGTTAATTAAGGAAATCAATATATCACTTAATATCCCTATATACTAACCAACTAACAAATAAGCTTAGGTAGGACATACTAGCGAAGGATTTACTCGTCTCTCCCCTCCTAGTTCTATTCCCCGATCTCCGCCAGAGATCATATCGCTAAGCTCTGATACCAACTGTGACGCCCCCAAAATAGGTCCATTCCATCAAACCCATTCTGAGTCGCCAAATACATGGTACATAAATAACTACAACTTTATTATTACAACATATAAACTGTGAGTTTAAATACAGATATTGTCATCTAGTCAATATCCACACGCAAATAAATCTCCATCATAATTATTGATACATTATTTTACAAAAACGGCGAGGACTACTAAACAACTCTCTCTAGAACCTTCGTTCCATACCCCGACTAGTACTCACTACATTCTCGTCTCCTGAGAAGAAAAAATGGAACAAAAAGGAAAAGGGTGAGCTCAACTAGCCCAGTAAAGAATATTATGACTAAGATAATGTACAACAAATTATCCTTAGTCTTCAACAGGGAAAAATCTGATAGAATACAATAGACAACAAGTTTTAGATCAACAACTGCAGCGAAAACAATAATTCATTAGAAGAGTTAAGTAGAGAATGCAAACTAATATCTTCTATATATGAATTTAAAAGTTCATCGTCAATATTTTATCCCTTTAACATCAATCAATATATATCTGGAATCAAATATTCATCTTTGCACTACAGGCCAAAGATATTCATCAGTTGGTCATGTTCATCTCAACACCTGTTCATCTTTGCTCTACGGGCCAAAGATATTCATCAAGAAATCATTCATCTTTGCACTACAGGCCAAAGATATTCAGTAATATCATCATTTAGGACTGAGGATGATGAAAAATATTTTAAAGGAAATGAATCCAGTGAAACAAATGAACAAATATTAAGGATTCGTATTTTAAACAATCCAAGTTCAAAAATACTTCATAAGTAATCAGAGTGGAGTAAAATTCAAGAATGATCAAAACATGGATACAATCAAAGCTAGTATCCATAATAGATATTTTGGATAAAATGAAGAAATTTCATTTTTCGGTGAATAGTGCCGTATTCGTGAATAGTGCCGTATACGTGAATAGTATCGTATACGTGAATAGTAACTCCGACACCAAGAGATAGAAATTTCACAAAAAACATTATCATGCTTCGTGAATAGTACTCGTGAATAGTAACTCGTGAATAGTAACTCATGAATAGTAACTCTTGAATAGTAACCCCGACATAAAAAAATTTCAAATTTGATAAAATTTTCCAACCAATATTTCGGCATAATGATATTGAAGAAATAATATCATTTTCGAATAAAATAACATCCCTTACCTCGAAAGACAGTACTTCTAGTTGAAACACCGGATATAGGCTATGACTTGAACTTGCACCGTATAGCAATACTCAAAGTATACTCAAAATACTCACAAGAATACGATCGATAATATAGAGAGAGAAAACTTCATTTTCTGGTGTGATTTTCAATTCTAACCTAAGCACCCTATTTATAGGAAAATGTTTAGAACACTAAAGCAGAAAATTTAATATAATATTAATATATTTAATAAATTCTCTATGCCCATCTAGACAATCTGATCTCAGCCATCAACACATTTTAAATGAGGGAACCAAATGAAAAAAACATTTTTTGTAAATAAAAATATTTTAAACTTCCAAAAATCAATTATTTCGGAGCTTCGGAAATTCAATAATTCACAATAAATAGCCATTTTGCCCAAAAATTTGAATCTCGCGTTTTTTTATAGAAAATTCAATTCTCTACAACTTTGCAGAAGAAAGTTTTTCCAAATTTCAAACAGAAATTGACCAAAATCCACAAACAGACGATTTTATAGGCTATAATCAAATTTCGGTCAATAATTGTGTCCACCAACACACAAAATATGTGTTAAACATTTAATGCCACAAAAATATTCTTCCTCCTCATATACTCATATATCCCACATTCATTATAAAAATATCACCGTTAATATATTATTAAAATAATATATTTAAATAAATTATTTTATCAGAAAAAGATAAAATATTAATTTTCAACAATTGTCACATTAAAAATTTTCTCCATCTATATCCACATAAAATCAATATTTTCCTCATCATATAAATTAATAATTAATTATTAACAAATAATATTACAGAATCACAGTACTGATAACCAGGCCGTTCCCAGGAAAGAGGGGGCTTTCCAATAAGAATTTCTCCTTACTGGCGCGCAATTAGGTGACCAAACTTCTCCTTAGACAGAACTTTCTAGACATTGCCAATAATGTTATCAAATAATATTATTCAGATAATATGAATTATTGCTTCGATAATGGAAAATACTGTGTAATGACAATTTATTGAAATAACAGTAATATAAAATATCAATGCAGCAATTATTGAATCAATAAAATAAAATACTGAACATCAATTACTCTAACAATTATTGAGTAGTGCCTTCTTACGTAAGAATCAATAATTTGTGCAATACCGTGTGCTACTGTTCAATAACGCGTATTAGTGTGTTTTAACCGACGGGTATTCCAGCAGTATTAACGGTAACAATTACGCCATTATTTATAAACAACTTATATTTGTCGTTTTCTTCATCCAATCGCTTTCCGTTATGGGGCCCACAAAAGACTGCGCCGTCGTACGAATATTCCCCGACAGTACGAATATTCCACGACCAAACGAATATTCCTCGACAAAAATGAATATTTTATAACCACTTGCTTATTTGAAATATTTGCGTATTTTACCCATAACTATCCACATTAATCAAATCAACCCTTACTATTTTAAAATAATAAATAAAGGAAATTCCTTTTTATTTAAAAAAATTTCAGGGTCTTACATTACATGGCTTGTTCAGTTTGTAATGACCAAATATGTTCTCAGGGGTTGCGAAACAAGGTGTGTTACATGGGACACCGTCGCTATTTACCAAAAGATCATGCTTGGAGAAGAAGCAGAAAGTTCAATGGTAAAAGAGAAGATAGCGAGGCACCTAGAGAATTAACTGGGGAGGATGTGTTAATGCAGTTGGGGAGACTAGAAGATTTGACACCAGGGAAGCATGGTAATAGAAAGAGAAAGCTCAAGCCTGAGGAATTGAATTGGACTAAATTTAGCATTTTTTTTATTTGCCTTACTGGAGTAAGTTGAATTTAAGGCATAATTTAGATGTAATGCATATTGAAAAGAATATTTGAGAGAGTATATTAGGAACCTTGATGAGTATAGATGGGAAAACAAAAGATACATTAAATTCAAGGCAAGATTTGGAGGACATGAACATTCGCAAGGAGTTGCACTTAATTAAGAGGAGTGATGGAAAATATGTGAAACCTGCTGCATGTTATGTCATGAAAAAGAAAGAAAAGTAGGATTTTTGTGAGTTTCTAAAATCTATTAAATTTCCTGATGGGTATGCTTCTAATATCTCTCGTTGTGTTATTTCGAGTGATCAAAAGATATCTGGATTGAAAAGTCATGACTGCCATATACTTTTACAACGGTTACTTCATGTTGGTATTCGAGGATCGTTAAACAATGAAGTATGCGGCGTACTAGCAAAATTGGGTCATTTTTTTCAACGGTTGTGTTGTAAGAAGTTGAAGAAATCTGAATTGGAGAAAATGAGAGAAGATATTTGCTTGATTTTATGTAAACTTAAAAAAAAATATCCTCCAGCTTTTTTTGACATAATGGTTCATTTTCCTATTCATTTACCAAATGAGGCATTGATTGGTGGACCGGTTCAATTTAGATGGATGTATCCAATTGAAAGGTAAAAAAACACATTTATTATATAATTTCTTTTCTCTAAATTGTTATTGATGTCTTTGTTAATTATGTTTTTATAGATCATTATGTGAACTGAAGCAGAGTGTGCGTAATAAAGCTCATCCAGAAGGTTCAGTTGCAGAAGCTTACATTTCAAAAGAGTGTTTAACTTTTTGCTCAATGTACTTGCGGGGAATTGAGACTAGATTCAATCGAGATGAGCGAAATAATGATATAGTAACTGATGATAGTTTATCAATTTTCTCTCAAAAATGCCGCCATTTTGGAGCAACTAAATATGTTGAATTATTGGAGGAAGAGTTCAATGTGACACAATGGTTTTTCTTCCAAAATTGTGAAGATGTTGAACCATATTTTGAGTGAGTATATAATTAGATTTTAAACTTACAAAAACAATATATTAAGTATTTGTACTTTGTTGAAATACTAATTGATATTATTTATTATAGGAGGCATAAAGAGGATCTTCGCTTAGCTGGTTGTGAAAATGTAGATCAAGAACATAGAGAGCAATATCTTGCATGGTTCAAAAATCATGTAAGATACTTGGGATTTTGAATATTGTTTGCAATTGTAAAATATCTTATTGTCATTTTGTTGATTTTTAAAATCTTAATTTTCTATAGATGACTCAAATATATCATGATGAACCATCAGAAACAAACGAATCTCTATATTCTTTAGCATGTGCACCACATAGGTGTGTAAGAAAGTACACTGGATGCATCGTGAATGGAGTTAGGTATTTAACTAAAGAACGTGATGGTCGTCGTAAAAGTCAAAATAGTGGGATTGTAGTAGAGGGGAACCATGGTGAAGATATCATAGATTTTTATGGGGTATTAACTGATATAATTCAATTGGATTATGTGAAAGATAGACATGTAACTATATTCAAATGTGAATGGTTTGATCTTGGGAAAAAAAATTCAGGGATATAAAAGGATGGAAATATAGTAAGTATTAAAGTTACAGGAATATGGTATGAGAATGATTCTTATATACTAGCTGATCAAGCACGACAAGTTTTCTATATTAATGATCCTAAATTAGGAGGTAATTGGCGAGTAGTGCAACCATTTCAACATAGGCATATATACGATGTTGATGAGATGCAAGAAGAAGCAATGGATGTTCACAACTTTTCCTTTGTGGAAGATGGAGTATATCAAGAGAATGATGTTGATGATGCATTTGAAGTTAGTCTTGATGAAATACAATCGTTGAATAGAGAGGACATGGATCCTGAAGATGTTGAGGAGTTGGTAATTTCAAGACTACCTGAAGTTGTTGAGGAGAACTTAGAGGATGTCGATGAAGAAGATGAGTTGGATGAAACTTTGGTTTATTATTGTAGTACTGAGGATGATTCTCAGCAACATAGTGATTCTGAAAACGATACTGATGATGACAATAGTTAACTCAACAGAACACATGTGCTCTAATAAACTCATTCTATTCTTCAAACTTTTTCAATTGCTTTGATGTATTAATGCTTACTAAAACTCACATTATTTGCAGGATTTTTTTTTGTGTTGACAGCTCAGGGTGAATATCGAGTGCGCAGATGCAGCTCAGGGTGATTTTGATTTTTTCTTGTAGATTTTTTGATGTAGTTTGTGTAGTTCTGTCATTGTTTATCGTTATATGGTGTACCTGTCTAAATGTATGTGTATATGATATTTAATTTCAGATTAGGAGGTCTTTGGCTGATACTGTTACTGGTCTTCAGCTGGTTTATGCAGTTGGCTGCTACTGCTTCTGCTTCTGCTTCTGCTTCTGCTCTTGCTATGATACTGCCATAGGGATCTCTTTAGTTCTTCTGGGTTCTCTATGTGCCTGCTGTTGCTGGTCTAATCCTGATTCTGCTGTACTGTTGCCTGGTTGGGCTATATATTTGGGTTCTCTATGTGCCTGCCATGTGTTACAGTTGCAGCTGTTCGGGTTTAGGCAAGCCCCATTTTCTGTTGCAGTACTGCTGCTGGTCTGTGGCTTGACTGATGGGGCTGTGTCTGTTCTGCTAAGCAGGTGCAGCAGGTTTGGCTTCATGGGCTCTCTCGGGTTGATGAGGTGTGTTGGTGGACTGGCATATGCCTTGTTTCTGTTACCTGACACTACTTCTGCTTGCTTATTTTCTGCTTCTGCTGCTGGGTTACTAAAATTATGGATGATGTCTATATGCTGCTGGGTTGCACTAATGCTGGTTTGCACTACTGGGGTGCACTGCTGCTGCTGGGTTGTACAGCTGCTGCTGGTTTTGAGTTCAGATGAAAGATAAGGGTTATGGCAATGCAAGCTGGAATGGGCTTCTCTAGGATCATACTCTTATTCGGAGCAGATATTTTAATTTTTACACACAGTCACACACACTTACTATGTGTTCTTCATTTATTTATCCATCTCTTGCTTTTCGTTTTCTATCTCTTTGTATGTGATTAACCGTACGTGAACATGATTACATACATATATTTTTTTGTTCAGGCTACAGCGGTACGATTTTATTTAAGAACGGTAAATTATCTGATGTATTGGGCGAACTTTAGGTACTAAAGTTCTCACCGATCAAGTTGAGCTCGAAATTAAATTACATCAATGAAATTCTCCGTATAGTATTAGTGCTATTTGATGGATTTTTTTAGCTTATTATGTTTGATCTGTTTTGTTTTAGTGTGGCATAAACTATGTATATTGGTTTTGTTTGTTAGTCGCTTGTGAAAGGATACGAGAAGAAAGGGGGAGAATGGAGAGTTGGATGTTTCTGATGCCGTTGCTAATCAGGTATATTTACACTAAGTTTAACAGCATCAGCCTATTTAGGCTGTATTTTGGGACAGTAAACTGATTTTGTATTTGAACTCCTGTTAAATTGGTGCCTTGTGCATAATCGGTTCAGAATGCAGTATTCTGTTGGAATATAAAGAATTTGTGGTTTTATACAATTATTTCATTGTGGGATGCAATTATGTCTAAAAATTGGACATGGTATCAGGGTATAAGTGATACAGTCATACACGCGATACAGATGCATCAACACGACATTTCTTTGAGAGTAGAATATGGATACGCACAGGAGACCCTTCAATGTTATATATTTCTTTTAAGGTATAAAATGCTATGGACATATTTGTGGTGGTTATTCTCTGCCTCTCAATCCCTTACTCCCTTTAATAGGGTATCATTCTTTTATTGGATGTAGAATTCCTCCTATTTTAAATTTTAAAATAGTTATACTTTATAAAAAAAAAATGTAACATTTTAACATCCATGGTTATCTATTAATGTTGTAATCAGCGTTCAAAAGTTTTCAGGAATGACGAACTTTAATTTTGTTAAATGACATTGAAGAAGTATCTTTTTGGTATTTGACATGTGTATAACTCAAATCTACTTGTTCTTAGTCGTTTGACTCTTGTGATCTTTTCTTTAGCCAGCTTGGTAGTTTTTGCTGGTTTGCTTCTGTTTGGCTACCATGGGGCTAGCTGTCTGCTCCCTGAAGCAACTAAATTCTGTTGTTGTGCTGTTGTGCTACTTCTGGCATGGGCAGCTCGTTGCTGTCTGCAGTTTGGAATGGAGCTATAGCGGGTTTCCTCCGTCTTTACTTGCAGAACTCTATGTCTTTCTATCTGTTGATCCTCGGCAGCAACAGCTGCTGTTGCTGGTTCGGCAGCTGTCTGCTGTTGCTATATATATATATATATGTATATATATATATACATATATATATATATATATATATATATATATACATACATATAGAGTCCGGATCAGGTCCGGACTCCCGGATTTTGTTAAAATCCGGACCTTTTTTTTTTTTTGTTTTTTTTTTTGAAACAACTAAAAAAATTTTTTTATGGAATTGGAATTTTTACATTATACAGTGTTTTTGGCGTGATTTGGATGCCTATAACAAAACATGTCTGTACAGTCTGGGCAGACTGTACATACATTGGTTGCTGTAGGTATTAAAAACACACCCAAAACACTGTATTATTGAAAATTTTCAATTCCATAAATTTTTTTTTTTTAGTTGTTCTACAAAAAAAAAAAAAAAAAAAAAAATTTCGGGTCCGGATTTTCTCCCGTCCAGGAGGTCCGGACCTGATAAAATATATATATATATATATATATATATATATATATATATATATATATATATATATAAATTGGGAAAAACACATTTACCCCATTGTACTTTAAAAAAATGCAATTGGCCCACTGTGGTTTTTAAAAATGCTTAATTGGGCTATTTCGTCAAATTTAGTGGATGTATGTTTATTTATTTCTTACATGACATTTAAAAAATAAATTCAAGGAAATGACGTGAAATCAAATAATCAGACACACGTGGATATGGTATGCAAATGCTAAAAATGTGGTAGAAAATATTTATAATATGTATAATATTAATAAAAATTAATAATATAATATTTATAATATGTATGTTTTATTTTAAAAATAAAAATAAAAATACTTTTATGTTTTAAAATACTTATAAAATTTTTAAAATAAAATTTTTTTTATTTTCTTTCATTTTCTTTACCTAAAAATAAAAATAAAAATACTTTTATGATAAAAATACTTTTAAAAATAAAAGTATTTTTATTTTTAATATGTATGTTTAAAAAATAAAAGTATTTTTATTTTTAAAAATTTTATAAGTATTTTAAAACATAAAAGTATTAAAAGTATTTTTATTTTTAAAATAAATCATACATATTTTTTATATTATAATATTAATTTTTATTAATATAAGACATATTATAAATATTTTCTACCTCATTTTTAAACAATTAGCCACTGTACTTTAAAAAAATTCAATTGACCCACTATGGTTTTTTAAAATGCTTAATCAAACTATTCCGTCAAGTAATTTTGCTCACGGACGTTAAGAAATTCCTACGTGTCAACTAGGAGTAATCATTCGGTTATAACCGAACACCTAATTATCCATGATTTTACTATCCGAAATACTAACCGAAATTTGGAACTAACCGAATTATCGAATTGTACATTCGGGTATTTTTATAATTCAGGTATATCCGAATCTTTTTTTGGTTTACGGTTATTAGTTCGGATTTCAGTGTGCTACGGTTTACATATTATAAATATTTAGTTAAAGAAAAAGAAAGAAAATAAAACATAAAAGAATTTTTATTTTTAAAAGTTTTATAAGTATTTTAAAACATAAAAGTATATTTATTTTTATTTTTAAAATAAAATATACATATTATAAATATTATAATACTAATTTTTATTAATATTATACATATTATAAATATTTTCTACCTCATTTTTAACATTTGCATACCATATCCACGTGTGTATGATTATTTGTATTTTTTTATAGTACAGTGGCTCAATGATTACAACTCGACGAACAAAATGGGGTAAAGGTAGGAAGTTGACTGACTAACTTGCCACGTAGGAATTTCTTAACGTTCGTGAGCAAAATTTGACAGAATGACTTGATTAAGCATTTTTTTAAATCACAGTGGATAAATTGAATTTTTTTTTAAAGTACAGTGACTAATTGCTTAAAACACGATGACCACAGTGACTAATCTTTTTTAAGTTCATTTTCTATCATCTATACAATCAAGTATGCTGTTCGAATCGTTAAAATCGCATGGAGTACTAAACGCCCAAGTTTAAAAAAAATCATTGTTAAAGCCATTAAACATCCACATAATATAGTGGCAATATAGTTATATATTATTGTTCAAAGGTTTTTTATGAAAGATAAATTTGGTCGCTGTTTTGTTTTAAATATTTTTTTAGAATTAATTGTGGTGAATATAAATACCTTAAATAATTTACAATAATAAATATACTTTTAGTAACACTTTTTAAGTAACTTACAATATCAACTATTTATTAATAAACTATAAACTAAATAACTTTACACTATGTTAAACTTAAAATTTCTCCATTAAAATTTATTTTTATGATAATAAATAAAGTTAAAGTTAATAAAAATAAAAAAAAATAATTTAAAACACTTTAACTTTTATTTCAAGTACATAATAGTAATCTAAAAAAGTAATTTGGAGATTCCTTTAAATTAACTTTATTTTTTAGTATTGTATTTAAGATTAAGTTAAATAACAATTAGGGATGGCTTAGCTCAATTCTCAGCGTGTAGTGTCTGCGCGAAAGGGAAGTCCAAATTTTCGCTCAATTCTTAGCCAACATTGAAGTTTAATCCAGATAGATGCTAGCTCTCTACCAATTTGGTTTCCCCTCCATTCCTTAGCCATAGTTTAGGCGGGAGAAATAAAAAAGTTTCGCCAAATTTTGCCGCAATTAGAGAGATTGAGATTTGATTGTGTGGATAATGTTTCCTACGGGTGAAGGGATTATCATTAATCCCACAATTTTACCCCAAACTTCATCTTTGCATCTTCAAATTTTCTCCTTCTGTCCAAATTGCAGAAGCCCAAAATTCGAAGACCCAAAGAGCCGTCAATTTTTTTGAAGGTATTTTTACTAACATCTTTGTTCATCCGTATTCCATTAGCTGTTGTAATTATTCATATATACAGACACATGTATGTATATATGTATTTGTTTGTGTAAGGGACCAAGTTCTTATACTTTTTGCAATGGAGCTATAATTGAACTGCTATGAATTGAAATAGAATAAAGGAGATAGGTTGGTTGTGTGGTGATATAAGGAGGCTAAAATGGATTGATAACACAAATAAAGAGCTATGAGAGAGGTGATTTAAAACAGTGCATACATGGTGTTTGTCAAAAGTCCTCTATGGTATATTGTATGAAGGTTTACAAGGTGTTTGGACTGTGCACATATACGCATGATGGTTGTCTGATATGTCCATGTCCTGAACAACCATTATGTTTACTTGTTCATTTTGTAAGAATTTTCAGGAAACCAGGCAAACAGCTAACCTGCAATGCAGTTTGCTAAACTGGAGAACTGTAGCAGGTTTTAGTATATCACTTCATGTCTGGCCCTGTATTTTTGTGGGAAAAATTCTTTCATGGGATGTGCTAACTTTTGATTATGGCATAACTTTTAGTCTTGGACATACATGGTATTTCAATATCAGGGCCATGATCAGGATTTTATATGCAGGGCATGTTTGTGAATTTATTCTGATTGTAGTTTTCAAGGACAAAGTCTTTTGATAATTTAGTCTCTTGTTAAATGTGTCAACTATAGGTTTTTGGTGTCTTAACTTAAAACTTGACTACTTCATATCAAAAACCCCCCAAAACCAACTTTGATGCATCAAATGGGCTAAAAATGTTTAACGCTCTTTAGGGTCTTAATCTTCGAAAAATTTTCTGTTTCTGAAAAATATGTACTCTGAGTTCCACTTTCTATCTTATTTGGGATTCAAGAGATTAATTCTCTGCACAGGTGTGAATGCCTAACATGAAACAAGTCCTTATGTAGCACTATTACTGCTTACATAATGATTTTCCTTGTTCTTCTTATTTGCCGCTTTGGCAATAAGCTTGCTTTGACCAACTGAAACACGCAACTTTCCACTCCATGCTATGATATTTTTTCATCTTAATGCTCACTAGAATGTTATGTATAATTATACAAGCAACTTATCTTTATTATTAGTTAATCCAATTCTAATAGTTTTAATTTAAAAAAATTTTCCTTACAGGTTTTATAAATGGCTCCTGGAAGTGGACACAAACTGAAAGTGAAAAGCAATGCAAACAAGACTAAACAAATTCTCATTGATCGTTATTCTAAGCCAGTTGATTTGATAACTCGCAGAGGTATCAAATGACGTTTTAACAAAGAAAATGTGGCTTCTGATGGTGGGAAATCTAATACAAAAAAGGAACCATTTGTAATACTTAAAGCCCATAATAATTCATCCAAAGGTAGTGAACATACTACTAAAAATCAAACCTGTGAAATTAATCTCACCCCACAAAACTCTATAGTTCCAACAATTCAAAGGCTTGAAATTTCATTAACTCAGAGTCCAAAAATTCCAACAACTGATAATCATGAAACTCCACCAACAGGAAGTCCTGCATCAAATGAGCAAGCCCCATCAACTGAAACAAGTATTGAAACAGGTATGAATTCTCTTTTTTTTTCTTAAAAAAAATTATACCAAGTTATGTAGTAACTAATAATCTTTTTTATTATGTATTCAAAACAAATACTATAACAAGTATGTAATGTTCATACAGCTAGCTCTAAGAAAAGGAGTCGTGGTCCAACAATGGGCAAGGGGATTATGAAGTCATTTGTTGCTTCAGGGAGCAAAATGAAGATCAATGTGGATCCATTCATAGGAAGACCTATAAATGGAGATGAATCTGCAAAGCTTGCAAGTCAAATTGGCGTAGTAACTCGAGATGTCCTTCCAGTGCCCAAAAGGTGGAAAGACGTAGATGAGGAAAAGATTTTGGAACCAGGCTTTGATAATATAAACGTATTTATCGAAACTAATAACTTTTTTTATTATATCAATTCATTTTTCTCGTCATCTAAAATGTGACGCCTCCAAAACAGGTATACAGCACCCATTCTGAGTCGCCAAATATATGGTACATAAAGCAAACTACAACTTCAATAATACAAATGTCGTGTGAAATACGACAATACATACTGTGAATTTAAATACAAATATTGTCTTCTAGACAATATCCACAAGCAAATAAGTCCTCATTACAATTATTCAAACACTATTTTACAGAAATAGTGAGGACTGCTAAAACATCTTTCTAGAAACCTCACTTCATACCCCGACTCGATCCTGCTATGTTCTCACCTCCTTAGAAGAAAAATGGAACAAAAAGGAAAAGGGTGAGCTCAACTAGCTCAGTAAAGAATATTATGACTAAGATAATATACAACAAATTATCGTTAGTCTTCAACAGGGAAAAATCTGATAGAATACAATAGACAACAAGTTTTAGATCAACAACTACAACGAAAACAGCAATCCATTAGAAGAGTCAAGTAGAGGATTAATTTTACTATCTTCTAATATTTAAGAGTCCATCATCATATTTTATCCGTGTAACAACAATCAATATACATCTTTAATCATCTTTGCACTACAGGCCAAAGATATTCATTTATATCACCGATTGGTCATGTTCATCTCAACACCTGTTCATCTTTGCACTACGGGCCAAAGATATTCATCAGTAATCATTTATCTTTGCACTACAGGCCAAAGATATTCAATAATATCATCATTAAGGACTGAGGATGATGAAAAATATTTTTAAGAACGGATCCAGTGAGATAGAAGGACAAATATTGGGGATTCGTATAACAGTTTATCCAAGATCAATAATACTTCATAATAACCAAGTGTGAAGTAGAATTCAAAAATAACGCTCAAAACATGGATATAATCAAATATAGTAGCCAAAATAGACATCTTGGATAAAAAGGTAGAAAATTTTCATTTTTTTGTGAATAATACCGTATTCGTGAATAGTTCCGTATACGTGAATAGTGTCGTATACATGAATAGTAACTCCGACACAACAAGTTCCAAATTTGATTAAAAAGTTCACCAATATTTCGACATAATGATATTGAAGAGAATAATATCATTTAAGAAGAAAATAATATCACTTACCTCAAAATAACCGTACTTCTGACTGAATTTCAGTATAGTGCTGACAGAAACTCGCACTGTATAGCAACACTCAAAGTATACTCATAAGAATACGCTCGATAATATAGAGAGAGAAAGAGAGAAACTTGTTTCATGTGTGATTTTCAATTCTAACTTAGTCCTCTATTTATAAGAAAATGCTAGAACGCCAAAGGAGACTAAATTAATAAAATAATATTAATTCTTTTTCTTTCTTCTACGCCATCTTTCACCTACCAAACTAGCCACCAAATCTGAAAATCTCAGCAGCCCATGTGCCTACAACACCCACCAAAAAGTGGGTCCCACCATAATTTAATAAAAATTATTTTATTTTCCGAAAATTCAATAATTCATAGAAAATAGACCGTTTATCAGAAAAATACGAATTTTATGTCCATTCTACCTGAAATCGAATTCTCTACATCTTTGTAAAAAAAAAAATTCCAAATTCCCAACAGAAAATATTTGAAATCCACCAAAGGATGATTTTTAATACTTCCGGTCCGACAAAATACTGATAAAACACCTTCACATTAATTCCTTCATTAACAACCACATAAAATAAATAAATCCATCATTTATATCAAATAAATATTTTATTATCATATAAATCAATAATTAATTATTTACAAATAATATTACAGAATCACAATTATGACAACCAGGCCATTCCTAGGAAAGAGGGGGCTTTCCAATAAGGATTTCTCCTTACTGGCGCGCAATTAGGTGACCAAACCTCTTCTTAGACAGAAATTTCTACACATTGGCAATAATGTTATCTGATAATATTATTCAAATAATATGAATTATTGATCTGATAATGAAAAATACTGTGCAATGATAATTATTGAAACAATAATAATATAAATATCAACGTAGCAATTATTGAATCAATAAAATAAAATAATGAAAAGTAATTACTGTAACAATTATTGAGTTGTGCCTTCTTACGTACGAATCAATAATTCAACAATACTGTGCAATACCGTGTGCTACTGTGCAACCACGCATATTACTGTATTTTAACCACTAGGTTACCCAACAGTGTTAACAGTAATAATTTACGCCGTTATTTATAAAACTTAATCTTTGTCGTTTTCTTTCATCCAACCGTTTTCCGTTATGGCGCCCATAATTGACTGCGCCGTCATACGAATATTTCCGATAAAAAGAATATTCTACGACCAAACGAATATTCCCCGACAATAATGATTATTTTATAACCACTTGTTTATTTTGTAAAAATTTTCACATTTCACCCATAACCAAAACATTATATCAAATTAACCCTTATTAATTTAGAATAATGAATAAAGGAAAATTCAATTTTATTTATAATAAGTTGGGGTCTTACAACCTCCCCTCCTTATAAAATTTCGTCCTCGAAATTGACGTACGTACCTGGTGTATCGAAAAGGTGAGGGTACCCCACTTTTATTTTTGACTCCAACTCCTATGTCATTTCCTCAATAGCATGGTTTCTTCACAAAACCTTAACTTGTGGTATAATCTTGGTGCGTAGGACATGCTCTTTCCTATCCAAGATCTTAACAGGTACCTCTTCGTACGTTAAATCTTCGGCTATCTCGTCTGGTTCTAACGCAATAATGTGGTTTGGATCTTTCACATATTTACGAAGCATAGATATGTGAAAAACATTATGAACACGAGACATGTTTGGAGGTAACGCGAGTCTATAAGCCACATTTCCTATTCGGTCAAGAATCTCAAATGGACCAACAAATCTTGGATTGAACTTTCCTCTCTTTCCAAATCTTGTAACTCCTTTCCATGGAGAAACACGTAACAGTACATGATCCCCAATATTAAATTCCACGTCCTTTCGATGAAGATCAGCATAACTCTTTTGTCGATCTTGTGAAGTATGAATACGTTGTCGAATCATTTTGATCTTTTCTGTAGTCATGCGTACTAACTCTGGTCCCAACAACGTTGTTTCTCCCACCTCGTCCCAACAAACTGGAGAACGACACTTTCGTCCATACAACGCCTCAAATGGAGTCATGCCTATACTTGCTTGATAACTGTTGTTGTAGGAGAATTCCACCAGTGGCAATTACTTATCCCAACTTCCTTTGAAATCTAGAACACAGAGTCTTAATAGATCTTCAAGGGTTTGAATAGTCCTCTCTGATTGTCCGTCCGTTTAAGGATGATATGCTGAACTGAATCGTAAGTCTGTGCCCATAGCTTTCTGTAAGCTAACCCAAAATCTTGAACTAAATCTTGGGTCACGATCCGAAACTATGGATACTGGCATACCATGCAATCTCATAATCTCATTGACGTACATACGAGCAAGACGTTCATGGGAATAAATCTTACGTATCGGCAAGAAATGGGCAGACTTGGTTAATCTATCAACAATAACCCAAATAGCATTTATACCTTGAGAAACCTTGGGAAGACCTGTAACGAAATCCATTGTAATGTGTTCCCACTTCCATTCTGGAATCTCAAATGGTTGCAATGGACCTTTTGGCATTTGATGCTCCGCCTTTACACGTTGACAAGTTAAACACCTCGAGATAAACTCCGCGATCTCTCTCTTCATATTGTTCCACCAAAATGTATGTCGAATTTCATGATACATTTTAGTACTCTCAGGATGGATTGTAAACGGGGTGTTGTGTGCCTCTATCATGATTCTATGCTTCAAGTCAGAATCATTCGGAACGCAAAGTCGAGAGTTGAATCGAAGTATTCCTTCTTCATCGATTCTTGCTTCTGGAATAACACCTTCTTGCACTTTCTTCTTCATTTGTATCAGCCCCAAGTCCGTAGCTTGAGCAGCTTTAACTTTATCAATTAAAGTCGGTTCTACTCGTATATTCGCCATAATCATGTGGGTCCTTGGAGTCTTTAATTCTACCTCCATCCTTTGCAAGTCATACAAAATGGGCCTTTGCGTTGACAATATTGCACTCGTACTCGCATATGATCTTCTACTCAATGCGTCAGCTACTACGTTCGCTTTTCCAGGATGATATTGAATAGTGTGATCTTAATCTTTCAACAGCTCAAGCCAACGTCGTTGCCGCATGTTGAGTTCTTTTTGGGTGAAGAAATATTTGAGGCTTTTATGGTCCGTATAAATCTCCACTTTCTCCCCGTACAAGTAGTGTCTCCATATCTTCAACGCGAATACGACTGCTGCCAACTCCAGATCATGAGTAGGATAATTCCTCTCATATTCTTTGAGTTGTCGTGAGACATAGGCTATGACTTTTCCATGTTGCATGAGAACACATCCTAACCCCTTGCCAGAAGCATCGCTGTAGATAACAAATCCATCCGAACCAGATGGTATTGTCAGAATAGGTGCCGAAATGAGTCTCCTCTTGAGCTCTTGGAAGCTCTTCTCGCATTCCTCGCTCCATACGAAATTTGCATCCTTCCGAGTCAGCTGAGTTAACGGAGTAGCGATTCAAGAAAATCCTTCCACGAATCTTCGATAATAACCAGCCAAGCCCAGAAATCTACACACTTCGGTCACCGACTTTGGCTGCTCCCAACTTTGTATTGCTTCAATCTTCGTCGGGTCCACAGATACTCCATGTTTTGACACCACGTGCCCAAGGAATGCTACTTCCTCAAGCCAGAACTCGCATTTCTTTAGCTTGGCATAAAGCTTGTGTTCACGAAGTCTTTGAAGTAATAGCTTCAAATGGTGCTCATGATCTTTATGGCTTTTGGAATAAATAAGGATGTCATCAATAAAGACAACAACGAATTGATCCAAATATTCCTTGAATATTCGGCTCATCATATCCATGAAGGCAGCAGGGGCATTAGTCAATCCGAAAGACATCACTAAGAATTCATAATGCCCGTACCTAGTTCTGAAGGCAGTCTTTGGAATATCCTCAGTTTTAATCTTCAGCTGATGATATCCAGAACGAAGATCGATCTTTGAAAAGAATTGTGCTCCTTGCAACTGGTCAAACAGGTCATCAATGCGAGGTAGTAGATACCTATCCTTGATGGTGACATGGTTTAATTCTCGGTAGTCAATACAAAGTCGCATACTCCCGTATTTCTTCTTTACGAATAAAACAGGAGCACCCCAAGGAGATGTACTAGGACGAATGAAATCGATGTCTAACAATTCCTGTAGTTGGACTTTTAACTCCTGAAGTTCAATAGGAGCCATTCGATATGGGATTTTAGAAATGGGTTTTGTACCCGGTTCAAGATCAATAAAGAATTCAACTTCACGTTCCGGGGGTAGACCGGGAAGCTCTTCAGGAAATACATCAGAAAATTCTCTAACCACAGAAATACTATTCAAATCTGACTTGTCTTTATTCAAATCCATAACATGGGATAAGAAAGCTTGGCATCCGTTTTTCAATAAACGAATAATTTTGTGGCTTGATATGACAGTGAGTGATTTTAGTGGTTTAGTGGTTTGAATTCGTATGACAGGTTGGTTAGGAATATGAAAACTAACAACCTTACGAAAACAATTAATTTTGGCATGATGAGTGGTTAACCAATCAATTCCTAAAATCACATCAAAAGCAAGTATCTTTAAAGAGATAAGATCCACAGGTAATGTGATAGTGACAACTTAGATCATGCATGATTTATAAACTGTAGATGTAACGAAGGTTTCACCCAACGGAGTTTCAATAGATAAATCAAAATCAAATTTCTCCGGAGTCAAGTTTAAACGTTGAGCACAAGCAGGAGAGATAAAAGAATGGGTAGAACCGGTATCTAGTAAGGTATAAACTTCACAAGAATTCAAGATTAGCTTACCCGTGATCACTTCGTTTGGGTTCCTCACGTTTTGGCCAGTCACGACGAACGCTCTTTCAAGAACCGCTGATTTTGACTTATCCGGGACAGCCCTTGGAATCACCACTCCCGCTGAATTTGGTTTCTCTATAGTACAATCTCGAGCGATGTGGCCTTCCTTTTCACAGTTGTAACATACCTTGGATTGTTGTGGATAGTTTGGACTGATATGTCCCTGCTTCCCGCATTTGTAACATCTAACTGGCAGTCGTTCTCCTCCCCTAGAATTTGTTGTTAGTGCTGGTGCTGCTGCTGATGTCTTTCCGTCGTTGTTGAATCTTCTCTTTCTGAAATTTCCACTTAAGTCACCTCTTCTATTATCATGGCCACGATTACCACCTGAGTTGTTACCGCCTTTGTCCATATTCTTCCTTCCTCGCTGGTTATCATCGTTCTGATGATTGTTGTCACCGATATGACCCTGGTTGTGGTCCCTCGGTTGAGTATACTCACTATCTCGCTCTAACAACTGAGCCCTGTTTATAACATCTGAATATAAAGAAAATTTATGAGATAAAAGGTATTGACTAATCTCGGGTTTTAAACCTTTCAGAAACATCCGCGTCATGTGTTCCTCATTCTCCACCAAATGAAGTACAAACCTGGACAACTATGCGAACTTTGCCTCGTATTGAGACACCGTCATGTTATTCTGTTCGAGTTTAATAAACTCTACCTCTTTCATATGACGAATACTTTCAAGAAAGTACTTGTCATTGAAAAGTTTCTGAAATCTTTCCCAAGACATTTTGAGTGCATCTGGTTGGGTACGCTTCACAGATTCCCACCAGTAATCTGCTTCACCACGAAACATAAAGGTAGCGAATGGAACCTTCTGTTCCTCCGTGCATCCCAAGACATCGAATATCTTGGTAATTTGCTTGACCCATGTTTCTGCCATGATCGGATCCGGTTTTCCCTTAAATTATAGTGGTCTCAACTCCTTAAACTGCTTGGCTGTGACAGACCGCGCGTTGCCATCATTTCCACCCGTATTTTGTACACGAGTCTCCCTCGTCTGATTTTGCATGAACTGCAAAAAGCTCCTAAACATTCCATCGTTCATCGTTTGCTTGGTAGTGTTGTTTACAGGAGGAATATTGCCTTCCTGTTGCACGTTCTCCTGGTTTATGACTAAAGGTTGCTCCACAGTCTCGTACACTCCATTGTTAACGTTCTTGGCAGCCATTCTTAAATACTGCCATAAAACAAGGGTTAATTAAATAAATTAACATGTCATATAATATCCCTATATTATGACCGACCAACAAATAAGCTTAGTAGGACACACTAGCAAAGGATTTACTCATCTTTCCCCTCCTAGTTCTATTCCCTGATCTCCGCCAGAGACCATATCTCTAAGCTTTGATACCAACTGTGACGCCCCCAAAACAGGTATACAACACCCATTCTGAGTCGCCAAATAAATGGTACATAAAGCAAACTACAACTTCAATAATACAAATGTCGTGTGAAATACGACAATACATACTATGAGTTTAAATACAAATATTGTCTTCTAGACAATATCCACACGCAAATAAGTCCTCATTACAATTATTCAAACACTATTTTACAGAAATAGTGAGGACTGGTAAAACATCTTTCTAGAAACCTCACTCCATACCCCGACTCGATCCTACTATGTTCTCACCTCCTGAGAAGAAAAATGGAACAAAAAGGAAAAGGGTGAGCTCAACTAGCCCAGTAAAGAATATTATGACTAAGATAATATAAAACAAATTATCGTTAGTCTTCAACAGGGAAAAATCTGATAGAATACAATAGACAACAAGTTTTAGATCAACAACTACAGCGAAACAACAATCCATTAGAAGAGTCACGTAGAGGATTAATTCTACTATCTTCTAATATTTAAGAGTCCATCATCAATATTTTATCCCTGTAACAAAAATCAATATACATCTTTAATCATCTTTGCACTACAGGCCAAAGATATTCATTTATATCACCGGTTGGTCATGTTCATCTCAACACCTGTTCATCTTTACACTACGGGCCAAAGATATTCATCAGTAATCATTTATCTTTGCACTACAGGCTAAAGATATTCAATAATATCATCATTAAGGACTGAGGATGATGAAAAATATTTTTAAGAACGGATCCAGTGAGATAGAAGGACAAATATTGGGGATTCGTATAACAGTTTATCCAAGATCAATAATACTTCATAATAACCAAGTGTGAAGTAGAATTCAAAAATAACGCTCAAAACATGGATATAATCAAAGATAGTAGCCAAAATAGACATCTTGGATAAAAAGGTGGAAAATTTTCATTTTTCTGTGAATAATACCGTATTCGTGAATAGTTCAGTATACGTGAATAGTGTCGTATACATGAATAGTAACTCCGACACAACAAGTTCCAAATTTGATTAAAAAGTTCACCAATATTTCGACATAATGATATTGAAGAAAATATTATCATTTAAGAAGAAAATAATATCCTTTATCTCAAAATAACCGTACTTCTGACTGAATTTCAGTATAGTGCTGACAGAAATTCGCACCGTATAGCAACACTCAAAGTATACTCATAAGAATACGCTCGATAATATAGAGAGAGAAAGAGAGAAACTTGTTTCATGTGTGATTTTCAATTCTAACTTAGCCCTCTATTTATAGGAAAATGCTAGAACGCCAAAGGAGACTAAATTAATAAAATATTATTAATTCTTTTTCTTTCTTCTACGCCATCTTTCACCTACCAAACTAGCCACCAAATCTGAAAATCTCAGCAGCCCATGTGCCTACAACACCCACCAAAAAGTGGGTCCCACCATAATTTAATAAAAATTATTTTATTTTTCAAAACTTCAATAATTCATAGAAAATAGACCGTTTATCAGAAAAATACGAATTTTATGTCCATTCTGCCTGAAATCGAATTCTCGACATCTTTGTAAAAAAAAGTTTTTCCAAATTCCCAACAGAAAATATCTGAAATCCACCAACGGATGATTTTTAATACTTCCGGTCCGACAAAATTCTGATAAAACACCTTCACATTAATTCCTTCATTAACAACCACATAAAATAAATAAATCCATCATTTATATCGAATAAATATTTTATTATCCTATAAATCAATAATTAATTATTTACAAATAATATTACAGAATCACAATTATGACAACCAGTCCGTTCTCAGGAAAGAGGGGGCTTTCCAATAAGGATTTCTCCTTACTGGCGCGCAATTAGCTGACCAAACCTCTTCTTAGACAGAAATTTCTACACATTGCCAATAATGTTATCTGATAATATTATTCAAATAATATGAATTATTGATCTGATAATGGAAAATACTGTGCAATGATAATTATTGAAACAATAATATAAATATCAACGTAGCAATTATTGAATCAATAAAATAAAATAATGAACAGTAATTACTGTAACAATTATTGAGTAGTGCCTTCTTACGTACGAATCAATAATTCAACAATACTGTGAAATACCGTATGCTACTGTGCAACCACGCATATTACTGTATTTTAACCACCAGGTAACCAAACAGTGTTAACGGTAACAATTTACGCCGTTATTTATAAAACTTAATCTTTGTCGTTTTCTTTCATCCAACCGTTTTCCGTTATGGCGCCCACAATTGACTGCGCCGTCGTACGAATATTCCCGACAAGAAGAATATTCTACGACCAAACGAATATTCTCCGACAACAATGATTATTTTATAACCACTTGTTTATTTTGTAAAAAATTTTACATTTCACCCATAACCAAAGCATTATATTAAATTAACCCTTATTAATTTAGAATAATGAATAAAGGAAAATTCAATTTTATTTATAATAAGTTGGGGTCTTACATAAAATATGCTAATATGATATGTAGATCCACATGGATGTTAATGTTGATGCTCCAGGAGTGAAACAATGTTTGATTGATAGGCTGAAATCTAGTAGCCAACAAAAGCGTTACAAGTTACATATGCACTACAAGAAGTTTGCAACTTTGGTAGAGGTTAAGAATAACAAGCCTTCTTTTTGTCCTTGTAAAAAAAATTGAGAAGCATTGTGCGACTATTTTGCAACACCTAAATTTAAGGTAATAATACAAAAACTTAACATGTTTAAATGTTAAGGTTTCATTGTTTAGGTTATAGCTATAGGTTTGTAACATTGCTTACAATGTCATTGTTCTTGTTTTTATAGCACACAAGTTTTGTGAATGTTAGGATTAGAAAACAGGTGAAAGCTCCACATATTTCAGGCAGAAAGCCATTTACAGTTCGTCGACACGAGATTGTAAGTGTTCTAAACTTGTACTTTTATACTACTTTCATTCTAATAACATTTAATTGAATATATCTTGTTTTGGGATATGGAATTGGGTCTTATGGGAGTTTTTTCCTGTCCTAGTCTCAAAAGGAGCTAAATGGAGATCTTTGTGATATGATTGATTTGTATAAACATACACATTATTCCTTGACCACATTTTAATTTCAAAATGTATTGTTACATTAACAATTTTTAATAAAAAAAATATAATACATTTAGTGAGCTTTTTAAATCAACTTTACACCTGTATATAATATAAGAGACAAAAGGCAATAAAAATTTAAAATAAAAAATAATTATCTTATAAAAAAAATAGTAGATCCACTAATTCAACAAAATACCCAACTAGCTAGGCAATAAACAATTGCTTAAATAATCTAAGTACCACAAAACCAAATTATATAATCCAAAAAGATAAAATTCTAAAATCCATATCCAAAGACAATGCTTAATTAAACCTTCAACCTTGTAGTTATAGACCTTCCAGAAAAAACTCTATCTGCAAATCAAAAAAACATATAGACATAAATCAATCAAATAGTTATGAAATTAAAAAAAAATGTATATAAAGAAAGAAACGTTTAAATAATAAATTGTTAATTTTCCAGAACTATGCTATACTAGCATTATAGCAACCAAAATCAATATACATAGAATTTAGAGGATCCGCAGAATCGGATTCTAGTTGAAGCTGTAATATGAAAATAGACTACAAGAAAGTCGTCCCATATGACGAGAGATATATTTATGAATCCCAAAATATGAGAACTATTAGAGCAAGTTTTAAACTAACCGAGAAGCTTGAGGAAGGGAAAGCAACCCAAGAGCTCCTGCACAAGTGAAGAAGTAATTATGTCATCACTAAAATATCAGTGTGAAGTAATGAACACCATTTACGAAACATATTAAACAGGTATTAGTCCATCATCAACAACACTAAAGTTCTAATAGTGACATAGGAACACAAATGGAGTATCATCATCAAAGCACATAACAACCAGCAATAGGTGAATAAAGAAAACAAAACTGATGATTGACTAATAGCTGGTGAATAAAGAAAACCAAACCTCATGCCTCAGCTCAAACATTACTAAGTCAAATACTACCCCAAAGCCACCTCAAAGTTTTAAAATAAGCTATATCTTCCATATTGCGTAACAAAGACACTTGCAGACTACATACCCAATCTTTCAAAACTTGGACATCTTACCCAGGTTCTACACAGCAGAAACCTTTATCATCATATTGACACTTTCACGTGGCAAACTAGAAATATAAAAATGTAATCACACCAAGTGGTTGTGTATCAGATTGTCGTATCTTACACATAAAAGTACAACATATATAAAAATACTTTAAAAAATGTAATCACACCAAGTGGTTGAGCAATTAATTTAGGACGGAGGGAGTATATGTTTTGGAGATTATACAGTAAAAAGTGTTTGAGAAAAGTTATCCACTTGACAATATTATTTTGGAAACAATTATTATATATAGAGATAACGCGGGACACCCATTCTGAAAATGTATGAAGAAGACATGCACTAACTGTCTAATATTGAAAAAGTTCTTGAGTCAAGATCCAGCAATCTATTCAGTAGACATGCACTAACTGTCTAATAGTTGAAAATGTATGAAGAAGACATGCACTAACTGTCTAATAGTTGGTTACGTTACTCTTGATGAAATATTCTTAAATTAGTTATGCCAATAAAAACAAGTTATATATACCAATGACCGAATAGCCTTGAGTAATCTATGATTCTTAATTATTCTCACTCATCACAAATCATTTAAGACTGTAATACTCATTCCGGAAAAGTATTTTAAATTATAATTAAAAAATACAAAGAAAAATATACTCAATTATGGTAGCTTAGCTTGTGGGTAAAAAGAAGTAAAATCCCAGCAGTAAGATGTTTGCTAATCAAGGGAAACCCATCTCCTGCACATATTTTTTTTTATATAAAAATATCACAACATATCTCCATTACAATATTGAATATACTATCATTATTCACTCATTTATAAAGTTGTTTTAATATCAAAAAATCTGCATTAACACAAATTCAACCATGGAAAGCAACATTTGAAAGCTTAATTGAAGTTTAAAAGTATTTATTACTTACATGATATTTTTCTCTAGTATATGTTCATCCCCTTAGCAACCATAAATGCCATAAGTTTGTTGATATTTGCACCTTGATCAACCAATTTAGTTTTCAAATCAGACACTTCAGTCTCAAATTCAGCCACCTGTGTCTTAAGATCATTTACTTGAGAGTTAGACATTTGTAGCTTTTGTTGTGTATCTTGAAGTTCCTTTTAGACTTGCTGGGTAGCTAGATTAGATGATGTGATGCGCCTGCTTGGAGGTTTTGGACCATACTTAAGGCCCAGATCCATGGCCAAGAACCTCCAAGACTATTTCTCTGATATTTCTTCTCTATATTGATCTCGCTTTTTTTTCATCAACTCCTATTAAAACACATGGATGTAAGAAGGTATATACTGTTATTTACAATCATTAACATAGAAAAGGTTGGCTTTTAAACAAATAGATACGAAAGTTACCCAATTGGTCATCCAAAATGGCAAAAGAGAATTGGGTAATTGTTAATCAATATAGGACTTTAAAAGTCTTAAGTAACAATTAAAGAAGAAATGACTATTATATAAATACCTAGCGAACTTGGAGTTATAACCCTTTAAATCCGATGTGGGATGTACTTTTACTTGTTCTTTTGTGTGGCCAACTTGAGAAGAGTTGTGAAATGGGCGATGCTTTTATGCACCTCTACTCTCTTCTGTGTTTCTGAGCTACGTACGACTTACGAGAATTTGTATAGCTCTTCCTCCTTTTACATTCAAACAATCTAACATCAGCTGTTATGGTAATTTCCTTTATAAACCGTAGCATTTATCATTGGTATTTATCAATTTCTCATACCCATCTACCGTAATTTGTTTAAATTTCATTTATAGTTCTGGTATTCTTTTTTGGATGCCTCAAAATATTTGACACTTGAATACAAATGGTCTTGCCAATTGCCAATTAGGGGAATAGAGATGAAAGCATGTGAACCCCATGATATATTATTCTTGCACATTTATAATACAACTAGTATAAAAGGAACATGTAACTCAAAAAATATTCTTTCTAAAGCTATGAGTCCAATAACATTCAGTTTGGGTCCGATGGTACTGTAGACTGTAGTCACAGAGACAGAGTCAAGGAACCCATCTTTTCTTTAACAAGATACTAAAATCTATATCATGCTCAACACCTTCACCTCCCTCATCACGTTTTGATTTCATGCCAATTTGACGCTCTGAAACGCTGTTGGAAATGCTAGTGTTTGAAGACTCATGTTCCCATTTGGTAGCTGCATCTTGATCTTGCTGCATATGCTTTAAAATACTCATCTTATGAAGATCATCAAGTGTGATACCAAGTAAAACCGTCGGTGCACAACAATACAATTATACACTTCTATAACAATAATCCAAGTTCCACATTGTTCAAAATACCAAGTCTAAAGGTCAGGCCTGGGGCTTTCCTGCATATGTCAGGCCAAGGCCGAACCATGGTCTCTGGCTGGTCCAGGCTGGGCCAATTTAGGTCGGGTTTTTCCTTTAAATTTGAGCCTAACCAGAATCAAGATCTGGCGTCGGACTTTTTGTGCATCTCTAATTAGAAGACATGTTAGATTTTATATCAACTGTTTTTTCATGTACAAATTTTTGAAAGCACGCCAAACACTTTTAACAAGTCTTTTTAAATCTACTTCATTTTTCTTGTGTTATCTGTTTATAGATAAGTTGGATTGAAATTGATTGAGGGCGTTGTAAAGAACGAAAAGACTTGATTAGTTCTAACAATCATATCATAAATGTGCTATAGTAAATAATTTAAATCAAAATTATAGCAAGATTAAATACTTTTTTCGAACATGTCTAAGAGACCCCTTAGCCACTCCTATCCCTAGAAATAAATGTTTTTCATGCATACACTAATGAAGAATCATATGATATAGATCACTTTTGATTAGATTGACCTGAATATATATATATATACTAGTTGGGTCTCGTTCCTCCGGCACTGTATGGACGGTAAGATTTATCTCAAACTTTGAACGGCCCAAATGATTTATTGAGTGAGCAGGAAATTCAAAATTATTTGTATTTTATTAGATAGACACACACACATAAGATTAATACTCCATCTGTATCATAATATATGACGTTTTAGATAATTTTATTTTTCTCAAATTAATTTGACATTTTATTTAATATAGGAGAATTAGTCACAGTCTTTTCAAAATTACCCCTCATAAAAAAATATTAGAGATGAGAGAATATGACATAAGTATATGATAAAGAATATTATAGACAATTAATACTACACAATCATTTCGTTTAATCTTACCTCCAAATTATACATGAGTTATAATTAGGGGCACGAATTTTAAAAGCTCCATTTAGTCATCGGACGAATGTTAACGTATGAGTGGTATTTAAATATTTTTATAAAATTAAATTAAATAATATACTGTCAAATTGTATTCGCTTAAATATAAATTATTATCCTAAACTGTAGGTCATATTCCACTTCGATGATCTACCTTTCAATTTTGTCAATTAGATGATTAAACTATTAATTTTTTCCACTTCCATTCAATCGGGTTTGCCACGTCAGAAATTACTGACATGACTTGAATACATGGCATGTTAGTGCTTATGTGTTAAAATTAAGTCATTTTTTAAATTTTCTTTTATCATTTTGTGTAAGTAATAAGGGCAAAATAGTAATATAACTATTCTGTAAAATAATAATTAAACAAAACAATAAACAAAATAAAGTTAACCCATCCTCTCTCACTTCACTTCAGATTTCGATCCATCCTCTCACACTTCACTTCATATTTCGATTTTTACCAAGATGATTAAGCATGGCTATGAAGAAGAAGAATCCCATCTCTTCTTTCCCATTTATATTACACTGTAATATCTCATAAAAGCTTTAATCAACATAAGTATAAACTCCGGATTATAGCGTCTCTCAAGAACTCAGTTCTATCACTACCAAAAGCGCCGGAGATTTCAGACAATAATGGAACTCAAGCGTTCCTTTGGATTCCAAGCCTCTTGCGGAAATCTTCTTCCATAAGAGGAATGCCATCACGCAACTTAATCTTGGGTTCCCAACCTAGCAACTCCTTTGCCTTTGTGATATCTGGCTTTCTCTGGCAAGGATCATCGGGGGTGTTATCCATTGCTTGCTTGTTGGTGAAATTGTCGAAGGTGATGATAGAAGTTTTGTCTGTGGATGAATCTGGAAGTGATGAGGAATTGCTAATTTGTTAAATGAATTTATTTTGTAATTTATCAATGGTGTACTTTATTTAGTTTATGCTAATTGTATAATTTGTTTAATTTATATTATTGGTGTAATTTGTTTGAATTAAGTTAATTGTGTAATTAAGTTTAATTTATATGCTATTTATTTAACTGCTTTTTGCTAATTGTGTTAAAAAAAATATTTTATGTTAATTATGTAAATTATTTACTTTTTTATATTTTGAAAAATGTGTTTCCTTTTACATTTATAGACACTGATTTGACATATTTACCCTTAAATAGTTATAATTTTTTTTAATTACACATAAGCATTAGTTTGTCTAGTCAGTTGGCCATATCATCAATTTATGGCGTGACAACTTAAATTGGATCGAAGTGAAAAAAATTAATAGTTTAATAATCTGATTGAAAAAATTAAAAAGTCAATCATCGAAGTGAAAAAAGACTAATAGTTTAGGATAGTAATTTATATTTAAGCCAATTGTATTTATATACTCACATGGGCAGAATTTATGATTAGTCTAACTGTTTTTTCAATCGATTTTTTTCTCACAATAAATATTTCTTATTATTATTTTTTACAACCCTTCTATAAACGATGCACATTACCATTTACCATCCCTCCCTATATACTTGCCAAGGGAGAGAGAGAGAGGTATACTTGCTTGTCCATTATTTTTAGGCCAAGGAAGATGATGTAACTATAAATGAAACAACTTTAATTTTGAGTCATTGCCTTTTACAAAACAAAACAATAATATATGTACAGAATTACTAATGCCATGGATTCTATTAATTCTTTTCGCTCAATAGTTCAAACAATAATTGTGGGGTCTAAAATAAGTTAGAAGCCTTGTTGGATTAATTATAACTAACTAGCTAGCTAGAAATTGTTAGTTTTATATTTACCTCCTCTAATTCTTCAATTATATGACAAAACCATATGCATTAGGCTCCGTCCAAGGGCGGAGCTAGGAATTTTTGCCGCCTTGGCTATTAATTTTTGCCGCCCTGGGCTAACAAGTATAAACTAAATTACCTATTTGCTTCGTGTTTTTACTTGAATCCTTGATTCAATTCTTGATCCCAACTTGCTTTGATTGAATTCAATTATTCATTTGGACAACACTTTGCTTCACTTCTACTTTAATTTCAATACTTGATAACCTCAATTCCTTAAGAACTTGATGGAGTTTTTATTCCAAGCAAAGAGAAAGAGGTTGGAACGGATGGAAAGCAAGGAACTCTCAAAAATTTCACCCGGGCTGGAGCCCACCCCAGCCCAAGGGTGGCTCCGCCCCTGGCTCCGTCCGTAACTCAATTTCATGATTGATGATGATGAGAAAGGGAAGTGGTTAGCATGAAGTTTATTTTTGGGTAAGTTGGTCAATTGATCAATAGAGTGCTGACACGCAGACGAGACTCTATATGTGTCAGTACTCTATTGGCTAATTGACCAACTTACCAAAATATAAACTTCATGCTAACCGGATCCATGAGAAAGGTTTAATTAGTTACTATTTGTCATTTTTACAGTGATAGGATTGGTCTCATTATTTGGTCAAATAGGGCCAAATAATAATGTCAATGAGTCCCCATTTGTGTAAACAGTATCTTTCTACTAATAATTTTGAAAACACATGATGAGTCTCTTTGAAAATTAGTAGTTCTATTATTATGACAATAAAACATACTATAACTTAAACAA
The DNA here is from genome assembly GCA_020205505.1 of Panax japonicus. Taxonomy (NCBI): domain Eukaryota; kingdom Viridiplantae; phylum Streptophyta; class Magnoliopsida; order Apiales; family Araliaceae; genus Panax; species Panax japonicus. The sequence continues at coordinate 16,031,352 of CM035113.1, read as the reverse complement.
AGGGCTTAAGCCTTTCTTTAAGGGAAATGAAAGGGTTGCACCCATAATTTATACTTACCGAGCTAAGGCACTTATCAGATATATCAAGCTTACTAATGAACTCTTATTGCATTATATTTAACGTATATATGAAATACGATTGTTCAATCTGAATCGTGTATAATAATTGAATTAATGTTTTGTACATTCTTCTATCAGTAACGTTTCTCATAGTCAGTGTCGGATCTAGAAAGGGGCAGCATAGGCAGCTGCCCTTGGAATTTTTATATATAGGTATAGGAGTAGGACAAATATGTAAATTAATAAATTTAAGGGGGCGGATTAATGGAAGAGTTAAATTTAGAGGGGTAAAAAAAATTCATAAACTAATTCTAAATACAAGTAAAATTTATTTGAAACTTATAAAAAAATACCAAAACTAGTTTATGGTTTGAAATTAATTCATGGTTTTGTTTGAATATAGAAAGAAAATATAGTTTGAAACTTTGTGCATTTGGAGAATCATTCAAATTGAACTATGACAAGTAACCGAAATAAGTTTTTAAATTGTATCTAAATATTTTTTATTTGAAATTCTATTTTTAGTTTGGATTATGAATATTTATTACAATTTGTAAACATTATTATAATTACTTAATATTATGATTAGTTCAAAAAAAAAATATTTCACTTCCACAAAAAAATAATTAAAATCTGCCTTTGCTGGGCAAAATTTCTGGATCCGCCCCTGCTCATAGTTTTGATTTTATTTCGCGTAACCAGTTTATTAACATTCCTGATAACCATATGATATATTAAGGGTGTAAACTAACCGAGTCGATCCGAGTATTGAGTTGCTCAGATTTGGTTCACAAAATTTATCGAGTATAAAATAAAGTTTAATTGAGACTCAATTAGCTACCGAGTCGAGCACGATTCCGAATCGAGCCCGAACAGTTTGAACTTTTCGAACAAATATTGATCTGAGTATATATCAATATAAAATTACAATTTGAGAAGATTCGAGTAATTTATCGAACTTTAAAATTTGTTCTTATTTTATTCATTTATATTTCGAGTCGAGTTAAAATCGTACTTTTAGTCGAGCGAGTACGAATCGAGCTCGAACTGTTTGTTCATTTTACAACCTTACATATGATCAAGATATAGTACTTAAGCTAGTTCTTCAAAAAGACATTGTCAACGTTCAAATAAGTAGTAATTTGTCGTGTTTTACATATTTATTTCTAAAAAGCGCGGGATTAACAAGAATCAATAAATAAATCCACCAAACCAGCAGTTTATGCTGGACTGTGATCTATCCATGTGCTAGAGTTGGACGAATTTTTAATGAAATTAAGTTGGAGTTGTTTGTGTTTGATCCAATGGTTCAATATCTTCATGCAGATTCGGTAATCCGACAGTAACCATAAGCACGTGATTAAGTCCACTGTTTCTTTGCCTTTTACTACAAAAATCCACCGTATCTGTATAGAAGAATCTGATCGAATAGTTTAAGAATACCTATTTGGGAAACCCTAGGCTAGTTAGAATGTAAAGGAATATTAATTATTATGTAACTAAACTAGTTATGACTTAAAAACATTATGTTAAGCAAAAATATGTGGTCGAAATTTGACCCAACCCGTGTGCGATTTGGACGAGTTTCACAACAACTATTTTTTTCTATTTTAATGTGGTAGTTAGTCACAATTGGCTGTTCAAGGAGAGGGGGAGATTTGTCAATAATCTGATGCTAGCGATGTTATTGGGATGTCTAGTGTTCATATTCCGACGATCATTTGGGGTTTGTACAAAATCTCACATAATTATTTTTTCTTAAAAAATAGACATATAAGTCTTTGTAATCGTGAGATCAAGTGAAACTGTTAATTTTGTCATCTAAGATAAAGAGACGGAAAGAGGAAGGGTCGTCGAGGATCATATGATCAGGAACGGAGCTACATGCATGTTGCAGGGGGCCACGTCCCCCCAAGGTTTGAAATTTTTGTAAGATTCACTCCAAAGTTTGAAAATTTTATAAAATTCACTTGTACATTTGGTTTGTTTTGAAAATTTTGTTAGACTACGGCCCCCAAGTTTTGACCAAGTTTTGATATGTTTTAAAAGACTTTTTTTTGCTATATTTTATTATCTTTGTCAAAGAAAATTCTATTACTATATTATTTTTGTTTTAGTAAAAATATGTTTTGTAATAGTGAAATTTTACTTTTTAGTGATAAATATATTTTATGATGTTAAAAAAAAATTTGGCCCCCCCAAAGAACAAATCCTGACTCCGTCCCTGCATATGATCCTGAAATCTCCGGCTTGCTAATTAAGCTTTATCAAGAAAACTTCTCATCGCATGATACTTGGGGATCAACTTGATAATTACATTTATGTTATGCGATGTGATAATTATATTGAAACAAGAAAAAAAAATATGACTTTTACATTGGTATCTCGATTGATTGAGTTGGCTTTGGTTTTACCAGTTGCGACTGCTACTGTTAAAAGAGTATTCTCTGCGATAAAAATTGTCAAAACTGACTTGCGAGATAAAATGGGAGACGAGTGGATGGATGACAGTCTGGTAGTTTATGTTGAGAATGATATTTTTTCAATAATTGAAAACGAATTTTTTTGAGACGTTTTCAAACTATGCAGAGTCGCAGAAAACAGTTGCCTCCTCTCAGTCATACAGTCGAAAGAAACACTCCAAATGTCGATAAATAATTTGTTTTTACTGATATATTTTAACCCTCTCTAAAAATATTCTGATTCCGCTACTAAAAATAACCCTGCCTTTGTGTATAATTACTTTGAAATTAATGTACAAATTAATATTTCTAACAATACTTGTAAACTAAATCACAAGTGGAAGGATCATTTTAGATGAAAAAGTCACACTTTCATTCCTTACCGGTACAAGAGCTGTTGAGATATAAATATAAAGTTTCATATCGGACAATTAAAAAACTTGATATATAATTTGAGAGACTACTTCACTTATAGGCAATTGATTTTAAATTGGATGTTTCAATAAGAGCTTATGTGTCTAATTTTGAAATTGTGATATTGATTTTGTCAAAACTTTATAAGTTTGTACAATCATTTGAAATTTACCTAATTTATACTCTCTCCTTCCCAGGATAAAAGTCTTGGTTGATTTTTCACGCATATTAAGAAGATGAATGAAATGACAAAATTATCCATAATAATATCATTAAATATAGAGAGAGAATTAGAATAAAAAAAGTACGAGATATTTAATGCTACGGGTATAATAGAAAAATATGTATAAAAATTTGATTATTAAAGAAAAATAGACATTTAATACGAGACTACTCAAAATAGTAATAAACACTTTTAGAATGGAGTACTAATAAGGAACCGACTGCGTATTCATAACTTTTAAAGTTTGAAGAAAAAAATAAATAAAATTGCAAAGTATTGAAGCTATTTACGCTATATTTTACATTGTTCTTGTTATTACAGAAAAGAACAATTCGATTTTTTTTTATTAAAACACTTATTTCTTTTTCTTTTTCTTTTTCTTTTTCTTTTTCTTTTCCTTTGCGTGTTTTTCAAATTCCAAAGTATCCTTGAACAAATTTACCATTTAAGCTTTTATTCTACATAGTGTTAACGTTAGGATCTTCTGTCACGTCTCAATCACGTAAGACGGCCTGATCCTGCACAGTAAACACGATAAACACCACAAGCTTGACAGCCGGACCGCCGGGGGGGATAGCTCAGGCGTGAGAATAAGTACGCGTGTTCACAAGGTTAACAATGGAGGAATTTAATGTCTAGTGTATTGAGAGAGATAATAGTTCTGTTGTGTGTATGTGTTTATGTTCACGTACCTCATTGTAAAGACTTGGTTGATAGATTATACTCCCTTGCCTGGTTTACTGTGCCACCCACTACCTCTGACGCAGCCCCCGTGATCTGATGGATCCTGCCGTCTGCTTGTAGTCTACTCGCTACTTTTTGCCACTGTTTATATCGCCGGCCGGCTATAATCCCATCCACATTAATGCATCGCAGGTGCCTTAGTCAATTGTCATGCTTTTTCATTATTACAAGTCAAAGTAATATATATTAAATGATCCAATGGGTTAACTCAACGACCCGACCCGATCTTACAGGATTAAACAGAAATGACATGATGATTAGGCCCAGTTATGTCATCAACCTTTAATGTAGACTTAATGGACCAATCAGAATGAGTAGGCCCAATCCATTCAGCCCAATAGGAGAAATATCATGACTTAACATTGCCCCCTAGTTTTTTATTAAACAGGAGGTTTAATAGGAAACTATAAATGGTCCATGATATTTAGAATTTGATAAAGGCCCATAACAATAGGTAATTGAGACGTACCCAATTTGGTCCATAAGACGAGACGGGGGAAGGCTGAATGTTCAGTGTAAAAGGTCCAGTCAATGAAGGACTGAATTTGAAACAAATGGCCTAAAAACCGGAAGTCCAGCAGAGAGGCCCAATTTGACAAAATATCTAAGACTTGATCCGGACGTTTCCCCTTCGAATTCTCATCATTACTAACATTTAATGTGTCGGCCTCGTACACCGTGCGACCGTCAGTATAAAGGATAAACTTTACCCATTTTGACGATTTTACCTGCTAATTTGAATTTTGAATCTTTGAGCTTTCTTCTCCTTTCCAAGAATTCTCTCTTTGCTCTACGAAACTCCAACAATGGTGACTGGGAGCTCTAACAAAAATTTCCCCCTTCGTGTGACCCCTGTTAGCACCGTCTCTCCCAATCCAAACCCTAACCAAGAGGGTTCGAGCTCAAATCCCCAAATCCCTTCTATGTCTCCTTCCAACTTCTTCAAGGATGGGGAACAGTTTCCTTATGCCAATATCCCCTCGACTGTTACGGAATCTGAGATATGTTTCCTCCGGACTCGTTATCAGATTTCGGATATGTATGCTATAAGGGCTCCGGCCCCTGAGGAACGTATGTACCAGCGACCAGACGGTTGGGTCGCTATGCCAGTCATTTTCCTTGAAAAGGGGGTTCGTCTACCCCTTCACGCCTTCGTCATTACCCTCCTAGGGTTCATAGGGGTGGGTTTTGCCCAGCTGGTCCCTAACTCCTACATCCATATCTTGGCATTCATTGCCTTCTGTCATGAGCTAGGGATTCCCCGTTCTGTAGACATCTTCTTCACCCTCTTCTCAGCCGATAGATCCCGATAACGAGGTTTCAAAATGTTGAGCAAACAGTCTCCTCGACCCAACTCCAAATTTGAGAAGAGGCCTCTGATGGATACCCCTTCAAGCACCAAGGGTTGGCATGAGAAATGGTTTTTTGTTACGGGACCCGAGATCTCTTCTCTTCCAGATTGGACTATCTCTGACCGGATCTCTGCTGACTTTGGAGATATCCCCGAAGATAGTGTGAAGGAGATGGCCGATTTTCTGAAGAAGATTCCTCCGAAGGAATGGAGTTTTTCTCTTCTGACCAAGCAAGCCTGGCTGTATGACCATAAATGTAAGTTTCGAACAACTTTGCAACACAGTTTTTTGAGATATTTAAGTGATATGGATTCTGATGAATGGTTTTCTGCAGTGTCTCTGATCAGGCCAACTTCTACGGAAGTAAAAGAACTGGAGGACTTTCTGGCAGGGAAGATTACTGATGCGAGTGAAGAGCTTCCGACCGAAGAATCTTCCCGAGCCGATCCTCTAGTCACTGAACCAACAACCTTTTCCCTTTGGGACGAAGAACCCCAAACTGACGAACCCATCGTCCCCGAAGAATCCCTCAGGCCTCGCCGAAGAAAGAGAGCTGCCAAGAGGTCTAAATCTGTTCATCCGGAGACAAGTCCCAAAAGTGATCCGGAAACAATCCCCGAAGCGATTCCACAAGCCGCCCCTTCATCTCATCCTAGCTCCGCACCTTCTGAACCTGCCCCGATCAGGAGGAGATTGCTTGACATACCTATACATGATCGGGCGAAGATTCTTCGTGCTAAGAAGGTGAGGACGAAGATCACACCTTTGACTGCCGACGAGCTTCGGGTTCCTCCATCTTCATCTATCACCCCTCCACCGATCCCAACTGAAACTCAAACACCTGGTGATGAGCGGATTGAATCTGTCTCCATCTCCTCCCGAAAAAGAAAACAACCGTCAGATGGCTATCCAGGTTCATCTTCTGCTCCTTCATCAGCTCCCGAACCCACTCCTGCTAGATCTCCTTCGCCAGAAAATGTGCATGTGGATTATTTGCCAGTTCGCAATCAGTCCATGTCTTCTCCTCCAAGACAGTCGACTTCCGAGTTTCAGCAGGACGCTATGGCTTCTCCGACCATGTGGCCTCGGTTCAACGCCAACTTCCCCTTCCAACTGTTCGACACTTTTGTTCGTGAAACTGACGACCATCGATTTGGGAACAGTTCGAACGGGGATTTTCTCAGCGAAGGCATGAGCTACCTGGCAAAGGTAAGTGATTCTCTCCTATATTTTCGTGTTTACCCTCATACTTATACATCTGAATTTGATCAAATAATGCTCTGGTTATATGTAGGCCAATGCTGTATTCGGGCATCTTCGTCCAAGGTCTATTGAAGCTGAATCTGAAGAAGAGGCCTTGATGAAGGAGAATGCCATCCTGAAGTCGGCTCTGGCTAAGGAAAGGACTCAACGCAAAGGAGTTATGCATACGAACGAGGGTCTTCGGAAGGAGTTGGCTCAAGCCAAAGGAGATGTGAAGGCCTCCAATGAAGAACTGAAGTCAACTAAAGAACAGTATGAGGAGATTGTTAAAATGAATATTGACTTGGTTCAAAGGAGTGAAATAAGGATGCAGAAGATCGAAGAGCTGAAGGCTGATGTTAAGATCTTGACCAAGACGATCCAGGATCTGGAATTAGCAGAAACTCGTCATCTGAATAGGCGCCAGAAGCTTGAAGAAGAAATCCGAGAACTCAAAGCTCTTCGGGACCTTGGGCCCCCTTTAACCGATGACCTTAGGAAGCAAATCTGTGAAGAGTATCGAAATTCGGATGAAATTAACGGGGAAATCATGAAGATATATTCTGAGAGCTATGAGCTATGCCGAAGTCGTGACAAGGAGAAGTTGATCAAAGCCAACGTGGATCCATCCTTGCTCGACCCTTCAGATGACGAGGACGATGCCTGAAGCGAGTGCTTTTGTTTTTTCTTAGTTTTATTTAAGAATATTTGTGAAAATTTTATAGGATTTGTGTAAAAAAAAATTAATTTTGTAATTAAATTAAATATTAATGAGAAGTGGTCTCTTTCCTTATGACTTCGGTGCATTTACTTTCTGCCAATATTTCAATATTAATTCAACTGGAAACATATACAAACTTTTTCATGGATTCAACTTCGAACTGTTAATTAACAACTAAGCATGTCATATAACAGATAAGATGAAGTTAAAGAGTGAGGCATTCCGAACTTGACACTTAGGAAAATTTTAGGTAATAAAGTAAAGAGACACTTATTTAGTTACCGAAGTGTGAGATCGGTCATGTGTGAGGTGAATTCGGCTGATCCTCTTTACACCATCAAGATCTTGCTTAACACTCGGGGTAGAATAAGTATATAAGGATCAAGATATAAGGATCAAGATATAAGGACCAAGATATAAGGACCAAGATATAAGGATCAAGATATAAAGACCATTAATTTTACAATGTTAAGACATGATATTTCTCCTATTGGGCTGAATGGATTGGGCCTACTCATTCTGATTGGTCCATTAAGTTTCCATTAAGGGTTGATGACATAATTGGGCCTAGTCATCATGTCATTTCTGTTTAATCCTGTAAGATCGGGTCGGGTCGTTGAGTTAACCCATTTGATTATTTAATATCTATTACTTTGACTTGTAATGATGAAAAAACATGACAGTTGACTAAGGCACCTGTCATGCATTAATGTGGATGGGATCTTGATCCTTATATCTTGGTCATTATATCTTGATCCTTATATCTTGGTGCTTATATCTTGATCCTTATATATTTATTCTACCCCGAGTGGTAAGTAAGATCTTGATGGTGTAAAGAGGATCAGCCGAATTCACCTCACACATGACCGATCTCACACTTCGGTAACTAAATACATAGTAATACTATTATTTTAAGACGATATTTACATAAAGTAGGAATAGTATGTGGGGCAGTCCGATGTTGAATTTTCCCTTTCATCCATACAGCATGCATACATTCAAACAAGCTACCATACTGACTGACCTGACTTTTACGTACACCAAATATTTAGAACCATGTTCAAGAACATGTGAATACAAGTTGTGTTGTGTTTATATAAATGAAAATGGGAGGATTATTTTTATGTGTTTTTAATATTTTAATATTATTTATTTTTATACGAAAGTAAGATTTATTGTATGTTTATATGAGAAAAAATTATATAAAAATATTAAAAATATATATGAAAGTATCAGTTCCCAAACAGAAATTACAAATGCATAGAAAATTATCTGAAATGTAATTTTATATTATATCTTTGTAAATCGTTTTTTCTATATTTATTTTATGTCCAAGTGAATTTCAAAATAGAGAAATGATATTTCATAAGTATATATCAACCCTCTTCAAAATATTAGAGTATTTACAGCATAATTAAAGGTAGAGTTAACATTTGAAATTGTCATCGGACTTTTGTCCTGTTAATATTGTTGATAGAGCCGTCACTCTCTTTATCCCTAATATTTTTAGAGATATATGTAATAAATGAGATTCTTTTATAATTTTTATTAATTTTATATATTAATAAATTTTATAATTATAATTCGGTGTAAAATTATAATAATATATAACCGAACTAAAACCAAATAATCTTAAAATAATAACAGAGTCAGAGACAATAACAATTTATAGGATTTTGGGCATTCTTTAATTACTAGCAACTCTATTTTGAAAAGGTTAATCATGCTTCTGGTTAAGTCAAATGATAGAGCTTTCCTAGTTTCCTTCCTCCACCTGTCACCCAGCCGCCGCCTCTGCCCCAAAGTCGGCAATTGATGGCTTTCTCCTCAACGTTGGAGCACTTTGGACCTTCCGAGAAACAGTGTGGGGGTTTATGTGGTCATTTTCAAGTACCTGCCTAATCCTTAATCTACTTAATTAGGATAAGAGGATTATGTAAATATAAGCCGTCTTTTGAAGTTTATTAAAATTAAATTCGAGTGTCTGATAACATATCAAAAAAATTTTAATTTTTTTTAAAAGTACACTTTATTTTAATACAGATTTACTAGAAACATATTTATTGTCATAAATTTACTTAAAAATAACTTATAATCCTTAAAATGGTGGTTTTTCTAGTTCTAGTCATGTAGTATTCCTTAAACGTCAGTCAAACGGACATGTAATGCAAAAGGAAATAGTGTTTTATGGAAATTAGGTTACTATGAAGTTAATTTCATGATAAATTGGTTAATTGAACAATACAGTACTGACATGCAAAGAGAGAAATCACCTTCCAACATGCGTGTCGACACTGTATTAATGAATTAATTAAAATTAATTTCATATTAACCCCTCTTGTTTTATGGACAACAAGAGTCGGTTCCCTTCCCTTTTCATGTGTTAATATTCTTAAAATTAATCCTCACTAATCACTTTTTATCCATAATATCAAGCCACATACAAACAAATGAAGAGATCCCATCAACAAGTCAATCAACCTAACCGTTTTTCAATTAGTCACTTCATTGTCCAGTATCACAATTTAATAACTAAAACGGGGCCACCTTAAATTCTGGCATACAAACCATGGGTCATTCTAAACTAATACCATCAATCATTTATATGGCAATACTTGTAAGTAGTTACCTGAAGTTTTTTTAGTTAAGTTGTAAATTGGTTAATAGAGTATTGACACACAAATGAGATTCTATATTTGTCAGTATTTTATTAGTTTATTGACCAACTTACTCAAAAATAGACTTCATACTAACCGGATCCCAAGAATTTAAAAGAAAAATCAACATATTAATTACCCGTACAAGTCCTTGAACTGCAAATGGAGCCGAATTTATAGAAATACATATTTTTATTTCATGAAGTTCATTCTATTGCTCTATTTTGCGAGGCAGCACAAATGCAAGACTCTATGTCTCTATCAACTGACTTTGATTCAGTTGGCACCCCAGGCCAACCCCATATCTCTTACGTTTAACCCACATCCTCGAATTATCAAAAAAAATACTCATGTTACAAAGAAATTGTAAATTTCAAGTTTAGTATTAATTTGATAATTAAACCTAAACTAAATAAAAGATAATCAAAATCTATGGTCTGCAATAATTTTAAAAAATATGTATTTTAGACAACTAAAAGGAAGTGATTAAAAAACAATTTCAACAAGTCTAAAATCTATGTTTAATTTTATTGAATTGTTTTTTGTTTTTTTAACATTGTATTCATGTGTTCGTGTGTGTATATTACTATCACGACAGAATAAATAATAACTTTATTTCGCATCTCACAAATTGCACTTCACTACAAATTAATAGATATTGTGCAGAAAAAGTAATTTGTGTTATTTCACTATAATCTTAATAGATATTTCGTTTTAGATAATTTTATTTTATTTTTAATTATTTGTCGTTTTATATAATCTAAAAAAATTAACTATAATCTTTTCAAAATTACTAAATATTAACTATGAGAGAAAAATATAAGATAAGTATGATAATTATGAGAATTTAAAGATATTATAAACAATTACATTATATTTAATAGTATTATATAATTATTTTCTTAATTTTTGTTAACTATTCTAAAATGACATATATTAAGGGATTGGGGGTAAGGCTATAAAATAAACAAATAGCTCAGGCTAAATTCGTATATGTACAATAATAAGTTCGATACGAGCTCGACTTGAAATATAAGTGAGTCAAATATGAGCAAATTTTAAAATTCAATAATTTACTTGAACCTCCCCAAATTGTAATTTCCTATTGATACTCGGATCATATTCATTCGAAAAGTTCAAACTGCTCGAATTTTCGATTCGAAATCGTGCTCGACTCGACAGTTAAACGAACTCTAATCAAACTTTATTTTATTCTTGATAAATTATATAAATCAGATCTAAGTAATTCAATATTCGACTCGACTTGATTCATTTACGCTCTTAATTGGAAAAGAGTATAATGGAACATAAATGGTGAAAAATGGTGTGTAATTATCACATCCTTGCTATACATTTTCATATATTTAATTGCAAAAATAAAGAAAAATTATTGAATTCAACCTTTGCACATTGGTGACCGTTGTTGAACAACTTTAGACGTTTTCGATTGCCGCAAAGCCCTAATTGGACTCGGAAAGTACCATCCCCGTCCCTTCGACGACGATTTTATGTCTCCGGCGCCGGAAAACGTAGACAGTGTAACACTCACCGATCTCGATCTATTCATCATCCTAGCATAATCATTGCTTATTTTTGTCAATTCCCCATTCTCATTCTCTTCCTCGCCTTTCTTGCTCTTATTCGTCTTGAAAATCGATAACAACGACGATTTACCGCGATTACCGCCGGTCGTCGGCGGCTTCTGATCGGTGAATTCCGCTTTGCCGGTGAATCTCGATCTCGACCGGAGGAACGGAATCGCGAGGGACCTCGACCGCCGGAACGACGTCTCGCTGTCGATGAGATTCGATACACGGCCAACTGAGCCGACTCCATCGACGGCGGAGGAGGAGAAGAGAGAGAAAGAAGAAGAGGAAGAGGATGAGGAAGACGACGTCGTAGTGGCGGGGCAGCAAGGGCAGGGGCGCACGTTAGCGCAGTTAGGGCAGAGAGTGACGAGGCGGTCCCGGAGGCAGGTTGGGCAAATTCCAGTGCGGCGGCGCTTGGAAGGGTGTGTTGGACATTTCCATATCTCTTCTTCGTCCATATAACCAGCCATTACTGGAATTAAGGGCAGGAATTTGAGATTTCTAGTTCTCTGTTTCTCTCTCTCTAAAATTCGTTCGTTTTTTCTTTCTCTCTCTATATGCATATAAGTATGTATTTGCGAGGTACTTAAGAAGGGAGCTGGCCAGCTGGGGGTGGCCTAATTAACCATTATTTAGGAGTGGATTTTATTTACTTTGAGTTTTAATCATGGTAAGGAAATTTGCGTTTTGATTCGTCAACATGGGTGGACCAAGCGGCTTGTTTGGAGCTTTTCCATGTTGACAACTCAAAAAGGTTGAGAATAAATTGTTTTTTCAAAAAAGCAAAGAGTATAATGTTGGGAAAGCTGATATTTTTCCATGATAAAAAAAAAATAATTTCACGTTTATATGAGATTAATGTGAGAAATCATATATCCATATGAGAGATTATATAAAAATATATATTTTTCATATGAAAATATCATTACTCTAATATGAAATTAATGTGAGAAATCATTTATTCATATGAGAAAGATGATAACAGGAAATTGTTAAATTCACAACAGAAAATGTTATTTTCACTACAAAAGTGTCGTTATAGATCCTATAACGACGGTTTCCACCGTCGCTATATATCTACAACGACACTTTTGTTGTAAAATTAACAAAAAATGTTGTGGATTTAACAATTCCCTTATAATAAAATTGTCATTTTTTCATATAAAAATATCATTTCCCTAATTTGGATACTATTTTTGACTTTGTTAATGAATAGAGCCGAATATATAAGGTTACACAATAAAGAGAACAGCTTATATATTCACAATGTTATTTAAATGCCATTGATTGATGTTTAAAATTTTGATTTTTCCTTATAAATGAGGTCTTAACTATAGGCTTGCTTGTATTTTTATGTTATAATTGAGAGAATATTGATTTTGATAATAAAATTCATTTGTTCTTGTAATGATATCTACGCATGGTAATACAAGTTATAAACTATGGATCAATTCAAATTTAATTAGAAGTATTGAGTTAGTTAACTATTTTATAAAAGCTGGGTTGTAAAACTATATTTTTAAAATGAAAAGCATATCCAAATTGAATAACCATATTTTAACATATTTTCATATCAATACCTTATATATAAATACAGCAAAGGCGATCCAATTAAGAGTCGACTCTTAATCAATTTTGAGTCAATTTTTCAATTTCGCCGAGTTATTTTGTGAGTTGGTGTATCCTCTTCCTCTTCCTCATAATCATCCTCAACCATAAAAATCTGTCTCCTCTTCAATCACTTTAGTTTCTTCCCCTTCCCCTTCTCTGCGAAATCGATTCCCCTCACTTTTTCTTTTGTTTCGTTTCAGCTTCCTCTTCCTTTTACTCTTCGATCGACTTTTCCAATTCTTTCCCTCGATACCTGAAACGATTTGTTGTTTTCCTCATTCGTTCCCCTTCAGTCCCCGACCAAAATAAAAATAAAAAGAAAACCCTATAAATGGGTTGCTAGCAACATGTAATCAGAACATCAAGTGATGAAATTGATGATCGTTTGTCATCTGCATCCATGTTCTTTGTCATTGTTGCTTCGATTGCCGAAGGAGGTAGAGATTGAGCGCCTGAAAGAGAAACAGAGGCAAAATGAGAGCAAAAAAAATATTAAGGGTCAACTCTATGATGTATCACAAAGCAGGTATATATCATCTGTATCTAAGTTTAATTATATGATTTACTTCCAGGTAAATGAATTTGGTATATTTTTGACTTTTTTGGATTCGGAGAACGAACTTTTCTGGTATATATTTGTTGTAACAACCCCAAAATAAATCCATTCCATCCAACCCATTCTGAGTCGCCAAATACATGGTACAGAAAATAACTACAACTTTATTACAATAATTGTCGTGCAAAATACAACAACACATATGCTGTGAATTTTGATACTAAAATATACCAACTGTGACTCTGGACACCAACTTGGATAGCACGTCACAATGACACCTTACATAAAGGTATAGTCAAAAACTGTTTAAGAAATTAGAATCTTTGGGAAGAGCTCAAGGAAACCTTCGTACATGGGAGGCCATGCTTCTAGATTATGGTAGATATCATATGGCTATAGAATTATCCTTGGTTGACCCAATAGACCCCAAAGAAAAACGAGAAGATTACTATCATATTCTTCCCAATGGTGAGTCTTCTCTTGACATCATTATCTCCACTGTCTCTAATTGGATATTATACTCCAAATAAACATCAAGATTATATAAGTAGTGCTGGTAAATATACTCAACAAGTGGATGAGTACAACCCTGTCTTATGATGACACGAGGTTGTATGTCATTAGACATCTTATATGATAGTGGCAAAACACCATTCCAAGTTAAATTCACCTCACCTTCAACATCTATAGACCACCATTCTATTCCCTCGCTATCCCCCACTCGACCCAGCTACACTTTTATTACCTGAAAGGAATTGTGAAGCAAAAGGGTGAGCACAACTAGCTCAGTAAAGAATATCATGACTAAAAAAAATTAAATTATCAATAGCCTTCATCAATAATAAATCAGAGATTTAGAACATATGGTAGATGATAAAATTTCAATCATAGTTGCAGCGGAATGACCAATCCATTAGAAGAGTCAAATAGACCATAAAATCTATTATCTTCTCCATGTTAAAAGTCCACCAACAATGTTTTATCCCTATAACATTAATCAATAATTCCTGTCCACAATCACGTGTATAACTCATAATCGTAATTGTAGTTCTAAATTCCTTTCCTCATCCAGGACAAAGTTAATTTTCATCACCTGAAACCTCAAAGATCATGGTTATACCAAATCACAGTTCCTGTTCATAATCATACTGATAAATTCATCTTTGCACTACGGGTCAAAGATATTCATCAACAGTTCATCTTTGCACTACTGGCCAAAGATATTCAACAACATGTCATCTTTGCACTGCAGGCCAAAGATATTCATCAGTTGGTCATGTTCATCTAAACACCTGTTCATCTTCGCATTACTGGCCAAAGATATTCATCAGAAATCATTCATCTTTGCACTACAAGCTAAAGATATTCAGTTATATCATCATTTAGGACTGAGGATGATGAAAAATATTTTAAGGAAACGAATCCAGTGAAACAAAATAATAAATATTAATGATTCGTACTTTAAACAATTCTCATTCAAAAATACTTCATAAATAACCAAAGTGGGGTAAAATTCAAGAATGATCAAAATATGGATACAATTAAAGCTAGTATCCAGAATAGATATTTTGGACAAAAAGAAGAAATTTCACTTTTCGGTGAATAGCGCCGTATTCGTGAATAGTGCCGTATACGTGAATAGTAACTCCGACACCAAAAGATAGAAATTTCATAAAAAACATCATCACACTTCGTGAATAGTACTCGTGAATAGTAACTCGTGAATAGTAACCCCGACATGAAAAAGTTCTAAATTTGATAAAAATTTCCAACCAACATTTTGGCATAATGATATTGAAGAAATAATATCATTCTAGAAGAAAATAACATCCCTTACCTCAGAAAGAATAGTACTTCTAACTAGAATACTGGATATAGTGCTGAAAGAACTTGCACCATATAGCAATACTCAAAGTACTAAAATACTCACAAAATACGCTCGATATTATAGAGAGAGAAATAGAGAGAAAACTTCAGTTTCTGGTGTGTTTTTTAATTCTAACCTAAGCACCCTATTTATAGGAAAATGCTTAGAACACCAAAGCAGAAAATTTAATAAATTAATAATATATTTATATAAATTTTCTACGCACACCTAGCATCTGAAATCAGCCATCCTAACACATGTTAAATGAGTCCCAAAAATGTAAAAAATGTTTTTCTTATTAAAAATAATTAAAACTTCAAAAATTAATTATTTTAGAACTTCGGAACTTCAATAATTCATAATAAATAGCCCTTTTATCAGAAAAATTCAAATCCTGCGATTTTTTATAGGAAATTCAATTATCTACAACTTTGCAGAAGAAAGTTTTTCCAAATTCCAAACAGAAATTGACCGAAATCCACATACGGACGATTTTATAGGATATAATCAAAATTCAGTCAAGAAATGGGGTCCACCGACACACAAAACATGTGTTAATCATTTAATGCAACAAAAATACTCTTCCTCCTCATATACTCATATATCTCACATTCATTGTAAAAATATTATCATTATTATATTATAATAATATAATAAAATATTATTTTATCAGAAAAGATAAAATATCGATTTTCAACAATTGTCACTTTAAAAATTTTCTACATCTATATCCACATAAAATGAATATTTTTCTCATCATATAAATCAATAATTAATTATTCACAAATAATATTACAGAATCACAATAATGACAACCAGACAGTTCCTAGGAAAGAGGGGGCTTTCCAATAAGAATTTTTCCTTACTGGCGCGCAATTAGGTGACCAAACCTCTCCTTAGACAGAACTTTCTAGACATTGCCAATAATGCTTTCTAATAATATTATTCAAATAATATAAATTATTGCTTTGATAATGAAAAATATTGTGTAGTGACAATTATTAAAACAATAGTAATATAAAATATCAACGCAGCAATTATTGAATCAATAAAATAAAATACTGAACAGTAATTACTGTAACAATTATTGAGTAGTGCCTTCTTACGTAAGAATCAATAATTCAAAAATATTGTGCAATACCGTGTGCTACTGTGCAACAATGCGTATTACTTTATTTTAACCACCGGGTATTCCAACAGTATTAACGGTAACAACTACGCCGTTATTTATAAAAACTCCATTTTGTCGTTTTCTTCATCCGACAGTTATTCTGTTATGGGGCCCACAAATGGCTGCGCCGTCGTACGAATATTCCATGACCAAACGAATATTCCCTGACAACAATGAATATTTTTATAACCACTTGTGTATTTTGAAAAAAAATTCATATATCACCCTTAACTTTAACCTTTTATCAATTTAACCATTTACTGAATAGTAATTATAAGAAAAATTGAGTACTTTTATTTCATAAAATTCGGAGTCTTACATTTGTTACTCCATTTCCAGTTTATATTTGTTGCTTTACTCTGTAAAAAGGAACCCGACTTTTTTATAATTAGCTTCCATCATTACTGATACCATGATCCCAAACATATCAACAACTTATATCGAGTATCAAATAGTCTTGGTTTATAAGCGTAGAGATGACATTTCATAGGGTCGAGTAACTGTTTGATAAAATGCGTCATCAAGGGTTATGTTATTGAAGATTAAAGTATTTCTTTAATTATTTACTTATTTGTATATTTGCAATAGAATTGGAGTACTGTTAACTTGTTGTTATAGGGATGAGGAGTGAAGTGAATGAAATAAAGACTTCTCAGGTGGTGGATGCGCGAGCAAGAAACATCAGCCATAATGTTCGGTGCACAAAATGTGGCAGTCAGACACTCTCAAGCTAATGTTGCCATTCTCCTAAATAAGGGTAACCTTTTTTTATACACCTAATCTTATTTAGTGTTATTGTATGCGTATAGGTGCACATGAAAATAATGGCATTGGATGCTTTGAAGCTTGACATTGTATTTATTATTTGATACCATGTTTAACATATACTAAATACATTCTTAACTTTGGAAAAGCCTCAATATTTCGTCAGATTCAAAAGAGTCTCGGGTTTTTATGGTATCGATTTTGCAGCCGCCGTTAGGTCTAACGGAGCTCAGGAATCGGAAGACTACGTCCCTGATCCTGAAAGCAGGGAGAAGATTGACCGGATTGTCACGAATCTTGGCAAATTTGCCGTCAGCTCCGCCGTCTATGAGTCTCTCAAGGAGTCGTTGGTCACTCTCTCTCTCACCCTGTCTTTCTAAGTGTTTGTCAGGGCTGTTGCTATTAGGTAATAGTTAATTGGTCAAATAAATTTGATTTTGTGCTTTTTTCTCTATCTTGATAATCCAGTTTTAGCAATCTTTTTGCTTATAAGGGTTGAGAATCTGAAGAATATCCGTGTTTCAATTTAAGATTGCTAATTGAGATATCCAGCTAGAGAGATACACTAGAATTTTCTATGCTTATCGCACAGACACTATGCAATTTGTTTCTCCAGTTGAAATGTGCTGATTTTTAGGCAGCTGGTAACCTCTTTAATAAGCTTACTTTTGTGGGATGGACTTCTTCATGGGTAAAAAATCATTGTGTAGTAAATTGGCGGAAACTTTTCACTCAAGTCCTTTGGTTGACATTATTTTTCAATTTGTCAAAAGTGATATGTTTGTTTAAGTTTTTAGATTTAAATGAACCTTTCCATCTCAAGGGCTTCTCATGTCTGTGTATCAGAAGTTCTGACTTCTGAACCTTTTAATTATTCATCTGGTCATATCTTTCCATGAAACCTTTTCTCGAGTATGTAGACTGGATCTCATTGAACACATTATAGTTTTCTTAATGTCTAATGGTAGGTCTTTAGTGAGTGCAACACAGATATTACGATGTGACAGAATTTATGTTTTGGCAAAGATTTTCTGGTGTAATTATGTATAATTAATATTGACGTTAAATCAAAAGAATATGGTGATACAGTTCTACCTTTTATGTGGACTTCCTTTTTTTTTTTTTTTTTTTCATATGTGAGATGGTAAAGGTTCCAACCATAGTTGATCATAGAAGCTGTTGCTGAGTTTGTGTTATCCTTGATGGAAGATTTAATGTTAACTAAGGGATTTATATTATCACCTTTAGTTTATTTAAATTATCTCTGAGGACCCCAAGTATGTTTTTTTTAGAACTGACTATTCCAGTTTTATCCTTTACATACCAAACTTGCTCCAATTTTATAGTATTTTGCCTACTACGAGGAGCATTAAGCAAACAGTATCCTTACCATCCTAGAAGAGCCTCCCCCTGGATTCTGGCCTTCTGGGTCTCCTAACTCTCCTTTTTACCCAAGAAAAGGAAAGGAAAAAAAAGAGAAAAAAAGGATTTCTCTATTTTATTTTCCAGTAAGTTTATGATGGTGGCATCGAACTCCTCCATCCATGAGTCGCATGCTTTTGTTTCCCCCCAAAGACATTTTGAAATTATATATTGCTTCTGTCTATATTTTTACGTTACATTATTCTCCCAGTAATATGCATATATATTTTTATGTTATATTAGGTCAGATTTGCTACGTCAGATTGGCGATGAGTTGTAATTTGAGATATATCCATATATATGTAAGATCATACTTTATTAGATTGTGATGGGGGTTTGATCGCGTTTGTAATCTTGATCTTCAACTTAAGAGAATTTTGATGTGAATTCATAGTAGGTATTTGAAATTTCATGTTTTAAGTATGAATCAACCCCTATATATAAAAGTAAGTTGATCTGTTTAATTGCAAAAATTGGTGAGTTTTCTCGGTCGGTATAATGAGTCTTTTAAAGAATCGTGACTTATCTCGGTTGGTCTTATAATTGGGTTAAAAATTGAAACAATTTCTTTTACTGTTCTTTGAATCTGTCTTGCCCCCACTCATTCATCTTCTTATTACGATTTATTTTCCCTTTATTTGAATTTATCTTGCCTCCATTCATTCGTCTTCTTATTTTAAAACTCAATCCAACGAGAGACTCAAAACCTTCGCTGACGATACCTTCCTTCTTCACTCATGTACCATCGAAAATCTGCACTCAACGGTGATCCATTGCAAAGTAAACTCACTCGACACGTCGATTGGTTCTCAATTTAAATCACACCGAAAATAATAGTTTACTATTGAAATAATTTTAAGAGACAGCTCTACTTTATTTTCTCCGCCCTCACAGTTGTTTATGAAGCAGAGACATTTATGTCCTCAATTTTATTTGTCACCACAATAAGAATTTCTGAAAGTAGTTGTTTTACCTTAACATTATGACAATTTATTGGCTAATGGTTGTACTATAATTTAACAATTCATTTACAGTTTTTTTGAAAGTGATCATATGTTGATTCTTTATGTTACAGACAATCTGAGCATTGTTCAATAACCATATTTGGTCAAGGCGACAAGTCGAGTCGAGGCGACAGTCCAGAGCTCACAATAATCTATGGTACCCATTTTCTTTAGCCTAATATCTTATTTATTGATGTATTGACATACCAAATCAAGTATATAACATACTTTGATTACCGAAATTTATAGCATCTAAATTGGTTGAAACATGAAATAATAATAATGCTTAATATAATAATAATAACTAAATTGGTGATGCAAACTAAATTGGTGACCCTGCCGCCACACGCTCATGCGGCAGGGGGTGAAATATTGTCAGGGTCAACTTGGTAATTTCACATGATTTTTGGAATTAAATGACTGCCGCTACAGCCTGTAGCGGCAGGGACTTTTTTTAAATTAATCTCAGCCTTTCATCGCAAAGATCAACGGTGATTAACTCATTTGCTGAACAATACTCGTGGCAAACGTTTGCCACGGATGAATTCCCCCCCCCCCACACACACACATATATATATATATATATATATATATATATATATATATATATATATATATATATATATATGAGTCCGAATCAGGTCCGGACTCCCGGATTTTAACAAAATCCGGACTTTTTTTTTTGTTTTTTTTAAAACAACTAAAAAAAAAAATTATGGAACTTGAATTTTTACATAATACAGTGTTTTGGGTGTGATTTGGATACGTATAACAAAATATATCTGTACAGTCTGGGCAGATTGTACATACATTGGTTGGTGTAGGTATTAAAAACACACTCAAAACACTGTATTATGGAAAAAATTTAGTTCCATAATTTTTTTTTAGTTGTTCTACAAAAAAAAAAAAAAATTGGGTCCGGATTTTGGATCAGGTCCGGATTCCCGGACCTGATATGTGTTCACATATATATATATATATATATATATATAACAAGGATCAAGAGCATTACTCTTAAATAATATTTCTCCTTAAATAACACTCCTTTATTAAAATTACGTCGTTTTGGAGTGGCCGCGTGTGGCATTTTTGTAAATAAAAGGAAAATAAGTGGAACCACTCTCTTTTAAGTCACTCTAAAATGACGTAGTTTTAATAAAGGAGTGCTATTTAAGGAGGAATGTTATTTAAGAGGAATGCTCTTGATCCTTGCTCTTTCTCTCTCTCTCTCTATATATATATATATATATATATATATATATATATATATATATATATATGGGAGATGATCCATGAAAAACGTTAGATATTAACACTATTTCAACTAACGCTAATCTAGCCGTCCAATATTAGAGTTAATGGCTGAGATGAATGCCCAGCCGCTAGAGGGAGTAGCGGCCAGCAATAAATTAAAAAATCATCTCTGCTGGCCGCTAGAGGGAGTAGCGGCCAGTCAAAACGTCGACGTTTTGACTGGCCGCTACTCCCTCTAGCGGCCAGCAGAGATGATTTTTTAATTTGGCTCGACTGGCCGCTACTCCCTCTAGCGGCCAGTAGAAAGAATTTTTTAATTTGGCTCATGCTCCAGCCGCTAGAGGGAGTAGGGCCAACAATTTTTTTTGGCTTAATTACATTATCCTGATTATCCTCTCACATACTATTTATTAATCAATAAATAAAATAATAAAAAATTATAAGAATAACTATAAAGATAATCAATAATTATCTTTATACTTATTAAGATATTATCTATATACATATTGCTTATTAATCAGTAAAATAAAATAATAAAAAATTATAAGGATAATTATAAAGATAATCAGTAATTATCTTAATAAGTATAAAGATAATTATTGATTATCCTTATAGTTATTCTTATAATTTTTATTATTTTATTTATTGATTAATAAATAGTATGTGAGAGGATAATCAGGATAATGTAATTAAGCCAAAAAAAATTGTTGGCCCTACTCCCTCTAGCGGCTGGAGCATGAGCCAAATTAAAAAATTCTTTCTACTGGCCGCTAGAGGGAGTAGCGGCCAGTCGAGCCAAATTAAAAAATCATCTCTGCTGGCCGCTAGAGGGAGTAGCGGCCAGTCAAAACGTCGACGTTTTGACTGGCCGCTACTCCCTCTAGCGGCCAGCAGAGATGATTTTTTAATTTATTGCTGGCCGCTACTCCCTCTAGCGGCTGGGCATTCATCTCAGCCATTAACTCTAATATTGGACGGCTAGATTAGCGTTAGTTGAAATAGTGTTAATATCTAACGTTTTCCATGGATAATCTCCCTATATATATATATATATATATATATATATATATATATATATATATATATATATATATATATATATATATATGAAATTTATCCGTGACAAACGTTTGTTATGGATACTGTTCAGCAAACAACAGGTATGAGACCATCTTTACGGTGTATACAACTCTGAAGTCAGAGGGAACCATGGTGAAGAGCGAGATGAGCCAAGTAATGATGCGGTACAAGAGAGTTACATCCCCACGATCCAAACCTATGTTCCCTCTTATTCATTCGAGTCAGACTTCACAGAGAAGGCAAAAGTTCAAGTATGAATGTTAATATTAATTTTATTACTTAATAATAATAATATTAGTAATAGTGAGTATCATGATTAATATTATTCAAGCCTAAGATATAGTGGAAGTGTACATCTCCACCACCCATGCTTATGTGCCCTCCTACTCACTCGAGTCTGGCTTCATAGTGCAGACAGAATTACACGTATTATTCCCTCTTAATTTTATGTTGAAAAAAGGCAATTAATATTAGTAATATTAGTAATATTATTAATATTTTCAGGTACAAGACATAACTGGCTTATGTTCCAACCCAGGCAAAAGTTCCAGTCCCACCACCCAGGCATTCGAGACTCAGTTCATAGAGCAGGCGAGTAAACATGTACTATTTTTCTCATGTTATTATTATGAAATCCATTTTAATTTTATTACTGAAAAATATTTCTATTAGTAATTATTATTAGTACTAATTTTATGTTTATCAATATATTTACCCAGGCATTCGAGACTGTGTTGGATATAAACATCTCTTATGGTGCGAACAAGTCTCCGACCAAAAAGCTGAGGGAATACAAGATTGAGTTTATAAATAATCACTTGTTTGGGAACACACTTTCTAATCCACCAATATTTCCTGTCATACATCCGTAAAACTTGTATACGCTGCATCACGACGCATTCAAGGCCTTAAGCCCTGCAACTTGGATTTTCGAGCATTCGTTGGACACTTATATGCTATTATTGTGCGGAAACTCTTTAGATGTCAAGCTAGACTTCTTCCTGTGTATGATATTTAGACTAGTTATTTGTGTACTAATTATGAAATCTATGAAAATTCCTGTTTATGTTTAACGTTTCCTGTTTGCCACTGTTTAGTTGATATTATTATTATTAATAATTTCAAAGCTATTAGTAATAATAATAATAATAATAAAAATACATAGCTTAAATAATATAACTGAGCATAATACAACTGAGCCTAAATAAAAATATAGCATACATAATGCAATACTCGCATAAATAAAAACACAGCTTAGATAATACAACTGAGCTTCAATACAAACATAGCTTACATAATACAACTGAGCATAAATAAAAACATAGGTTATATAATACAACTAAGAGCTATTTTTTAGGCTCAGGAATCCCTAACACTCGATAATGATTGCGCTTATCATGGTCAATTTCAAAGCCACAAATTGCACATTTTC
Source organism: Panax japonicus (assembly GCA_020205505.1). NCBI lineage: Eukaryota > Viridiplantae > Streptophyta > Magnoliopsida > Apiales > Araliaceae > Panax > Panax japonicus. The sequence goes on along the minus strand of CM035113.1, from coordinate 16,007,726 downwards.
GATGAGGTTTAGAACCCGCTATTTTCTCGAATGCACTCTTTAACCTTGATTATTTTTTGCGGCCCTTTGTTTGAGAAATAACTGGTGGCAAAAACTCATGTTCTTCCGCTTCTACCTCTACATCTTCATCATCATTGTCATAGCCCATTGTCTGAGGAGTATCACCGACAGTGCAATCAATGTCATCGTCTGACAATTCAGTAAGATTCTCATTCGGATCACACTGGTCAATTAATGCTTTTCCTCATGCATTCAACTTAAGGTGAGTTTTGTAACCTCGAACTGAGCAAGAAGCTTTACTGGCTAACTCCGTGTAATCAGTCATCAAATGATTAAAACACATTGCTTTATCTTATTCCAAGTTAGCAGTTGTTGGGCTAAAGAGTAATTCTTTAACATCGGTTTTGTTCGCATTTCTTGTCCAACGAGAAAGAATCACATCGCTCGAAATTTGGGAAATACTCTTAGCCAAGAAATATCACAAGATGTGCCTGCATAATTCACCAGAATGAGAAAATAGTTGACAATTACATGTTACCGACCCCAGCTGACGATTGTTGATGATTTTTTTATATCTTCAACTGTTTTTAGCTGCATCTGTCTTATACACTGCATAAACCTTTATTTTTGGGCCACACAACCGACTAACTTTACTAACATTGTACTTCATGGAATCGACGATTTGACGCTGAAAACGTCTAAACATCTCTTTTGTGTACACATGCGCAGCATGCACTTCTAAAGATGACCCGAGTACCGAATTCATTTTCTGATGTTGTGTTATGTAGTCGGCCTTCGTCTTTCTGATAAATTGTTTTTCTATAGCCTTCTGACTCTGCACTACAAATTCTTTCATGCCCGTTGAAAACTCATCAAAAAAATGATTCATGCTCTCGCTTCTTTCAGTGGTTGTCATTCCCACTGCAAAATATCCCTTTGTATACGCTGTAATCCATTTCTCTCGTATATCATACAAACTTCTAATCCACTCATTGTTATACAATTCATAATTCCTCAACAGAATCTGCCAACGCTCTTCAAACTCCCCGATGGATAATGAATTATACACACAATTGTTAAAATGATCTTTGAAGGAAGGGTGCTCAGAATAAACATGATGCAATTTCTCAGGAAATTTATTGCTAATATGCCAAGAACACAATAAGAGATAAGTAGAAAGGAGTTCCTTAGCAATAGCATTACCCATGGCTTTGTCTTGGTCAGTGATGATGGTTATAGGAGTCTTGTAGTCCATGGCTTCGAGCCATGTCTCTAATACCCAAACGAAAGTGTCCTTTGTCTCATCCCTTAGCAATGCAAATCCAAAAAATATAGATTAAAAATGGTGGTTAACCCCGATAAAAGGAAAAAATGGCATGTCATACTTGTTTGTCCTGTACGTACTGTCAAATGTCACAACATCTCCAAAATGTTGATATATAGACCTTGATCGGGCGTCAACCCACAAAATGCATGCTAAGCGATTTGTTGCATCTGGTTTAACACGATAAAAAAATTTACTTGAGGTTCTGGATGCAAGTTTTTGCAAATAATCTACAGCAGCTTGTGCATCATTTTCATCTGCAGAATCATGTCTTAAATCCCTAACTACATTCTGAACATTAACATTAGAAAAAGGAACATTTTGCAACCCGCCACCCATTGTACTCAAAATGTTCATCATCCTACTAGGTCCAATAACAGACTTATTTAAAATGTCAATTAATTTTCTTGCAATCGGAGTAATATTTCTATGTGTCTCAATCAAATCTACCTTGGTAGGGGTCACAAGATGATGATTGTGCTCTAATTCAATAGTAGAAATACGCAAGCTGTCTTCTTTCTTATTATGACAACATATATTCTAGCTTTGCATAATGTGCGTCCTATAGAGTCTCGCTGCCTAGTTATTTTCTTACTACCATATTCATCATCAGGCAAACTCTTTACAAAAATTGGTGTACCGGATTTTTTATAAACATACAACCTAGCCGACACATCATTAGTACCAACATGTTTATGACTAGTTGCAATTCTAATCTCAAAACCATTTTTTTTAGCATACAACCTGTAAAAAAATTCAACTTCTTCCAACTTAGAAAATAATTGACCAACGTATGGAACTATTTCAGATTTAATACTTTCAACTTCACTTACAAACTAAGAATCACCGGATCAGAACTTTAAGTACTTGAATTTGAGAGTGAAAATGGACAACATCAACCAAAAGGAAAAGAGATGAAATAACAAGGGGGGGGGGGGAATTCGAGAGAAAATTGATGTATGTAAGATCTGTGAAATGAAAGGTTACACACATAATTCAAAATCGGAGGAAGCAAACAGGGGTTTTTAAACACTACACAGACTGCCGCTACAGCCATTGGCGGTAGAGTCAAACATAAATTAATTGGTCACAAAAAGCTGAAAAGGTTAATTTGATTTGAATGGTCATAAAAGTAAAAAGATGATTTACCATAAATGCTGGTCAATTTTGTCATAAAGTTGTTCAATTTTGTCAGCCCCTACCGCATGAGCTTGTAGCGGCATATGAGTATTAAGATGTTGGGGGCAGTAATGTAATAAGCTAACGGACAAATAGGAAAAGGGACTGCCATTACAAGCTATAGCGTCAGGGGGAGGAATTGACTAATCCCAGCCTTCCATTGTCCAGATCAACGGTAATCAACTTATTTGCAGAATAGTGTCCGTAGCAAACGTTTGCCACTGATGATTTCCCATATATATATATATATATATATATATAGGGTTAATGAAGTGGCAAAACTATTGTGACACCCCCAAAATAGGTATACATCACCCATTTTGAGTCACCAAATATATGGTACAGAAAACAACTACAGCTTCATTATTACAATTGTCGTGCAAAATACGACAACACATATGCTGTGAGTTTAAATAAAAATATTATCTTCTAGACAGTATTCAAACTCAAATAAGTCCTCATTACAATTATTGAAACATTATTTTACAAAATAGTGAGAACTGCAAAAAAACCTAACTGGGAACAACACTCCACACCCCGACTAGTCCGCTATATTCTCGCCTCCTGAGAAGAAAAATGGAACAAAAAAGAAAAGGATGAGCTCAACTAGCCCAGTAAAGAATATTATGACTAAGATAATGTAGAATAAATTATCTTTAGCCTACAATAATTCAGATAAAATATAATTTACAACAAATTTTAGATCAATATTCGCAACGGAAATAACAATTCATTAGAAGAGTTTAGTAGAGAAGGAAATCTACAATCACCTATGAATTTAAAAGTCTATCATCAATATTTTATCCCTGTAACATCAATCAATATACATCTTGAACCAAATATTCATCTTTGAACTACGGGCCAAAGATATTCATTTGTATCACCAGTTGGTCATGCTCATCTTAACACATGTTCATCTTTGCACTACGGGCCAAAAATATTCATCAGGTAATCATTCATATTTGCACTACATGCCAAAGATATTCAGTAATATCATCATTTAGGACCGGAGATGATGAAAAATATATTAAAGAAAATGAATCTAGTGAGATAAAAGATCAAAGATTAGGGATTCATACTTTAGTTTATCCAAGTTCAAAAATACCCCATAATATTCAATTGTGGAATAAAATTCAAAAATGAAGATCAAAATATGGATACAATCAACGATAGTAACCATAATAGACATCTTAGACAAAGAAAAGAAAATTTATTTTTATTCCTGTGAATAATGCTGTACACGTGAATAGTATCGTATACGTGAATAGTAACCCCGACACGAAAAGGTAAAAATTCCAAGAAAAATCATACTTCATGAATAGTACTCGTGAATAGAACAGTATTCGTGAATAGTGCCGTATACGTGAATAGTGCTGTATACGTGAATAGTAACCTCAACATGAAAAGGCAAAAATTTCACAATAAAATTCATACCAATATTTTGGTATAATGATATTGAAAGAAAAACATCATTTACAAAGAAAATAACATCCCTTACCTCAAAAGAACAGTACTTCTGACTGAAATATCGGATATAGTGCTAAAGGAAACTTGCACTGAATAACAACTCTCAAAATATTTAAATACTCATAAAATACGCTCGATAATATATAGAGAGAAATCTTATGATTCTGGTGTGATTTTCAATTATAACTAAGCACCCTATTTATAGAAAAATGTTAGAACGCCAAAGTAGACTAAATTAATAAAATAATATTTTTTTAAAAATTTTCTATGCACACCTCTTGGACCAAATTTCAGCCACCACTAGTGGGGCCCACCAAAATTTAGATTTTCCACACTAACCAAAAGTGGGGCCCACCCATATTTTTAATAAAAAATAATTATTTCTGAAACTTTAATAATTCATAGTAAATAGCTCATTTATCAGAAAAATTCGAATCTCATGTCTATTCCATAGGAAATTTAATTCTCTAAAACTTTGTAGAAGAAAGTTTTTCCAAATTCCAATAAGAAAATGTCCGAAATCCACATACGGATAATTTTTAACACCTCTATTCCGACAAAATATTGATAAAATATCCCAATATTAATTCCTTCATTTATATCCACATAAAATAAATATTTCCTTATCATATAAATTAATAATTAATTATTCACAAATAATATTACAGAATCACAATTATGATAACCTTGTCGTTCCCAAGAAAGAGGGGACTTTCCGATAAGGATTTCTCCTTATTGGCGCACAATTAGGTGACCAAACCTCTTTCCTAGACAGAATTTCTTTAGACATTGCCAATAATGCTATCTAATAATATTATTTAAATAATATGAATTATTGATATGATAATGGAAAATACTATGCAGTGACAATTATTGAAACAACAATAATATAAAATATTAACGTATCAATTATTGAATCAATAAAATAAAATATTGAACAGTAATTACTGTAACAATTATTGAGTAATGCCTTTTTATGTAAGAATCAATAATTCAAAAATACTGTGCAATACCGTGTGCTACTGTGCAATACCATGTTCTACTGTACAACCACGCGTATTACTGTATTTTAACCACCAGGTATTTCAACCGTGTTAACGGTAACAACTACGCCATTTTTTTAGAAAACTCATTCTTGTTGTTTTTTTCATCTGACTGTTTTTCGTTACGGGGCCCACAAATGGCTGCGCCATTGTACAAATATTCTCCGATAGCAAGAATATTCCACGACCAAACGAATATTCCTCGACAATGAATATTTTATAACCACTTGCTTATATTGCAAAATTTTCACATTTCACCTATAACCAAAGCATTATATCAAATTAACACCTTATTATTCAAAATAATAATGAGATGAAATTCAATTTTATTTATAAAAAGTTGGGGTCTTACATCTGTGTTGACTCCCAAATGTACACAGTCTACGATTATAGAGTTAAGGCACTCTTAAGACTAAGCAAAAAAGGGTATAACAGAATTACCGATCCGAACTGAAATAATTTAACCAAAATTTTCTGACAATTCGGTTATTTTTAATATTTTGGTTATATCCAAATTTTTTTACGGTTTTCGGTTAGTTTGTACGAGTATTACTTTTGGATTATTTGGTTTAACCGAATAACCTAACAATACAGTTTACTTGACAATACCTTGGAAATTATATCCTAGAACCTGCATCAAAGGAAATTTAAAGAGTGTTGTAAATGGTATGTTATGCATACCAACTACCACTTACTCAATCCTGGGTGCTTGGGAACTACAAAAATACACCTGCCTATAATGAAATCCAGGAAAACACCTGCATTTTATGAAATTCGGCTATTAACTGAATAATTAGTTCGGTTATTCGATTATTCGGTTATCATGTAGTTCGGGTAGTTGTTCGGATATTCTAAATAGTGTAAATTCACTTTTCGGTTATAACCAAAATGTGTGTTCGGTTCGGTTATTAACCGAATGCTCACTCCTAGTCCCTCAACGTTCTTACGGTAATAGAGTGATTATTCTACTATCAGTCAGTGACTACTCTACGATCGTAGAGTGACTTAACTCTACGATCGTAGACTGTGTATATTTGAAATTTTCACAACTGTGTAACTCCAATTTTCTTATATATATATATATATATATATATATATATATATATATATATATATAAGCGTAAAGCTAGTTTTTATTGGGAAAAAAAATAAGAATTAAGAAATACAATTGACCAACATTTAATATCTACCATGTGGAATTGAAAAAGATTTACACAATATTAAAATAAAAAGATTTAAACATCTATTTTTAACATCTAACGCCATCAAAAATATTGGGAGATTGCATATTTAAATTTGATGTTGAAAGTAAATATTCATGATTGTGTGTAAAGTCCTTTAAGGAATATATGTACAAGGACTTAGTGGTAGATCAAATTTATTAGGTTGATCTAAGCTTTTAATGTTTATCATTCTGTAAATGAATGTATAGATGAAGAGATCAAAGATGTTAGGTTGATCTATGTCTTGAGATGTAATAGATAGGCTTTAACAAAAATCATAGTCTATCGAGCTGATCAAGAGATTGTAGAAGCCAAGGCAAAATCGTAGATCATAGAGAATCGTAGTGTGTCTGCCTTGAAGGAGCTCTCCTAAAATCGTAGAGTGGTCCAAACGTTTGCCGAGCCAACTCACAGATCATAGTGTTCTCTCAGAAATGTAGAGTCTGCAAGACAAGCAAGTGAAGATCGTAGTGTGCCAGTCCTTAAGAGAAATCATAGTATTCTCATTTTCCAGTATCATATCAAGCACCAAGGTGGCAAGACACCACGATCAGAATCGTAGAGCATCATCTGCCTGTGTCAGAAGCATCGAGCCTTGTCAATTTTTTTAAGAATAAATCATGACAAATGTGGAATGAATTATAAATGTTTAATTCCTTGGCAATCCCAATGACACAACAGTCATCCTTAGTATACAACAAGGAAACGTATTAAAGAAGCTTAGGAAAGTACTATGGGTCATCAGAAAACACCTTTTCAGGTGTTAGGTGAGATAGCAGCCTGCTGTGTCAGTGGGCCAGACTGCAAATCAGAAGATGTGTAGAAAAGTCTCCATCAAAGCTCAGAAATGTCAAATACATTTAATGCTTCAACGGATACATTTCAAAGACCTAATATATTCAAAACATCAGCAGATGATAGATCTAAGCAAGCATTGAACAAAATGCTGAAGAACACTCAACGCTCAACTCTACAATCTGAAAAGAGAAACCTTGCTCAGCTACTCAGTTATTTTGGACAAAAGCTTAACGATAATTGAGTAACACCATTCAAGAACTCATCAACTACTATCAAGTGAAGTAAGAAGTTCCAAGTCAGAAGGACTTGAAGAGTTCTAAGTGAACTGTGAAGAACCAAGTCTGCTGGACTTGAAGAGTTCAAAAGTGAAATAAGAAGTGCAAGACTGCTGGTCTTGAAGGAATCTGTAAGATTCAGAAAGTGTAAAGATATTCTTAGTGGATTTTCTACTCGAGGAGTAGAAGAGTGGACTAGGAGCTTTAAGTGCGCTGAACCACTTAAAAATTTTCGTGTCTCTTATACTCTTGCTATAACTGCTATAACTGTTATAACTGTCTCACTCTCATTAACTCACTATATCTAAAAGGGAGAACAAAAAAATCTTAATTCCAATGTGTTTGAATCATTAACAAAACTAACAAAGTACTTCGAAAAGAATTTAAAATATCTATTCAACCCCCCTTCTAGATAACTAGTGTGCCTCCGGGAACTAACAATTGGTATTAGAGCAGGTTCTATTAAATAGCCCACAAAGCTTAAGTAGATCCAATGACACATCTGATAAGCGAATCAAAGACTGGAGGAGGCAACAAGCCACCTTTGTGCATAAAAGACAAATTCGCCAACTGGAAAGTTTGGATGCAAGTATACATGGATTCAATAGATGAAGATCTATTTGAAACTGTTCAGAATGGGCCCTATGTTCCTCCAAAACTTGCACCAACTACAGACGACCCAAACATAATTCAGGTCAAGGTCAAAGAAGAATGGACATATAACGAAAAGAAAGCTATTCAACTCGACAAAAAGGCCAATAACATTTTATTCCAATCTTTAGAAGATGATCTGTTCAAAGATGTGGTCAATAGCAAAACAACCAAGGAGGTATGGGAAGCATTTCTCATCATGCATGAAGGAACGAAAGAAGTCAGAGAAAACAAACAATCTCTCCTGACTCAGCAATATGAGATGTTTGCACACGTTCAAGGAGAAAATGTCACTTCCACATACGAAAGATTCAATGTACTGCTCAACTCTCTCCGAGCCTATGGTAAGATCTATCTAAATAAAGATCTAATCATAAAGTTTATGAAAGCTTTACCTAGCAAGTGAGAATCAAAAACCACAGCCATCAAAGAATCAAAGAATTTTTATGAAATGACTGTTCAATAGTTATATGGCAACCTTCTTACATATGAACTGGAGCTGACTCAACGAGTAGAAACTCTATCTGAAGGAAGAAAGAAGGATAAAAGTGTTGCTCTCAAAGAAACTAATAACATCTCCAAAGACAATACAGAAAATGACTCTAACTATGATGAAGATGATGATGAGGACTTTGCAATGCTGGTGAAAACACTCAAAAGGTTCATGCGTCAAGGCATAATCAACAAACCAAAGAAAGTCAACAACTATAGCAGCCAGGAGCAGATAAATGACCTATGCTACAATTACAAGAAGCCTGGCCATTTCATTGTAAACTGCAACAAATCTCTTAGAGAAGAATTAAAGAAGAAATCACATTTAAAGAAGGAATTCAAAGGCAACAAAAGGCCTCAGAAGAAAGACAAAGGTCTTGTAGATGAAGGATCGTGGAGTGACTCAGACAACGACTCAACTCCCAAATCTAGAGATGATGAAGATCCTCAAATGGCAAATCTTTGCCTATTGGCCAAGCATGCTAAGGATAAAAAAAACTTCAACATTCATGAAGTAAGTATAGATGATGTATTTGACTTTAACTCTCCCGATGTAGACATTGATGATTTAAGAACTGCACTGCATGGCATAACATCTGATCTGCATCAGTACATGAAATGGTTCAGAGTTCTTGAAAGTAGTATGCACACAAGACAATCATGTTTGATGATAAAGCATATACTTTGTAACAATCTTATTCATTTATTAAAAAAAAGTATTAATTTATTAAAGACTTTTAATTATCTACATGATGCTGTTTTACAATATGCGATAAACCCTTAGTTTTAGGCAAAGCTTTTAGAATAATGATGATGATCATTCTAATGAGATCTAAATTCTTAGAAAACTTAAAACTAAAATAGTTCATAATCGTTGGATTACTAAATTGGGGATTAGTCTATCCGGATAGGTTGGTACATACGTTGCTTGCTCATTGGATGAGGATGATTGATCTCATGATCATTTGTGTGAAGACAATAAAGGAAGTATGTAGGTGCTTATTGGAGAATAAGTTCACCAAACGTGGCTCGCTAAGGAATACCTAATGAAGTGGTTAGTTGCCAGTAGGCACAATAGATCTAGAAGGGGGGGGGGTTAAATAGATCCTTTTTAATTTCAAATACTTTTCTCTTTTATTTTGTATTGCTATTACATTAGCATATGACAAACATAAGAATATTTTCAAGCACATAGGAATAAGTAAAAGATCCCCTTCATTGATATATTCATACTCATACATACATTGTTCGTAGAGTTAGTTTGGTTGTAAGCAGTTAAAACATACATAACAGTTATAGCAGTTAATAGACATAATGTAAATGACATAAGGTAAAAGACATAAGGGGTTTTAAGTGGTTCAGAGACTTAAGCTTCTAATCCACTTTTCTTCTTTCAACTAGCAGAATTTCCACTAAGGAAGAGCAACACCCTAAATCACTAAGATTCCTTTAAAGCCAGCAACCTTGGGACTTCAGTTCACTAAGAACTCTTCAAGGCCAGCAACCTTGGAACTCCTCTAGTTCCCTAGGAACTCTTTAAGCCCAGCAACCTTGAAACTTCTTTTAGTCCCTCGGGACAAGGACCCCTCATGCCCTGGCTTCTGTTGATTTATTTGTTTGTTGGAGCTGGTGCTGAGCTGCTAAGATGTCTTCACGCTCTGAACATCTTTTGTACTTAGCAGCTTTGCATGATCACCCTTGAAGTGCAGTTGAGTGTTGCATGATGCTCATCTTCTTCAGTTACTCAACCACTTCAGATGATCCCTTGATGACTGCCTTGAAGATCAATCCTCTTGATACACGATGGCTACACATGATGGGTTTCTAAAATGACTGTAAGCTCTTCTGCTAGGTACTTAGAAGCTTTCTCAAGCTTTCCACCATGATGACATTTGTGATCTCCCTTCTTGATACTTGATGTCTTCTCATAATGGACTTGCTAAGATGACTGTGAACTCTTTTCTATGGTACTTAGAGTCTTCCCATGATGGACACCAAGATGACATGATGCTCTTCTTTATCTTGGTAGTTTAGAACACCTTTCAAGTAGTAGAACTCTCACTTCTACATTGTAGAACTCTCACTTCTACTTCTTTCTTTGTCTAACTCTAAGTGTTCTTGGTGGATCGTAGAGTGAGCCTTCGGACTCATTATCTTACATGGTTTAGAACAGTCCACCTTTTCTCCAAAACTCAGCAACTCCAGCAACATTCGATCTTTGAAGCTCTAGCAGAATTATACTCCTTCCCAATCCTTCCGTTGAAAAGTAGCCGTTGAAAGCTATTCAAACATCTTCACAGATCTCAAGTTACTTGTGGTAGACTGCAGATATGACATGTCATAACTTTTCTAACACTACAGTCTACTGTTTCACCTACCCATCAGAGATGTCACTCTAATGTCTTGGGCAGGTCGAAGACTTTATTTCCTTATTCTAATTTCTCGATCAGAGGTTGTCCTTTTGCATCGATGCTCTCAATAAGCTCTTGTCCGAATATTACCCTTCAAATTGAACCATTGCCAATGCTTCAGTCTTTAGCTATTTGAACTCTACGATTCTGATGCATGTCTTCAATGACCTGATCGTAGTGTCATGTTGACTGGTAGAGACAACACTACGATCTTGAAGAGTGTTGATTGGATCTTCAATGTAGAACACCTCTTTCTTTTCTTGTGAAGTGATTCAACACTTTTATTTGCTTCGATTGTTCTCAGATGCTGATGGCTTGACTCTTTGCTCTGGTCCCTACTGAATATCAAGACACTTCAGATTTGTGGCACGTCCAGCTCACTTTCTCCTTGTGATCTCCCATTCTCTTATCATCAATGGACTGACCCAATGCTTAATCACTTTAGCCTTGTTCTTCAGAAGCTGACCAGTATCTCTGTGTGTACTCTATTATTTGTTTCTTTGTTTGGCAAACATTACGATCTTGAATACTTCCAAGATCGTTGTCATCTAATCACATGACAACTACTGCACTTGCTGACTTTCTTTAGTCAGTTACTGAAGTCTTCTTTTGATCAACTTGTGGAAGACTTCATCTTGAATGGCTTCTTCAACTCAATCTTGATGCCGATTGGGTTGATGCTTGAATCTTCTGTTAGCATACATGCCATTCGTTGAGTGCTCTCTGGTTCCCTTCAGGTGGGATGTATCTTTGCAGTGCCAACCAGAGGCTTTGTTCCTTTGGATATTCTGGGAGTGCTTATTAGTTGAGAATCGTATTTGCTCTACGATTCTGCCTATGCATTGTGAGCACAATTATTGAGGTCGTAGTTCTACACTCTACGATTCTGCTTTGGATGTATAGACCCTACGACTCTTAGATCAGATCTTGACACTCCATGATTTCTTCCTTGTGCTTGTTTTCTTCATCTGATCTTGCTCGACTATGATCTCTGCATGTAATCAATAGACTCTACGACTCAGAGTGTAGTCTATGTTCCTTGACTTGGCTTCGACTTTAGTAGACTTCTACGACTCCGAGTGTAGTCTACGTTTCTGACTTGGCTTCGGCATAAGTAGACTTTACGACTCCGAGTGTTGTCTACGTTTCTGACTTGGCTTCGGCAGATGTTCGGTCGGCTCGTTGGCAAGCTGTCTCTACGATTTTGAACATGACTTCTTCAGCTAACTTCGGCCCTGAAGAAATTCTACTCGACACACTATGATCATTCATCGTTTCTTCTGACAGTCTACTAACTCCGAGATCTACTATCTTGCAGACTGCGATTCTGTCTCGACAGCTCTCGAGTTCTCCTTAACTCCCTTGGCAGACTACGATTTCTGATGCAGTGTTCGATGATCATACAAGCCTATCTATTATATCATAAGATCAACCTAACATGCTTGATCTTTCTATGTTTATAGTCCTTGTACATCATTTCTTTTCAAGGACTTTACAAAGCTATTTTGCTTATGTAGGATCAACCTAACATACTTGATCAATTCATTCATATATATCATAATCAAATCATATATAAATAAGAATAACATTCACATGCTTATTCCTAACAATCTCCCCCTATTTGATTATGACAAAAATAATAAGTGCATATGCATGTTATGAATGAATCTTATATACAGTGATCAGCTGTATTTCTAAAACAGATAATCATGAATGCCATTTATAATGATATGACAATTTATACATTAAGACATTTTACATCCTGGATCAAGAACATACCTAACTAGTTAGAGATGTACCTCTTTGGCTCCATGTATGTTTCCAGGATGTCTGCTGATCAGTTATTCATTTGTTTGGTCTTCTTGCACCTTCTCCCCTTAGGATGATTACTTTCCTGCTTTGCTTTGCTCCCCCTCAGATGTATGCTTCTCTTCTCCTTCTGGCTCCCCCTCAGCTTCGGCATACATGAGCGCATCATTCCTTGGCTCCCCCTCGGATGATGACTCTGCCTCTTCTTCTGCTATCTTCTTCTTTGACTTCTTCTCTCCTATCCTTTTGCTCTTCTTTGAGTGCCTCTTGCTCTTTCTATTTCTATGTCTCTTTTTCTCTCCCTTTTTGTCATTAATCATTTTGGAGAGCTGCTCCATGTTGGACATAAGCTACTCCATCAGGTATGAGGAGTTGACAACTTCAAACTTGAGTTCCTGTTGGCCTAGCTCAAGTTACACTGAGAAGGACTGCTTCATGTCGCCAATCTTGTCAGAGAGGACTTGCATCTACTCTTTATTGGCCTTCTAAGCTTGTAGAGCTTCTGCCTTTTGATCTTATATGGCCTTCAGATAGATGTTATCTCTCTCTTTGAGTTTGAGAGATACATCAGCCATAGTAACTTGAAGTTTGTTCTTGAATAAAGTATCTCCTACTGCTGTCAGCTTCTGTGATTCTTCAGTGAATAGAGATATTTTCTCACTCAGTTCATCAAAGTTTTTCATCAGCTTTTTCTCCACAAATACTTGATTGTCTGGTTGAGCAGCCTCTTGTCGAGTATTAGATTGAACTCTATGATCTGCATCCTTGGACATATTTTTAAAGGTGTTGAGAATCTGAAGGATCGTTGAGTTGCAATCGCTGGTTGAGGTTGAAGGAATGTCTGTCAGTAGTGCTTGAGCTGATGGAGGCTTCTGGTTTTGAACTTGAACACCATCACTAGTAGAGTGAATAGACTCTACGATCATCTCCTTGGTCATGATCCTTTTCCCTTGGGAGTCCACTCTACGATCGTGGGGATATAGTGATTTCCAGCATGGCGATAGACTTTGTAGTGAGGCTGGTTTGTGATCAACATTGTAGCAAATCTCTTCACTCTTGGGAAGTTTTGTGCCACCAGTTCCATGCTTGGAAAATGAGAATAGCACCAGCTGAAATAACTTGCATCCTTTTCAGTGTGTGCTTTTAGCCACGACATCCATTGGAAGAACCATCTAATTAGTAGGTCATCAGGATTGTAGAGAATGGTTATGCTGTCTAGCTCCATGTTGTTCCAGTTTTTAAACACCTTAAACACAGTCATCCTCACTACCTTGAGCTGTTCATTTCCATAATTTACCCATCTTTCGGGAGGTGCCTCTGGTAGTTCATTTGAGACTTACACCACTATTCTTCTGTTAAATCTTGAGGGATAGAGAACTAGATAGTCTTCTTGTTCTTCTAATTCCTGAGGTGCAGGGTTGGAATCATTCTCCATTTCTTCGCTTTCGGAGCCTGAATCATTTTGATCATTTTCAACAATGAGTCCTTCTTGCTCTATTTCATTTACAGAACCTTCTTCAGCAGGATTTTCTTCTGATTCATTTTTTTCATCACTAGATCCCTTTTCACTTACTTTTTGTGAAACAGACTCATCATCACTTAAGTCAATGACAGCATTGGAGTGTTTACTTCTCTTTGTAGATGTAAATTTTGCTTACAGTTTGTAGCTCTTCCTTCTTGTTAGAAGTTCAGCTATAGGAATTCCAGACTCTTCTTCCTCTTCAGACTCTGAAGCCTTTGGTTCATCAGACGAACTTCCTTGAGGTTCAGTACTGATAGGGTAAATCACTTCTTCATTTGAAACAACATCATTTGACCCATCATCTGGGTTTGTTAGGGCATGTGCATTTGGGGATGGAGTTCGGTCATCTTTAATCTTTTCTTCATCATCAGAGTGAACGCTCTGAGGGTTAGCCACTAGGCTTGTGCATTCTTCTTCATCAGCAGATGCTGCATTTTCTTCCATTAATCCAGCTTCACCTTCATTGATGGATTTTTTCTGTGGGGACTCAGCCTTGAGACTGTCAGTTGTCTTCTCTTCTTCTGACTCTACGTCCTTTCCTTTGTCAGACGTACTTTCTTGGTAAGTTGGGGCTAGCCTATTTTCTACCTTAGCTTTCTTTCCTAATGGCTCTTGAAGCAACCTGTTGCTTCTTCATTTTGTGGTTTCAGCAGTCAAGACTTTTTCTTCTTTATCCTTGTCTTTGATGGAGAGAATCCTTGGTGGGGCCTTGGTTTTCTTCACACCTCTGGATTTCTTCTTGGCTGGTGTGGTTGCTACTAGTACAGAGTCGTCAGACGCAGAGATTTCTGCCTCTTCTGTCTTCCTCTTCTTTGCAGAGGCCCTGCTACTACTCCCAGTTGTCAGCCTTCTATTCCCCTTTGGGTTCTTCTTCCAGTTCACAAATAATTATGGAGACATTACCTTGTGAACATTTAAAGGCTCTCCCTCATTATCCTTGATCTTCCCTCCTAGCTTCTTCTTCATCACAATACTCATCAGTCTTCCGTGAAACACCTTAGTCAGGGGTTTTTTGGTGGACTTCTTCAACTCAACTTTTTCTACCCACTTGGAGATTTGATCGAACAAGATAGCTCCAAATTTTATTTGTTTCTTCAGAACTATTGCTGACATTATCTTTAACTGTTGGTCGAGCACAGTATCATGTGCACTATCCTTGCATAAAAAACATTTGCCCACTATCTCTGCAGGGAGTTTGAACTCTTCTGGAAACTCCATCTTCTTCATGTCCTTCAGATTAGGGTTTCTCTGGTACCCCATGATTTCTTTTGCTTATTCTGTATTGACATCATCAAGGCTCTTCAGTCCTTGGTTAGGAAAACCTAGGCATTGATTGAGGTCAGAAGATTTTAACTTCAGAGACTGACTTTTGACCTTGGTAGAAAGGGTCCCGAAGTTTATGGAAGCATTTGAGTAGAACTCTTTAACCAGGTCAACATATATTCAAGTGCTTGCCTCAAGACATTATGAGAGTCCAACTTTTTTTACAAGTTCGAGAATGTCTATGAACTTCTTTTCAGATTTCTCAAACGACTTGGTTCCGAGCTGAATGCCAATGATAACTCGCCAATCTTCCATTTGAATGGTTCGAGGTATATGGGTATATGATTCAGAGGATTCTATGAGGGCTGGCTGATTGTGATTTGGGCAAGGCTCTGGAGGATTAATAGATTTTGGCTTCGATGAGGATTCTAGGGTTTGAAAATGGGAGGGAGAAAGGTTCGATGGTTTCTGATAACTATTTGCAGATTTTGAATTTGTTTTAATCTAACTCTACTTAATCAGTGATGTGTCAACCAACCATTGGTTGCTCGATGTCCAGTAATGAGCTGTAACTCCCCATAACTTTTTAGTTAGATATTTCCTTTAGGAGAGTAGACGTTTAATTGACGTGGATTGACCGTTGACCTTTTTGGTTCATAGAGTAGCATGGTAGAGCAACTATGGACTCTACGTTTTCCTTTGTTAACTCAACGATCAACTTTTAAGAGATGATGCAGTGGATGTTTTTGACATTGATCCTCATCTTGATGCAGCATAGCTTGATCACTGATATATTTTAACTTATCTCCTCATAGTCTGAATGGTTGAGCAATTTTCCCATTTTCCAAGCTCCTTGTGTACTGGAGTGTCTTCTGGTAGGACTGCGATCGTTGAGTCTACTTCTATGATCGCTGAGGTTGCACTACGATAGTTGAAGTTATATTACGATCATTGAGTTCTCTCAACCTCTACTTTGCGATTGTTGACTGTCTTGGTCCTTGAGATGAATTTGATCAAGCAATTCTTCTGGGTTAAGGTAGCTCAGGAAGGGCCAACCTCTTAGAGTGAGCTAAGGGTCAGGTTTGTCCCTGAGGCGCTTTCCAGATGAAGTACTTTAGGAGTTATTTGCACTGACATCTCTTTTGACCTTTTCTGTTGGGGAGGTCCTCTACCAACTTCGGACAATTGCATTTGCTGTAATCGTGGCGTCCACCTGCTTCAACACTGCGATCAGATGTTTGATCGTAGGCACTCCATGATTTTGAGTTGGGTGGTTGATAGGTTATCAGTAGTATATTTTGAGACGTTCCTATTGACTATGAATCTTCATTTGGTTCATCAGCCACAAAGTTTTGAGACTCTATAGCTGGTACATTACTTCATAGTATATCTCAGTGTTGTTGTTTCTCAACAGATCACTGCTCCCCATGGTTGATGCTATTTTCTTAGATGTGATTCCCTTTTCTACATGTTTATTAGAACGCAGCCTTACATATCTCCTTCTGACTGGAATCACCATTATCACTTAGATCTCCCTGTATCGTAGGCATGGATATTTTCAGGACTGATAACTCTACGATCATTTGATAGCACTACGAACGTAGTCTTCTTTGTCAGTCTTGTGAGTATGAAGTTCTGCTCCTGTAATGAGTTCCTCTCGACTGATGCTCGATGATCCTCTGATGTGAGCTTCCTTGAGGATTTTTCTCATATAGTTTGCTTTGCCTGATTTGAGCATATAAGACCCTTTTCATCTTTGGTTGCATGGCCTGCTTCTATATATAGATTAGCAACAATGTGAGCTTCATTCAGTTTAGCTCAGTGGGTCTTCGAGGATAGGCTTGGACATATAAGAATTTTATCAGAATCATTTCTGAACAGTCCTTAGGCTTCTGCTGGTTGAGTCTTCTTGACTGAAGTCTTCTGCTTCAGCATTCCTTAGTGTGGCCAAACAGACCAAGTACCTGCAGGTTTGATACATTTTTATTTTTGGTACCCACAATTAAATGGGTCCTGCTAGGTTTGTTTTCTAAACCTCTGTTCCTCATATTTGGATAATCATCACATTTATTATCAATGGTCATATTCATGCATGCAACTAGTTTTAGATAATACATTTTGAGATGCATGAAGGTGAGTGTGTGTAAGATTTGTCATTTTAATAACACACTCTTTCTTTTTGATGGTTTCATCATTTGCTGAGTTATGTTCACAATGTTTGAGTGTTCACAGAGTGAAAATCAACTCTACGATTTATGTGTATCTTGTTGATTTATAGAGGTGATCAGTTTCTACAAATCATCAAAATACACTTGTAGAACTGATTATACTCAGTGGGTTATCAAACACTTAGAACATAGGTTTGTACATACATACTAAACCATCCGTAAAGATTACTCCACATAGAATTAATTTGGCCTGTGATGCTCTTATGACCTATTTCAGATTTCCTTCAAGATGTCATCTTCAACCTAAAACTTGGATGGAGAGAAAGTTTATAGGCATTTCAGTTTCCATCCTCAGGGTACTTTCTCTCTTTACCTTTTTAGGTAGATTATGACTCCTTAATAGAATACTATTATAATTCAATAGAAGATGCATTTATGATGTACACATTTATAACAGTGAGGAACCGTACCTTTTTACTTCAGTTATTTAACAATTATTTATCTTTAATGTACTGAGTTTAGGCATTGATGTGCATAGTTTCACATTTGCTCCTGACAGCTTGTTGATCCAGTTGACCCTTCAATCAATCAGTCGTGATCTTGAAGATGTAGGCCAAGAGAATCTCAGCAATTTTTAAATCTTTGACATCCTTTAGTTTACAAAGTTTGCACCCAGCTGTTGGTTGGCCAGACATAAGTTTGAGAAGATCTTTTTTCTTCTCTTGATAAGAATTTCTTTATCATGTATGGAATTTTCATCTTTCAGACTGGTGGATGCTTGACCCTTTGTTATTGATGTCTCTTAAGATCTCTCGTCTGGTCTTTAGACTACAAGATTGACTGCAGGCAAGGATTGGTCTTGTTGATGTAACAATCGAGACCATAGACCAATCTGACCCGCTTCAGGTGTATATACACATTTAATCTATACACAATATTTCTAACGTTTGAGCTCATCTGCATATAACAAGTTACTTACTAATAAACTAAGTTTAGAACAATGTTTGTTCCTGGGATCAGACTCAAAGTGATTAACTTTTGAATATTGCATGAGAACATACTCTGGTACCA
This sequence comes from Panax japonicus, assembly GCA_020205505.1. Lineage (NCBI taxonomy): Eukaryota > Viridiplantae > Streptophyta > Magnoliopsida > Apiales > Araliaceae > Panax > Panax japonicus. Next base: position 15,989,030 of record CM035113.1, on the reverse strand, counting down.
ATTGTTAGTTCCCAGTAGGCACAATAGATCTAGAAGGGGGGGGGGGGGTTGAATAGATCCTTTTTAATTTCAAATACTTTTCTCTTTTATTTTGTATTGCTATTACATTAGCATATGACAAACATAAGAATCTTTTTAAGCACAACGGAATAAGTAAAAGATCCCCTTCATTGATATATTCATACTCATACATACATTGTTCGTAGAGTTAGCTTGGTTGTAAGCAGTTAAAACATAAATAGCAGTTATAACAGTTAATAGACATAATGTAAATAACATAAGGTAAAAGACACAAGGGGTTTTAAGTGGTTCAGATACTCAAGCTCCTAATCCACTCTTTTACTTTCAACTAGCAGGATTTCCACTAAGGAAGGGTAGCACCCTGAATCACTAAGATTCCTTTAAAGCCAGCAGCCTTGGGACTTCAGTTCACTAAGAACTCTTCAAGGCCAGCAGCCTTAGAACTCCTCTAGTTCCCTAGGAACTCTTCAAGCCCAGCAGGCTTGAAACTTCTTTTAGTCCCTCCGGACAAGGACCCCTCAGGCCCTGGCTTCTATTGAATTATTTGTTTGTTTATTTGTTTATTGGAGTTGGTGCTGAGCTGCTAAGATGTCTTTATGCTCTGAACATCTTCTGTACTTAGCAGCTTTGCGTGATCACCCTTGAAGTGCAGTTGAGTGTTGCATGATGCTCATCTTCTTTAGTTACTCAACCACTTCGGATGATCCCTTGATGACTGCCTTGAAGATCAATCCTCTTGATACATGATGGCTACACATGATGGGTTTCTAAGATGACTATAAGCTTTATGCTAGGTACTTAGAAACTTTCTCATGCTTGACACCATGATGATGTTTGTGATGTCCCTTCTTGATACTTAATGTCTTCTCATGATGGACTTGCTAAGATGACTGTGAGCACTTCTCTATGGTAATTAGAGTCTTCCCATGATAGACACCAAGATGACATGATGCTCTTCTTTCTCTCGGCAGTTCAGAACACCTTTCAAGTAATAGAACTCTCACTTCTACATTGTAGAATTCTCACTTCTACTTCTTTCTTTGTCTGACTCTAAGTGTTCTTGGTGGATCGTAGAGTGAGCCTTTAGACTCACTATCTTACATGGTTCAGAATAGTCCACCTTTTCTCCAAAACTCAGCAACTCCAGCAACATTCGATCTTTGAAGCTCTAGCAGAATTATACTCCTTCCCAATCCTTCCGTTGAAAAGTAGCCGTTGAAAGCTATTCAAACATCTTCACAGATCTCGAGTTGCTTGAGGTAGACTATAGATGTGACATGTCATAACGTTTCTGACACTGCAGTCTACTGTTTCACCTACCCATTAGAGATGTCACTTTAATGTCTTGGGCAGGTCGAAGACTTTATTTCCTCCTTCTAATTTCTAGATCAGACGTTGTCCTTTTGCATCGATGCTCTCAATAAGCTCTTGTCCGAATATTACCCTTCAGATTGAACTATTGCCAATGCTTCAGTCTTCAGCTATTCAAACTCTACGATTCTGATGCATGTCTTCAAGGACCTGATCATAGTTTCATGTTGACTGGTAGAGACAACACTACGATCTTGAAGAGTGTTGATTGGACCTTCAATGTAGAATACCTCTTCCTTCTCTTGTGCAGTGCTTCAAAACTTCTATTTGCTTCGACTGTTCTCAGATGCTGATGGCTTGATTCTTTGCTCTGGTCCCTTCTGAATATCAAGACACTTCAGATTTGTGGCGCGTCTAGCTCGCTTTTTCCTTGTGATCTCCCGTTCACTTATCATCAATGTACTGACCCAATGCTTTATCACTTTAGCCTTGTTCTTCAGAAGCTGACTAGTATCTCTGTGTGTACTCCATCAGTTCTTTCTTTGTTTGCCAAACACTACGATCCTGAATACTTCCAAGATCCTGAATACTTCCAAGATCGTTGTCATCTTATCACATGACAGCTACTGCACTTGTTGACTTTCTTTAGTCAGTTATTGAAGTCTTCTTATGATAAACTTGTGGAAGACTTCATCTTGAATTGCTTCTTCAACTCAATCTTGATGCTGATTGGGTTGATGCTTGGATCTTCTGTTAGTATACATGCCATTTGTTGAGTTTTCTCTGGTTCCCTTTAGGTGGGATGTATCTTTGCAGTGCCAACCAGAGGCTTTGTTCCTTTGGATATTCTGGGAGTGCTCATTAGTTGAGAATCGTATTTGCTCTACGTTTCTGCCTATGCATTATGAGCACAATTGTTGAGGTCATAGTTCTGCACTCTACGATTCAGCTTCGGCTGTGTAGACCCTACGACTCTTAGATCAGATCTTGACACTCCACGATTTCTGCCTTGTGCTTGTTGTCTTCATTTGATCTTGCTCGACTATGATCTCTGCATGTAATCAATAGACTCTACGACTCAGAGTGTAGTCTACGATCCTTGACTTGGCTTCGGCATCAGTAGACTTTTATGACTCCGAGTGTAGTCTACGTTTCTGACTTGGCTTTGGCATCAGTAGACTCTACGACTTCGAGTGTAGTCTACATTTCTGACTTGGCTTCGGCAGATGTTCGGTCGGCTCGTAGGCAGGCTGTCTCTACGATTCTGAATATGACTTCCTCAGCTAACTTCGGCCCTGAGGAAGTTCTACTTGATACACTATGATCCTTTATCGTTTCTCCTGGCAGTCTATGAACTCTGAGATCTACTATCTTGCAGACTACGATTCTGTCTCGACAGCTCTTGAGTTCTCCTTAACTCTCCTGGCAGACTATAATTTCTGGTGTAGTGCTCAACGATCAGACAAGCCTATCTATTACATCATAAGATCAACCGAACATGCTTGATCTTTCTATGTTTATAGTCCTTGTACATCAATTCTTTTCAAGGACTTAACAAAGCTATTTTGCTTATGTAGGATCAACCTAACATACTTGATCAATTCATTCTAAGTCCTTGTACACATGTTTCTATTATCTATCAAAGGACTTTACAACTTTTCTTAATGCAAGCATACTTGTATATTCATTCATATATATCATAATCAAATCATATATAAATAGGAATAACATTCACATGCTTATTCCTGACAGAGTTTTACTTGTCTGTCAATAGGAATTCCTATAGTGATAGTATTACAAGTGATCCTTGAACTTGAGGTCATCATAGTATCTTGTGTATGATAAGTTATACTTTGACTTATTCCTTAAGACCCTTAGGGCATATCAAATGGTATGCTTGGGTATAATAAGTTGTATATGGAGATAATGTATGATCAATAAAAAACCTATCGCTTCTAATAAAAGAAGAGAAATGTCCTATGTGATTCGATAAATGACAACCCAATAGACCTTGGCCAAAGCAGAATGAAATTAGAAAGGAGTTTCTAATTTACATTATTTGGTGTTGTGCATTTAAGAGTCGAAATACATATAATTAAAAAAAATAAGACTTGACAGTAATTCCATGTCTTATATTTAATTGAGACATTATATGGTAGTAGGATTGAATTGTACGGTAACTATTTACTCAAAGGTTCTTTTATGTTTAATGTTGAAATATATATTATCTGGAAAGTCGTTAATCGCTCGGGAGGCTTATCCCTATTGTATAATAAATATTATTTATTTAAATAAATTAATATTTTAATTTATTTATTTAACTAAGATTAGAATTGTTCTAATTGATTTATTCACAACCGGTTTAATATGGAGAACCTAAATGATCACACCATAAAAGGAAGAATAATTGTTTAAAAAATTAATGACAAAATCTGTAAGACCCCAACTTATTATAAATAAAATCGAATTTCCTCTAATTATTATTGTGAATAATAAGGTGTTAAATTGATAAAATATTTTGGTTATGGGTGAAATGTGCAAATTTTACAAAATAAGTAAGTGGTTATTAAATAATCATTGTTGTCGAGGAATATTCGTTTGGTCGTGGAATATTCTTGTTGTCGGGGAATATTCGTACGATGGCGTAGTCATTTGTGGGCCCCATAACAGAATAACTGTCGGATGAAGAAAACGACAAGTTTGAGTATTTATAAATAATGGCGTAGTTGTTACCGTTAACACTGTTGGAATACCCGGTGGTTAAAATACAGTAATACGCGTGGATGCACAATATTTTTGAATTATTGATTCTTACCTAAGAAGACACTACTCAATAATTTTTACAGTAATTACTATTCAATATTTTATTTTATTGATTCAATAATTGTTGCGTTGATATTTTATATTATTGTTATTTCAATAATTGTCACTGCACAGTATTTTCCATTATCAGATCAATAATTCATATTATTTGAATAATATTATTAGATAGCATTATTGGCAATGTCTAGAAAGTTCTGTCAATGATAGGATTGGTCACCTAATTACGCGGCAGTAAGGAGAAATTCTTATTGGAAAGCCCCCTCTTTCCTGGGAACGGCCTGGTTGTCATAAATGTGATTCTGTAATATTATTTGTGAATAATTAATTATTGATTCATATGATAAGGAAATATTTATTTTATATGGATATAAATGTTGGATATATTTATTGTAGTTAAAAATGAAGGAGTTAATGTTGAGGTGTTTTATCAGTATTTTTGTCGGAATGAAGGTATTAAAAATTAAACCAGTATTTTTGAGATATATTACGTGAGTTATAATTTTTAATCCGACCGTTGGATCGTTGTGATTTTTGGATATGTTATACATATATAAGTTGAGTATATGTCCACAAATTTAGAACCGTTAAAAATGAACGTATGATTTGTTATGAATTTTAAGAGGTGACTGGTTCAGAAATTGTTGAAGTATCTGAATTCAGCATTTTGGTAGAAAATTCTAGAATTGGGGGGCCCCACTTTTGGTTGGTAAGAAATGTGCTAGAATTTTTATTCAAATGTGGTGGGTGGGAATAGTAGCAGGTAAAGCCATCAGGTTGCAGGTCAAGTCTGCTTCGGCATGCTAACATTTTCCTATAAATAGAGGGCTAAGTTAGAATTGAAAATCACACCAGAAACATAAGTTTTATCTCTTTCTCTCTCTATATTATCGAGCGTATTTTGTGAGTATTTAGATACTTTGTGAGTTTCTATTTTTCAGTACAAGTTTTTATCAGCACTATATCCGAAATTCAGTCAGAAGTACGGTTATTTTGAGGTAAGAGATGTTATTTTCTTCATATATGATATTATTTCTTCAATATCATTATGCCGAAGTATTGATCTGAACTTTTTATCAAATTTGGAACTTTTTGTGTCGGGGTTACTATTCACGTATATGACACTATTCACGAATACAACACTATTCACAAAAAAATGAAATTTTTTCTTTTTGTCCAAGATGTCTATTATGGTTAATATCTTTGATTGTATCCATGTTTTGATCTTTATTCTTGAATTTTGCTTCAAAATTGGTTATTATGGAGTATTATTGATCTTGGATAAACTGTTATACGAATCCCTACTATTTGTCCTTCTGTCTCACTGGATTCATTTTCTTTAAAATATTTTTCATCATCCTCAATCCTAAATGATGATATTACTAAATATCTTTGGCATGTAGTGCAAAGATAAATGATTAACTGATGAATATCTTTGGTCCGTAATGCAAAGATGAACAGGTGTTGAGATGAACATGACCAACTGATGATACAAATGAATATCTTTGGCCTGTAGTGCAAAGATGAATATTTGATTCAAGATGTATATTGATTGATGTTACATGGATAAAATATTGATGATGGACTTTTAAATCTTAGAAGATAGTGGAATTCTTTCTCTACTTGACTCTTCTAATGGATTGCTGTTTCCGCTGCAGTTGTTGATCTAAAACTTGTTGTCTATTATATTTTATCAGATTTTTTCCTGTTGAAGACTAATGATAATTTTTTGTATATTATCTTAGTCATAATATTCTTTACTAGGCTAGTTGAGCTCACCCTTTTTCTTTTTGTTCCATTTTTCTTCTTAGGAGGTGAGAAAATAGCATGATCTAGTCGAGATATGGAGTGATGGTTCTAGAAAGATGTTTTAGCAGTCCTCACTATTTCTGTAAAATATTGTTTGAATAATTGTAATGAGGACTTATTTGAGTGTGGATATTGTCTAGAAGACAATATTTGTATTTAAACTCACAGTATGTGTTGTCGTATTTTGCACTATAATTGTATTATTGAAATTGTAGTTTACTTTCTATACCATGTATTTGGCGACTCAAAATGGGTGTTGTATACCTATTTTGGGGGCGTCATAGTTGGAATCAGAGCTTAGGGATATGGTCTCTGGCGGAGATCGGGGAATAGAACTAGGAGGGGAGAGATGAGTAAATCCTTCGCTAGTGTGTCATATCTAAAGCTTATTTGTTGGTCAGTCATAATATAGGAATATTATGTGATATGTTAATTTGTTTAATCAACCCTTGTTTTATGGCAGTATTTAAGAATGGCTGCTGAGAAAGTTAACAATGGAGTGTATGAGACTATGGAACAACATTTAGTCACAAACCAGGAGAACGTACAACATGAAGGCAATATTCCTCTTATAAATAACACTACCTAACAAACGATAAATGATGGAATGTTTAGGAGCTTTTTGCAGATCATGTAAAATCAGACGAGGGAGACTCGTGTACAAATTACGGGTGGAAGTGATAACAACACGCGGTTTGTCACAGCCAAGTAGTTCAGGAGTTGGGACCACCAGAATTTATTGGAAAGTCAGATCCGATCAAGTCAGAAATGTGGGTCAAGCAAATTACCAAGATATTCAATATCTTGGGATACACGAAGAAACAGAAGGTTCTATTTGCCACCTTTATGTTCCGCGGTGAGGCAGACTACTGGTGGGAGTCTTTGAAGCGTACCCAGCCTGCTGCACTCAACATGTCTTGGGAAACGTTTCAGAAACTATTCAATGACAAGTACTTTCCTGAAAGTATTCGTCATATGAAGGAGGTAGATTTTATCAGACCGAAACAAAACAACATGACGGTGTCCCAGTACGAGGCGAAGTTCGCTGAGTTATCCAGGTTTACACCTCATTTGGTAGAGAATGAGGAACGAATGACAAGGATGTTTCTAAGAGGTCTAAAACTAGAGATTCGTCAATACCTTATCTCTCATAAATTTTCTCTGTATTCAGATGTTGTCAATAGGGCTCAATTATTAGAATGAGATAGTGAATATGTTCAACCGAGGGACCACAACCAGGGTCATACCGGTGACAGAAATCATCAGAGCGATGATAACCAACGAGGAGGGAAAAATATGAACAAAGGCGGTAACCACTCGGGTGGTCATCGTGGCCATGATAATAGGAGAGGTGAGTCAAGTGGAAATTTCAGAAAGAGGAGATTCAACAATGACGGGAAGACATCAGCAGCAGCACCAACACCAACAACAAATTCTAGGGGAGGAGAACGACCGCTAGTTAGATGTTATAAATGTAGGAAAGAGGGACATATCAGCCCAAACTATCCACAACAATCCAAGGTATGTTACAACTGTGGAAATGAAGGCCACATAGCTCGGGATTGTTCTGTAGCAAAACCAAGTTCAACGGGGATGGTGACTCCAAGGGCTGTCCCGAATAAGTCGAAATTAGCGGTTCCTGGAAGAGCGTTTGTTGTGACTGGCCAAAACGTGAGGAACCCGAACGAGGTGATCACGGGTAAGCTAATCTTGAATTCTTGTGAAGTTTATACCTTACTAGATACCAGTTCTACACATTCATTTATCTCTCCTGCTTGTGCTCAACGTTTAAACTTGACTCCGGAGAAATTAGTCTTTGATTTATCAGTGGAGACTCCGTCAGGAGAAACTTTCATTACGTCCACTGTTTATAAATCTTGCTTAATCCAAGTTGGCACCATCACATTACCTGTGGATCTTATCTCTTTAAAGATACTTGCTTTTGATGTGATTTTAGGAATTGATTGGTTAACTACTCATCATGCCAAAATTGATTATTTTTGTAAGGTTGTTAGTTTTCATATTCCTAACCAACCTGTCATACGAATTCGAACAACTAAACCACTAAAATCATTCACTGTCATATCAAGCCATAAAGTTATTCGTTTATTGAAAAACGGATGTCAAGCTTTCTTAGCCCATGTTATGGATTTGAACAAAGACAAGTCATATTTGAATAATATTTCTGTTGTTAGAGAATTTCCTGATGTATTTCCTGAAGAACTTCCCGGTCTACCCCCAGAACGTGATGTTGAATTCTTTATTGTCCTTGAACCGGGTACAAAATCCATTTCTAAAACCCCATATCGAATGGCTCCTATTGAACTTCAGGAGTTAAAAGTCCAGCTACAGGAATTGTTAGACATATGTTTTATTCGTCCTAGTTCATCTCATTGGGGTGCTCCTGTTTTGTTCGTAAAGAAGAAAAATGGGAGTATGCGACTTTGTATTGACTAACGAGAATTAAATCATGTCACCATCAAGAATAGGTATCCGCTACCTCGCATTGATGACCTATTTGACCAGTTACAAGGAGCACAATTCTTTTCAAAGATCGACCTTCATTCTGGATATCATCAGTTGAAGATTAAAACTGAGGATATTCCAAAGACTGCCTTCAGAACTCGGTACGGGCATTATAAATTCTTAGTCATGTCTTTTGGATTGACTAATGCTCCTGCTGCTTTCATGGATATGATGAACCTAGTATTCAAGTAATATTTGGATCAGTTCGTTGTTGTCTTTATTGATGACATCCTCATCTATTCCAAAAGCTGTGAAGATCATGAGCACCATTTGAAGCTGATACTTGAAAGGCTTCGTGAAAACAAACTTTATGCCAAGCTAAAGAAATGCGAGTTCTGTTTTGAGGAAGTAGCATTCCTTGGGAACGTGGTGTCAAAACGTGGAGTATCTTTTGACCCGAAGAAGATTGAAGCAATATAAAGTTGGGAGCAACCGAAGTCGGTGACCAAAGTACGCAGCTTTCTGGGCTTAGCTGGTTATTATCAGAGATTCGTGGAAGGATTTTCTCGAATCGCTACTCCGTTAACTCAGCTGACTCGGAAAGATATAAAATTCGTATGGAGCGAGGAATGAGAAAAGAGTTTCCAAGAGCTCAAGAGGAGACTCATTTCGACACCTGTTCTGGCAATACCATCTGGTTCAGATGGATTTGTTATATACAGCGATGCTTCAGGCAAAGGGTTATGATGTGTTCTCATGCAACATGGGAAATTCACAGCATATGCCTACACGATAATCAAAGAATTGAGAGGAATTACCTAATCATGATTAGAGTTGGCAGTAACGTAGTAGAGTTAGTCGTTTTGCGTTAAAATTTAGAGAACACTACCTTATGGGGAGCATTGTGGGACATCTATACAAACCATAAAAGCCTCAATATTTCGTCACCCAAAAAGAAACTCAACATACGACACCTGACGTTGGCTTGAACTAGAAAGATTCGATCACACTATTCAATATAATCCTGAAAAAACGAACTTGTAGCTGACCGCTGAGTTGAAGCTCATATGCGAGTACGAGTGCTGATATTTGTCACTGCAAAGGGACATTCGGTGAATGACTGCAAAGGATGGGTTAGAATTAAAGATCCAGGGACTAATGATGATTGCAATATACGAGGAGAAAACTGACTTTAATCGATAAATTAAGCTGCTCAAGCTACGGACCTAGGGCTGATACGTATGAAGAAGAAATTGCAAGAAGGAGCTATTCCAGAAGCGAGAATCGATGAAGAAGGAATACTTAGATTCAACCCCAGACTTTGTGTTCCTAACGACTTTGATTTGAAGCATAGAATCATGATGGAGGCACACACACACCATTTGTAATCCATCTCGGGAGTACCAAAATGTATCATGATATTCGACACACATTTTGGTGGAACAATATAAAGAGAGAGATCGCAGAGTTTATCTCGAGGTGTTTAACCTGTCAACGTGTAAAGGCGGAGCATCAAGTGCCAAAGGGTCCAATGAAACCACTTGAGATTCTGGAATGGAAATGGGAACACATTACCATGGATTTCGTTACGGGTCTTCCCAAGGTTTCTCAAGGCATAAATGCGATTTGGGTTATTGTTGATAGATTAACCGAGTCTGCCCATTTCTTGCCTATACGAGAGACTTATTCCCTTGAACGTCTAGCTAGTATATACGTGAATGAGATTGTGAGATTGCATGGCATGTCAGTATCCATAGTTTTGGATCGTGACCAAAGATTCACTTCACGATTTTAGGTTAGCTTGCAGAAAGCTCTGGGCACGGATTTACGATTCAGTTCGGATACCATCCTCAAAGGATGGAAAATCAGGAGAGGTCTTTCAAACCCTTGAAGATCTATTAAGACTTTGTGTCTAGATTTTCAAGACGTTGGGATAAGTACTTGCTACTGGGAATTCTCCCCAAAACAACAGTACAGGAAAGTATAGGTGGGGCTCATTGAACGCATTTATGGCGAACGTGTCACTCTCGTCTGCTGGGACGAGGTGGGAGAAGCACCTTTGTGGGCCAGAATTTATCCATTAACTTAGTACGCATAACTACAGAACAAGATCCAAATGATCACAAGTATAAAACGACACAAGATCGACAAAAAGAGTTATGCGGATCTTATCGAAAACAGACGTGGAATCATATTGGGGATATGTATTGTTATGTGTTGCACCATGGAAGGGAGTTACAAGATTTGGGAAGAGAGGAAAACTCACAATCATGATTTATTGCCATTTGAGATTCTTGATCCGCATAGGAAAAATGGGCCTATAGACTCGCATTACTCTAGGTTACTTCGTGTTCATAATGTTTTTTCAAATATCATGCTTCGTAAATATATGAAAGACCGACCCTATATTGCTTTATAACCAGACGAGATAGCCAAAGATTAACGTACAAAGGAAGTACTTGTTAAGATTCTTGGATTAGGAAAAGAGCATGTCCTACGCAGAAGGTTATACCAAAAAGTTAAGGTTTGTGGGGAAACAAGCTATTGAAGAGGAGAAATGACCTGGGAGTTAGAAGCGAAATTGAAATCGAGTATCCACCTTTTCCGAAACACCATGGCTCCGTACTCAATTTCGAGGATGAAATATATAGAAGGGGAGGTTGTTTGTAAGACCCAAATTATTATAACTAAATCTCATTCCTTTAATTATTTGTGAATAATAAGGTATTAAATTGAGATCATATTTTGGTTATGGGTGAAATGTGAAAATTTTGCAAATAAGTAAGTGGTGATGAAAAATAATCCTTGTTGTCGGAGACTTATCGTTGCGTGGAATAATCTGTGTGTTCGGGGAATATTAGTACGACGGCGCAGAGTCATTTGTGGGCCCCTTCTAACAGAATAACTGTAGGATTGAAAAGAAAAGACACGTTTGAGTTTTATAAACTAACGGGCGTGTTGTACCGTTAACCACTGTTGGACTACTGGTGGGTTAAATACTGTCTATGCGTAGATGACAGTATTTTGAATTTTTTTTATTGATTCTACGTAAGGAGACACTACTCAATAATTTTTCCAGGAATTGCTGTTCAATATTTTATTTTATTGATTCACTTAATTGCTGCGTGATATTTTAATTATTGTGTTTCAATAATTGTTTCATTGCACAATATCCCATTATAGATCATAATTATATATTGAATCATATTATTAGATAATATTATTGGCAATATCTAGAAAGTTCTGTCAAGGAGAGATTTGGTCACTTAATTGCGCACCAGTAAGGAGAAATTCTTATTAGAAAGCCCCCTCTTTCCTGGGAACGGCTTGGTTGTCATAAATGTGATTCTGTAATATTATTTGTGAATAATTAATTATTGATTCATATGATAAGGAAATATTTATTTTATGTGAATATAAATGTTGGATATATTTATTGTGGTTAAAAATGAAGGAGTTAATGTTGAGGTGTTTTATCAGTATTTTTGTCGAAATGAAGGTATTAAAAATTAAACCAGTGTTTTTGAGATATATTGCGTGAGTTATAATTTTTAATCCAAATGCTGGATCGTTGTAATTTTTTGATATGTTATACATATATAAGTTGAGTATATGTCCACAAATTTTGAACCGTTAAAAATGAGCGAATGATTTGTTATGAATTTTAAGAGGTGACTGGTTCAGAAATTGTTGAAGTATCCGAATTTAGCATTTTGGTAGAAAATTCTAGAATTGGTGGGCCCCACTTTTGGTTGGTAAGAAATGTACTGGAATTTTTATTCAAATGTGGTGGGTGGGAATAGTAGCAGGTAAAGCCATCAGGTTGCAGGTCAAGTCTGTTTCAGCGTGCTAATATTTTCCTATAAATAGTGGGCTAAGTTAGAATTGAAAATCACACCAGAAAATAAGCTTTTACTCTCTCTATCTCTATATTATCGAGCGTATTTTGTGAGTATTTAGATACTTTGTGAGTTTCTATTTTTCAGTACAAGTTTCTGTCAGCACTATATCCGAAATTCAGTCAGAAGTAACGTTATTTTGAGGTAAGGGATGTTATTTTCTTCATATATGATATTATTTCTTCAATATCATTATGCCGAAGTATTGATCTGAACTTTTTATCAAATTTGGAATTTTTTGTGTCGGGGTTACTTTTCACGTATACGACACTATTCACGTATACTGCCCTATTCATGAATACGACACTATTCACTGAAAAATGAAATTTTTTTCTTTTTGTCCAAGATGTCTATTATGGTTACTATCGTTGATTGTATCCATATTTTGATCCTTATTCTTGAATTTGGCTTCAAAACTGGTTATTATGGAAGTATTATTGATCTTGGAGAACTGTGTATACGATTATCCCTACTATGTCCTTTGTCTCATGGATTCGTTTTCTTTAAAATTATTTTCATCATCCTCAGTCCTAAATGAATGTTTTATATAATAAATATCTTTGGTGTAGTGCAAAGATAAATGATTAACTGATGAAGATCTTTGGCCCGTAGTGCAAGCAGAACAAGTGTTGAGATGAACAACGACCAATAGTGATACAAATGAATATCTTTGGCTTGTAGTGGAAAAGATGAATATTTATTCAAGAGTATATGATGATGTTACAGGGATAAAATATTTGATAATGGATTTTAAATCTTAAGAAATATTTGGAATTCCTTTCTTCTACTTGACTCTTCTAATGATTGCAGTTTCGCTTGGAGTTGTGATCTAAAAACTTGTGCTATTGATACTTTATAGATTTGCCGTGTTGAGACTAATGATAATTTGCGTTATTATATGTATCTAGTCTAATATTCTTTACTGGGCTAGTTGAGCTCACCCTTTTCCTTTTTGTTCCATTTTTCTTCTCAGGAGGTGAGAACATAGCAAGATCTAGTCAGGGTATGGAGTGATGGTTCTAGAAAGATGTTTTAACAGTCCTCACTATTTCTGTAAAATAGTGTTTGAATAATTGTAACGAGGACTTATTTGAGTGTGGATATTGTCTAGAAGATAATATTTGTATTTAAACTCACAGTATGTGTTATCGTATTTTGCACGATAATTGTATTATTGAAGTTGTAGTTTGCTTCCTGTACCATGTATTTGGCAACTCAGAATGGGTGTTATATACCTATTTTGGGGGCGTCACATAATCGTAATAATAAGTTAAGTATATTTAATTTAATCTGTTGTGATAGAATAAATTAAACATCTTAATATTTATTATTTAATATTTTTGGAAATATTAAATATAAATTAATAAGACGTGTCTTATTATTTTTACTATTATTATTATTATTTAATTTCTAAAAGAGTTTGGGAATTAATTAATAAAAGTACTCTCATATATTCCTAATAAGATTAGGAAGTTAAATTAATTAGAAGAGTTTAATTAATTATCCTTAATAAGATTAAGGATCTTAATTAATTAAAGAAATTTAATTAATTAAACAATACCCTATTTTTTTTTAATTAGATTAGAAGGGTTAACTTATATCTTTATAAGAGGAGTCTTATATCAGATATCGTTAGACGTGATTCCAATTATTGGAGAGTACGCTCTTTTTCTATGAGAGATAGAAAAACTAGGATTTTGTCAAACACCCATTTTCTTGAATCTTTCTTCTTCCTCGGTAGATCACCTCTAGAAGCCAAATAGTTGGGTGATTAACGTTGATCAAAGGAAGTGACCAAACATGGTGAATTCAAGTTGAACGTGAAAAGATTGGAGGTGAACTTGTACCTGAGGAAGCTTGAAACTTCAAGTGTATGATTCTTGCTCTTCTTATTTTCATTTAATTAATAATTATGCATCAAGGATGATCCGAATATATGGTTTGTAAAAATTTTAAAGTCTAATTTTCCATGCTTCCACTTAATTTGTGTAATTTGATTGTGTTCATGAATATTAAAAACCTAATAGTGGTATCAGAGCCAAACCTTTATGCGAATTATTAATTATTTTAATTTGATATGTGTTTAGAACAAAATTTTTGGACATAATTTATTATATAAAATTTATTAAAAAAAATATCACAAAAAGGCTGATACATAGCAGGACACGTGAATCACTTAGACTTTTAACAGGATGTGTGAATCTTCTCATATGATATATGTCACGTGGCCCAAGATCTTGTTATCTATTTAAAAGCCACATGCACCACTTCTTCCTGAACATGAATCATGGATGTATCATGAATAATAACATTATCATATATATATATATATATATATATATATATATATATAGTCCGGATCTTAAGCTCACCCCTTATCCAATTCACCCGAGCTCACCCCCCTTTAGCGATGGACCCGGTGACGGTTCGGTCATACAACCGTCGTCTATACTTTTAGCGACGGACAATATATAGCGTCGCTAAAAATATAGGCTACGATTGTATGACCAAACCGTCGTCGGGTCCGTCACTAAAATGGGGTGAGCTCAGGTGAGTTGGATAATGGGTGAACTTAATATCCGGACCATATATATATATATATATATATATATATATATATATATATATATACAGTCCGTCTCTAAAGCGAACCTTAAAGAACGAACTAAAGACGAACCGTCGTCTTTGGTGTCTATGGCAACGGTTCGATCCGTCGACATAGCCATGTAGTCTTTGGCGATGGGTCGTACCGTCGCCATAGACACCAAAGACGACGGTTCGTCTTTAGTTCACTTTTTAAAGTTCTCTTTAGAGCCTCTCCATATATATATATATATTGAATTTTTATTATTCAATTTGATAAATGTTATTTATTAATACATATGGTGGTGTGTATGATAATAAATGAGATTGATTATGAACTATTGACTAATGTGATTGGATTTTATTTTAGTTGGATGCATGAATGTATGTTTTTCGAAATGAGGTTAAGTTACCTGTCTTCTTAATTTTTCTTAATGTGAATTTCTATCTCTCTCCCATATACTTCCCCTGACTGGTTGATCACAGTTCATTATTTTAAATAGTTTTGTAATAGGCTAGTTAGTATTAATTTGATCCAGACTTGGAGATCACAGCGAGCAAGGAACGCTGTGCAGCCTTCCTCTTGTGCATAATGGCGCCCTGAGTTTTAAATATAATTATTATAATTTAAATAGAATTCTTTCACCCCTAGGGTTTGACTTTTGGTCATCTTGGCGGCTCAAGTGAACCAAACTAGAATAAAAGTCCACTAAATCAATCGGGGTATAAATATAGTATGTATATGCATGCTTATCATATATATATTAATTATTATTGCAAAACATTCACTTCCATGTTAATTACTATATCGCGTATATATATATATATATATATAATCTGTGTGTGGTTGTGTGTGTGTGTGTGGTGCGCGCGCTGCGCGCTAAACAAGATCAGATAAATTAATAACAAAACCCTCAAATAAATTATATTAAGTCCTAAGCGTTCAAAGATATTTGGAATATCTAACGTCGCCTTCTAGCATGATAAAAATAATAGAGTATCAATTAATTATTATAAGTTTGTTGTGTCACCACAAGGCTTATCTTAATTCCTTGTGATGTTAATTTTATCACATTTGATGCTTATAAAGAAAATTGAAGAATGTTGTTTTGTTGTGTCACCACAAGGATAATATTTTTCTTTTTTGAATATATGGAGTGCTAGGTTGGACTTAACTTTGATAATTTTGATTCGGATGTGCAACCACTTGATCAAAATAATCTAAGAGGCAAAATACAAGGAATTGCATAGTTGATATAATTGACAAGAGTTGTCTACCTATTTATTTATATATAGTTTGTTGTGTCATCACAAGGCTATATACATTTGAAATGGGATCCTTATTCTTACTAGCATATCTTCAATTAGATATTGCCGAACTATATATATTGAGGGTAATATAGTTTGAAGAAAATAGCGGGGGATACCAATTTAAAATAAGACCTAATTTATTTTGGTAATTAATAAAAGAATGTATGCTAAAATGTTGTTAATTATAAATTCATTTATAGAGTTTTACAATGTCTAAATTACTATCACTGCGTAGCATATTAATTGCTAAATTAATCAGACCGAATTAAACGGATTGGTTAAGGAAATTGAGAATAATTCTCACGGCTGAAAAGTTATCTTATGTCCTTAATACGCCTATCCCTGCAATGGTTGTAGACAATTCCTTTAAGGAAGAGATTGCTACTTTTAGAAAGTGGCAATATGATGCACAGTTGGCTCAATGCATCATGCTCGCATCCATGAGTAACGAGCTTCAGCGTCAGCATAAAACTATGGATGCTCTTACTATACTCCTGCACATCAAGTAATTGATGGTGAGAAAAGTAGGACTAATAGATATTAGATATTTAAGGAGCTCTTCCGATCTAGAATGACTGATGACACTATAATACAGACAAAAGTCCATTATCAATTTGATTAAATAATTAGGACAACGAGTTTTTTCATGGATGGGAAGTTGTACCAAGATTTGATCTTTCACTCACTCTCGGACTCCTTTCACAATTGTTGTGAATTTTTCATATAAACAAGCTAGATATCAGCCTCGCAAATTTGCTTAACATGTTAAAAAATGTTAAGAGTCACTTTCCAACCAAGAAAGACCAAGTCTTACTAGTAGGGGCCAAAGGGCCTGGTAGGAATAAGCATGTGAATGTTATTCCTATTACATATGATTTGATTATGATATATATGAATGAATATGCAAGTATGCTTGCATTAAGAAAAGCTGTAAAGTCCTTTGATAGATAATAAAAACATGTGTACAAGGACCTAGAATGAATTGATCAAGTATGTTAGGTTGATCCTACATAAGCAAAACAGCTTTGTAAAGTCCTTAAAAAGAAATGTTGTACAAGGACTATAAACATAGAAAGATCAAGCATGTTAGGTTGATCTTATGATGTAATAGATATGCTTGTCTGATCGTCGAGCACTGCACCAGAAATCGTAGTCTTCCAGGAGAGTCAAGGAAAACTTGAGAGCTGATAAGTAGGTTTTACACCTAATTATGGAGTACCAATTCATGCTAACTATGCCCATCTCAAGTACATTTTAGTAGGTTTTAGTTGTATTTCATGTTAATTTGCATTAGGCTTACTTAAAACTCCTTTTGGTGAATAAGTGTAGGAATCGGCCTATTTTGGTGGTGTTATAGGGCACGAGGCTAATGGATGGCTAGACGAGGCAAAAGATAGGATGTGCATGGCTATAATTGAGTGGATCATGGATGAACAAGCATAGATAAACATAGGACATTTTAGTAGCAGCAGCAACGTTGCAGAACCAAGCTCAGGAGCAGGATCAGAAGACAACAACTGCAAGCCACGCGGCAAAGAGAGTTTGAAGACGGGCGCCCGCGTGAGTACCCAGCCAAACCAAACTCAAACTAGGGAGCGCGCACCCGCGCGAGAGCCCAGCTGAACATCAGGACTTACTGCAAGTCTCGCACCCGCGCGAGTAATAGGCTGGAGGAGCGCGCAGCCGCGCACGAGGCCTAAAGCTGCTTATTTGTTTTATTTTATTTCCAATTTTTAAGGGTTGTAATTGATATAAAATGATTTTTTGACTTGTGTCAGGGGTATCACTTGACAATTATTCAACTTTATTCGTATTCTTTACATCGTAATTAGGGTTTATTCTCTGGGGGAGATTCCAACGTAGAAGGAGTCCAAAACTCTACTTTTCTACTCCTTCTTGGGATTTTCTACCAGAGTGGATTATTATTATTATTATTTTGCTGGAATCTTATGAGGATTTGAATATTGATCTATGTTCAGCAATTGGGTTTGATTGTTTCTACCTTTCATCTTTCAATTGTTTGATTATTAATCATGTTTAGATTTGATCCCATAATGGCTTTTGGTTCAGTCATGAACTAAACTCCATTATGGGATTCTAACGGATTTTAATATGTAGTTTGATTGCATGCTTGAATGCTGGATTATTTTACATATCATATGGGATGTCTATCATGATTATTTTGCATGTATGAATGCTTGATCACAATTCGTTTCAGTATTTGAATTGAATTGACAATGAACATGCAAATATGGATTGTAATCATGATAATATACGTATATAGGGCTGTGTTATATAGCTTATGTATTTCGTGAACTAGATAGACATATACTGTTTCACCGTATAAGTTAGAATAAGGGCTTGAACTTAAAATCAATATAGTTGCAATTTCATATAGACATATAGTGAGTTTGGTTATATTGATGATTACATAGAGTCTATCATCTATGGATGTTATGTAAGTAGGTCTTAGTGCATTAAAAAATGGCTAATACTCTTTTAGTGCTCTTGGCTACTTTCCTGTGATATGTGAACAAGTCATGCATGATAGTGGCGATTGAATGAAGTATTAAATGAAGTTGGGATCCCATTAATTCCAGATTTGATTTATTCCGTTTATTATTTTAGTTGTTATTTGCTATTCGAGAACAAACCAATCTTAGTCATTAATTTGAGCATATAAATATAGTGAATTAATTAATGCGTAGTGATTTGAATTAAACAACTTTCTCTGTGGGATCGATACTTTACTTGCTCTGTATTGCTTGTTGACGCATGTATGCTTGCATGAGTTAGAGCTCTTTTGTTAAGACTAAAAAAGAGGCAACAAGTTTTTGGCGCCGTTGTCGGGGAAAGGCATTTAATTTAGTAGTACTATCATTAGTTTTAAGCTATATTATATGACTTAGACAATTCTAGTCTTATTTCATTTCAGTTTTTATTTTTGTTTCAGGAACTTGGATAAATTTTTATGCGCACACGGTCAACTTATCCTGATTTAACACCTGTTCAGGATAACATAAACGGGAGAGGTTGGAAAGTGAGTGTTCGTAGAAATTGACAAATACAGTTGGAAAATACGACAGTTAACATGGAAGCCGAGGTACAAGGAGAAGATTAACTAGAGGAGCATAGGGCTCTGAAGGAATATTCCATGCCCAATATAAATGGACTACAGTCTAGCATCGTCAGACGAGCGATAGCAGCCAATACATTCGAGATAAAAACTGGCACTATTCAAATGGTGCAGAATACAGTTCAGTTTGGGGGTGCTGCTATAGATGATCCGAATGAACACCTGTTAAGTTTCATCGAAATTTGTGATACATTCAGATACAACGGTGTGACGGAAGATGCTATTAGACTAAGTTTGTTTCCATTCTCATTGAGGGATAAAGCGAAAAGTTGGCTTCATTCTTTGCCAACAGGATCTATAACTACATGGGAGGACTTAGCACAGAAGTTCTTAACTAAGTTCTTCCCAATGGCTAAGACTGAAAAGATGAGGACAACGATCTCTCAGTTTGAGCAACAACAGGGCGAGTTTTTATATGACGCATGTGAGAGATACAAAGAAATGCTGAGGAAGTGTCCATATCACGGTATGCCTATAACCTGATCGAGACAATGGCAACCAACAATTTCTAGAATCTTACATCTCGGATGCCACAACCCAAAGTTGCAGGTGTGTTGGAGGTTGATGCTATTACTCAGTTGTCAGCACAGATGGCAGCCATGACAAAGAAGATAGATACTTTGGCAGAAGGAAAAGTAAAGACGGTTGCCTTCGTATGTGAGATTTGTACGGGGTCACACTCG
Organism: Panax japonicus; assembly: GCA_020205505.1. Taxonomy (NCBI): domain Eukaryota; kingdom Viridiplantae; phylum Streptophyta; class Magnoliopsida; order Apiales; family Araliaceae; genus Panax; species Panax japonicus. The sequence continues at coordinate 15,968,991 of CM035113.1, read as the reverse complement.
ACGGATCAATGTACTATTAGCTCAGAATCAGTGCAGTATGTGAGCAACTACAGAAAAGACCAAGGTCAATTTCAGAACACATACCACCCCAACAACCGAAATCATCCAAACTTTAGTTGGTCGACTAATCAAGGGAATCAGCAGAATCAGTTTCAACTGAATAATCAATTTCAGTCACAACCAGCGCAGCCGCAGTTTAATCCTAGACCACCCTTTCCTCCAGGATTTTCTCAACAACAACAACAACATCACACTCCAGCTTTACCTCAGCAAGAAAAGAAATCAGAAGTGGAGGAGATGATGATGAAATACATGGCAAAAACAGAAGTTATGATCAAGAGCCAAGCAGTGGCTATAAAGAATCTGGAAACTCAAATGGGGCAGATGGCGAACATGCTTACTAACAGGCCCCAAGGTTCATTGCCAAGTAATATAGAGACAAATCCAAGAAGAGACGGGAAGGAACACTGTCAAGCGATCACAATTAGATCTAGGAAAGATTTTTCAAGTACTGCAAGTCGCGCGCCCCGCGCGAGATTGCACTGAGGAGAGCGTACGGCCGTGTGAGGCAGAGCAGTCAGTTGCTCAAGAAGAAAATCTAGAAAAGTCTGAGGTTCAACAGGAAGAGGCTGAGAAAATAGTTTCAAAGGAGAAGCTTAAGAGTCCATTACAACCAATTCACATTCAAGTTCCGTATCCGCAGAGATTAAATAAAAAATGGGAAGATAAACATTTCAGCAAATTCTTGGAGGTATTCAAAATGCTGCAGATCAACACACCGTTCGCCGAGGCATTGGAACAAATGCCTAGCTATGCCAAGCTTATAAATGGAATACTGTCAAGGAAGCGGAGACTAGATGAGTTTGAAATGGTAGCCTTGACAAAGGAATGCAATGCAGTGCTTCAGCAGAAACTACCTCCAAAGCTGAAGGATCCGGGCAGATTCACAATTCCATGCACCATTGGAAAGATGAACTTCAGTAAGTATTTATGTGATCTTGGAGCAATCATAAATTTGATGCCCTTGTCAGTGTTTAACCAGTTGGGATTGCGAGATCCAAAATCGAAAAATATTGCATTACAATTAGCTGACAGATCCATAACATATCCACAGAGACTTGTTGAAGATGTGTTTGTTAAGGTGGACAAGTTTATTTTTCCAGCTGACTTCAGTATTCTAGACTACGAGGAGGACAAAAGCATACCAATAATACTGTGGAGACCATTCTTTGCCACAAGCAGAACATCAATAGATGTGCAAAAAGGTGAACTCACTATCCGTGTCCAAGATCAAGAGATCACCTTCAACGTCTTTAAAGCAATCAATTTACTAACGGATGAAGAAGAGTGCTTCCTGGTTGACGTGGTGGATTGGTGCCTACAGGATGAAGTACATAAATCGAGGAATTATGGACCATTGATGTGTGCAATGGGTAAAAATTCAGAGTTGAGGGAAGAGCCATTGACGAAAGATGAAGTCATTAAATTTCAGGGTACGACGGACAAGAAGGAAGGCACCTCAATTCCATCTGTGACATGAAACTCAGAGATAGTCAAACTAATTGACTATAACTTAGCGCTGGATGGGAGGCAACCCATTATTACTCTCTCCATTGATTTGTTTTTAGTTATTCATTTTGGGTTATTTCAGTAGTTATATCGAATTCATTTTTAATAGGATACTAGATGTTCATGCTTAAGTGTGTAGAAAGAATTGCTTTGCGAATACTTGCAAGATGTTAGCATTATAAGGCCACTAAGTCATGCATTAACATGGTGCATTAATGTCTATGCAAGAACCATCATTGGACAACATCACTGATAGGCAGAGTGGAATTGAATTTTAGCATTTCAGATATCAGCATCGCGCGGCCGTGCGGCCTAGTTAGCACAAAATCACGCACCCGCACATTAAGTTAATTTTGACAACAATTCATTCTGCAAGTCTTGCGCCCGCGTGCCCAGCCAAGTACAAACTCGCGCGGCCGCACGCGACACCAGATTAAAATAGATCTGAACATTTTAAATAGAGTTATGGACCATTTGGAATAATAACAGAATCAAAATTCTCTCACTCTCCATAACTCACGTCGCTATCTATCTATCAGTTACAAGTTTGTGCCGTACATCTCTCAATCAATTAGCCATGATTCTCTCCTCAATCAAAGTCCATATGTCCTTAACTTCTCCAAGTGAACTATAAAGCTAGGGTTCCTAATTTGGATTGCAGAAACGAGTATTATGGGTTATCAATTCTTCAAGCTTTTCTTCATTCTCCATCATATAATTTGTGCAATCTCTATCAACTACAAATGGGGCCTAAGCGAGCACGATCTATTGTGACGTCTTCTTCATCCTCTTTGGGCAGTGAAGGGGCTGATATTGTGGATCACACCAAGTTCCTAAACTTGGAAGCTCAACAAGAATACTATCAAATTATGGCGAAGACATTCGTCAAGGAGCGAGAATTCAAGCCAGAGGTGAGGGATGGCCAGTTGTACGCCATGATTCGAGAGAGAGGCTGGGGGGGGGGGGGCTGATGGCTACTCCAATGCCCATTCCGATGAGCATAGTCCACGAATTTTATCCCAACGCCAAGGTCACTATGAGCGGTATATCTCTGGTTCGTTGTATCGAAATAGATTACAGACCCTGTGCCATCTGATTGATTTTCAAAATTACTGATGCACCGCCAGTGGGGGCTGCTAATTGGGTCACATGTGCTCATTTGGAGACCGACATGGAGTTGTTTATTGCAGTGTTATGTGTGTCAGGTACGAAATTGACATACAAAATTGGCACGACACAACCTCTTATATTCCCAGCTGCAGCCCTGAACCGCTATGCAAAGGCATGGAACTTATTCATATGTGCCAAGATCATGCCTTCCTCCCATCAGCACAAAATAATAGCAGAGAGGGCACTTATTCTGTGGGGGCATAATCACAAGGAAGTACATTGACATTGGGCATCTCATTCATGAGAATATGTTACGCTATCTAAGGGGAGGAACCATTGGGAGCATTCCACACACATCCGTGGTTGCCATGCTTTGTGCTAATCCGGTATGCAACTAGGGCAATGAGCAAATGCAATACCCAAGCCAGAACATTACTCATGCTACAATTGAAAAATTCGAGGACTGAGTAGGGGGTGTACCACACCCACGCGGATTGGGACTCATCCTTCAGCCCACTTTTCCAGAGCCATCATAGCAACCACCGCAGATAGACGAGGCCGACCCGTCCACGCACGCACGTGCCACCTATGGCGATCGCCAGCTTCGAAGGTTGGAGCGCAAAGTCGATGCCATGTACGATAGTTTGGGCACATTTACAACGGGACTCACAAGGGCCTTGGCTGAAGCTTTTGCGCAAGAAGGAATAACACTAGAATGGCCTCAGTTCGGAACCACAACACCATATCCATCACCAAATTCACCACCCGAGGAGGGTGGCACCACCGATACTTAGGGGAGTTTTTCGTACCCTTTACCTTCATTAAATGAGACATTGAATATTTTAAGTTTGGGGTATGGGGGAGTAGTGTAGTGCATGTAGTTTAGCATGTTTAGTATAATTTTTTTTATTTTTTTAGTATCAGCATGATTAGTTAATTTATTTTTAGTTCTTGCCTGTAGTTTAAATTGTTGCATCATATAGTTTAGTTTTGAATATATATTTGCACGTTCATGTTTAGGTTACATTATCTCACAGTTTTTGCCATATAGAAATTTTTGTCTAAGCTAATGATGATATTGAATTTTGTTAAATGATTTTTGAGTATTTTGGATAATTTGAGCTGAGATATAATGTTTGACATAATGAAATTCATAATGTTGTTTAAATGCTTTCGGTTTGCACAAATGTGTTCACAATCGCTTGTAGGTATAAGAAGTATGTGTTGCATTGATCGATAAAAAAATGTAGTATTAAAAAGGGAAATATGTGAAAAGTGAGTATAGACTGTATAAAACATTGATTTTTAAACTTGGGGAAAACATGGGCATCTGTGTATAAAAAAACAAAAAGAAAAGAAAAATGGCAATAACGTGGCTAGTCTTATTTCGTGGCCCTGGCTACTTGAGTAAGTACGCTCGAGGGGATTGTCTCTACACCTAATGCCCTAAGGCCTTTCATGGTCTGGGAGTCGTTGGCTGAAAGTTCGCTAAGGGGTAGCAGCGTGCCTAATGGAGTAAGACATTGCACAGTCATGTGAAAAAAAAAGAAAAAGAAAAGAAAAATAGCAATAAACACCGCGAGGAAGTGCAAAAGTCGCCCTCATGAGTAGAAATAAAGCAGTTAAGCCCAGTGTTGAACCTTAGTTTATTTTAAGATGTTGAAATAGTCTTGGTTGCATATATATACATAATTCTGGATTTAAGCTGTAAATTTCTATTTTGAGCAATATATCATGAGTATTCTGTGCCTAAATCATGTTTTGGCGAACACAACACACACACACACTACATCTCTATAGCATTTTTGAATTATCTGAGTGTATGACATTATGCCTGCAGTTTGATTTGAATCTGTATTCTTGAATCTAGAAAAAAAATTTGCTGAGGCAAATTGTACTGAATTTCTATAATAGTTGGGACAATGTGAGAATTAATTGCATCACAATATAGTTGCATAATAATATAGTTGCATTTTTATTGTTCATTAGTGTGCATTGCTTGAGGGCAAGCAACGGTTCAAGTTTGGGGGTATTTGATAAGTAGGTTTTACACCTACGTATGGAGTACCAATTCATGCGAACTATGCCCATCTCAAGTATATTTTAGTAGGTTTTAGCTGCATTTCATGTTAATTTGCATTTCGTATACTTAAAACTCCTTTTGGTGAATAAGTGCAGGAATCGGCCTATTTTGGTGGTGTTATAGGGCACGAGGCTAATGGATGCCTAGACGAGGCAAAAGATAGGATGTGCGTGGCTAGGATTGAGTGGAGCATAGATGGACAAACATGGATAAACATAGGACATTTTAGTAGCAGCAGAAACGTTGCAGAACCAAGCTCAGGAGCAGGATCAGAAGACAACAACTGCAACCCGCGTGGCAAAGAGAGTTTGAAGCGCGAGTACCTAGCCAAACCAGGGAACCTATTGCAAGATGCGCGGCCGCCAGCATGACAAGCCTAGGGAATGCGTGCCCGCGAAAGTAATAGGCTGGAGGAGCGCGCGATCGCGCGTGAGGCCTGAAGCTCCTGATTTGTTTTATTTTATTTCCAATTTGTAACGGTTGTAATTGATTTAAAATGATTTTCTGACTGTTGCCAGGGGTATCACTTGACAATTATTCAACTTTAGTCGTATTCTTTACATCATGGGTTTATTCTCTGGAGGAGATTCCAACGTAGAAGGAGGCCAAAACTCTACTTTTCTACTCCTTCTTGGGATTTTCTACCAGAGTGGATTATTATTATTATTATTATTTTGCTGGAATCTTATGAGGATTTGAATATTAATATATGTTCAGCAATTGGGTTTGATTGTTTCTACCTTTCATCTTTCAATTGTTTGATTATTAATCATGTTTAGATTTGACCCCATAATGACTTTTGGTTCAGTCATGAACTAAACTCCATTATGGGATTCTAACGGATTTTAATATGTAGTTTGATTGCATGCTTGAATGCTGGATTGTTTTACATATCATATGAGATGTCTATCATGATTAATTTACATGTATGAATGATTGATCACCATTCGTTTCAGTATTTGTATGGAATTGACAATGAAAATGCAAATATGGATTGTAATCATGATAGTATACGTATATAGGGCTGTGTTATACAGCTTATGTATTTCGTGAACCAGATAGACATATACTGTTTCACCGTATAAGTTAGAATAAGGGCTTGAACTTAAAATCAACATAGTTACAATTTCACATAGACATATAGTGTATTTGGTTATATTGATGATTACATAGAGTCTATCATCTGTGGATGCTGTATAAGTAGGTCTTAGTGCATTGAAAAATGGCTAATACCCTTTTAGTGCTCTTGGCTACTTTCCTGTGATATGTGAACAAGTCATGCATGATAGTGGCGATTGAATGAAGTATTAAATGAAGTTGGGATCCCATTAATTCCAGATTTGATTTATTCCGTTTATTATTTTAGTTGTTATTTGCAATTCGAGAACAAACCAATCTTAGTCATTAATTTGAGCATATAAATATAGTGAATTAATTAATACATAATGATTTGAATTAAACAACTTTTTCTGTGGGATCGATACTTTACTTGCTCTGTATTGCTTGTTGACGCATGTATGCTTGCATGAGTTAGAGCTCTTTTGTTAAGACTAAAAAAGAGGCAACAAGAGCTATCGAGGAAAAATCGTAGTCTGTAAGATATTAGATCTCAGAGTTCGTAGACTGCCAGGAGAGACGAGGAAGGATCGTAGTGTGTCGAGGAGAATTTCCTCAGGGCTGTAGTCTGCTGAGGAAGTCATGTTCAGAATCATAGAGATAGCCTACCTACGAGCTAACTAATTATTTTCCGAAGCCAAGCCAAGAATCGTTGACTACACTCAGAGTCATAGAGTCTACTGATCATAATAGAGGCAGAGATCATAGTCGAGCAAGATCAGATGAAGACAACAAGCACAAAGCAGAAATCGTAGAGTGTCAAGATCTGATCTCGCAGTAGTAGTGTCTGCACATCCAAAGCATAATCTTAGAGTGCAGAACTAAGACCTCAACAGATGTGCTCACAATGCCAAGACAAAATCATAGAGCAAGCACGATTCTCAACGAATGAGTACTCCCAGAATATCCAAAAGAATGAAGCCTCTGATTAGCACTGCAAAGATACATCCCATCCTAAAGGAAACTAGAGTGCACTCAACGAATGACATGCAAGCTAACAGAAGATTTAAGCACTAACCCAATCAACATCCAGATTAAGTTGTGAAGCCATTCAAGATGAAGTCTTCCACAAGGAGATCAGAAGAAGACTTTAGTAACTGACTAAGGAAAGTCAGCAAGTGCAGTAGCTGTCAAATAGATAGAAGACGATGATCTTGGAAGCAACCAGGATCGTAGTGTTTGCCAAACAAAGAAAGAACTGATGAAGTGCATACAGAGACACTAGACAGCTTCTGAAGAACAAGGTTAAAGTGATTAAGCATTGGGTCTGTCCATTTATGATAAGTGAACGGGAGATCACAAGGAGAAAGCAAGCTGGACACGCCACAAATCTGAAGTGTCTTGCTATTCAGAAGGGGTCAGAACAAAGAAGTCAAGTCGTCAGTCTCTGAAAGCTGCTGAGGCAAACAGAAGTGTTGAAGTACTGCACAAGAGAAGGAAGAGGTGTTCTACATTGAAGATTCCATCAACACTCTTCAAAATCGTAGTGTTGTCTCTACCAGTCAACATAACACTACGATCAGGTCCTTGAAGACATGCATCAGAATCGTAGAGTGTGAATAGCTGAAGACTGAAGCATTGGCAATGGTTCAATCTGATGGGTAATATTCAGACTAGAGCTTATTAAGAGCATCGATGCAAAAGGACAACATCTGATTGAGAAATTAGAAGAAGGAACTAAAGTCTTCAACCTGCCCAAGATATTAAAGTGACATCTCAGACGGGGTAGGTGAAACAGTAGATTGCAGTGTCAGAAAAGTATGACATGTCACATCTCCAGTCTACCTCAGTGAACTCGAGATCTGTGAAGATATTTGAATAGCTTTCAACGGCTACTTTCCAACGGAAGGATTGGGAAGGAGTATAAATCAGCAAGAGCTTCAAAGATCGAGGGTTGCTGGAGTTGCCTAGTTTGGAGAAAAGGTGGACTATTCTAAACCATGTGAGATAATGAGTCCGAAGGCTCACTCTACGATCCACCAAGAACACTTAGAGTCAGACAAAGAAAGAAGTAGAAGTGAGAGTTCTACTACATGAAGAGTGTTCTGAACTGCCTAGAGAAAGAAGAGCGTCATGTTATCTTGATGTCCATCATGGGAAGACTCTAAGTACCATAAAGAAGTGCTCACAGTTATCTTAGCAAGTTCATCATGAGAAGGCATCAAGTATCAAGAAAGGAGATCACAAACGTCATCATGGTGGCAAGCATGAGAAAGTTTCTAAGTATCTAGCAGAAGAGCTTACAGTCATCTTAGAAATCCATCACGTGTAAACATCACGTATCAAGAAGAATGATCTTCAAGGCAACTATCAAGGGATCATCAGAGGAGGTTGAGTAACTGAAGAAGCTGAGCATCATGCACTCAACTGCACTTCAAGGATGATCACATCAAGCTGCTAAGTACAGAAGATGTTCAAAGCATAAAGACATCTTAATAGCTCAGCACCAACTCCAGCAAACAAACAAACAACTCATGAAGAAGCCAGGGCCTGAGGGGTCCTTGTTCGGAGGGACTAAATGAAGTTCCAAGCCTGCTGGGCTTGAAGAGTTTGCTGGTTGATTTCACAATCAAAGCAAACGTGCAAGTATACACGATCAACAAGTAATATAGTGATAAATTAGAGTATCAATTCCTCAGAGAATTCTAATTAATAAATTCCAACTACTAGTACTATATCAATCCAATTTTATTTAAACAATCCAAAAATTGTGATTATTAAAGTTAAGAAAACTAATTGTAAATCTTACCAAGAAATTATGCTAAAAGAAAATAAGAACTAATTAACAATTATTTGAAAGCAGATGAATGATAACTAAGACTCCAATTTCCCCAATTATGATTACTAAATCAATTATTCAATTATCCCAATTATTATGTCTACTGAATTGTTAACAGGAATTCTCAAATGCCAAAAGCCCTCTCTCGAGTGATCAATTGCCTTCTATTTAACCCAGATTAATTTTGTTATATCTCTATGCAAAACAATTGAATTAAACTTGTTACAATTCCAATTCCAATTCCTTATGTGTTACATGTGGCAAATAGATATTCTCATTCTATTCACAAATCTAATTATTCACTGTGCAAATAACTAAGTCACATGTCATCATCCCCAGTTCTAACCCTAGAATTCCTCTCTCGATTCCAACTAGAGTAACAAGGTAATTATTGGCCAGATAATTAATCAATAAATACAAGGCATGACGAACAATTCACTTCAACAGAAATAATTGGAATAAATTAAATAATCAGTTCGTAATCATAAAAGGTTCCATTGGAATCTTAATAAAGAGAATTAGTTCATGATGGAAATAAAAACCACAAATAATTGATAAATCATCCTTAAGAAGTTACACAATTTAAAAGAGTAAAGAAAAGAACTCCAAGTTGTAGCCTTCAGATCTGATCTCGCTCCTTGCTTTTTTTTTTCTTCAAAATTGTGTAATATCTCTCCTTTGATAAAAAGAATCCATTTATATTTTTTTTCTGCCCAAATCCCCAAATCCTAGTCCAAATAGGCTTCTAAAATACACCAAAATTGTAGTTAACAATAGTCAAAGCCCGATCCTTGTCCGTTCCACACGCGCACGCCCAAGTCAGAGTCAACGGACGACTAGCGCCCCGACGCTATTTTATACCTTGGCGAGAGCGCCCCGACGCTATTAGCCAGAAAATGAGTCTTATCCCTGTTTTTTTAACCCAATTGCTTCCAATTTCTCCAATCACGTATAATCCTGCCACAACACGTCTTAAACGAGTAAAATAATTCTAAAACGCTTCGAACACACAACAAATTAAGGCTAAACGTAATCAATTCATGGGTATATTACCCAATCATCAAATACCCCCAAACTTAAATCGTTGCGTGTCCTTAAGCACAAAACACGAAACACAAATAACTAAACATCATGCAAATGCAAACTAACTAAAGGACCTTAATTCCAGCAATGCAATAGTTAAAGAATATCCATAGGCCTCAGAAAAATCACAAAAACATGCTAATACCTCATGTTAAAATAGATCAACAATATCCCAACCATCAATCAATCAAAATCTGTTATTACTGATATTGTGAGTGTGTGTTCAATCAACCATGCTGACCAATGATATGAATAAATCGGAAAGATAATAAAGTTCTTAATAAGCTTCATATAGTTCAACTCAAGAACGCATCAAATAAACTAGATTCAACTAAAATTAAACAATCACCAAAGTTTAAGATTCAACATGGAATACTTATGCTTGTTTTTTCTAAACAGGGGCATTTTGCTCTTTTCCCGTTTTTTTTTCAACATGACCGTGCAATGTCTCATTCCATTAGGCTAACAGTGCTACCCCTTAGTGAGCTTTCGACCAACGACTCCCAGACCATATAAGACCTTAGGGCGCTAGGTTTTAAGATACCCCTTCGGGCGTACTTACTCAAGTAACAAAGGCCCCGAAACAAGACTAGTCACGATATATATATATATATATATATATATATATATATATATATATATATTTTATATATATAGCTCAAAGCTTGTATACTCCATATATTTTTCCCAAACTTAAGTTCAAATCTAAATTCAGTCTTCACTAGCTACTTAACTTGTTCCTTCATTTCACTAGTATTCATCCTTTAGAATTCTACTATCTATCCATTTAAACTATCATAGCTAACATGGTCATCTTTCCAAACGTGCTATCCTTGAAACATCAGTACAAACAGATAGGGATTCAAATCATGGTCAAGACATCATATTACTGACTCAACAATCCTTACTAGACTTGTTCATGTAATTTTAAGTTCATCATTGGTCTTCAAATATACTCACTATCAAAAGCTGGAATCCTAAATGCAACATAAAAGAAAACTAAAAACAAGTTTACTCATGCAACTACGATAAATAAAACTTAACAACCACCCCAAACTTATCTAGAGCAATGTCCTCATGCGAAAGATAAAACAAAATAAAACTTAACAACCACCCCCAAACTTATCTAGAGTAATGTTCTCATGCGAAAGATAAAACAAAATAAAACAGAGGACTCCCCTGATGAGCTTAAGCGTCGGTTGGATCATCATCATCCTCGCTCATGTCTAGATCAGATGGGGGAAAAACTGGCAGGATTGGTGCAGATGGAAATTGACTGAGACTGACATTTGGAAAATGCTGGACATTCATTGCATTTTGTGCGGTAAACTGGTCAACCAAAAGCTTAAAGATGGCGCTCTGACAAGCGGACATTTTGGGCTTCCATATTGTAGAACCAACCATTGATTTCTCTTTGAACAGCTTTGAGAACCACACCTCTATACGAGGCAGACGAGGGACCGTATGTAGATGGAGCCTGGGACGGTGGAGCTTGAGATTGTTCAGCTTGGGGAATTATAAAACCCAATCTCCTTGGGTGGTTTGCTCCACCAGTCCATACTTTGTACCGGCTGATCAACTTGTGGTCCAACACTGGCATAGGCCTTTGGATCATCTCATCTGACTTCCATTTGACGCCGAACTTAGCACATAATACACAGATGAGGGACGGATGTGGTAACCCTCCAGTGGTAGTTCCTCAAGATGCGCGAAGAACGGATTGCAAAATGAGATGACCCACATCAATTTTGAATCCTTTGATGATTGAGTATAGAAGCACTGCACGCTCCCTGGTAACATGACTTACATGGGTTCATGGCATGAGTTTTGTGCAAAGAAACGCATACCATGCTTTCCCATATAAGCTGAGGTTGGAAAGTGGGAAAGTCATGTTACCGCGTTCGTGTACTGTCCATGTGGTGCCCGGCTGACAGAACTCCTGAATTATCTGCTCATAATCTGGCCCATCACTCACTAACCGTGCGTATTCGTCATCCAATCTTTCTAGTGGCAGCTGATAGCATCCATTGAAGTCCTCTTCGCCAATTTCCACTATTTTGTCCCTTATAAATACTGCGTAATGATTATGTTCGGGCACGTTGGCGTAAAATTCTTTCACAACTGCAATCACTGCTGGATCGGGCTGCTCGATGAGTGTGAACCAATTTCTCTCGGCTATCATGACTGCCATATCACCATCCTTTGTTTGATCCGGTCTCAACCCACGTTCCGGAACCAATGATCGAGTAGCCATGCGGTTGTATCGTTTCTGGGCCGCAAGGCTAACAAAACGTCGGCTATCAAATCTCGGGGGGGGGGGGGGTAGTTGTGGAACCTGAGCCTTCTCCTCGTTGACGTTTGGATGCCATATCAAAAGTTCTGCAATTACAAGCACATATATTAATCTTGGAAAAATTTTTAACTTCAATAAACTTATATATGCCTTTACTCCCAAACTTTGTAAGATATGTTAGTGCATGTACAATTGTATCGATTGGAGTGATGGATTCTTCAGTTACTAGATTTAGCAAAACCAACCCAAGAGATGCCCAAACGGTTTAACAGGGATTGCAAAAATGAACAGGGTGATACATGTGAATGTGGGCAAAATCAATGATACATGCAATTCATCAAGCATCTAAGAGGCAACTCATCAATTATTTAGATTTTCCCTAAGTTCTATCAATTCACACCTCTTCATCCTCAAAAATTTCTCAGGATTGCAATTTTTACTTAAAAGTGAGCAAATGGGATGAAGGATTGCCATTATGCAATATAGAAACAAGACAGAACCCTTATATCGAGATGAAAAAGAATTATGCATATGGGATGAAGGACACGCACCAAATCAATACCCATGCTTGTTGCACCAAAAATATACTTAAAACATTCAACATACCTTGGTAGATGATTGTGAGAGAGATGGGGATTGTGTCACTATTGGAGGATTGAACCCTAGAATTTGATAATAAGCTTTACAAAATGTTTTTTGGTGTATCCAAGTGAGAGAGAGAAGGGAATTGTGTATTAGAGGAGAGGAAGGAGACGTGTGCTGATATAAAGGAGTTAAACCGTTCAATAGTTGTAACTGAAATAGGACTCTTAGTCGACCCCTAGCGCTGGGGCGCTAGGTTTGTATGGTAACACAGCGTCGGGGCGCTATTGGTCAGTAGGTTCAGGAGCCCCTTAGCGTCGGGGCGCTAGTTAAACCTAGGCAGACAGCGCCGGGGCGCTCTAGATCAGAGTCTGGTGAAAGGCCTCAGCACCGGGGTGCTATTTTTGTACTACAGAACAGCGTCGGGGCGCTATAGAGCAGAATTTGGTGAAACGCCTCAGCTCTGGGGTGCTATTTCATGGGTAATTCACAGCGTCGGGGTGCTCTTATGCAGTGTCTTCAAGAATTCCCTTGTTCACCCTTCTTTTCAGGTGCAACATGAAATTTAATTAAACACCCACCATGATGAGTAACTCTACGTTCTAATAGATACGTGATATGCAATAGATAATAAAAATAACTAAATACTCCACAAAATAAAATAAAGTAAAATAAAATAAAAATTGATTGGGTTGCCTCCCAATGAGCGCCTCGTTTACTATCGACAGCCCGACTTTGCTAGTTTGCTCAATTGGTCACTGGGTCGAAGAGATTTACAAACGTAGTTTCCCTTTCTATAGGTCCACTCCAGTAATGTTTGAGTCGATGACCGTTAATCTTGAATGTGCACTTTGAATTTGGTTTTTTGATCTCAATGTTACCATATGGGGCAACAGATACGACTGTAAAAGGTCCGGACCACCGCGATTTCAGTTTCCCTGGAAATAAACGCAATCTTGAATTGAAGAGAAAGACTTGTTGGCCCGGTTGAAATGTTTTATCGAGAATTTTCTTGTCATGCCAAGCTTTGACTTTTGCCTTATAGAGTTTTGCATTTTCATACGCATTGAAGCAGAATTCATCCATCTCGTTTAACTGCAGTAACCTTTACTCACCCGCTGCTTGTTCATCAAAGTTGAGCTTCCGAATGGCCTAGTATGCACTATGTTCCAACTCGACTGGGAGGTGACACGCTTTTCTGTAAACCATTCGATAAGGGGACATATCGATCGGATTCTTATATGCTGTACGATATGCCCATAGAGCATCGTCAAGACGTAGCGACCAATCTTTTTGAGACGTATTGACCACCTTTTCCAGAATTCTCTTGACCTCCCTATTCGAAACTTCAGCTTGGCCATTGGTTTGGGGGTGATACGCAGCTACGATTTTATGGCGAACCCCATACTTTACCAGTAACTTTGTGAACTGCTTGTTGCAAAAATGTGTTCCCTCATCACTGATTATTGCCCGTGGGGTCCCAAATCGCGTAAAAATATTTTTCTTTAAAAATCGCAGGACAACGTTAGCGTCGTTTGTGGGCAAAGCTGCGACTTCTACCCATTTGGATACATAATCCATTGCCAACAGAATATACTAATTATTAAGTGATGAGGGGAACGGTCCCATGAAATCGATTCCCCAAACGTCAAATAATTCTACCTCCAAAATAGAGTTGAGTGGCATTTCATTTCGCTTGGAGATATTACCGACGCGATGGCATCTGTTGCACTTTAACACATAAAGATATGCGTCCTTGAATAACGAAGACCAGTAAAAACCTGATTGTAGCACCTTGGCCGTAGTACGATCACCGGAATAATGACCTCCATACTTCGATGAGTGGCAATGACCCAATATACTGTCCATATCTTCATGAGGCACACAACATCTAATCATTTGATCCGCGCAAGCTTTAAACAAGAATGGTTCATCCCAATAGTATTGCTTCACGTCATGGAGGAATTTCTTTCGTTGTTGCGAATTCAAATCCGGAGGTAATACTTTAGCAACCACATAATTCACATAATCAGCATACCAAGGCAATGTTGTGGTCACTTGTAGAAGTTGCTAGTCCTGAAATTTCTCGTTAATCAATGCGTTGTCTTTCCTCTGTACCTCATCATTTTCCAGCCACGAAAGATGATCCGCTATTTGATTTTCGGTACCCTTTCTATCCCGGATCTCCAAATCAAATTCCTGAATCAATAACACCCAACGGATTAACCTTGGTTTGGCATCCTTCTTTTCGATCAAATATTTGATTGCAGAATGATCCGTGTAAACAATAACTTTGGTTCTGATGAGATATGCTCTGAATTTGTCGAAGGCAAACACAACTGCAAGTAGTTCTTTTTCGGTGGTTGTATAGTTCAACTGAGTATCTGTCAACGTCTTGCTTGAGTAATAGATTGTATGGAAAATTTTGTTGAGACGTTGACCCAAAACTGCTCCCACTGCATAGTCGATGGCATCGCACATCAATTCGAATGGTAGGGACCAATCAGGCGCCACAATGATTGGAGCAGATACTAGCTTCTTCTTTAAAATCTCGAATGCCTCGATACATGACTGATCTATTTTAAAAGGCACATCTTTCTCTAATAAGGAACACAAGGGTTTTGAGATTTTTAAAAAATCTTTGATGAAACGTCGATAAAAACCTGCATGTCCCAAAAAGCTCCAGATTTCCTTCGCAGATGATGGAGGTGGTAATTTCTCAATAGTTTCAATCTTTCCTTTGTCCACCTCTAGCCCTGCTACAGAAACCCTATGTCCAAGAATAATCCATTTTTTCACCATAAAGTGACATTTTTCCCAATTAAGAACCAGATTATTCTCCACGCATCGTTTCAATACTAACATCAGATTTTTCAAGCAAAGATCGAAGCTATCTCCAAACACGGAAAAATAGTCCATAAATACCTCCAAACTTTTCTCGACCATGTCGGAGAAGATTGCCATCATGCAACGTTGAAAGGTTGTTGGTGCATTGCATAAACCAAAAGACATTCGCCAGAATGCGAACGTACCGTATGGGCATGTGAAAGTCATTTTCTCTTGATCCTCCGGTGCTATGGCAATTTGATTATATCCAGAATAACCATCCAAAAGACAATAGAATTGATGTCCCGCTAGTCTATCTAACATCTGATCAATGAATGATAAGGGGAAGTGATCCTTACGTGTGGCTTTATTTAGCTTGCGTTAGTCCATGCACACTCTCCATCCTGTAACTGTTCGAGTAGGGATGAGCTCATTCGCTTCATTCTTCACCACTGTCATACCCCCTTTCTTTGGTACGCATTGTACAGGACTCACCCATGAACTATCTGAAATCGGGTAAATAATGCCAGCATCCAACCACTTTATAATCTCCTTTTTCACCACTTCCTTCATGATGGGGTTTAGTCTTCTTTGCATCTCGATGGTTGGTTTTGCCCCTTCTTCCATCAAGATTTTATGCATGTAGAATGATGGGCTAATTCCACGAATGTCCGCTATGGTCCACCCAATTGCTGTCTTGAATTCCCGCAAAACCCGTAGCAGTTTTTCCTTTTGTGTATCAGTCAATTATATGGAAACAATTACTGGTAGGGTCTCGTCTTCTTCCAAGTAAGCATATTACAGATGGGATGGTAATGGCTTTAATTCTAGCACTCGCGGCTCTTCTATTGATGGTTTGAACTGTTTACCTTCCGCTTCAGGCCTCTCTATGGTGTCGAAGGATTGAGTGCTTTTCCGAAAAACTGCTGGTGTGTCTAGCCATTTGACGTATTCGATATCCTCTTCAATACCATATTCGTCTGCCTTAAGCAAAATAGATTCAAGTGGGTTCTCCAAAAAAGTTGTGCTGAACTTGTGATTCACCAATTCATCCATGATATCAACCCGCATACATTCACCTTTTTCTTTTGGAAATGACATTGACTTGAAAACATTAAAGGTGACCTGTTGATCTTTAACACGCATAGTCAATTCACCTTTTTGAACATCAATCAATGTTCTACCTATTGCCAAAAATGGTCGCCCAAGAATGATCGGGATCTCACTGTCCACTTCACAGTCCTGAATAAAGAAATCTGCAGGGAAGATAAATTTATCCACTTTTACTAGCACATCTTCAACTATACCTCGTGGATATATAACCGATCTATCCGCTAGCTGTAAACTGATATTTGTTGGGCGTGGAGCCTGAAGTCCGAACTGGTTGTAGACGGATAATGGCATTAGAATAATACTGGTCCCCAAATCACATAGGGCTAGTCCAGAAAACTGATTTCCAATCTCGTGCGGTATATTAAAACTACCTAGATCCTTGAGCTTCGGCGGTAACTTATTCTAAATGATAGCACTACATTCTTCCGTCAATGCTACTGTCTCGAATTCACCCAATTTCATTTTCTTCGATAGGACCTCGTTCATAAATTTCGCATAACTCGGCATCTGATCCAAGGCTTCGGCGAAGGGGATGTTGATGTGCAATTTCTTGAAGATATCCAAATATCGAGAGAACTGCTTATCTAACTTGGATTTTTGAAATATTTGCGGATAGGGTATGGGGGGCATTGTACGGGTTGGTTCCAAATTTTTCTGCTGTGAAGTCTCCTCTTGATGCTTTTCGTTATCCACCACTTTCTCAATTTCAATTTGTACCTTGCCCTCCTTTTCCTTATCCGTGAATGCATCTTGTAGTTCTTTCCCACTTCGTAGAGTTACCGCTTTACAATTCTCGTCTCTACCCGGGTTTTTCTCGGTGTCGCTTGGAAGTGTTCCAAGTGGTCGGTTATTCAACGCATGCGCCATTTGCCCCATTTGATTTTCTAGGTTTTTGATTGATGTAGTTTGACTTTGTATACTCAACTCCACTTGATCCAATCTTTTATCACTCTCCTAACTTTTTTTCTCAACTGCCTTAACAAATCTTTCCATGGCTTCTTCCCAGTTTGCTTTCCGCACGGGTTATTGTGTCTGGTTTTGAAATCCGAAATTGTTTTGCTGTCTCGGTGCTTGTTCTACAGCTTGGTTGTTACTCCATGAAAACCTAGGATGATTTCTCCACCCCAGATTATATGTATTTTGATTCGGATAAAGTTGAGTAGACCGACTGTAACTTCCCACATATTGTGCTGCTTCAGTATTGATGGCACATTGGTCCGTAGTATGACCCCCAGCACAAATTTCACAGACCATAGCTATCTGCTGAGTGGATTGCGGATGCAATAATTCTATCTGCTTAGCCATTGCTGTCATTTGCACTTGTAAAGATGTTATTGCGTCCACATCATACTTTCTCGCTGCTTTCGGAGGGTTAGACCTCGTTATGGGCCACTGATAATTGTTGGTGGCCATCGTTTCTAACAACTGAAATGCCTCATCAAGGTTTTTAGACATAATTGCTCCTCCTGCTGCTGCGTCAATACTTGCCCTTGTGGATGTTTTTAACCCATCGCAAAATATCGCTAATTGCATCCACTGTGGAATTACATGACGTGGGCATTTGCGGAGCATATCCTTAAACTTTTTCCACACTTTATACAACGATTCCAAATCAAACTGTGCGAAGGTATGGATGTCATTTCGTAGTTTTGCTGATTTAGCTGGCGGAAAAAAATTTAGCTAGAAACTTTTGAGCTAAGTCATCCTAAGTGTGGATTGAGTCAGGAGGCTGAGCGTATAACCAACTGCGTGCTTTGTCTTTCAAAATGAATGGGAACATTCTCAACCTTGTAGCATCTTCTGACACATTGTTGAATTTGAAGGTGTTGCAAACTTCCAAAAAACTCAAGATATGCTCATTTGGATCATCTAATGGACCACCCCCAAACTGACATTGATTCTGAAGCATTTAAATGGTAGCTGGTTTGATCTCAAAATTGTTAGCATTGATTGTTGGTCTCCTAATGCTCGACTGTATATCCGTGACATTGGGCATGACATAATCCCTAAGTGATTTTTGATCGTTCCATGCCATGTTCACCGGAATTTCTTGATCCGTCAGTTCTTCTTCCTCGGGTGCTACCGCACTAGTCGATTGCCCTTTCCGGAATTTCCTTTCAATCTCATCGATATAAGGAAAAAGCTCCCTTCTTGCCCCTGATCTAGTGTGCATACACTCGCAAAGAGTCCCTGCGAGAACAAGAAGAAAAATTAAGTAACGTTTAAATTAAGACCGAATTGATTGTGAATAATATGGAATTAATATTAACAAAAGAAGTCCCCGGCAACGGCGCCAAAAACATGCTGGTTGATTTCAAAATCAAAGCAAACGTGCAAGTATACACGATCAACAAGTAATATAGTGATAAATTAGAGTATCAATCCCTCAGAGAATTCTAATTAATAAATTCCAACTACTAGTACTATATCAATCCAATTTTATTTAAACAATCCAAAAATTGTGATTATTAAAGTTAAGAAAACTAAATGTAAATCTAACCAAGAAATTATGCTAAAAGAAAACAAGAACTAATTAACAATTATTTGAAAGTAGATGAATGATAACTAAAACTCCAATTTTCCCAATTATGATTATTAAATCAATTATTCAATTATCCCAATTATTATGTCTACTGAATTGTTAACAGGAATTCTCAAATGCCAAAAGCCCTCTCTCGAGTGATCAATTGCCTTCTATTTAACCCAGATTAATTTTGCTATATCTCTATGCAAAAAAATTGAATTAAACTTGTTACAATTCCAATTCCTTATGTGTTACATGCGGCAAATAGATATTCTCATTCTATTCATAAACCTAATTATTCACTGTGCAAATAACTAAGTCACATGTCATCATCCCCAGTTCTAACCCTAGAATTTCTCTCTCGATTCCAACTAGAGTAACAAGATAATTATTGGCCAGATAATTAATCAATAAGTACAAGGCATGACGAACAATTCACTTCAATAGAAATAATTGGAATAAATTAAATAATAAGTTCGTAATCATAAAAGGTTCCATTGGAATCTTAATAAAGAGAATTAGTTCATGATGGAAATAAAAACCACAAATAATTGATAAATCATCCTTAAGAAGTTACACAATTTAAAAGAGTAAAGAAAAGAAACACCAAGTTGTAGCCTTCAGATCTGATCTTGCTCCTTGTTTTTTTTTCTTCAAAATTGTGTAATATCTCTCCTTTGATAAAAAGAATCCATTTATATTTTTTTTCTGCCCAAATCCCCAAATTCTAGTCCAAATAGGCTTCTAAAATACACCAAAATCGTAGTCAACAATGGTCAAAGCCCAATCCTCGTCCGTTCTACACGCGCACGCCCAAGTCAGAGTCAACGGATGACTAGCGCCCCGACGCTATTTTATACCTTGGCGAGAGCGCCCCGACGCTATTAGCCAGAAAATGAGTCTTACCCCTATTTTTTTAACCCAATTGCTTCCAATTGCTCCAATCACGCATAATCCTGCCACAACACGTCTTAAACGAGTAAAATAATTCTAAAACGCTTCGAACACACAACAAATTAAGGCTAAACGTAATCAATTCATGGGTATATTACCCAATCATCAGAGTTTCTAGGGAACTAGAGACGTTCCAAGGCTGCTGGCCTTGAAGAGTTCTTAGTGAACTGGAGACCCAAGGCTGCTGGCCTTGAAGGAATCTCGTGGAAATCCTGCTAGTTAAAAGTAGAAGAGCTGATTAGGAGCTTGAGTCTCTGAACCACTTAAAACCCCTTGTGTCTTTTATATTATGTCATTTATATTATGTCTACTAACTGCTATAACTGCTATGTATGTTTTAACTACTTACAACTGAACTAACTCTACGAACAATGTATGTATGATTATGAATATGTCACTGAAGGGGATCATTTACTTATTCCATTGTGCTTGAAAATATTCTTATATTTGTCATATGCTAATTTAATAGCAATACAAAATAAAAGAGAAAAGTATTTGAAATAAAAAGGATCTATTCAACCCCCCCTTCTAAAACTATTGTGCCTATTGGAAACTAACAATTGGTATCAAAGCTAGTTCTCATGTTATATTCAAAAGCTAATCTCTTTGAGTTTGATCCCAGGCACTAACATTGTTCTAAACTTAGTTTAGTAGTAAGTCACCTATTATATGTAGATGAGCTCACACGTTGGAAATATTGTGTACAGGTAAATGTGTATATACACCTGAAGCTACTCAGATTGGTCCATATTCTCGAGTATTATGTCAACAAGACCAATCCTTGCCTGCAATCAATCTTGTAGTCTAAAGACCAAACGAGATAGCCCAAGAGACATCAACAACAAAGAGTTAAGCATCCACCAGCCTGAAAGATGAAAAGGCCATACATGCTAAGAAATGCTTATCCAGAGAAGAAAAAAGTTCTTCTCAAACATGTGTCTAGCCAACCAGCAGCTGGGTGCAAAATTTATGAACTGAAGGATGTCAAAGCACTAAAGATGCTGAGATTCTCCTAGCCTGCATCTTCAAGACCACGACTAATTGATTAAATGCCAACAAGAGCAACAAGTTGTCAGGAACAAATGTGAAACTATGCACATCAATGCCTAAACTCAGTATATTAAAGATAAATGACTGTTAAGAAACTGACAGTAAAAAGGTACGGTTCCTCGCTATTATAAATGTGTACATCATGAATGCACCTCTTTATGAACTATAACAGTATTATGTCAATGAGTCATAATCTACCTAAAAAGGTGAAGAGAGAAAGTACCCTGAGGGTTAAAACTCAATTGTCTATAAACTTTCTCTCCATCCAAGTTTTAGGCTGAAGATGACATCTTGAAAGAAATTTGAAATGGGTCATAAGAGCATCACATAACAAATTAATTTTATGTGAAGTAATCTTTGCTAGTGGGTTGGTATGTATGTACAAACCTATGTTCTAAGTGTTTGACAACACACAGAGAATGATCAGTTCTACAAGAGTATCTTGATGATTGATAGAAACTGATCACCTCCATGAATCAACCAGATACATCTAAATCGTAGAGTTGATTCTCACTCTGTGAACACTTAAACCTTGTGACCATAACCCTGCAAATGATGAAACCATCAAAAGAAAAAGATTTTTTTTTAAATGGCGAATCTTACACACACTCACCATCATGCATCTCAAAGTGTATTATCTAAAACTAGTTGCATGCATGAATATGACTGTTGGTGATAAATGTGATTATTATCCAAATATGAGGAACATGGGTTTAGAAAACTAACCTAGCAGGACCCATTTAATTGTGGGTACCAAAAATAGAAATGTATCTAACCTGATGGTACTTGGTCTGTCTGACCACACTAAGGAATGCTGAAGCAGAAGACCTCAGTCAAGAAGACTGATACGTGGATTTTATATACACTTATCAGATATCTTTTACTTAAATTAGTTGATTATATTTATGTGTCTTAGTTATTTTTCATGCATTTTATTTTCTTTTTGTAGGTTATACATTTGGGAGAGGTGTGAACGACTATTGGTAAGGAAAAGCAAAGAAAACGTAAAGAAAAGCAAACCGGACATCATTTGGGATTTCTTGTTTACTTCATGTTCTTGGTTTGGAACTTATCTTACATTGAAGAGCATCCTCTTAGCTTTCCAGAACATTTTGAATCATTCTAATCGGAGTTTGAATGCAAGAGTTATGATCGTTGTACCAACGGACGTCGAACGCCATGGTTTTGGGTGGTCACTTGCATAGCAGTTACTTCCAGCTCAATTTAAGCCTTCATTCGACAAGAATTTCTCAATCCTCAAAGAATAAAAGTTGTAGATCTCGTCGATATCTTCGATTTGATATGTGGAAGACCCCGTAACTCCTCCCGGATCAAAATTTATGGCTGTTTTCCCAAAGGACGTCGGAGTAGAAAATGTCAGAACTTGGGGCCAGCGTCGGGGCGCCCAAAATAGGCCTATGCCCAGTGATGAGGCACTGGGGAGCAGTGTCTGAGCATCAAGCCCAGTGCTGGGGCGCTGGGGAAGAGGTTGGTTGCAGCTTGGACATGTTTTGGGCGAATTTTGATACCTTTTTGACTCGAAATAGGATTAAGTTTGTTCCTAAGCTAAAAATTGGACTTGTAACCTATAAATACATGATGTAAGGCATAAAATAAAGGGGGATTACATAGATTAGATTAGAGATACACTCCATTAGATTAGAACATAAACCCTAGTTCTTATTAGTTTTGGAGATTGAAGCAAATTGAAGAACATTCAAGATCAAGAGCAGGAGCAAGAGGGGAGCATCAAATTTGCTGACAACAGATTCTATTCTCTTCTCTTATCATACTTTTATCTTTTAATGTTTATTCAGTTGTAGATTCTTGGTTTTAATTCATTAATTATGAACTAACTCTTTTACTAAGATTTCAATTGAACCTTTTATGTCTATAAATTAGTTATTTGATTTATTCCAATTATTTGTGTCAAAGTAAATTGTTTATCTTGTTTTGTGATTATTTCTTAATTATTTGACCAGTAATTACCTTTTTACTCTAGAAGAATTGAAAGAGGAATTCAAGGGTTAGAACTGGGCATGGTAACATATGACTTAGTTATTTGCATGGTGAATAATTAGGTTTGTGAATTGAATGGAAATATCTGTTCACCGCATGTAACACATAAGAAATTGGAATTGAAGGAGTTTAATTCAATTTTTTTGCATAGGAATATAGCAAGATTAATCTGGATTAAATAGAAGTCAATTGATCACTTGGAAAAGGACTTTTGGCATTTGAGAATTCCTGTTAACAATTTAGTAGACATAATAATTGGGATAATTAGATAATTAATTTATAGTTCATAATTGGGGATATTGAAGTCTTAACATTTATTTATTTAAATTAGTTTATAAAGTAATTCAGTTTAATTAGTTAACTTAGTTTTCTTAATTAGAAAAATCACGATTTGAGATTGTTTAAATAAAATTAGTTTGGTTAAGAGTTAGTACTTGGTGATTTTTATTAAATAATTCCTCGTGGGTACGATACTTTTCTTATCACTTTATTACTTGTTGACTGTGTATACTTGCACGTATTCATTGATTGCGAAATCGATCAACAAATTTTTAGAAGTGGATTTTATATACACTTATCCAGTATCTTTTACTTGAATTAGTTGCTTATATTTATATGTCTTAGTTACTTTTCATGTATTTTGTGTTCATTTTGTAGGTTATACGTTTGGGAGCGGTGTGAGTGACTATTGGTAAGGAAAAACAAAGAAAACGCAAAGAAAAGTAAATCGGACATCACTTAGGCTTTCATGTTTACTTCATGTTCTTGGTTTGGAACTTAGCTTACATGGAAGAGCATCGTCTTAGCTTTGTGGAACATTTTGAAGCATTACAATCGGAGTTCGGATGCAATAGTTATGATCGTTGTACCAACGGACGTCGAACGTCATGGTTTTGGGTGGTCATTTGCATAGAAGTTACTTCCATCTCAATTTCAGCCTTCATCCTCCTAGAATTTCTCAATCCTCAAAGAATAAAAGTTGTAGATCTCGTCGATATCTTCGATTTGATAGGTGGCAGGCCCCGTAACTCCTTCCGGATCAAAATTTATGGCTGTTTTCCCAAAGGACCTCGGAGCAGAAAATGTCAGAACTTGTGGCCAGCGTCGGGGCGCCCAAAATAGGCCTATGCCAAGTGCCGGGGCGCTGGGGATCAGTGTCTGAGTGTCATGCCCAGCGCTGGGGCGCTGGGAAAGAGGTTGGTTGCGGGTTGGACGTGTTTTGCGCGAATTTTGACACCTTTTTGAATCGAAATAGGATTGGGTTTGTTCCTAAGCTAAAAATTGATCTTGTAACCTATAAATACATGATGTAAGGCATAAAATAAAGGGGGATTACATAGATTAGATTAGAGATACACTCCATTAGATTAGAACATAAACCCTAGTTCTTATTAGTTTTGGAGATTGAAGCAAATTGAAGAACATTCAAGATCAAGAGCAGGAGCAAGAGGAGAGCATCAGATTTGCTGACAACAGATTCTATTCTCTCCTCTTATCATACTTTTATCTTTTAATGTTTATTCAGTTGTGGATTCTTGGTTTTAATTCATTAATTATGAACTAACTATTTTACTAAGATTTCAATTGAACCTTTTATGTCTATAAATTAGTTATTTTATTTATTCCAATTATTTGTGTCAAAGTGAATTATTTATCTTGTCTTGTGATTATTGCTTAATTATTTGACCAATAATTACCTTGTTACTCTAGAAGAATTGAAAGAGGAATTCAAGGGTTAGAACTATGCATGGTAACATATGACTTAGTTATTTGCATGGTGAATAATTAGGTTTGTGAATTGAACGGAAATATCTGTTCACCGCATGTAACACATAAGGATTTGGAATTGAAGGATTTTAATTCAATTATTTTGCATATGAATATAGCAAGATTAATCTGGATTAAATAGAAGACAATTGATCAATTGGAAAAAGGACTTTTGGCATTTGAGAATTCCTGTTAACAATTCAGTAGACATAATAATTGGGATAATTAGATAATTGATTTATAGTTCATAATTGGGGATATTGAAGTCTTAACCTTTATTTATTTGAATTCATTTATAAAGTAATTCAGTTTAATTAGTTAACTTAGTTTTCTTAATTAGAAAAATCACGATTTGAGGTTGTATAAATAAAATTAGTTTGGTTAAGAGTTAGTACTTCGTGATCTTTATTAAATAATTCCTCATGGGTATGATACTTTTCTTATCACTTTATTACTTGTTGACCGTGTATACTTGCACGTATTCATTGATTGCGAAATCGATCAACAAGTTTTTGGAAGTGGATTTTATATACACTTATCCATTATCTTTTACTTGAATTAGTTGCTTATATTTATGTGTCTTAGTTACTTTTCATCCATTTTGTGTTCATTTTGTAGGTTATACGTTTGGGAGCGGTGTGAGCGACTATTGGTAAGGAAAAGCAAAGAAAACGCAAAGAAAAGTAAATCGGACATCATTTAGGCTTTCATGTTTACTTCATGTTCTTGGTTTGGAACTTAGCTTACATTGAAGAGCATCGTCTTAGCTTTGCGGAACATTTTGAATCATTCCAATCGGAGTTCGGTTGCAAGAGTTATGATCGTTGTACCAACGGACGTCGAACGTCATGGTTTTGGGTGGTCATTTGCATAGCAGTTACTTCCATCTCAATTTCAGCCTTCATCCTCCTAGAATTTCTCAATCCTTAAAGCATAAATGTTGTAGATCTCGTCGATATGTTCGATTTGATAGGTGGCAGGCCCCGTAACTCCTTCCGGATAAAAATTTATGGATGCTTTCCCAAAGGACCTCGTAGCAGAAAATGTCAGAACTTGGGGCCAGCGTCGGGGCGCCCAAAATAGGCCTATGCCCAGTGCTGGGGTGCTGGGGAGCAGTGTCTAAGCGTCATGCCCAGTGCTGGGGTGCTAGGGAAGAGGTTGGTTGCGGCTTGGACGCGTTTTGGGCGAATTTTGACACCTTTTTGACTCGAAATAGGATTGGGTTTGTTCCTAAGCTAAAAATTGATCTTGTAACCTATAAATACATGATGTAAGGAATAAAATAATGGGGGATTACATAGATTAGATTAGATATACACTCCATTAGATTAGAACATAAACCCTAGTTCTTATTAGTTTTGGAGATTGAAGCAAATTGAAGAACATTCAAGATCAAGAGCAGGAGCAAGAGGGGAGCATCAGATTTACTGACAACAGTTTCTATTCTCTTCTCTTATCATACTTTTATCTTTTAATGTTTATTCAGTTGTGGATTCTTGGTTTTAATTCATTAATTATGAACTAACTCTTTTACTAAGATTTCAATTGAACCTTTTATGTCTATAAATTAGTTATTTGATTTATTCCAATTATTTGTGTCAAAGTGAATTATTTATCTTGTCTTGTGATTATTGCTTAATTATTTGACCAATAATTACCTTGTTACTCTAGAAGAATTGAAAGAGGAATTCAAGGGTTAGAACTGGGCATTGTAACATATGACTTAGTTATTTGCATGGTGAATAATTAGGTTTGTGAATTGAACGGAAATATCTGTTCACCGCATTTAACACATAAGGATTTGGAATTGAAGGATTTTAATTCAATTATTTTGCATATGAATATAGCAAGATTAATCTGGATTAAATAGAAGACAATTGATCACTTGGAAAAAGGACTTTTGGCATTTGAGAATTCCTGTTAACAATTCAGTAGACATAATAATTGGGATAATTAGATAATTGATTTATAGTTCATAATTGGGGATATTGAAGTCTTAACCTTTATTTATTTGAATTCATTTATAAAGTAATTCAGTTTAATTAGTTAACTTAGTTTTCTTAATTAGAAAAATCACGATTTGAGGTTGTATAAATAAAATTAGTTTGGTTAAGAGTTAGTACTTCGTGATCTTTATTAAATAATTCCTCGTGGGTACGATACTTTTCTTATCACTTTATTACTTGTTGACCGTGTATACTTGCATGTATTCATTGATTGCGAAATCGATCAACAAGTTTTTGGAAGTGGATTTTATATACACTTATCCAGTATCTTTTACTTGAATTAGTTGCTTATATTTATGTGTCTTAGTTACTTTTCATCCATTTTGTGTTCATTTTGTAGGTTATACGTTTGGGAGCGGTGTGAGCGACTATTGGTAAGGAAAAACAAAAAAAACGCAAAGAAAAGTAAATCGGACATCATTTAGGCTTTCATGTTTACTTCATGTTCTTGGTTTGGAACTTAGCTTACATTGAAGAGCATCGTCTTAGCTTTGCGGAACATTTTGAATCCTTCCAATCGGAGTTCGGATGCAAGAGTTATGATCGTTGTACCAACGGACGTCGAACGTCATGGTTTTGGGTGGTCATTTGCATAGCAGTTACTTCCATCTCAATTTCAGCCTTCATCCTCCTAGAATTTCTCAATCCTTAAAGCATAAATGCTGTAGATCTCGTCGATATGTTCGATTTGATAGGTGGCAGGCCCCGTAACTCCTTCCGGATAAAAATTTATGGATGCTTTCCCAAAGGACCTCGTAGCAGAAAATGTCAGAACTTGGGGCCAGCGTCAGGGCGCCAAAAATAGGCCTATTCCCAGTGCTGGGGTGCTGGGGAGCAGTGTCTGAGTGTCATGCCCAGTGCTGGGGCGCTAGGGAAGAGGTTGGTTGCGGCTTGGACGCGTTTTGGGCGAATTTTGACACCTTTTTGACTCGAAATAGGATTGGGTTTGTTCCTAAGCTAAACATTGATCTTGTAAACTATAAATACATGATGTAAGACATAAAATAATGGGGGATTACATAGATTAGATTAGAGATACACTCCATTAGATTAGAACATAAACCCTAGTTCTTATTAGTTTTGGAGATTGAAGCAAATTGAAGAACATTCAAGATCAAGAGAAGGAGCAAGAGGGGAGCATCAGATTTGCTGACAACAGATTCTATTCTCTTCTCTTATCATACTTTTATCTTTTAATGTTTATTCAGTTGTGGATTCTTGGTTTTAATTCATTAATTATGAACTAACTCTTTTACTAAGATTTCAATTGAACCTTTTATGTCTATAAATTAGTTATTTGATTTATTCCAATTATTTGTGTCAAAGTGAATTATTTATCTTGTCTTGTGATTATTGCTTAATTATTTGACCAATAATTACCTTATTACTCTAGAAGAATTGAAAGAGGAATTCAAGGGTTAGAACTGGACATGGTAACATATGACTTAGTTATTTGCATGGTGAATAATTAGGTTTGTGAATTGAACGGAAATATTTGTTCACCGCATGTAACACATAAGGAATTGGAATTGAAGGATTTTAATTCAATTATTTTGCATAGGAATATAGCAAGATTAATCTGGATTAAATAGAAGTCAATTGATCACTTGGAAAAGGACTTTTGGCATTTGAGAATTCCTGTTAACAATTCAGTAGACATAATAATTGGGATAATTAGATAATTGATTTATAGTTCATAATTGGGGATGTTGAAGTCTTAACCTCTATTTATTTGAATTCATTTATAAAGTAATTAAGTTTAATTAGTTAACTTAGTTTTCTTAATTAGAAAAATCACGATTTGAGGTTGTATAAATAAAATTAGTTTGGTTAAGAGTTAGTACTTCGTGATCTTTATTAAATAATTCCTCGTGGGTACGATATTTTTCTTATCACTTTATTACTTGTTGACCGTGTATACTTGCACGTATTCATTGATTGCGAAATCGATCAACAAGTTTTTGGAAGTGGATTTTATATACACTTATCCAGTATCTTTTACTTGAATTAGTTGCTTATATTTATGTGTCTTAGTTACTTTTCATCCATTTTGTGTTCATTTTGTAGGTTATACGTTTGGGAGCGGTGTGAGCGACTATTGGTAAGGAAAAACAAAGAAAACGCAAAGAAAAGTAAATCGGACATCATTTAGGCTTTCATGTTTACTTCATGTTCTTGGTTTGGAACTTAGCTTACATTGAAGAGCATCGTCTTAGCTTTGCGGAACATTTTGAATCCTTCCAATCGGAGTTCGGATGCAAGAGTTATGATCGTTGTACCAACGGACGTCGAACGTCATGGTTTTGGGTGGTCATTTGCATAGCAGTTACTTCCATTTCAACTTCAGCCTTCATCCTCCTAGAATTTCTCAATCCTTAAAGCATAAATGTTGTAGATCTCGTCGATATGTTCGATGTGATAGGTGGCAGGCCCCGTAACTCCTTCCGGATAAAAATTTATGGATGCTTTCCCAAAGGACCTCGTAGCAGAAAATGTCAGAACTTGGGGCCAGCGTCGGGGCGCCCAAAATAGGCCTATGCCCTGTGCTGGGGTGCTGGGGAGCAGTGTTTGAGCGTCATTCCCAGTGCTGGGGCGCTAGGGAAGAGGTTGGTTGCGGCTTGGACGCGTTTTGGGCGAATTTTGACACCTTTTTGACTCGAAATAGGATTGGGTTTGTTCCTAAGCTAAAAATTGATCTTGTAACCTATAAATACATGATGTAAGACATAAAATAATGGGGGATTACATAGATTAGATTAGAGATACACTCCATTAGATTAGAACATAAACCCTAGTTCTTATTAGTTTTGGAGATTGAAGCAAATTGAAGAACATTCAAGATCAAGAGAAGGAGCAAGAGGGGAGCATCAGATTTGCTGACAACAGATTCTATTCTCTTCTCTTATCATACTTTTATCTTTTAATGTTTATTCAGTTGTGGATTCTTGGTTTTAATTCATTAATTATGAACTAACTCTTTTACTAAGATTTCAATTGAACCTTTTATGTCTATAAATTAGTTATTTGATTTATTCCAATTATTTGTGTCAAAGTGAATTATTTATCTTGTCTTGTGATTATTGCTTAATTATTTGACCAATAATTACCTTATTACTCTAGAAGAATTGAAAGAGGAATTCAAGGGTTAGAACTGGACATGGTAACATATGACTTAGTTATTTGCATGGTGAATAATTAGGTTTGTGAATTGAACGGAAATATTTGTTCACCGCATGTAACACATAAGGAATTGGAATTGAAGGATTTTAATTCAATTATTTTGCATAGGAATATAGCAAGATTAATCTGGATTAAATAGAAGTCAATTGATCACTTGGAAAAGGACTTTTGGCATTTGAGAATTCCTGTTAACAATTCAGTAGACATAATAATTGGGATAATTAGATAATTGATTTATAGTTCATAATTGGGGATGTTGAAGTCTTAACCTCTATTTATTTGAATTCATTTATAAAGTAATTAAGTTTAATTAGTTAACTTAGTTTTCTTAATTAGAAAAATCACGATTTGAGGTTGTATAAATAAAATTAGTTTGGTTAAGAGTTAGTACTTCGTGATCTTTATTAAATAATTCCTCGTGGGTACGATATTTTTCTTATCACTTTATTACTTGTTGACCGTGTATACTTGCACGTATTCATTGATTGCGAAATCGATCAACAAGTTTTTGGAAGTGGATTTTATATACACTTATCCAGTATCTTTTACTTGAATTAGTTGCTTATATTTATGTGTCTTAGTTACTTTTCATCCATTTTGTGTTCATTTTGTAGGTTATACGTTTGGGAGCGGTGTGAGCGACTATTGGTAAGGAAAAACAAAGAAAACGCAAAGAAAAGTAAATCGGACATCATTTAGGCTTTCATGTTTACTTCATGTTCTTGGTTTGGAACTTAGCTTACATTGAAGAGCATCGTCTTAGCTTTGCGGAACATTTTGAATCCTTCCAATCGGAGTTCGGATGCAAGAGTTATGATCGTTGTACCAACGGACGTCGAACGTCATGGTTTTGGGTGGTCATTTGCATAGCAGTTACTTCCATTTCAACTTCAGCCTTCATCCTCCTAGAATTTCTCAATCCTTAAAGCATAAATGTTGTAGATCTCGTCGATATGTTCGATGTGATAGGTGGCAGGCCCCGTAACTCCTTCCGGATAAAAATTTATGGATGCTTTCCCAAAGGACCTCGTAGCAGAAAATGTCAGAACTTGGGGCCAGCGTCGGGGCGCCCAAAATAGGCCTATGCCCTGTGCTGGGGTGCTGGGGAGCAGTGTCTGAGCGTCATTCCCAGTGCTGGGGCGCTAGGGAAGAGGTTGGTTGCGGCTTGGACGCGTTTTGGGCGAATTTTGACACCTTTTTGACTCGAAATAGGATTGGGTTTGTTCCTAAGCTAAAAATTGATCTTGTAACCTATAAATACATGATGTAAGACATAAAATAATGGGGGATTACATAGATTAGATTAGAGATACACTCCATTAGATTAGAACATAAACCCTAGTTCTTATTAGTTTTGGAGATTGAAGCAAATTGAAGAACATTCAAGATCAAGAGAAGGAGCAAGAGGGGAGCATCAGATTTGCTGACAACAGATTCTATTCTCTCCTCTTATCATACTTTTATCTTTTAATGTTTATTCAGTTGTGGATTCTTGGTTTTAATTCATTAATTATGAACTAACTCTTTTACTAAGATTTCAATTGAACCTTTTATGTCTATAAATTAGTTATTTGATTTATTCCAATTATTTGTGTCAAAGTGAATTATTTATCTTGTCTTGTGATTATTGCTTAATTATTTGACCAATAATTACCTTATTACTCTAGAAGAATTGAAAGAGGAATTCAAGGGTTAGAACTGGACATGGTAACATATGACTTAGTTATTTGCATGGTGAATAATTAGGTTTGTGAATTGAACGGAAATATTTGTTCACCGCATGTAACACATAAGGAATTGGAATTGAAGGATTTTAATTCAATTATTTTGCATAGGAATATAGCAAGATTAATCTGGATTAAATAGAAGTCAATTGATCACTTGGAAAAGGACTTTTGGCATTTGAGAATTCCTGTTAACAATTCAGTAGACATAATAATTGGGATAATTAGATAATTGATTTATAGTTCATAATTGGGGATGTTGAAGTCTTAACCTCTATTTATTTGAATTCATTTATAAAGTAATTAAGTTTAATTAGTTAACTTAGTTTTCTTAATTAGAAAAATCACGATTTGAGGTTGTATAAATAAAATTAGTTTGGTTAAGAGTTAGTACTTCGTGATCTTTATTAAATAATTCCTCGTGGGTACGATATTTTTCTTATCACTTTATTACTTGTTGACCGTGTATACTTGCACGTATTCATTGATTGCGAAATCGATCAACAAGTTTTTGGAAGTGGATTTTATATACACTTATCCAGTATCTTTTACTTGAATTAGTTGCTTATATTTATGTGTCTTAGTTACTTTTCATCCATTTTGTGTTCATTTTGTAGGTTATACGTTTGGGAGCGGTGTGAGCGACTATTGGTAAGGAAAAACAAAGAAAACGCAAAGAAAAGTAAATCGGACATCATTTAGGCTTTCATGTTTACTTCATGTTCTTGGTTTGGAACTTAGCTTACATTGAAGAGCATCGTCTTAGCTTTGCGGAACATTTTGAATCCTTCCAATCGGAGTTCGGATGCAAGAGTTATGATCGTTGTACCAACGGACGTCGAACGTCATGGTTTTGGGTGGTCATTTGCATAGCAGTTACTTCCATTTCAACTTCAGCCTTCATCCTCCTAGAATTTCTCAATCCTTAAAGCATAAATGTTGTAGATCTCGTCGATATGTTCGATGTGATAGGTGGCAGGCCCCGTAACTCCTTCCGGATAAAAATTTATGGATGCTTTCCCAAAGGACCTCGTAGCAGAAAATGTCAGAACTTGGGGCCAGCGTCGGGGCGCCCAAAATAGGCCTATGCCCTGTGCTGGGGTGCTGGGGAGCAGTGTCTGAGCGTCATTCCCAGTGCTGGGGCGCTAGGGAAGAGGTTGGTTGCGGCTTGGACGCGTTTTGGGCGAATTTTGACACCTTTTTGACTCGAAATAGGATTGGGTTTGTTCCTAAGCTAAAAATTGATCTTGTAACCTATAAATACATGATGTAAGACATAAAATAATGGGGGATTACATAGATTAGATTAGAGATACACTCCATTAGATTAGAACATAAACCCTAGTTCTTATTAGTTTTGGAGATTGAAGCAAATTGAAGAACATTCAAGATCAAGAGAAGGAGCAAGAGGGGAGCATCAGATTTGCTGACAACAGATTCTATTCTCTCCTCTTATCATACTTTTATCTTTTAATGTTTATTCAGTTGTGGATTCTTGGTTTTAATTCATTAATTATGAACTAACTCTTTTACTAAGATTTCAATTGAACCTTTTATGTCTATAAATTAGTTATTTGATTTATTCCAATTATTTGTGTCAAAGTGAATTATTTATCTTGTCTTGTGATTATTGCTTAATTATTTGACCAATAATTACCTTATTACTCTAGAAGAATTGAAAGAGGAATTCAAGGGTTAGAACTGGACATGGTAACATATGACTTAGTTATTTGCATGGTGAATAATTAGGTTTGTGAATTGAACGGAAATATTTGTTCACCACATGTAACACATAAGGAATTGGAATTGAAGGATTTTAATTCAATTATTTTGCATAGGAATATAGCAAGATTAATCTGGATTAAATAGAAGTCAATTGATCACTTGGAAAAGGACTTTTGGCATTTGAGAATTCCTGTTAACAATTCAGTAGACATAATAATTGGGATAATTAGATAATTGATTTATAGTTCATAATTGGGGATGTTGAAGTCTTAACCTCTATTTATTTGAATTCATTTATAAAGTAATTAAGTTTAATTAGTTAACTTAGTTTTCTTAATTAGAAAAATCACGATTTGAGGTTGTATAAATAAAATTAGTTTGGTTAAGAGTTAGTACTTCGTGATCTTTATTAAATAATTCCTCGTGGGTACGATATTTTTCTTATCACTTTATTACTTGTTGACCGTGTATACTTGCACATATTCATTGATTGCGAAATCGATCAACAAGTTTTTAGAAGTGGATTTTATATACACTTATCCAGTATCTTTTACTTGAATTAGTTGCTTATATTTATGTGTCTTAGTTACTTTTCATCCATTTTGTGTTCATTTTGTAGGTTATACGTTTGGGAGCGGTGTGAGCGACTATTGGTAAGGAAAAACAAAGAAAACGCAAAGAAAAGTAAATCGGACATCATTTAGGCTTTCATGTTTACTTCATGTTCTTGGTTTAGAACTTAGCTTAGATTGAAGAGCATCGTCTTAGCTTTCTAGAACATTTTGAATCATTCCAATCGGAGTTCGGATGCAAGAGTTATGATCGTTGTACCAACGGACGTCGAACGTCATGGTTTTGGGTGGTCATTTGCATAGTAGTTACTTCCAGCTCAATTTCCGCCTTCATTCGTCTAGAATTTCTCAATCCACAAAGAATAAAAGTTATAGATCTTGTCAATATCTTCGATTTGATATATGGAAGGCCCCGTAACTCCTCCTGGATCAAAAGTTATGGATGTTTTCCCAAAGGACGTAGGATCAGAAAATGTAAGAACTTGGGGCCAGCGCCGGGGCGCCCAAAATAGGTCTATGCCCAGCGTCGGGGCGCTGGGGACCAGAGTTTGAGTGTCAAGCCCAGCGCTGGGGCGCTGGGGAAGAGGTTGGTTACGATTTGGACGCGTTTTAGGCGAATTTTGACACCTTTTTGACTCCAAATAGGATTGGATTTGTTCCTAAGCTAAAAATTGGACTTGTAACCTATAAATACATGATGTAAGGCATAAAATAAAGGGGGATTACATAGATTAGATTAGAGATACACTTCATTAGATTAGAACATAAGCCCTAGTTCTTATTAGTTTTGAAGATTGAAGCAAATTGAAGAACATTCAAGATCAAGAGCATGAGCAAGAGGGGAGCATCAGATTTGCTGACAACAGATTCTATTCTCTTTTCTTATCATACTTTTATCTTTTAATTCTTATTTAGTTATGGATTCTTGGTTTTAATTCATTAATTATTAACTAACTCTTTTACTAAGATTTCAATTGAACCTTTTATGTTTATAAATTAGTTATTTGATTTATTCCAATTATTTGTGTCAAAGTAAATTGTTTATCTTGTCTTGTGCTTATTGCTTAATTATTTTATCAGTAATTACCTTGTAACTCTAGAAGGATTTGAAAGAGGAATTCTAGGGTTAGAACTGGGCATGGTAACACGTGACTTAATTATTTGCATGGTGAATAATTAGGTTTGTGAATTGAATGGAAATATCTATTCACCACATGTAACACATAAGGAATTGGAATTGAAGGAGTTTAATTCAATTGTTTTTACATAGGAATATAGGAAGATTAATCTGGATTAAATAGAAGTCAATTGATCACTTGGAAAAGGAATTTTGGCTTTTGAGAATTACTGTTAACAATTCAGTAGACATAATAATTGGGATAATTAGATAATTGATTTATACTTCAAAATTGGGGATATTGAAGTCTTAACCTTTATTTATTTGAATTCATTTATAAAATAATTCAGTTTAATTAGTTAACTTATTTTTCTTAATTAGAAAAATCACGATTTGAGGTTGTTTAAATAAAATTAGTTTGGTTAAGAGTTAGTACTTGGTGATTTTTATTAAATAATTCCTCGTGGGAACGATACTCTACTTTCACTTTATTACTTATTGACTGTGTATACTTGCACGTATTCATTGATTGCGAAATCTACCAACAAGTTTTTGGCGCCGTTGCCGGGGAATTAGTTTAATATTTTTTTTGCCAATATTAATTTCAATCAAATTAGTCTTAATTTAAACATTTTTATTTTAGTTTTAATTCTCTTCTTATATTTCTCTCATTTTAGGTACCATGGATGACTTTGAGTATCAATGGTCATACACGAACGTGACTCAACCAAGGGGGATGGAGATTGACAGACTCGCAACACTTTCTGCAATGTCAGCACATTTTAAAGAACTTTTGAGGAAGTTGGACGTTATCGCATCCCAACAGAGTCGAAGGATGGCAGTTATGTGTGACTATTGTGCTGGCAATCACCCGAGTAATCAATGCCTCATCAATCTTGGGCCGGTACAGTATGGTGGTAACTACCTCAATCAGTATGCATATGATAATTATGAACAAGTTTAGGGGTATCACCCGGATTTTTCATGGAGCTACAACTATCAAGACCAATACTCTACTCCAAATCCAACATACACGCCGAAATTCTCATATCAACCTCTATTAAAAGAAGAAAATTCAAGGTTGGAGGAATTGTGGTCCAAGTTCGAGGAGAGAGGGATTAATCAAACATGGTCCATTCTAAATCTTGCGGATCAGATAGAGCAAATGACCAAAGTTATAAACAACCTTCCTCCAAACACTTGGCTTTATGACATGGATGACGAAATTGATGAAGTGCCCGAGCCAAATCTACAACTGGATGCGGCACGAGATGTTGAAAAAGAGGAGACAAGTAGGGATAATGAAAATAAGGTCGGTGAAGAACTAACTATGATTACCAACGAGGAGGAACCGATATTATTAGTTCCCCAAGTTCTTTCTCTGCCAATGTTCAAGAATCTGATTAGATTTGCAAAACCATGTCCGCTAGGTAGTCATGTCATCGGCAATACTCCTTGTGACGTAAAAGCGAGTACAACTTCGAAGCCATGGTTCAATGAGATGGAGAAGATAGAAGAAGAGATTGTTGTGTCTGACAAGCCTCAATGCCAGAATCTATTCACAGACACAATGGAAAAAACACCTAGATGTTGGACGTTCTTTAATGTGATCTTATCTAAACAAAGCATGCTAGGTGACTTTAATAAAATGACTATCGTAAATGGGAACCTACCAAAAGCTATATTATTTTAGATGGATGGAGGGTTCCTCAACTTTCGAAGAGGAATTGGATAGCATTGACCAGACAAAGTCAGGCTGAAAGACTATAAATCAAGCGCTGACTGGGAGGCAACCCAGGAATTTTTATATTTATATGCTTTACTAGTTTATTTAGTAGATATGAATTAATTTGCTTAGTAAGTTCTCTTATAATCTAATACATGTTGTCTCTCTTCATTGCAGGTATTTGAGGTTCAATGGATAGGAAAATGATCATCGCTACCATCGCCACCAGCACCTCACGCTTAGCTGATTACATGGAAGTTCTCTTCTACTTATCGTTATATTCTTACAATGAGGACATTGTAAATGCTAAGTTTGGGGGAGTTTAGTTTAGTTCATTATTGCATGTTTTGTTTCATGTTTATGTTATGTTATTTTGCATATGTTGTTAATATAGTTTAGGTTCATTATAAAAAAAAAATTCAAAAATAATAGTTAGTTACTATGTTCATTTTGCATAAGTCCAGCGGTTTGTTATAGTTAAGTTTATTTTGGCCAATAATGAGATTGGAATTGGGTAGACAAGTATAATACTGACTATTAGAGCTTTGATGTGATTTCTTGTTATGAATTGAATCTTTTTCTGTTTGAAACTAGTATAATAATGATAGCACAGTAAAAATAACTTGTTGATTGATTGAGTTTAAATTGATACATAATGGGACTCTAAAGGATAATGCTAGTTTGAATGAAAGAATTACAAGAATAAGTAGTGATGACTAAAGTTAGACAAGAACCTAAGTTTGGGGGAATATATGTGGGGTATATAAGCTTTAAAAAAAAGAAAAAAAAGAAAACATGTTGAGTGTTGTGGTGGGTTGAGGACAAACACTCCCCATAAACACAAGCGTGAGATGGAGCGTAAAACGCACTGACCAACCATCTATCAAAAGAAAAAGAAAAGGGAAATAATCACGGGAAAAGAGAAAAAAGCCCCCATGTAAAAAAGAGAGAATGAAGAAAAGAAAGTATAGGTATCCTGCATGTACCCTTGAATTTGGTTGAGTTTAATTTTAGTTGAATCGTGCCTATCTTTTAGATTTCTTGAGTTTACACTGTATGATGCCTTCGAAGAGACTTGTTATGTGTTAAATTTGATTTTATATCAGTTAGCATGGTTGTTGAGCACACACACGCACTATACCAGTAATAACAGTTTAAGACTTGATGATTGACTAGGAAATTGTTGATTGGTTTTGATATGAAGTATTGTCTTGTTTGCTTGATTGCTCTAAGGCCGAGTGAATAGATTTGATTCTATCAAATACTGCTGGATTCGTAGGCATATAGATTAGTTGCTTTTCATTGCATTGCATTGCATTGTGTTGTGTTACTTGGGGACAAGCTGTGACAACCCAAGAATTTGGGCAATTTAGTAAAATCTTAAATGATTGATTTAAGGTCAAATAATAGACCTAGACAGAAAATAAGTGTATGCGTTTAATGTTATTGGGATTGAATTTTTAGGATTTCAAAATTCTGTGAAGGTTTTTAGGTGAATTATTCAGGATTAAGAATTTATGAGATTAAATTTTGTGTATATGGTTAATGATGTGTTCAGAATGTGGTTAAGGGTCAAGGGTTAACCAGATAAATTATATCTGTGATAAACCCTAATTATATATTAAGAACGACAATGTTCGGTTAGAAAATCTTAGCGTTTAGCAAGAAACCCTAGAAACTGGTTCTGGAAACTCTAGTTTCAGTTCCGGGAAATTTGAAAACCTAATTCGGTGTATGAAACCCTAAATTGGGAACTTAATGGCATATGTGTAAATAATTAAAAGATTAATTAGGGTTAATCTTAACACTTGATTACAAAACCCTAATTCCAAATTTGAAACCCTAATACCAGATCTGAAAACCCTAATTTCAGATTCTGATAAAATTGAAGCCCTAATATGGGAATATAGCGGAGAATTATAATGCTTAAGTCTAATTAGGGCAAAGCTTAATTAATTAACAAACCCTAATTTCGGGAATTGAAACCCTAATTTTATAATTAGGGAAAATAAAAGTGTTAATTGAATACTTTTAATGTTAATTAGAATATATTAATTCTAATTTTCAAGATTGTGTAATTAGAAAACTGTAATCTAATTACGAATATTTAATTTCTATTTTTTAGAAAATTATTTTCTATTAGAAACCCTAATTTGCGGATTGAAAACCCTAATGACCATTTTGAACCCAAATTGTTCAGTGGTGGATTAGATTGCTATAATTGCAATGTTAATTAGGAAATATAAATCCTAATTGTCAAGTTATTAGAAACCCTAATCTAATTGGGAAATTTAATTTCTAAAATTGAAATATTATTTTATTTAAAACCCTAAAATGTGGTTTTGAAACATAATGTACAATTGTGACCCTAAGTGCTAAATTAGCAATTTTAATTAGGATAAAATGGTCCTAATTAGCAAAAAATGATTCATGATTTGGAAATTATAAAATAATTAGGAAGCCCTAATTATAATTTTAGAAATCAAAATTTTCTATTTTTATATTTAATTAAAAAAATTTGGAAATCCAAGTTGCTAAAAATTTGGGGATTAAAACTTAAATCCAAATTTGTCCAAATCATAAATCTAAGTATGCTCAAACCCTAAACCCTAAGGGTTTCATCAAATTGGCCAAAATCTAGAAATTTAAGGAAATTTTCAATATTGCCCTTTTGTTGTATTATTGAAGCTTGCTTGCAAGTCTTGCCCTATGGTGAGTTGCTCACCATAGGGCAAGACTACATGCTAAGTAGCCCTAGCATGTGACTACATCCAGCAAATCAGCCATCTAGAACATTATGATGCATTGTATCTTGCCCATTTAAGGATTAAAGTGAGATAAAATGCTAGCTTTATTTTTCATTTTCAACCAAGTCCCTTCTCTCTCCTCATTTTCGAAATTTAGAGTGAGAGAGAGTTAAAAGATGATCCACTATTAAGTATTAGCCAGCCAAGAACAGATCTTAAGGATCAGAAATCGAAAATCAAGCAAAAAGAGGTATAAAATCTCTAATTTGTGAAATCATTCAATTCGTGGTTAATTATTGCAATAGATTGTTGAAAGTAGTGTTAATAGGTGTCAATTGATGTTCT
The DNA here is from genome assembly GCA_020205505.1 of Panax japonicus. Lineage (NCBI taxonomy): Eukaryota > Viridiplantae > Streptophyta > Magnoliopsida > Apiales > Araliaceae > Panax > Panax japonicus. The sequence goes on along the minus strand of CM035113.1, from coordinate 15,928,981 downwards.
GGGTTGTTAAATCATGAACCCATAACATCAAAGTGCACGAATTTAAAATTTTACAAACTCTGGAAATCTGGAAAAACTGTGCTTTGCAGTCAAATGTCGAGGTCTATAGATCCGTGTGTGTTACATGTTTTTGATGTTTAAAACTTGTAACATGTAGCCTGTTATGTGTTCTTTAAGTTTCAAAAAGAATCAGACCTATACCTATTATAGATCGCAAGATATTCACGGTCAAAACACGTTGACCGATCTGCTAAAACTACGAACCCAGAAAACGTAAGAACAGGGTCCGTGTCCTAGTTTGACCGGCCGTATCTTGTTCATTCTTTGTTGTTTTTGTGTTATTTTGCTTTATAGTTGTAGTACTACATGTTATCTACAACCTTTAATTGATGGATCGCATAAAGGTTGATCGATCACCAAGTTATAAAGCGTCAAAGTAGGTACCTAAGGTTGTTCTTCAAATCTGGAAAACCCAGAATTTGAAGAACAGGCCTGGCCTCATTTTTGAGAGCCCAGATCTCGCCGATATGGTGTTGTTTGGCCATGAACTTGATTTAGTGTTGTAGTATTGCAAAAGTACTACAATCTGGAAGTTTGAACTAACCCAGAAACACAAGGATCAAAGAATTAAGTCCGGTCATACCACCCAACCTCGCCTCTGTCGGAAAATTCTGGGCTGGTGAAGAACACCTATAGTGACAGAAAGTGTCGCTATAGGCCTTTAGCGACACATTATTTATTATTTCTGGAAATTAATTTAAAATTAAAAAAAATGGTTTTTAATTATTAAAAATACAAAATAAATTATGAAAAATTATTTTAAAGTCTGAAAAATAGTTTTTAAGTATTTTGAGTATATTTCAGAAATATTTAGTATTTTTGGAAAATAAATGGTATTTATTTATTTAATTACAATATTAAATAAATTATTTAAAAATAGTTTTTAATTCATGAAAAATCATGAAAAATAATATTATGGTAAAAGAAAATATTTTAAGTTATTTTTGATGACTTTTAATATTTTGGGATGAATTTCATTAATTAATAAATATTAATGATAATTAGTTTATTTAATAGATATATTAAATAAATTATGGAAAATTAGTATTAATGCTTTATAAATGATATAAAAATGATTTAAGTGTTATAAAAATATTTTAAGTTATAAAATGTAACTTTTGATATTTTGGCATAAAAATATTAATATTATAATATTAATAGCAATTAATGGATAATGGATTTAAGTGTTTAAAAATCATATAAGTATGATTTTAAAGTATTAAAAATACTTTGTGACATTATAATTATATTATAATATTACGTAAGGATTTACATTAATATTTTATATTAAATAAATATTAATAATTAAGGAATTATGTAGTATTTAATTCATTTAAATACGATTTTAATGATTGGAAAATGTTGATAAATGGTAATAATTATCCGAAAATTATTACGAGCCTAGGAAAAATGTTTTGACCGATAAGAAAGTTATCTGTGATAATGGTTAAGTGGTTAGACAGAGTTTAATTGAACTTAAACTCGATAAAAGTCTGACTAGACCGTCGGGATGATAGAATTGTGTCGGTTTCAACTCAGACTGCAATAGTTTGACTTGATACCAAGTCTTATGTGCGGTATAGACTGATAGGCTTATGTGGTAATGTGTTTAGGTTATTCTGTTTATATAAATATAACAATATATTACTGTGATGATATTATTCTAATATTGGAGATCTATATTATTAATATTAGGTCTTCGGGGTAAAGCGTTATTAAATTACGTGAAGTAATCAACGGTTCAGGCAAATTTTCTTGTACTTAACTCTAATAAGAGTAGTTTCTTCAAGCTTATGGTTAATCATCGTTGATTGCCACGAAAATTGTATTCTGTACATCTTGCATGTATAAGTCAGGTATGAAAGGCTGATCACCTTCATTACCAGTTGGTTCAGAAATGTTTGTTCATGTATAATACTTGTTCAGTCAAAAATTTGTTCGTGCTAGTTCTCAATTATATAGATGAATTATAGCAAACCCATTATTCATACTCTTCAATCATGATATATCGTTATATTATTGTATATAAACTTGCTGGGCAATTTTCATGCTCACCCTTGCTATATCATGATAAAATATTGCAGGTAAAGCAAATGCGTCGTATACAGGAAAAGGTTAAGCCAAGTTCAGTTTGGGGAAATATATGCGACTATCTAGTAATAGAATAGTTTGATAAATATGGTTGTGTAATAGTTATTTTATGAAATGTGTAATAAGTTAAGGTTACTCGATTTTGGGTAATAGTGTGTAATGTATTGTATAAACAACTTATGTTTATATCTTCCGCAATTAGTGAAAGAAATAGCGTACCAAGTCCGCGGTGATTCGGGGCCCGGATTCGGGGTTGCTACAGTTGGTATCAGAGCTGTTGGTTATGAAGCTTAGGTAGGAATACCTGAGACCAATAACCGCAGTGATTAGGATTAAGTACTAACTCAAATCGAGTTAGTGTGTTGGTAAGATTCAAAGATGAATCTCGGCGAGTGTAAAGCACAGAGTTCCCTAACTCTGATAATAAAGTTGAACAGTCATGGTGAATAGATTCAGTCTAAAAGACTGAAAGTGCAGTAATAGAAGATCGTAGAACAAAACGATCATAATGAATGGAATTGAATCGTAATATATACGATAAGATCACCCCGTGATCTATTAAGGTTATGATATGGGATAAGAATCAGTCTGATGATTGAAAAATTTAAAGCAAGATGCTGTGTCTATGTTGTACTATGAAATGGTACTATGAAAACTCGTGAAAGAGTTGTGAATTGTAAATACGGATTAAATAAAAATTCGTATGGAGTAAGTGTGGGGTTAAGTATTAGATGGGGATTCAATTGAGGACTCATGTCGGCAGCTGAGTTGTATGATTCCTTGTATGGGAGGGGAATTTGTACTTGGTTTTAGAATCCCTTAGCTTCCTGGTCGATGTAGTGGTTAGGTTGATCAATTCTTTGTATGGGAGGGGAATTGTTCACTTAGCTTCCTATATTGATTAGTGGCCGAGTTGGTTTGACAACCACTTAGTTTCTGGCACTGATAATCATTGAAATGTTTGTGTCACGCTATTTGTTATATGCGTGTTAAGAGGGTGATTCCTTTCTCATGTGTATGACAGATAGATAGGTCATAGGTAGAGAATATATAAGGTTAAGTACGATTTCTTAAAACTCATACTTGTGTGACATTCTTGATTCATAATTATATGAAATGAGAGGGTGATTCCTTTCTTAAACTCATATGATTGTGGCCAGGTTATGAACTCATAAGTGTGGTTTTATGAACTGGGTATAGTTATGTGTGAATGGAGTATTGAGGATAATAGGAACATATAAAATGTTTAAGCAAATGATCATTAGTGGAGAATTAGGTTTTCCTAAACCCCTATCTATGCCAGATTTCAAAATTTTTGACTTCAAACTAAATACGCACTATGTGCCTTTAAAAAAAAAAATTTTATTTATCACTTATGTACCATGTGACCTGGTGCAGAGATGATAAAAATGATGGAGTCATCAATGCAGTATTACTTCTTGTGAATTTGACTTAAAGTCACTATTCCACTATGATATGATGTAGCATGATAAAATCATCAAATGACGGAATCCTCAACGGACTGTAAATATAGTACGGCATCATGACGTCATTCTCGAAAATGTTTTCAAAAAACTCCAAGTGTTTATTGAAAGAAATTTCCTGAACCAAATTATTTTGGTGCTGAATCCTATGATAAGACTGAGGTGAACTATGTTGTTTGGATAAGTAAATCCAATCTAATAGCGTAAATATTCGCTAAAAATAAATACGTTATTCATAACGTAATCGTACGATAGGCTGATCACCTAAAGTTCTAGTAACGGTAGTTTACCTTCTTTGTGATTGTAAACATACCAAGTAATGTTTTGTTTTGCGGTATAAATACCGTCAAATCTATGTGTTCATGGTCTATATGACCTCTAAGCACAATTTTAAACCTTTTACCCTTGTGAGTGGTATATTGGGTAGCATGCGATGATATGTGTGAATGGTGTAAGGTGTAAGGCGAATTTCGGGGACGAAATTCTTATAAGGAGGGATGAATGTGACAACCCAAGAATTTGGGCAATTTAGTAAAATCTTAAATGATTGATTTAAGGTCAGATAATAGACGTAGACAGAAAATAAGTGTATGCGTTTAATGTTATTGGGATTGAATTTTTAGGATTTCAAAATTCTGTGAAGGTTTTTAGGTGAATTATTCAGGATTAAGAATTTATGAGATTAAATTCTGTGTATATGGTTAATGATGTGTTCAGAATGTGGTTAAGGGTCAAAGATTGACCAGATAAATTATATCTGTGATAAACCCTAATTATATATTAAGAACGACAACGTTCGGTTAGAAAATCTTAGCGTTTAGCAAGAAACCCTAGAAACTGGTTCTGAAAACTCTAGTTTCAGTTCCGGGTAATTCAAAACCCTAATTCGGTGTATGAAACCCTAAATTGGGAACTTAATGGCATATGTGTAAATAATTAAAAGATTAATTAGGGTTAATCTTAACACTTGATTACAAAACCCTAATTCCAAATTTGAAACCCTAATACCAGATCTGAATACCCTAATTTCAGATTCTGATAAAATTGAAGCCCTAATATGGGAATATAGCGGAGAATTATAATGCTTAAGTCTAATTAGGGCAAAGCTTAATTAATTAACAAACCCTAATTTAGAAAACCCTAATTTCGGGAATTGAAACCCTAATTTTATAATTAGGGAAAATGAAAGTGTTAATTGAATACTTTTAATGTTAATTAGAATATATTAATTCTAATTTTCAAGATTGTGTAATTAGAAAACTGTAATCTAATTACGAATATTTAATTTCTATTTTTTAGAAAATTATTTTCTATTAGAAACCCTAATTTGCGGATTGAAAACCCTAATGACCATTTTGAACCCAAATTGTTCAGTGGTGGATTAGATTGCTATAATTGCAATGTTAATTAGGAAATATAAATCCTAATTGTCAAGTTATTAGAAACCCTAATCTAATTGGGAAATTTAATTTCTAAAATTGAAATATTATTTTATTTAAAACCCTAAAATGTGGTTTTGAAACATAATGTACAATTGTGACTCTAAGTGCTAAATTAGCAATTTTAATTAGGATAAAATGGTCCTAATTAGCAAAAAATGATTCATGATTTGGAAATTATAAAATAATTAGGAAGCCCTAATTATAATTTTAGAAATCAAAATTTTCTATTTTTATATTTAATTAAAAAATTTGGAAATCCAAGTTGCTAAAAATTTGGGGATTAAAACTTAAATCCAAATTTGTCCAAATCATAAATCTAAGTATGCTCAAACCCTAAACCCTAAGGGTTTCATCAAATTGGCCAAAATCTAGAAATTTAAGGAAATTTTCAATATTGCCCTTTTGTTGTATTATTGAAGCTTGCTTGCAAGTCTTGCCCTATGGTGAGTTGCTCACCAACCCTAGACCTAAATGTAGCCCTAGCATGTGACTACATCCAGCAAATCAGCCATCTAGAACATTATGATGCATTGTATCTTGCCCATTTAAGGATTAAAGTGAGATAAAATGCTAGCTTTATTTTTCATTTTCAACCAAGTCCCTTCTCTCTCCTCATTTTCGAAATCTAGAGTGAGAGAGAGTTAAAAGATGATCCACTATTAAGTATTAGCCAGCCAAGAACAGATCTTAAGGATCAGAAATCGAAAATCAAGCAAAAAGAGGTATAAAATCTCTAATTTGTGAAATCATTCAATTCGTGGTTAATTATTGCAATTGATTGTTGAAAGTAGTGTTAATAGGTGTCAATTGATGTTCTGGGTTGTTAAATCATGAACCCATAACATCAAAGTACACGAATTTAAAATTTTACAAACTCTGGAAATCTGGAAAAAACTGTGCTTTGCAGTCAAATGTCGAGGTCTATAGATCCGTGTGTGTTACATGTTTTTGATGTTTAAAACTTGTAACATGTAGCCTGTTATGTGTTCTTTAAGTTTCAAAAAGAATCAGACCTATACCTATTATAGATCGCAAGATATTCACGGTCAAAACACGTTGACCGATCTGCTAAAACTACGAACCCAGAAAACGTAAGAACAGGGTCAGTGTCCTAGTTTGACCGGCCGTATCTTGTTCATTCTTTGTTGTTTTTGTGTTATTTTGCTTTATAGTTACAGTACTACATGTTATCTACAACCTTTAATTGATGGATCGCATAAAGGTTGATCGATCACCAAGTTATAAAGCGTCAAAGTAGGTACCTAAGGTTGTTCTTCAAATCTGGAAAACCCAGAATTTGAAGAACAGGCCTGGCCTCATTTTTGAGAGCCCAGATCTCGCCGATATGGTGTTGTTTGGCCATGAACTTGATTTAGTGTTGTAGTATTGCAAAAGTACTACAATCTGGAAGTTTGAACTAACCCAGAAACACAAGGATCAAAGAATTAAGTCCGGTCATACCACCCAACCTCGCCTCTGTCGGAAAATTCTGGGCTGGTGAAGAACACCTATAGCGACAGAAAGTGTCGCTATAGGCCTTTAGCGACAAATTATTTATTATTTCTGGAAATTAATTTAAAATTAAAAAAAATGGTTTTTAATTATTAAAAATACAAAATAAATTATGAAAAATTATTTTAAAGTCTGAAAAATAGTTTTTAAGTATTTTGAGTATATTTCAGAAATATTTAGTATTTTTGGAAAATAAATGGTATTTATTTATTTAATTACAATAATAAATAAATTATTTAAAAATAGTTTTTAATTCATGAAAAATCATGAAAAATAATATTATGGTAAAAGAAAATATTTTAAGTTATTTTTGATGACTTTTAATATTTTGGGATGAATTTCATTAATTAATCAATATTAATGATAATTAGTTTATTTAATAGATATATTAAATAAATTATGGAAAATTAGTATTAATGCTTTATAAATCATATAAAAATGATTTAAGTGTTATAAAAATATTTTAAGTTATAAAATGTAACTTTTGATATTTTGACATGAAAATATTAATATTATAATATTAATAGCAATTATCGGATAATGGATTTAAGTGTTTAAAAATCATATAAGTATGATTTTAAAGTATTAAAAATACTTTGTGACATTATAATTATATTATAATATTACGTAAGGATTTACATTAATATTTTATATTAAATAAATATTAATGATTAAGGAATTATGTAGTATTTAATTCATTTAAATACGGTATTAATGATTGAAAAATGTTGATAAATGGTAATAATTATCCGAAAATTATTACGAGCCTAGGAAAAATATTTTGACCGATAAGAAAGTTATCTGTGATAATGGTTAAGTGGTTAGACAGAGTTTAATTGAACTTAAACTCGATAAAAGTCCGACTAGACCGTCGGGATGATAGAATTGTGTCGGTTTCAACTCAGACTGCAATAGTTTGACTTGATACCAAGTCTTATGTGCGGTATAGACTGATAGGCTTATGTGGTAATGTGTTTAGGTTATTCTGCTTATATAAATATAACAGTATATTACTGTGATGATATTATTCTAATATTGGAGATCTATATTATTAATATTAGGTCTTCGGGGTAAAGCATTATTAAATTGCGTGCAGTAATCAACGGTTCAGGCAAGTTTTCTTGTACTTAACTCTAATAAGAGTAGTTTCTTCAAGCTTATGGTTAATCATTGTTGATTGCCACGAAAATTGTATTCTGTACATCTTGCATGTATAAGTCAGGTATGAAAGGCTGATCACCTTCATTACCAGTTGGTTCAGAAATGTTTGTTCATGTATAATACTTGTCCAGTCAAAAATTTGTTCGTGCTAGTTCTCAATTATATAGATGAATTATAGCAAGCCCATTATTCATACTCTTCAATCATGATATATCGTTATATTATTGTATATAAACTTGCTGGGCAACTTTCATGCTCACCCTTGCTATATCATGATAAAACATTGCAGGTAAAGCAAATGTGTCGTATACAGGAAAAGGTTAAGCCAAGTTCAGTTTGGGGAAATATATGCGACTATCTAGTAATAGAATAGTTTGATAAATATGGTTGTGTAATAGTTATTTTATGAAATGTGTAATAAGTTAAGGTTACTCGATTTTGGGTAATAGTGTGTAATGTATTGTATAAACAACTTATGTTTATATATTCCGCAATTAGTGAAATAAATAGCGTACCGAGTCCGCGGCGATTCGGGGCCCGGATTCGGGGTTGCTACAGTTGGTATCAGAGCTGTTGGTTATGAAGCTTAGGTAGGAATACCTGAGACCAATAACCGCAGTGATTAGGATTAAGTACTAACTCAAATCGAGTTAGTGTGTTGGTAAGATTCAAAGATGAATCTCGGCGAGTGTAAAGCACAGAGTTCCCTAACTCTGATAATAAAGTTGAACAGTCATGGTGAATAGATTGAGTCTAAAAGACTGAAAGTGCAGGAATAGAAGATCGTAGAACAAAACGATCATAGTGAATGTTATTGAATCGTAATATATACGATAAGATCACCCCGTGATCTAATAAGGTTATGATATGGGATAAGAATCAGTCTGATGATTGAAAAATTTAAAGCAAGATGCTGTGTCTATGTTGTACTATGAAATGGTACTATGAAAACTCGTGAAAGAGTTATGAATTGTAAATACGGATTAAATAAAAATTCGTATGGAGTAAGTGTGGGGTTAAGTATTAGATGGGGATTCAATTGAGGACTCATGTCGGCAGCTGAGTTGTATGATTCCTTGTATGGGAGGGGAATTTGTACTTGGTTTTAGAATCCCTTAGCTTCCTGGTCGATGTAGTGGTTAGGTTGATCAATTCTTTGTATGGGAGGGGAATTGTTCACTTAGCTTCCTATATTGATTAGTGGCCGAGTTGGTTTGACAACCACTTAGTTTCTGGCACTGATAATCATTGAAATGTTTGTGTCACGCTATTTGTTATATGCGTGTTAAGAGGGTGATTCCTTTCTCATGTGTATGACAGATAGATAGGTCATAGGTAGAGAATATATAAGGTTAAGTACGATTTCTTAAAACTCATTTTGTGTGACATTCTTGATTCATAATTATATGAAATGAGAGGGTAATTCCTTTCTTAAACTCATATGATTGTGGCCAGGTTATGAACTCATAAGTGTGGTTTTATGAACTGGGTATAGTTATGTGTGAATGGAGTATTGAGGATAATAGGAACAGATAGAATGTTTAAGCAAATGATCATTAGTGGAGAATTAGGTTTTCCTAAACCCCTATCTATGCCAGATTTCAAAATTTTTGACTTCAAACTAAATACGCACTATGTGCCTTTAAAAAAAAATGTTTTATTTATCACTTATGTACTATGTGACCTGGTGCAGAGATGATAAAAATGATGGAGTCATCAATGCAGTATTACTTCGTGTAAATTTGACTTAAAGTCACTATTCCACTATGATATGATGTAGCATGATAAAATCATCAAATGACGGAATCCTCAATGGACTGTAAATACAGTACGGCATCATGACGTCATTCTCGAAAATGTTTTCAAAAAACTCCAAGTGTTTATTGAAAGAAATTTCCTGAACCAAATTATTTTGGTGCTGAATCCTATGATAAGACTGAGGTGAACTATGTTGTTTGGATAAGTAAATCCAATCTAATAGCGTAAATATTCGCTAAAAATAAATACGTTATTCATAACGTAATCGTACGATAGGCTGATCACCTAAAGTTCTAGTAACGGTAGTTTACCTTCTTTGTGATTGTAAACATACCAAGTAATGTTTTGTTTTGCGGTATAAATACCGTCAAATCTATGTGTTCATGGTCTATATGACCTTAAGCACAATTTTAACCTTTTACCCTTGTGAGTGGTATATTGGGTAGCATGCGATGATATGTGTGAATGGTGTAAGGTGTAAGGCGAATTTCGAGGACGAAATTCTTATAAGGAGGGATGAATGTGACAACCCAAGAATTTGGGCAATTTAGTAAAATCTTAAATGATTGATTTAAGGTCAGATAATAGACCTAGACAGAAAATAAGTGTATGCGTTTAATGTTATTGGGATTGAATTTTTAGGATTTCAAAATTCTGTGAAGGTTTTTAGGTGAATTATTCAGGATTAAGAATTTATGAGATTAAATTATGTGTATATGGTTAATGATGTGTTCAGAATGTGGTTAAGGGTCAAAGATTGACCAGATAAATTATATCTGTGATAAACCCTAATTATATATTAAGAACGACAACGTTCGGTTAGAAAATCTTAGCGTTTAGCAAGAAACCCTAGAAACTGGTTCTGAAAACTCTAGTTTCAGTTCCGGGTAATTCAAAACCCTAATTCGGTGTATGAAACCCTAAATTGGGAACTTAATGGCATATGTGTAAATAATTAAAAGATTAATTAGGGTTAATCTTAACACTTGATTACAAAACCCTAATTCCAAATTTGAAACCCTAATACCAGATCTGAATACCCTAATTTCAGATTCTGATAAAATTGAAGCCCTAATATGGGAATATAGCGGAGAATTATAATGCTTAAGTCTAATTAGGGCAAAGCTTAATTAATTAACAAACCCTAATTTAGAAAACCCTAATTTCGGGAATTGAAACCCTAATTTTATAATTAGGGAAAATGAAAGTGTTAATTGAATACTTTTAATGTTAATTAGAATATATTAATTCTAATTTTCAAGATTGTGTAATTAGAAAACTGTAATCTAATTACGAATATTTAATTTCTATTTTTTAGAAAATTATTTTCTATTAGAAACCCTAATTTGCGGATTGAAAACCCTAATGACCATTTTGAACCCAAATTGTTCAGTGGTGGATTAGATTGCTATAATTGCAATGTTAATTAGGAAATATAAATCCTAATTGTCAAGTTATTAGAAACCCTAATCTAATTGGGAAATTTAATTTCTAAAATTGAAATATTATTTTATTTAAAACCCTAAAATGTGGTTTTGAAACATAATGTACAATTGTGACTCTAAGTGCTAAATTAGCAATTTTAATTAGGATAAAATGGTCCTAATTAGCAAAAAATGATTCATGATTTGGAAATTATAAAATAATTAGGAAGCCCTAATTATAATTTTAGAAATCAAAATTTTCTATTTTTATATTTAATTAAAAAATTTGGAAATCCAAGTTGCTAAAAATTTGGGGATTAAAACTTAAATCCAAATTTGTCCAAATCATAAATCTAAGTATGCTCAAACCCTAAACCCTAAGGGTTTCATCAAATTGGCCAAAATCTAGAAATTTAAGGAAATTTTCAATATTGCCCTTTTGTTGTATTATTGAAGCTTGCTTGCAAGTCTTGCCCTATGGTGAGTTGCTCACCAACCCTAGACCTAAATGTAGCCCTAGCATGTGACTACATCCAGCAAATCAGCCATCTAGAACATTATGATGCATTGTATCTTGCCCATTTAAGGATTAAAGTGAGATAAAATGCTAGCTTTATTTTTCATTTTCAACCAAGTCCCTTCTCTCTCCTCATTTTCGAAATCTAGAGTGAGAGAGAGTTAAAAGATGATCCACTATTAAGTATTAGCCAGCCAAGAACAGATCTTAAGGATCAGAAATCGAAAATCAAGCAAAAAGAGGTATAAAATCTCTAATTTGTGAAATCATTCAATTCGTGGTTAATTATTGCAATTGATTGTTGAAAGTAGTGTTAATAGGTGTCAATTGATGTTCTGGGTTGTTAAATCATGAACCCATAACATCAAAGTACACGAATTTAAAATTTTACAAACTCTGGAAATCTGGAAAAACTGTGCTTTGCAGTCAAATGTCGAGGTCTATAGATCCGTGTGTGTTACATGTTTTTGATGTTTAAAACTTGTAACATGTAGCCTGTTATGTGTTCTTTAAGTTTCAAAAAGAATCAGACCTATACCTATTATAGATCGCAAGATATTCACGGTCAAAACACGTTGACCGATCTGCTAAAACTACGAACCCAGAAAACGTAAGAACAGGGTCAGTGTCCTAGTTTGACCGGCCGTATCTTGTTCATTCTTTGTTGTTTTTGTGTTATTTTGCTTTATAGTTACAGTACTACATGTTATCTACAACCTTTAATTGATGGATCGCATAAAGGTTGATCGATCACCAAGTTATAAAGCGTCAAAGTAGGTACCTAAGGTTGTTCTTCAAATCTGGAAAACCCAGAATTTGAAGAACAGGCCTGGCCTCATTTTTGAGAGCCCAGATCTCGCCGATATGGTGTTGTTTGGCCATGAACTTGATTTAGTGTTGTAGTATTGCAAAAGTACTACAATCTGGAAGTTTGAACTAACCCAGAAACACAAGGATCAAAGAATTAAGTCCGGTCATACCACCCAACCTCGCCTCTGTCGGAAAATTCTGGGCTGGTGAAGAACACCTATAGCGACAGAAAGTGTCGCTATAGGCCTTTAGCGACAAATTATTTATTATTTCTGGAAATTAATTTAAAATTAAAAAAAATGGTTTTTAATTATTAAAAATACAAAATAAATTATGAAAAATTATTTTAAAGTCTGAAAAATAGTTTTTAAGTATTTTGAGTATATTTCAGAAATATTTAGTATTTTTGGAAAATAAATGGTATTTATTTATTTAATTACAATAATAAATAAATTATTTAAAAATAGTTTTTAATTCATGAAAAATCATGAAAAATAATATTATGGTAAAAGAAAATATTTTAAGTTATTTTTGATGACTTTTAATATTTTGGGATGAATTTCATTAATTAATCAATATTAATGATAATTAGTTTATTTAATAGATATATTAAATAAATTATGGAAAATTAGTATTAATGCTTTATAAATCATATAAAAATGATTTAAGTGTTATAAAAATATTTTAAGTTATAAAATGTAACTTTTGATATTTTGACATGAAAATATTAATATTATAATATTAATAGCAATTATCGGATAATGGATTTAAGTGTTTAAAAATCATATAAGTATGATTTTAAAGTATTAAAAATACTTTGTGACATTATAATTATATTATAATATTACGTAAGGATTTACATTAATATTTTATATTAAATAAATATTAATGATTAAGGAATTATGTAGTATTTAATTCATTTAAATACGGTATTAATGATTGAAAAATGTTGATAAATGGTAATAATTATCCGAAAATTATTACGAGCCTAGGAAAAATATTTTGACCGATAAGAAAGTTATCTGTGATAATGGTTAAGTGGTTAGACAGAGTTTAATTGAACTTAAACTCGATAAAAGTCCGACTAGACCGTCGGGATGATAGAATTGTGTCGGTTTCAACTCAGACTGCAATAGTTTGACTTGATACCAAGTCTTATGTGCGGTATAGACTGATAGGCTTATGTGGTAATGTGTTTAGGTTATTCTGCTTATATAAATATAACAGTATATTACTGTGATGATATTATTCTAATATTGGAGATCTATATTATTAATATTAGGTCTTCGGGGTAAAGCATTATTAAATTGCGTGCAGTAATCAACGGTTCAGGCAAGTTTTCTTGTACTTAACTCTAATAAGAGTAGTTTCTTCAAGCTTATGGTTAATCATTGTTGATTGCCACGAAAATTGTATTCTGTACATCTTGCATGTATAAGTCAGGTATGAAAGGCTGATCACCTTCATTACCAGTTGGTTCAGAAATGTTTGTTCATGTATAATACTTGTCAGTCAAAAATTTGTTCGTGCTAGTTCTCAATTATATAGATGAATTATAGCAAGCCCATTATTCATACTCTTCAATCATGATATATCGTTATATTATTGTATATAAACTTGCTGGGCAACTTTCATGCTCACCCTTGCTATATCATGATAAAACATTGCAGGTAAAGCAAATGTGTCGTATACAGGAAAAGGTTAAGCCAAGTTCAGTTTGGGGAAATATATGCGACTATCTAGTAATAGAATAGTTTGATAAATATGGTTGTGTAATAGTTATTTTATGAAATGTGTAATAAGTTAAGGTTACTCGATTTTGGGTAATAGTGTGTAATGTATTGTATAAACAACTTATGTTTATATATTCCGCAATTAGTGAAATAAATAGCGTACCGAGTCCGCGGCGATTCGGGGCCCGGATTCGGGGTTGCTACAGTTGGTATCAGAGCTGTTGGTTATGAAGCTTAGGTAGGAATACCTGAGACCAATAACCGCAGTGATTAGGATTAAGTACTAACTCAAATCGAGTTAGTGTGTTGGTAAGATTCAAAGATGAATCTCGGCGAGTGTAAAGCACAGAGTTCCCTAACTCTGATAATAAAGTTGAACAGTCATGGTGAATAGATTGAGTCTAAAAGACTGAAAGTGCAGGAATAGAAGATCGTAGAACAAAACGATCATAGTGAATGTTATTGAATCGTAATATATACGATAAGATCACCCCGTGATCTAATAAGGTTATGATATGGGATAAGAATCAGTCTGATGATTGAAAAATTTAAAGCAAGATGCTGTGTCTATGTTGTACTATGAAATGGTACTATGAAAACTCGTGAAAGAGTTATGAATTGTAAATACGGATTAAATAAAAATTCGTATGGAGTAAGTGTGGGGTTAAGTATTAGATGGGGATTCAATTGAGGACTCATGTCGGCAGCTGAGTTGTATGATTCCTTGTATGGGAGGGGAATTTGTACTTGGTTTTAGAATCCCTTAGCTTCCTGGTCGATGTAGTGGTTAGGTTGATCAATTCTTTGTATGGGAGGGGAATTGTTCACTTAGCTTCCTATATTGATTAGTGGCCGAGTTGGTTTGACAACCACTTAGTTTCTGGCACTGATAATCATTGAAATGTTTGTGTCACGCTATTTGTTATATGCGTGTTAAGAGGGTGATTCCTTTCTCATGTGTATGACAGATAGATAGGTCATAGGTAGAGAATATATAAGGTTAAGTACGATTTCTTAAAACTCATTTTTGTGTGACATTCTTGATTCATAATTATATGAAATGAGAGGGTAATTCCTTTCTTAAACTCATATGATTGTGGCCAGGTTATGAACTCATAAGTGTGGTTTTATGAACTGGGTATAGTTATGTGTGAATGGAGTATTGAGGATAATAGGAACAGATAGAATGTTTAAGCAAATGATCATTAGTGGAGAATTAGGTTTTCCTAAACCCCTATCTATGCCAGATTTCAAAATTTTTGACTTCAAACTAAATACGCACTATGTGCCTTTAAAAAAAATGTTTTTATTTATCACTTATGTACTATGTGACCTGGTGCAGAGATGATAAAAATGATGGAGTCATCAATGCAGTATTACTTCGTGTAAATTTGACTTAAAGTCACTATTCCACTATGATATGATGTAGCATGATAAAATCATCAAATGACGGAATCCTCAATGGACTGTAAATACAGTACGGCATCATGACGTCATTCTCGAAAATGTTTTCAAAAAACTCCAAGTGTTTATTGAAAGAAATTTCCTGAACCAAATTATTTTGGTGCTGAATCCTATGATAAGACTGAGGTGAACTATGTTGTTTGGATAAGTAAATCCAATCTAATAGCGTAAATATTCGCTAAAAATAAATACGTTATTCATAACGTAATCGTACGATAGGCTGATCACCTAAAGTTCTAGTAACGGTAGTTTACCTTCTTTGTGATTGTAAACATACCAAGTAATGTTTTGTTTTGCGGTATAAATACCGTCAAATCTATGTGTTCATGGTCTATATGACCTTTAAGCACAATTTTAAGCCTTTTACCCTTGTGAGTGGTATATTGGGTAGCATGCGATGATATGTGTGAATGGTGTAAGGTGTAAGGCGAATTTCGAGGACGAAATTCTTATAAGGAGGGGTGAATGTGACAACCCAAGAATTTGGGCAATTTAGTAAAATCTTAAATGATTGATTTAAGGTCAAATAATAGACCTAGACAGAAAATAAGTGTATGTGTTTAATGTTATTGGGATTGAATTTTTAGGATTTCAAAATTCTGTGAAGGTTTTTAGGTGAATTATTCAGGATTAAGAATTTATGAGATTAAATTATGTGTATATGGTTAATGATGTGTTCAGAATGTGGTTAAGGGTCAAGGATTGACCAGATAAATTATATCTGTGATAAACCCTAATTATATATTAAGAACGACAACGTTCGGTTAGAAAATCTTAGCGTTTAGCAAGAAACCCTAGAAACTGGTTCTGAAAACTCTAGTTTCAGTTCCGGGAAATTCGAAACCCTAATTCGGTGTATGAAACCCTAAATTGGGAACTTAATGGCATATGTGTAAATAATTAAAAGATTAATTAGGGTTAATCTTAAAACTTGATTACAAAACCCTAATTCCAAATTTGAAACCCTAATACCAGATCTGAAAACCCTAATTTCAGATTCTGATAAAATTGAAGCCCTAATATGGGAATATAGCGGAGAATTATAATGCTTAAGTCTAATTAGGGCAAAGCTTAATTAATTAACAAACCCTAATTTCGGGAATTGAAACCCTAATTTTATAATTAGGGAAAATAAAAGTGTTAATTGAATACTTTTAATGTTAATTAGAATATATTAATTCTAATTTTCAAGATTGTGTAATTAGAAAACTGTAATCTAATTACGAATATTTAATTTCTATTTTTTAGAAAATTATTTTCTATTAGAAACCCTAATTTGCGGATTGAAAACCCTAATGACCATTTTGAACCCAAATTGTTCAGTGGTGGATTAGATTGCTATAATTGCAATGTTAATTAGGAAATATAAATCCTAATTGTCAAGTTATTAGAAACCCTAATCTAATTGGGAAATTTAATTTCTAAAATTGAAATATTATTTTATTTAAAACCCTAAAATGTGGTTTTGAAACATAATGTACAATTGTGACCCTAAGTGCTAAATTAGCAATTTTAATTAGGATAAAATGGTCCTAATTAGCAAAAAATGATTCATGATTTGGAAATTATAAAATAATTAGGAAGCCCTAATTATAATTTTAGAAATCAAAATTTTCTATTTTTATATTTAATTAAAAAAATTTGGAAATCCAAGTTGCTAAAAATTTGGGGATTAAAACTTAAATCCAAATTTGTCCAAATCATAAATCTAAGTATGCTCAAACCCTAAACCCTAAGGGTTTCATCAAATTGGCCAAAATCTAGAAATTTAAGGAAATTTTCAATATTGCCCTTTTGTTGTATTATTGAAGCTTGCTTGCAAGTCTTGCCCTATGGTGAGTTGCTCACCAACCCTAGACCTAAATGTAGCCCTAGCATGTGACTACATCCAGCAAATCAGCCATCTAGAACATTATGATGCATTGTATCTTGCCCATTTAAGGATTAAAGTGAGATAAAATGCTAGCTTTATTTTTCATTTTCAACCAAGTCCCTTCTCTCTCCTCATTTTCGAAATCTAGAGTGAGAGAGAGTTAAAAGATGATCCACTATTAAGTATTAGCCAGCCAAGAACAGATCTTAAGGATCAGAAATCGAAAATCAAGCAAAAAGAGGTATAAAATCTCTAATTTGTGAAATCATTCAATTCGTGGTTAATTATTGCAATTGATTGTTGAAAGTAGTGTTAATAGGTGTCAATTGATGTTCTGGGTTGTTAAATCATGAACCCATAACATCAAAGTGCACGAATTTAAAATTTTACAAACTCTGGAAATCTGGAAAAACTGTGTTTTGCAGTCAAATGTCGAGGTCTATAGATCCGTGTGTGTTACATGTTTTTGATGTTTAAAACTTGTAACATGTAGCCTGTTATGTGTTCTTTAAGTTTCAAAAAGAATCAGACCTATACCTATTATAGATCGCAAGATATTCACGGTCAAAACACGTTGACCGATCTGCTAAAACTACGAACCCAGAAAACGTAAGAACAGGGTCCGTGTCCTAGTTTGACCGGCCGTATCTTGTTCATTCTTTGTTGTTTTTGTGTTATTTTGCTTTATAGTTGTAGTACTACATGTTATCTACAACCTTTAATTGATGGATCGCATAAAGGTTGATCGATCACCAAGTTATAAAGCGTCAAAGTAGGTACCTAAGGTTGTTCTTCAAATCTGGAAAACCCAGAATTTGAAGAACAGGCCTGGCCTCATTTTTGAGAGCCCAGATCTCGCCGATATGGTGTTGTTTGGCCATGAACTTGATTTAGTGTTGTAGTATTGCAAAAGTACTACAATCTGGAAGTTTGAACTAACCAAGAAACACAAGGATCAAAGAATTAAGTCCGGTCATACCACCCAACCTCGCCTCTGTCGGAAAATTCTGGGCTGGTGAAGAACACCTATAGCGACAGAAAGTGTCGCTATAGGCCTTTAGCGACACATTATTTATTATTTCTGGAAATTAATTTAAAATTAAAAAAAATGGTTTTTAATTATTAAAAATACAAAATAAATTATGAAAAATTATTTTAAAGTCTGAAAAATAGTTTTTAAGTATTTTGAGTATATTTCAGAAATATTTAGTATTTTTGGAAAATAAATGGTATTTATTTATTTAATTACAATATTAAATAAATTATTTAAAAATAGTTTTTAATTCATGAAAAATCATGAAAAATAATATTATGGTAAAAGAAAATATTTTAAGTTATTTTTGATGACTTTTAATATTTTGGGATGAATTTCATTAATTAATCAATATTAATGATAATTAGTTTATTTAATAGATATATTAAATAAATTATGGAAAATTAGTATTAATGCTTTATAAATCATATAAAAATGATTTAAGTGTTATAAAAATATTTTAAGTTATAAAATGTAACTTTTGATATTTTGGCATGAAAATATTAATATTATAATATTAATAGCAATTATCGGATAATGGATTTAAGTGTTTAAAAATCATATAAGTATGATTTTAAAGTATTAAAAATACTTTGTGACATTATAATTATATTATAATATTACGTAAGGATTTACATTAATATTTTATATTAAATAAATATTAATGATTAAGGAATTATGTAGTATTTAATTCATTTAAATACGGTATTAATGATTGAAAAATGTTGATAAATGGTAATAATTATCCGAAAATTATTACGAGCCTAGGAAAAATATTTTGACCGATAAGAAAGTTATCTGTGATAATGGTTAAGTGGTTAGACAGAGTTTAATTGAACTTAAACTCGATAAAAGTCCGACTAGACCGTCGGGATGATAGAATTGTGTCGGTTTCAACTCAGACTGCAATAGTTTGACTTGATACCAAGTCTTATGTGCGGTATAGACTGATAGGCTTATGTGGTAATGTGTTTAGGTTATTCTGCTTATATAAATATAACAGTATATTACTGTGATGATATTATTCTAATATTGGAGATCTATATTATTAATATTAGGTCTTCGGGGTAAAGCGTTATTAAATTGCGTGCAGTAATCAACGGTTCAGGCAAGTTTTCTTGTACTTAACTCTAATAAGAGTAGTTTCTTCAAGCTTATGGTTAATCATTGTTGATTGCCACGAAAATTGTATTCTGTACATCTTGCATGTATAAGTCAGGTATGAAAGGCTGATCACCTTCATTACCAGTTGGTTCAGAAATGTTTGTTCATGTATAATACTTGTTCAGTTAAAAATTTGTTCGTGCTAGTTCTCAATTATATAGATGAATTATAGCAAGCCCATTATTCATACTCTTCAATCATGATATATCGTTATATTATTGTATATAAACTTGCTGGGCAACTTTCATGCTCACCCTTGCTATATCATGATAAAACATTGCAGGTAAAGCAAATGCGTCGTATACAGGAAAAGGTTAAGCCAAGTTCAGTTTGGGGAAATATATGCGACTATCTAGTAATAGAATAGTTTGATAAATATGGTTGTGTAATAGTTATTTTATGAAATGTGTAATAAGTTAAGGTTACTCGATTTTGGGTAATAGTGTGTAATGTATTGTATAAACAACTTATGTTTATATATTCCGCAATTAGTGAAATAAATAGCGTACCGAGTCCGCGGCGATTCGGGGCCCGGATTCGGGGTTGCTACAGTTGGTATCAGAGCTGTTGGTTATGAAGCTTAGGTAGGAATACCTGAGACCAATAACCGCAGTGATTAGGATTAAGTACTAACTCAAATCGAGTTAGTGTGTTGGTAAGATTCAAAGATGAATCTCGGCGAGTGTAAAGCACAGAGTTCCCTAACTCTGATAATAAAGTTGAACAGTCATGGTGAATAGATTGAGTCTAAAAGACTGAAAGTGCAGGAATAGAAGATCGTAAAACAAAACGATCATAGTGAATGGAATTGAATCGTAATATATACGATAAGATCACCCCCGTGATCTAATAAGGTTATGATATGGGATAAGAATCAGTCTGATGATTGAAAAATTTAAAGCAAGATGCTGTGTCTATGTTGTACTATGAAATGGTACTATGAAAACTCGTGAAAGAGTTATGAATTGTAAATACGGATTAAATAAAAATTCGTATGGAGTAAGTGTGGGGTTAAGTATTAGATGGGGATTCAATTGAGGACTCATGTCGGCAGCTGAGTTGTATGATTCCTTGTATGGGAGGGGAATTTGTACTTGGTTTTAGAATCCCTTAGCTTCCTGGTCGATGTAGTGGTTAGGTTGATCAATTCTTTGTATGGGAGGGGAATTGTTCACTTAGCTTCCTATATTGATTAGTGGCCGAGTTGGTTTGACAACCACTTAGTTTCTAGCACTGATAATTATTGAAATGTTAATGTCACGCTATTTGTTATATGCGTGTTAAGAGGGTGATTCCTTTCTCATGTGTATGACAGATAGATAGGTCATAGGTAGAGAATATATAAGGTTAAGTACGATTTCTTAAAACTCATTTTTGTGTGACATTCTTGATTCATAATTATATGAAATGAGAGGGTAATTCCTTTCTTAAACTCATATGATTGTGGCCAGGTTATGAACTCATAAGTGTGGTTTTATGAACTGGGTATAGTTATGTGTGAATGGAGTATTGAGGATAATAGGAACAGATAGAATGTTTAAGCAAATGATCATTAGTGGAGAATTAGGTTTTCCTAAACCCCTATCTATGCCAGATTTCAAAATTTTTGACTTCAAACTAAATACGCACTATGTGCCTTTAAAAAAAAAATTTATTTATCACTTATGTACCATGTGACCTGGTGCAGAGATGATAAAAATGATGGAGTCATCAATGCAGTATTACTTCGTGTAATTTGACTTAAAGTCACTATTCCACTATGATATGATGTAGCATGATAAAATCATCAAATGACGGAATCCTCAACGGACTGTAAATACAGTACGGCATCATGACGTCATTCTCGAAAATGTTTTCAAAAAACTCCAAGTGTTTATTGAAAGAAATTTCCTGAACCAAATTATTTTGGTGCTGAATCCTATGATAAGACTGAGGTGAACTATGTTGTTTGGACAAGTAAATCCAATCTAATAGCGTAAATATTCGCTAAAAATAAATACGTTATTCATAACGTAATCGTACGATAGGCTGATCACCTAAAGTTCTAGTAACGGTAGTTTACCTTCTTTGTGATTGTAAATATACCAAGTAATGTTTTGTTTTGCGGTATAAATACCGTCAAATCTATGTGTTCATGGTCTATATGACCTTTAAGCACAATTTTAAACCTTTTACCCTTGTGAGTGGTATATAAGGTAGCATGCGATGATATGTGTGAATGGTGTAAGGTGTAAGGCGAATTTCGAGGACGAAATTCTTATAAGGAGGGGTGAATGTGACAACCCAAGAATTTGGGCAATTTAGTAAAATCTTAAATGATTGATTTAAGGTCAAATAATAGACCTAGACAGAAAATAAGTGTATGCGTTTAATGTTATTGGGATTGAATTTTTAGGATTTCAAAATTCTGTGAAGGTTTTTAGGTGAATTATTCAGGATTAATAATTTATGAGATTAAATTCTGTGTATATGGTTAATGATGTGTTCAGAATGTGGTTAAGGGTCAAGTTTTTTACCAGATAAATTATATCTGTGATAAACCCTAATTATATATTAAGAACGACAACGTTCGGTTAGAAAATCTTAGCGTTTAGCAAGAAACCCTAGAAACTGGTTCTGAAAACTCTAGTTTCAGTTCCGGGAAATTCGAAACCCTAATTCGGTGTATGAAACCCTAAATTGGGAACTTAATGGCATATGTGTAAATAATTAAAAGATTAATTAGGGTTAATCTTAACACTTGATTACAAAACCCTAATTCCAAATTTGAAACCCTAATACCAGATCTGAAAACCCTAATTTCAGATTCTGATAAAATTGAAGCCCTAATATGGGAATATAGCGGAGAATTATAATGCTTAAGTCTAATTAGGGCAAAGCTTAATTAATTAACAAACCCTAATTTCGGGAATTGAAACCCTAATTTTATAATTAGGGAAAATAAAAGTGTTAATTGAATACTTTTAATGTTAATTAGAATATATTAATTCTAATTTTCAAGATTGTGTAATTAGAAAACTGTAATCTAATTACGAATATTTAATTTCTATTTTTTAGAAAATTATTTTCTATTAGAAACCCTAATTTGCGGATTGAAAACCCTAATGACCATTTTGAACCCAAATTGTTCAGTGGTGGATTAGATTGCTATAATTGCAATGTTAATTAGGAAATATAAATCCTAATTGTCAAGTTATTAGAAACCCTAATCTAATTGGGAAATTTAATTTCTAAAATTGAAATATTATTTTATTTAAAACCCTAAAATGTGGTTTTGAAACATAATGTACAATTGTGACCCTAAGTGCTAAATTAGCAATTTTAATTAGGATAAAATGGTCCTTATTAGCAAAAAATGATTCATGATTTGGAAATTATAAAATAATTAGGAAGCCCTAATTATAATTTTAGAAATCAAAATTTTCTATTTTTATATTTAATTAGAAAATTTTGGAAATCCAAGTTGCTAAAAATTTGGGGATTAAAACTTAAACCCAAATTTGTCCAAATCATAAATCTAAGTATGCTCAAACCCTAAACCCTAAGGGTTTCATCAAATTGGCCAAAATCTAGAAATTTAAGGAAATGTCAATATTGCCCTTTTGTTGTATTATTGAAGCTTGCTTGCAAGTCTTGCCCTATGGTGAGTTGCTCACCAACCCTAGACCTAAATGTAGCCCTAGCATGTGACTACATCCAGTAAATCAGCCATCTAGAACATTATGATGCATTGTATCTTGCCCATTTAAGGATTAAAGTGAGATAAAATGCTAGCTTTATTTTTCATTTTCAACCAAGTCCCTTCTCTCTCCTCATTTTCGAAATCTAGAGTGAGAGAGAGTTAAAATATGATCCATTATTAAGTATTAGCCAGCCAAGAACTGATCTTAAGGATCAGAAATCGAAAATCAAGCAAAAAGAGGTATAAATCTCTAATTTGTGAAATCATTCAATTCGTGGTTAATTGTTGCAATTGATTGTTGAAAGTAGTGTTAATAGGTGTCAATTGATGTTCTGGGTTGTTAAATCATGAACCCATAACATCAAAGTGCACGAATTTAAAATTTTAAAAACTCTGGAAATCTGGAAAAACTGTGCTTTGCAGTCAAATGTCGAGATCTATAGATCCGTGTGTGTTACATGTTTTTGATGTTTAAAACTTGTAACATGTAGCCTGTTATGTGTTCTTTAAGTTTCAAAAAGAATCAGACCTATACCTATTATAGATCGCAAGATATTCACGGTCAAAACACGTTGACCGATCTGCTAAAACTACGAACCCAAAAAACGTAAGAACAGGGTCCGTGTCCTAGTTTGACCGGCCGTATCTTGTTCATTCTTTGTTGTTTTTGTGTTATTTTGCTTTATAGTTGTAGTACTACATGTTATATACAACCTTTAATTGATGGATCGCATAAAGGTTGATCGATCACCAAGTTATAAAGCGTCAAAGTAGGTACCTAAGGTTGTTCTTCAAATCTGGAAAACCCAGAATTTGAAGAACAGGCCTGGCCTCATTTTTGAGAGCCCAGATCTCGCTGATATGGTGTTGTTTGGCCATGAACTTGATTTAGTGTTGTAGTATTGCAAAAGTACTACAATCTGGAAGTTTGAACCAACCCAGAAACGCAAGGATCAAAGAATTAAGTCCGGTCAAACCACCCAACCTCGCCTCTGCCGAAAAATTCTGGGCTGGTGAAGAACACCTATAGCGACAGAAAGTGTCGCTATAGGCCTTTAGCGACAGATTATTTATTATTTCCGGAAATTAATTTAAAATTAGAAAAAATGGTTTTTAATTATTAAAAATACAAAATAAATTATGAAAAAATATTTTAAAGTCTGAAAAATAGTTTTTAACTATTTTGAGTATATTTCAGAAATATTTAGTATTTTTGGAATATAAATGGTATTTATTTATTTAATTACAATATTAAATAAATTATTTAAAAATAGTTTTTAATTCATGAAAAATCATGAAAAATAATATTATGGTAAAAGAAAATATTTTAAGTTATTTTTGATGACTTTTAATATTTTGGGATGAATTTTATTAATTAATCAATATTAATGATAATTAGTTTATTTAATAGATATATTAAATAAATTATGGAAAATTAGTATTAATGCTTTATAAATCATATAAAAATGATTTAAGTGTTATAAAAATATTTTAAGTTATAAAATGTAACTTTTGATATTTTGGCATGAACATATTAATATTATAATATTAATAGCAATTATCGGATAATGGATTTAAGTGTTTAAAAATCATATAAGTATGATTTTAAAGTATTAAAAATACTTTGTGACATTATAATTATATTATAATATTACGTAAGGATTTACATTAATATTTTATATTAAATAAATATTAATGATTAAGGAATTATGTAGTATTTAATTCATTTAAATACGGTTTTAATGATTGGAAAATGTTGATAAATGGTAATAATTATCCAAAAATTATTACGAGCCTAGGAAAAATGTTTTGACCGATAAGAAAGTTATCTGTGATAATGGTTAAGTGGTTAGACAGAGTTTAATTGAACTTAAACTCGATAAAAGTCCGACTAGACCGTCGGGATGATAGAATTGTGTCGGTTTCAACTCAGACTGCAATAGTTTGACTTGATACCAAGTCTTATGTGCGGTATAGACTGATAGGCTTATGTGGTAATGTGTTTAGGTTATTCTGTGTATATAAATATAACAGTATATTACTGTGATGATATTATTCTAATATTGGAGATCTATATTATTAATATTAGGTCTTCGGGGTAAAGCGTTATTAAATTGCGTGCAGTAATCAACGGTTCAGGCAAGTTTTCTTGTACTTCACTCTAATAAGAGTAGTTTCTTCAAGCTTATGGTTAATCATTGCTGATTGCCACGAAAATTGTATTCTGTACATCTTGCATGTATAAGTCAGGTATGAAAGGCTGATCACCTTCATTACCAGTTGGTTCAGAAATGTTTGTTCATGTATAATACTTGTTCAGTCAAAAATTTGTTCGTGCTAGTTCTCAATTATATAGATGAATTATAGCAAGCCCATTATTCATACTCTTCAATCATGATATATCGTTATATTATTGTATATAAACTTGCTGGGCAACTTTCATGCTCACCCTTGCTATATCATGATAAAACATTGCAGGTAAAGCAAATGCGTTGTATACAGAAAAAGGTTAAGCCAAGTTCAGTTTGGGGAAATATATGCGGCTATCTAGTAATAGAATAGTTTGATAAATATGGTTGTGTAATAGATATTTTATGAAATGTGTAATAAGTTAAGGTTACTCGATTTTGGGTAATAGTGTGTAATGTATTGTATAAACAACTTATGTTTATATCTTCCGCAATTAGTGAAAGAAATAGCGTACCGAGTCCGCGGCGATTCGAGGCCCGGATTCGGGGTTGCTACACAAGCAACAGTTTAAGTTTGGGGGTATTTGATAACTGGATTTTATATACACTTATTCGATATCTTTTACTTGAATTAGTTGCTTATATTTATGTGTCTTAGTTACAATTCATGCATTTTGTGTTCATTTTCCAGGTTATACGTTTAGGAGCAGTGTGAGCGACTATTGGTAAGGAAAAGCAAAGAAAACGCAAAGAAAAGAAAATCGGACATCATTTGGGCTTTCATGTTTACTTCATTTTCTTGGTTTGGAACTTATCTTACATTCAAGAGAATCGTCTTAGCTTTCCAGAATATTTTGAATCATTCCAATCGGAGTTCGGATGCGACAGTTATGATCGTTGTACCAACGGACGTCGAACGTCATGGTTTTGGGTGGTCATTTGCATAGCAGTTACTTCCAGCTCAATTTCAGCCTTCATTCTCCCAGAATTTCTCAATTTTCAATGAACAAAAGTTATAGATTGCATCGATATCTTCGATTTGTTAGGTGGTAGGCCCCGTAATGCCTCCCGGATCAAAGATTATGGCCGTTTTCCCAAAGGACGTCGGAGCAGATGTCAGAACTTGGGGCCAACGCCGGGGCGCCCAAAATAGGCCTATGCCCAGCGCCGAGGCACTAGGGAATAGTGTCTAAGCGTCAAGCCCAGTGCTGGGGCGTTGGGGAAGAGGTTGGTTGCGGCTTGGACGCGTTTTGGGCGAATTTTGACACCTTTTTGACTCCAAATAGGATTAGGTTTGTTCCTAAGTTAAAAATTGGACTTGTAACCTATAAATACATGATGTAAGGCATAAAATAAAGGGGGATTACATAGATTAGATTAGAGATACACTGCATTAGATTAGAACATAAACCCTTGTTCTTATTAGTTTTGGAGATTGAAGCAAATTGAAGAACATTCAAGATCAAGAGCAGGAGCAAGAGGGGAGTATCAGATTTACTGACAACAGATTCTATTCTCTTCTCTTATCATACTTTTATCTTTTAATGTTTATTCAGTTGTGGATTCTTGGTTTTAATTCATTAATTATGAACTAACTCATTTACTAAGATTTTAATTGAACCTTTTATGTCTATAAATTAGTTATTTAATTTATTCTAATTATTTGTGTCAAGGTGAATTGTTTATCTTGTCTTGTGCTTATTGCTTAATTATTTGATCAGTAATTACCCTGTTACTCTAGAAGGAATTGAAAGAGGAATTCTAGGGTTAGAACTGGGCATGGTAACATGTGACTTAGTTATTTGCATGGTGAATAATTAGGTTTGTGAATTGAATGGAAATATCTGTTCACCGCATGTAACACATAAGGAATTAGAATTGAAGGAGTTTAATTCATTTATTTTATATAGAAATATAGCAAGATTAATCTGGATTAAATAGAAGTCAATTGATCATTTTGAAAAGAAATTTTGGCATTTGAGAATTCCTGTTAACAATTCAGTAGACATAATAATTGGGATAATTAGATAATTGATTTATAGTTCATAATTGGGGATATTGAAGTCTTAACCTTTACTTATTTGAATTCATTTATAAAGTAATTCAGTTTAATTAGTTAACTTAGTTTTCTTAATTAGAAAAATCACGATTTGAGGTTGTTTAAATAAAATTAGTTTGGTTAAAAGTTAGTACTTGGTGATTTTTATTAAATAATTCCTCGTAGGAACGATACTCTACTTTCACTTTATTACTTGTTGACCGTGTATACTTTCACGTATTCATTGATTGTGAAATCTACCAACAAAGATTCAACCAGCAGAAGGCTAAGGACTGTTCAAAAAAAATTCTGTTAAAATTCCTATATGTCTAAGCCTGCCCTTGAAGACCCATTGAGCTAACCTGAATGAAGCTCACATGGCTGCTAATCTTTATATGGAATCAGGCCATGCAACCAAAGATGAAAAGGGTCTTATATGCTCAAATCAAGCAAAACATGCTATATGAGAAGAATTGTAAGACCCCAAATTTTACGAAAAAAGATTTAATTTTCTTAAAATATTTTTTTTTAAATATTATGGTGTGGGTTTGAGATAGTGTTATAGTTGTGGGTATTATTTATATATTTTGCAAAGTATGCAAGTTGTTATATAATATTCGATTGGTCGGGGAATATTCGTTTTAACAGGGAATATTCGTACGACGACACAATCATTGGTGGACCCCATAACGGAAGTATTGTCGTAGTTAGAAAACGACAAAATTATCATTTTATAAAAATAACGGCGAAAGTGTTACCGTTAAAACTGTTGAACTACTCGGTAGTAAAATTACAGTAATACGCGTGGTTACATAGTAGCACACGATATTGATTATTGTTGCTTACGTGATAAGTCACTCAATTATATTCAATTATTGCTACAGTAATTGCTGCATCATATCTCTCATATTATTGATTCAATTATTATCACAGTATCATCTGTATAATATGTTATATTATTAAATCAATAATTGAGACGGCAAAGTTATTCATATTATTATTTGCAATATTGACAATGTCTAGAAGTTCTGTCAATGAGAGGTTTGGTCACCTAATTGCATGCCAATAAGGAGAAATCCTTATCGAAAAGCCCCCTCTTTCCTGGGAACGACCTGGTTGTTAAATATTGTGAGTTATAATATTAATGATGAATAAGTTTGTGTTAATTAAAGATGAATTCGATAGTTCTATTGTGTTGGGATTATTAGTGTTAGTGGAAATCGACATCTATTCCGATGATAATTGATGTCTGGGGGTTATATTGATAAATCGGGTAATTAATCGGATAAATGAGCAATTAATTGCTACAAATTCATATGCTTATATAACTATTTGTTCACATGTGTGTACTATTGAGTCGCAATCATTTACTATTAGGGGAGTTGGTGCAGGATTGATAATACTTGTATGACTAAGTTAAAAATGGAGGTATAGATGGAGGTACTATACTGTAATTCGTATTTTTCACATGATTATATTATTAAGTCACATGATTGAACTATTGATTCACATTATTTACTATTAGGAGAGGTGGTGCAAGTTTGATAATACTTGCAGGACTAAATTAAAAATGAAAGAAAAGTTAGAGGTATTGTACTATAATATTTCGAGCCCCAAAATGTGCAATTATCGAAACTATATTTTCTTATAAATAGAAGCTCATTCTTCATTTATTTCTCACCAATTCACTAAATCTATAGAGCATTTATTATAGAGAGAAATTATAGAGAGAAAGAAGAAGAGAAGTCTGCTACCTCTCTATTCTAGTATCCATCTTTATTCTAAGGTAATGGTTATTATTTCTTTCGTATTCATGAAGAGAGCTATTGTTATTCCATTTCTTATTATTCTATTTGATTAATCTGTATACGCGGACTACCACATACATGGTGAAATTCTTCTGTTATTTCATTCTTTATTATTATGTTGGAATAACCTATCTATGTGAAGTACCGCATACATGGTGAAATTCTTCTATTATTCCATTCTTTATTATTCTATCAAAATATCCTGTCTGTGCGTTTACGCATGACCTGGTTCCATTATCTATTATTCTGTTGGAATAACCTGTCTGTGCGGTCTATCGCATGCCTGGTGAATTCTTCTGTTATTCCATTATTTATTATTCTGTTGTAATATCTCGTCTGTGCGTTTACGCATGACCTGGTTCCATTCTTTATTATCCTGTTAGAATAACATGTTTATGTGGATTATCGCATGAATGGTGAATGATTATTTGTATTCATTACTTATTTAATTGTGGAAATGATCTGTTTACATGGATTATGATGAAAGTCATAATAAAAGCATTGAACTGATGAAAATCATGGGTATATGTAGTATTATTAAGTGTTATGATGAGTTATGTTGGTTATTATGTGAAAACATGAAAGTTTCTTAGAAATCACAAAGGGTTGAAAATCAGATTTTGGTTAAAATGGAACATGAAATTCAATTGACCATATCCCCTATTATATTTCGAATTTTTGAGTGTGGTCAAGTTCTAGAGTTAGATCTACGAGTTTTCTAACTTATCCAAGTGAAATCACTGGAAAAGGTGTTGTAAATTTTCGTGTGGACTGATTTTAGCAAAGGAGTCAAAAACTGCAAAGTACAAAATAGCTACTGCCCAGAAATTTAAAAGGGCATTTTCAGCCACTTAATTTGTGAGAAAAAATTCAGCCTTTTAGGACATGAAAATATATGGTATAAAGTACCTACTGTCCAAAAATGAGCTCATTCCGACTTAAAATGAGCAAGTTATGACTATTTCAATATTTAGGTTTTTCCGACGAAAAATACTATAACCGGAGTTCTATAACTCCGATGACCATGAAATTTAAACTGGAAGCTCACGTGAACATGTGTAAGATCCTGCCAAGATTTGGGAATTTCTGGAGTTAAACTTGAGGTAGCTAATTTCTTAAGAAATTAATTAGAAATTAATTTTTGAAAAATAGTAAATGAATTTTAAAAATTCCAAGAAAAATATATGTTCAATATGGAACTATATTTTGCTAAATCCCAGAAAAGAAATATTCTTGGAACTGATTTGGTATTTTTCATGAAAATGAACTACTTATAAGTAAATGAATTAAATATGTTATGTGAAGTAACAAAATTAGAAAATAGGATTTTATGGCTTGGGAATCCTATATAGGGTATATGCAGATTTTTGATGAGAGATTTGATCATTGGTGATGAAATCTTATGAGTATGGCATTTTGAATGATTAAATGCATTATGTGGTAAAGTGTAAACAATTGAAATAAATTATTTATAAGTTTAAGAAGTGATTAAAATACTTTTATAATATTGATAATATTATATTATGAGTTTATTAAGTGGTTGATAATATTTGGATAAATTTAAAGTCTTTAATATTTATCTTTATTTTTATTTGATTAATGCTTATATCATTGTCATCATCCTCATGCTAATATGGTGATGAAAATTATCTTTGGCTTACGTGCAAAGATGGACTGTTGATTATTGAATTTTATATCTTTAGCTTACGTGCAAAGATGAACTGTTGATTATTGGTTTTATAGTTGTATATCTTTGGCTTACGTACAGAGATGGACTTGATATGATTATGACCGGGATCATTCAGTATAATCATGACCTGTAATGTTATAAACGATGTGGTAAAAGTCTTCAGTGGCCTGTAGTGCATTGATGGACAATTTTTGGTATGATTATGACCAGAGATTATTCGGTATAGCCATGACTATTGATGATTTAATGAATATCCTTGGCCCGTAGTGCATGGATGATTCGATGATGTGGTTTATTTATTAAGCTGAGTCTCAGCGATAAAAATTGATGAAAATATTTTAAAACATAGAAGATAGTAGATGTCATGCTCTATTTGCCTCTTCTAATGGATTGCTTATTCCGATGTAGTTAAACTTGATGTCTATTGTATTCTATCAGTTTAACATTGTTAAAGGTTAATGATAATTTATTCTGCATTATCTTAGTCATAATATTTCTTACTGGGCTAGTTGAGCTCACCCTTTCTTTCACTGTTCTCTTCAGGAAATGAGAATATAACAAGGACTAGTCGGGGAATGGATTGACGGTCCAGATGGTTGAATTAGTATTCCTCACTATTCTGTGAAATAGTGTGATAATAATTGTAATAATATTTAATTTTAGTTTGTATATTGTTTAGAAGACAATATTTATGTTGGAACTCCCAACTTATATTTTGTCATACTTTACACGACAGTTGTATAATTAAGTTGTATTTGAATTTTGTACCATGTATCTGGTGACTCAAGATGGGTGATGTATACCTGTTTTGGGGGCGTCACAATAATCCTCAAAGAAGCTCTCATCTGAGGATCATCGAGCATCAGTCAAGAGGAACTCATTACGGGATCAGAACTTCACACGTACAAGACTGTCAAAGAAGGCTACGTTCGTAGTGCTGTCAAATGATCGTAGAGTGATCAGTTCTGAAAATATCCATGCCTATGATACAAGGAGATCTAAGTGATAATGGTGATTCCAGTCAGAAGGAGATATGCAAGGCTGTCTTCAAATGAACCTAAAGTAAAGGGAATCACATCTATCTAAGAAGACATCATCAACTATGGGGGAACAGTGATCTGTTGAGAAATAGCAACACTGAGATATACTATGAAGCAATGTACCAGCTATAAAGTCTCAAAACTTTGTGGCTGATGAACCAAATGAAGATTCATAGTCAGTAGGAACGTCTCAAAACGTATTACTGATAAGCTATCAGCCACCCAACTCAAAATCGTGGAGTGCTCACGATCAAACATCCAATTGTAGTGTAACAACATGAGGACACCACGATTACAGCAAATGCAATTGTCCAAAGTTGGCAGAGGACCTCCCCACCAAAAAAGATCAAATGAGATATCATTGCAAATCACTTCTAAAGTATTTCATCTGGAAAGCGCCTCAAAGACAAACCTGACCCTTAGCTCACTCTAAGAGGTTGGCCCTTCCTGAGCTACCTTGACCCAGAAGGAATGCTAAGTAAAGTTCATCTCAAAGACCAAGTCAGTCAACGACCGTAGAGTCAGAGTTGAAGAGAACTCCCCGATCGTAGTACAACCTCAGCGATCGTAGAAGCAGACTCAACGATCGCAGTCCTACCAGAGGATAATCTAACTCATGAGGAGCTCTAAAGAACTGAACAATTGCTCAACCTCTCAGATGAAGAGTAGAGATGTTCAAATACAGGGTGGAAAGATATTGTGCAAACGCACATCAGGTCTTAAGTGCCCAAACTAGCTTGGGGTATATCAGTGGTAAAGCTATGCAGTTTCAAAATGAGGACTCATGTCAAAACCATCGACTACAACATCTCTCAAAATTTGATCGTTTAGTCAACAAAGGAAAACGTAGAGTCCATAGCTGCCTTACCATGCTACTCTACGAACTAAAGAGGTCAACGGTCAATCCACGTCAATTAAATGCCTACTCTTCTAAAAGAAATATCTAACTGAAAAGTTATGGGGAGTTACAGCTCATTACTAGACATCGTGTAACTAATGGTTGGTTGACACATCACTGATTTTGCAGAGTTAGAAGGAACTGCCATTAAGACAAATTCAAAACCTACAAACAATTATCAGAAACCATCGAACCTTTCTCCCTCCCATTTTTAAACCCCAGAATCCTCTCAAAAGCCAAAATCAGTTAACTCTCCAGAGCCCTACCCAAATCACAATCAGCCATCTCTCACAGACTCCTCTGAATCAAATACCCATATTCCTCTAACTATTCAAATGGAAGATTTGTGAGTAATCACTGGCATTCAGCTCAGAACCAAGTCGTTTAAAAAATCCAAAAAGAAGTTCAGAGATATTCTCGAACTTGTGAAGAAAGCTGGATTCTCAGAATGTCTTGATGCTGGTACTCGAGTATATACTGAACTGATCAAGGAATTCTACTCAAATGCATCCATAAATGTTGGAACCATCTCAACCAAGGTTAAAGGTCAGTCTCTTAAGCTGAAATCATCCGACATCAATCAATGTTTAAGTTTTCCTGACTTAGGACTGAGAAACCTTGATGAGATCAACACTGAGAAAGCAAAGGTGATTATGGGGTACCAAAGAAACCCTAGTCTGAAGGACATGAAGAAGAAGGAGTTTCTAGAGGAATTCGAGTTCCTTGCTGAGATAGTGGGCAAATGCATACTATGCAAAGATACTACACACGACACTGTGCTTGATCAGCAGTTGAAGATTATGTCAGCAATAGTTTTGAAGAAGAGAATCAACTTTGGAGCCATCTTGTTCTATCAGATCTCCAAATGGGTAGAAAAGTCTAAGTTGAAGAAGTCTACAGAAAAACCACTTACAAAAGTGTTTCATGGAAGACTGCTGAGCATTGTGATGAAGAAGAAGCTAGGAGGGAAAATCAAGGATGATGAAGGAGAGCCTCTAAATGTTCACAAAGTAATGTCTCCATAACTGTTTGTGAACTGGAAGAAGAACCCAAAAGAGAACAGAAGGTTGACAACAACTGGGAGCAGCAGTAAGGTCTCGGTAAAGAAGAGGAAGGCAAAGGAGGTGGAAAGCTTTGAGTCTGATGACTTTGAATCATTGGTAGCCACACCAATCAAGAAAAGAACAAGGGGTAGAAAGAAGACAGAGGCTTCATAAAAAAGTCTCTCCACTGAAGATAAAGATGAAGGTGAAAAGGTCTGGACTGC
Organism: Panax japonicus; assembly: GCA_020205505.1. NCBI lineage: Eukaryota > Viridiplantae > Streptophyta > Magnoliopsida > Apiales > Araliaceae > Panax > Panax japonicus. The sequence goes on along the minus strand of CM035113.1, from coordinate 15,894,843 downwards.
ACCAAAGACCACAAAAAGGAGAAGCAATAGACTGCTTCAAAGGCCATTAAGCAAGAAAGCTAAGGTGGTAAACAAACCAGCCTCAGTTTCCAAGGATAGTACATCTGATGAAGAGGATAACACAGAGTCCAAAGAATCAAAAGGAACCGACGATCTCAAGATAGAGTCTCCACAGACCAAATCCAGCAATAAAGGTGAAGCAAGAGTAATGGAAGAAAATGTAGCATCTGCTGATGAAGAAGAATGCTCAAGCCCTGTGGCTGACCCTCAAAGCATTCACTCTGATGATGAAGAAGAGATTCAAGATGACCAAACTCAATCCCCAAATGCAACTGCCCCAACAAGCCAAAATGATAGATCAAAAGATGATGAGTTCAAAGAAGAAGGGACAGCCCCTATCAGTATTGAACCTCAAAGAAGTTTGTCTGATGATCCAATGGCTTTAGAGTCTGAAGAGGAAGAAGAATCTGAAACTCTTGTAGCTGAACTTCCAACAAGAAGGAAGAGCTACAAACTGCAAGCCAAATTTGCCTCTAAAAAGAGAAGCGATCACTCCAATGCTATCATTGAACTAAGTGATGATGAGTTTGTATCAAAGGATGAAAGTGCTGAAGAAAGAACCAGTGGTGAAGAAGATGAATCAGAGGAAGATCTTGTTGAAGAAGGTTCAAGAAATGAAATGCAGCAAGAAGGATTCACTGTTGGAAATGATCAAGATGGTTCAAGCTCCGAAAGAGAAGAAATGGAGAATGATTCCAATTCTAGAAATCAGGAATCAGAGGAACCAGAATTCTATCATGTCCTCTCTCCAGCAAAATTCACCATGAGAATAGTGGTAGAAGTCTCGAATGAATCACCGGAAACACCACCAGAAAGATGGGTGAACTATGGAGATGAACAGCTCAAGGTGGTAAGAATGACTACTTTTGATATGGCTAAAAACTGGAACAACATGGAGTTGGACTGCAAAATCATCCTCTATCATCCAGATGATTTACTAATGAGATGGTTCTTCCAATGGATATCATGGCTGAAAGCCCACACTGAAAGAGATGGAAGTTACTTCAGTTAGCGCTACTCTCATTTTCCAAGCATGGAGCTGGTGGCACAAAACTTCCCAAGGGTGAAGAGTTTTGATAAAATGATGATCACAAACCAGCCTCACTACAAGGTCTACAGACATACTGGAAACCACTATATCCCCTACGATTGTAGAGTGGACTCTCAAGAAAGAAGGATCATGACCAAAGAGATGATCAAAGAGTCTGTTCACTCTACTACTGATGGTGTTCAAGTTCAATACCAGAAGCCTCCATCTGCTCAAGCACTACTGACAGACACTCCTGCATCCTCAACTAGTGATTAGAACTCAACGATTCTTCAGATTCTCAACACCTTCAAAAATCTGTCCAAGGATACAGATCGTAGAGTTCAATCTGATGCTCGATAGGAGACTGCTCAACCAGATGATCAAGTATCTGTGGAGAAGGAGTTGATGAAAAATTCTGATGAACTGATTGAGAAAATATCTCTATTCACTGAAGAGTCACATAAGCTGACAGCAGCAGGCGATAATTCATTCCAGAACAGACTTCAAGCTACTATGGTTGATGTATCTCTCAAACTCAAAGAGAGAGATAACATCTATCTGAAGGTCATGAATGATCAGAAGGCAGATGCATTACAAACAATGAAGGCTAGTGAAGAGCAGTTCCAAGCCCTCTCTGACAAGATTGACAACATGAAGCAGTCTTTCTCAGTGCAACTTGAGCTAGGCCAACAGGAACTCAAGTTTGAAGTTGCTAACTCCTCCTACCTGATAGAGCAGCTTATGTCCAACATGGAGCAGCTCTCTCAAATTATTAATGACAAAAAGGGGGAGAAAAAGAGGCATAGAAAGAGGCAGAGCAAAAGGCATTCAAGGAAGTGCAAGAAGATCAAACAAAAGAAGAAGTCAAAGAAGCAGTCAGAAGAAGAGGCAAAGTCATCATCAAAGGGGGAGCCAAAGATTGATGAGCCTATGTATGCAGAAGCTGTGGGGGAGTCAGAAGGAAAATAGAAGCATGCATCTGAGGGGGAGCAAAGAAAAGCAGGAAGGTCATCATCCCAAGGGGAGCAGGAATAAAAAGGTTAAACAGATGATTTGTTGATCAACAAACATCCTAGAAACATACATGGAGCCAAAGAGGTACATCTCTAACTAGTTAGGTATGTTCAGTATCCAGGACGTAAAATATGAGTGTATTAAATTCCATATAATTATATATGACATTCATGATTATCTGTTTTAGAAATATAGTTGCTCACTGTATATAAGATTCATTCTTAACATGCATATACATTTATTATTTTTGTCATAATCAAATAGGGGGAGATTGTCAGGAATAAGCATGCGAATGTTATTCCTATTTACATATGATTTGATTATGATATATATGAATGAATATGCAAGTATGCTTGCATTAAGAAAAGATATAAAGTCCTTTGATAGATAATAGAAAATGTGTACAAGGACCTAGAATGAATTGATCAAGTATGTTAGGTTGATACTACATAAGCAAAACAGCTTTGTAAAGTCCTTAAAAAGAAATGTTGTACAAGGACTTTAAACATAGAAAGATCAAGCATGTTAGGTTGATCTTATGATGTAATAGATAGGCTTGTCTGATCGTCGAGCACTGCACCAGAAATCATAGTCTGCCAGGAGAGTCAAGGAAAACTCGAGAGCTATCAAGGCAGAATCGTAGTCTATAAGATAGTAGATCTTGGAATTCATAGACTGCCAGGAGAGACAAAGAAGGATCGTAGTGTGTCAAGGAGAACTTCCTCAGGGCCGTAATCTGCTGAGGAAGTCATGTTCAGAATCGTAGAGACAGCCTGCCTACGAGCCGACCAAGTATCTACCGAAGCCAAGTCAAGAATCGTAGACTACACTCAGAGTCGTAGAGTCTACTAATCATACTAGAGGAAGAGATCTTAGTCGAGCAAGATCAGATGAAGATAACAAGCACAAGGCAGAAATCGTAGAGTGTCAAGATCTGATCTCGGAGTCGTAGTGTCTGCACAGCCAAAGCAGAATCGTAGAGTGCAGAACTAAGACCTCAACATATGTGCTCACAATGCCAAGACAGAATCGTAGAGCAAGCACGATTCTCAACGAATGAGCATGTTGGGTAAAATCTATATACGCAATTCACCCAAGTATACGTGGTCAACAAGTATTATATTTATAAATAAAGTATCATTCCCACGAGGACAAATTAGGAAGAAATTTAACTTCACAATTATTAATTTTCTATTAATCCTAATTCTATTAAATTGTTCAGTTCAATGGTTTAAAATTATATAAACTAAATTAATAAATAAATAAATTATCACAAAACAATCACAAATATCAAAATTCGGAGTTTCAAACAATTAATGGAGAATTAGACTTATGATTTTACCCGAAGTTTCACTCTGATTTTCAAACCTTTATTCCAATTCAACTCAATATCTCAGTTTATTAATCAAGAACACGAATGTAATACTAGCCACCTCTCGATGCACTAATACCATATTAACTCAAATCCACAAATTAGATATAAACAAGTTAAACTCCTAAATCAACCAACTCATTATATCTCTATGTCAACTGAAATTAAAGAAGGTATAAGCTTAAGTTCTCTCCCCGGTTACATGTGATGTCAAGCATATCTCCACCTTAACAATAATCAAGAATTTGCTATTCACAGAATTCATGACACATGCTATATTAACTAAGTCTAGATTTTAATATCCCTTCTCGATTCCATACAAATACACAAAGAATTGTTGATCAAACAATTCATAAATTCACGCTCGAATTAACATAGATAAACTGAAAATATTTTATTGAACTGGAAATCAAACATATAAAATCATCGTTTCACCCAAGGATCCATCACAAGCCTAATAAGCAAATTAGTTCATAACGACTGAATTAAAAACTGAATAATCTAAAGAAAACATCCTTGCAATTACAAATAAAAAACTAAGATGAAGAATAATGTGAAACGACCCTTCACGTAGCCTTAATTTGCAACTGTCACGAAATTCTCTTCCAATCACTCCTCCAAAGCTTGAAAATCAAAATTTGGAAATTATCTCTGTAATATGCTTTGCGTCATGATCGATTTGTTTTTTTTAACGTAATATATATCCCCTTCTGTTCTTGCCGAAATCCCTTGCTTCTTAGAGTCCATGCACAAAACTAAGTCTCCAAACCATGTGACAGCAGAGTTCAATAAGCAGCAGGAGACTATAGGATTCGACACCCCCGCCCCGGCGGGGGGTAATACGCCCTCCCTGGCGGGCTAGTACCCTGCTAACGAAATTATGCTACTTCATGCATTTTTCCAACTTTGCTCCAAAAGACCTCCTTTCTTCACCACTTGCCTCCATTACCACCCTACACATAAAAGAACATGAAATTAGTGAAAACGAACATAAAACAAGAAAATAACAACGAATTTAAGCTTGAAATGACATCGATTCGTGTATATGAAATCTACTTATCAAAATCCCCAAAACCTAAATCGTGCTAGTCCTCGAGCACAAAACAAACCACATGCTATGCAATGCAATGCAATGATATGAAATAAATATAATCTAAGTGCTTACGAATCCAACAATATCACAAAATCAAGATTATCCCATCAGCCTCAGAGAAAACAAGCAACTCTACAATATGAATCACCAAAACTAATCCGTAATATCGTATTAATTCTCAAATCTTGAACAATTATCACTGGTATAGTGTGCGTGTGTGTTCAACATCTATGATAACTGATATGGACTCAAATTCAATACATAAGCAATTTCTTAGAAGGAATCATACATTGAAAACTTAAAAATTTCAAAAATAGGCACAATCCAACTAAAACTAAGCAATACCGAATTCAAGGGTTCATGCAGGATACTTATACTTTTTTTTCATTTTTTTTTCTCTCTCACGGGGGCTTTTTACTCTTTTCCCGTTATTATTCCCTTTTTTTAGATAGATTGTTGGTGAGTGCGTTTTACGCTCCATCTCACGCTTGTGTTTATGGGGAGTATTTCTCCTCAACCCACCACAAGACTCAACATGTTTCAATTTTTTTTTCATTTTTTCATTTTTTTTTCAAAGCTTATATACCCCACATATACTCCCCAAACTTAGGTTCTTGCCTAATTTTAGCCTTTACTTCCTATCCTTGTCGTTTTCTCATTTACCCTAGCATTATCCTTTAGAGACTATTTATGTATCAATTTGAACTGACCGGTCAACAAAGATGTTATTAACGTGCTAACCTTTTTATAACAGTTTCAAAGACGTGCAAGATTCGATTCATAACAGAAATTATATCACAATTCTAATAATCAATACTGTATTGGTTAACTTATTCTCATTCTCATCATTAGCCCATAAATAACATGAACTGCAACACTGTTAGACATATGTAAACACAATATTTAACTAATTTTTTTATAGATAAAATATGATAATAACAGAAATTAAAACAATGTAATATCAAAAATAACCTAGACTACTATGCAATAACCTAAGCTACTATGCAAACTATAATGCAAACAAAAATAACCCTGCAACTACATATGTATGTAAACAAGAATTTAAATCCCCCAAACTTAAGTAACACAATGCCCTCATTGGATAAAAATCAAAATTAAGTGCATGAGGACTTCCCTGCAATCGCCTAAGTCTGGGGAGGTGGTTGTTGCTCTTCTTCATCAGAATCACTTGGTGGAAATGTCGGCATTGGTCCGGGTTGCTGATATGGAAAATGAGCCACCGGGTTGAAACTTTAAAGGGTTGTGTTGAGTGAGACGAAAGATGCGTTCATAGCATCAAATATGTGATCTTGTCGCTTTTCCAATCGCTGCATTTCTCGACTTGCTACTTTGTTGTGAGTAGTCATCTTATTTTGGAACTCAAGGAACTGAGGACTGGATAGTGCCTCGGTCTGCGGTACCTGGTCGCTTCCTTGATCTCCCATAGCCTCATCATCATCCTCCGATGCCTCTGTAGCATCAATTTCGTCTTTCGAAGCCGACAGAAAAATAAAGCTCAGACCTCATGGATATGACTCGCGTCCTGCCCATACAGAATACCGCTCTACCATTCTAGAATCAAGCAATGCGAGCGAAATTTGTGTGGGCTCATAATCGGACCATCTCACCCCTGCATTGCGACATAACCCACATATGAGTGATGGGTGTGGCAAGCTGCCCAAAAAATTTCCACGTAAGCATCGGCGGATGGAGAAATAGATAATAGCCCCGATGTCAAAAATGAAATCTTGCATAATTGCGTACAACAGCAACACCTTCTCTTTGGTGACATTCGAGGTGTGTTGGGACGGAAACAATTTAGCGCATAAGAATGCGTACCATATTTTTCCATACAGGCTAAGGTCCTTGCTATGGAACATTGTACCTCCATTCTGACCTTTCATCCAAGATGTTCTCAGCTTTGTCATCCCTGTGATTATTTCATCGAAGTCTTGATCAAAATCAAAGAGCTGAGCATATTGGCATTGGCGAGGTACCCGCAGATGATAATAAATGTTTATTGCATCGACACTGAATAGAACCAAGCGACCCCGTACATACGCGTTGAATGGGGCTTTGTCCTGAGCGTTGGCAAAAAATTCGTTGACAATGTTAACCACAACGGGTTTCAGATTTTTGGTGAATTTTATCCACCCCTTGTGATAGATTTGAGGCATCATCGCCCCATTATTTTCCTCTGGGTCCAATCCCCGCTCCGGTGTAAGGGCTTTGGTTAGCATGTACTCATACCGGTCGGCGGCGGCGACACTCACAAATTTCTGGCAATCATATGTTCGTGTCGGTGGTGCAGATCTTGAACTCTCTCCCCTTTGGCATTTAGATGTTGGTTGTGATTCCATGGTTGTTGTAGACACACTAATTCCACCCAAACTTGGTTTACCCAAACTGTCAAACACGTGGCGTGCACAGTCCTTTCTTCCCCCCAAACTTTGTGTTTTCAATGGTAATTCCGGTGAGAGAAGATGACGAAGAAGTTGAATTTTGCTCTCAAATTCCCCAAATAACTTGTTGAATTCGTGGCCTTGTGTAGAAGGAATGGAGTGTATGTGGTGATAATGGGGATTAAGTAATAGGGTTTATATAGAGGTGTTGTGGGGGAGAGGAATTGGAGTACTTGATGATGTGAGGTAGTGGAATTCGTAGGGGTGAAGTGGGTTCAATGGATTTAGGTAATGGGTAGAAGTAATGTGATAGGAGTTGTAGATCGTGGGTGTTATGTAGGAGAAAGAAGGGTTCAATTAGGAAGATGAACACATTTGGGCGTGGGGATGTGTGACTGCCGAATATGTATGCCCAGTTTCCAGGACCCCCACCCCAGCAGGGGGTACTAGGCTAATGGATCCCGCCCCGGGGGGCATGCCCTTTTATTCCGAATTTGTGGCTTCAAAATGTGCAGATCCAAATTAGCCTTTTTTTCTTCTTTTCTTGCCTGTTGTTGCTATTACTCACTTTTAACCCCTCCTACAACCATAAATATGCAAGATGTGAGATTATAGTACCTAATACTTAATAAAAACTACATTCAAAAAATTATAAATAAAACTACAAAAAATAATGAAATATTGGGTTGCCTCTAAATTAGCGCTTGATTTTAAGTTGTTTAGCCTGACTACTCTCTGTTTCACTGTGTATCGGTGAGGGTAATGTTGATGACATCCCAGTTTGAATCATCACCCCATTAATTCTTTATCCATTGACCATTGACCTTGAATGTCTCTAATGAATTACAACTGTAGAGTTCAACGGCGCCATGAGAGATTACCCGCTTTATAGTGAATGGTCCCGACCATCTTAATTTTAGCTTTCCTAGGAACAACCGCAGCCGTGAGTTGAACAAGAGGACTGATTGACCCGACTCGAATGTTCGATGCTTAATTTTCTGGTCGTGCCATCTTTTAACCTTTTCTTTGTATAATTTGGAGTTCTCATAGGCGTGAAGGTGGAATTCGTCGAGCTCATTCAGTTGAAGTAGTCTTTTTTCCCTTACAGCTGCTTGATTAAAATTGAGTTTTTGAACCGCCCAATAAGCCTTGGGCTATAGTTCGACCGGTAAGTGGCATGCTTTCCTGTATAGTAGTTGATATGGTGACATCCCGATCAGAGTTTTGTACGCAGTCCGGTATGCCCATAATGCATCGTCCAACCGAAGTGACGAATCCTTATGACTCGAATTTACTACTTTCTCCAATATTTTCTTTATTTCCCAGTTTGAGACCTCAACTTGCCCACTTGTTTGAGGGTGATACGATGTCGCTACCTTTTCGTTGACCCTATACCGTGTCAAAAGAGCTGTGAATGCCTTATTGTAGAAGTGACTACCTTCGTCATTGATTATTGCTCTTGGCGTGCCAAACCTCGTGAAAATTTTTTTCTGTAGGAATTTGAGGACCACCTTGGCATCGTTAGATGGTAGTGCTGCAGCTTCAACCCATTTCGAAACGTAATCCACTGCGAGTAGAATATACTGATTGTTTAAAGATGAAGGGAATGGCCCCATGAAATTGATGCCCCATACATCAATGATTTCCACTTCAAGAATTGTTTGTAGGGGCAACTCATTCCGTTTTGAGATGTTTCCCACCCTTTGACACCTATTGCATTGTTTAACAAAATGGTGGGCATCTTTGAATAATGTGGGCTAATAAAACCCAGCTTGCAACACCTTTGCTGTTGTCCGTTCGCTGCCGTAATGCCCGCCATATTTAGATGAATGGCACTTATGCATAATGTTCTTCACTTCACTATAGGGGACGCACCGTCTAATCATTTTGTCGGCGTATTGTTTGAACAAATATTGTTCGTCCCACATGTACCACTTTACTTCATGAAGAAACTTCTTTTTCTATTGTCTTGTGAGGTCAAGTAGAAGAATATTACTCACAAGAAAATTTACAATATCCGCATACCAAGGAAATTCTGCAGAAATCCCAAACAACTGCTCATCTAGGAATGACTCGTTAATTTCACATCTGTCTTCTTTCGCTTTCCCTTGGTTTTCAAGCCTAGACAAGTGACCGGCTACTTGATTCTTTGTCCCCTTTCTATCTTTAATTTCTAAGTCAAACTCTTGAAGTAGGAGAATCCATCGGATAAGGTGTGGCTTAGCATCTTTTTTCGTTATTAGGTACCGAATCGCCGAATGGTCCGTGTAGACTATCACCTTAGTCCTGATCAAGTATGCCCGAAATTTATCAAACGCATACACCACTGCAAGCAATTCATTTTCTGTGGTTGTATAATTCAATTGAGTGTCTGTGAGTGTTTTGCTTGTATAGTATATGGCGTGAAACACCTTGTCTCGTCGTTGGCCCAAAACAGCCCTAATCGCATAGTCGCTCGCATCACACATTAGCTCGAATGGCATATTCCAATCCGGTGCGACTATCACGGGGGCTGTAGTTAATTTCTTCTTCAATGATTTAAATGCTGATCTGCATTCCTCAGTAAAACTAAAAGTAGCATCCTTTTCTAAAAGACTGCATAGAGGTTTTGCAATTTTAGAGAAGTCCTTTATGAACCTCCTGTAGAACCCAGCATGCCCCAAAAAACTTCTAATACCCTTGACTGAGCTCGGTAGAGGCAGTTTTTCGATTGTTTTCAGCTTTTCTTTGTCCACCTTCAATCCTTCAGCCGACACCTTATGGCCCAAAATTATGCCTTCTTCAACCATGAAGTGGCATTTTTCCCAATTGAGTATGAGGTTTGTATCCTTACATCGCTGCAATACCATAACCAGATTCCCAAGGCAAGTATAAAAGTTGTCTCCATAGATCGAAAAATCATCCATGAAGACTTCAACATTTTTCTCCACCATATCTGAAAAAATGGCCATCATACACTGTTTGAAGGTCGCAGGTGCATTGCATAACCTGAATGACATCCTTCTGAATGCAAATGTGCCGTAAGGGCACATAAATTTTGTCTTTTCTTGATCCTCAGGAGCGATGGCGATCTGGTTATAGCCCTAGTATCCATCCAATAAATAGTAGTAATCATGTCCCGCTAATCTGTTTAATATTTGATCGATAAAGGGTAGCGGGAAGTGATCTTTTCGGGTTGCCTTATTCAACCTTCTATAATCGATGCATACCCTCCAATATGTCACTGTTCTTGTTGGAATTAACTCGTTATCCTCATTCTGTACCACGGTCATTCCCCTTTTTTTCAGCACATAATGAACCGAACAAACCCACTTACTGTTGGAAATTGGATAGATGATACCAGCATCCAATAATTTCAGAATTTCCTTCTTCACCACTTCTTTTATAACCGGGTTAACTCGTCTTTCTTGCTTTACTGTCGGTTTTGCATCATTTTCCATCAGAATCTTGTGCATAGAGAACGAAGGGCTGATTCCCTTTATATCCGCAATCGTCCAACCAATCACTGATTTGTGTTCCCTAAGCACCCTCAACAACTTTTCTTCCTACAATTCGTTAAGTGCAGCAGAAATAATCACAGGTAAAGAATTTGAATTTCCAAAGTACGCATACCTGAGATGTTTAGGGAGTGGCTTAAGTTCCAATGCTGGCGGCTCCTCCAATGAAGGTTTCAGTTTTTCTGCGACAATGTCCTCAGTGTGCAAAGTTTCAAACGATGGTCTGAATCGGCTAACTCGTGGCAATGAGTCTAACATCTGTAAGTAGTCCACAAATTTTGGGTCGTCATTCTCTTCATCCCCCAATAAAGTTGTTTCTAACGGATCATTGACCAAACTCTTACTCATATCTTCACCAATGATTTGCTCGATTAAATCCATCTGAAAACATTCTTCCTCATCCGTAGGGAATTTCATGGCCTTGAACACATTAAATTTGATTTCTTAATCTTGGACTCTCATAGTAAGTTCTCCTTTTTCACGTCTATGAGTGTCCTTCTCGTGGCCAAGAAAGGTCTCCCTAAGATAATCGGGATGTTCTTATCCTCCTCAAAATCCAGAATGATAAAGTCCGCTGGGAATATAAACTTATCCATTTTAACCAAAATGTCCTCTACTATGCCTTTCGGGTATGTGACTGACCTATCCGCCAACTGCAATGAAATATTCGTAGGCTTTGGCGCGGCAAACCCAATTCTGTGTATACTGACAATGGCATAAGGTTCACACTCGCCCCCAAATCATATAAACATTTGTTAAACGACATTTTACCGATCGTGCATGGGATAGTAAAGCTCCCTGGGCCCTTAAGTTTTGGTGGTAGCTTCTGCTGTAACAACGCACTATACTCCTCTGTTAGTGCCACTGTTTCAAAAGCTTCCCATTTTTTTTCCTCGACAGAATTTCTTTCATGAATTTTGCATAACTCGGCATTTGCTTTATGGCTTCTTTGAATGGAATGTTAATCTGGAGTTTCTTGAACACTTCTAAAAACTTTGCGAACTGCTTATCTAATTTTTGTTTTTGAACCCTCTGCTGAAACGGTGGTGGAGGATAAACGATTGGCTTATTGTTTAATTTTATGTCCTCATATTGCTTATCCTCACCCTTGTTACCTTCAACCACGTTACTACTTAAACACTCTTGGACACGTTTGATAAAATGTTTGATCGTCTCATAGGGTGATGTGTATTTGTTTGCATGTTTATTACAAATTCTATGTGACTGGAGTATTTCACAAATATACTAATGGGTCTATTGGTTTCGATTAATTTTATATGTCAATTCATTATTTAAACTAGCCCGTGCATTGCACGGGTTATCAACTAGTTATAATAATGCCAAAACATGGATTAATACTCTGATTTTTTTTAATTTTATTTTGGGATTGTTTTCTTAATTTTTTCAATTAGAGGATAACGTTTTTAGATTTTTTTTTTCCATTTTGGGGTTTGTCTTCTCATTTTAAAATTTATTCAATTAATTTTTTTTGTACTAAAAAGAGTAAATATAAAACCATTATAATTTTTTCAAGTAAATTTAATGAAAAGTTTACCCTTTTTTGTATAAAATAATTAATTATATTGACTATTGATGATTATGAAATAAACTTAAATTTTAGAATATTAAACTATATTTAGGCCTTAATTTTTTATACCAAAAGGATAAAATTGTCATTATATTGATTATTATGAAATAACAAGATTTTAATTAGTAGTACATTTATACATTTTAAAGTATTTATCATTATATTGATTATTGATGATTTTTTTAAGCTGAGTTTGTAATATATTAAATTTACTTTAAAAAATAATAGTGGTCTTATATTTACTCTTTTTGGTATAAAAATTAATGGAATAAATATTAAAATGAAACTCAATATTACACATAATTATTTTCTAGTCATATGTCGTTGTCATGTCAACAATTTCTGACGTGGTAGTATAAATTAGACGTAATCAGAATAAATTAAAAGTTTAATCTCCTAATTGAAAAAATTGATAAGACAATCCCTAAAGTGGAAAAATAAAAATTTAGAATATTAATCCATATTTATGTCAATTTATTATTATTATTATTATTATTATTATTATTAATATTATTATTATTATAAGGAAAATACTAAGTAAAAAGAGGGAAGTTGTCTATTTTATTTGGATAAAGTTTTATATGATTGTACATCATAATTATATTAAATTTATTTCACATAAATTTGATAACTTCTATCTGTTATAAAATTATAATGAATGTCTATATTCATATAATGGATGTATAGATTCATTCTTCTTATCTTTGATTATAATGATTTTGAAACTCCCATGACCATTGAGTTGTGAAACTCATGACCTTTGAGTTGTGTTGGAAGTGGTTAGAATGAAGTTTATTTTTGGGTAAGTTGGTCAATTGGTTAATAGAGTGCTAACACACAGGCAAGACTCTATATGTGTCAGTATTCTATTGGTCAATTGACCAACTTATAAAAAAATAAACTTCATGCTAACCGGATCAAGTTTTGTAACCTTCTAGTATTGATGTTCTTATATCTATAAATAATAGCATTGTAAAGTGAGTGAGACACATGAAGATGCAATGAGAATACTTTCTTTTCACTAATCATTGTTCTTAATATTTGTATTCTTCTATAACAAGTTATCATCACGATTTTCTACCCAATTTTGGGAAGAATAAAAAGGAGTTCTCTCAACTCACTGTAAGTATTGTTTCATTACAATTAAATTTGATATACATATAAACATTTTGTTTAACAAAAGACGCGTGAGACAATAATAATAATGGACAACACTGAAGTTCCTGAGAATACAAATTACGTAGGTACACTACTTTTGTGATGTAGTAGTACTAGTATAAACAAATAATCATTCCACCTCCCAATACTCCCACTTTAAAAGTGACTAGAGAATGGTAAATATTTGTATTGTCTTCTTATTTTTAATTATTTAATTTCTTACGTATTTATATATTTATATAGATGTCAAATCTTATTAATTTGAATTTGTTGCCTTGATATATATCAAGAAAGAATTACTTGTCATAAACTCTTGATATTAATATTCATATAATGACAACTTTGGAGATATAATTAAGATTGACAAACATATATCCCTGCAGGATGATGCAAAATCAATTATTTATTCGCCATCATCTCCATGAAAAAAATATTGATAAAGACATGTTAGAAAAAATTGAATGTTTTTATTTCATAAAATTCTATTTTTCATGCCTCGAATATGCTCTCGCAGTAGCAAAATTGTGAGTGTAAGTTCATAATATATTCCCTAAAGCGATAAAGAAAATTATATTCCTATAAGTGATATCATTTATTCTAGTGGCTGAACAAATAATGAGTTTTTGCTGAAAAATTACCAATCTTGTCCAATCAGTTCTACTCTATTCCCTGAAGTGAATGAAACCTCATTTGATAAACATAGAGGAAATTATGGTTGTGGTTGTGGTTGTGGTCGTGGGCGTGAAAGGAACAATCAATATATAAAAGAGAATGTACATGTTGTACTTCTAAATATTTGGTAGATTTGTACCATGCCTCCATAAAAGAAAAAAGGATGATAATTGAAACAAATTTTAACGATCATAATGATCTTGAAGATCACATGAATTATCTTGACTTTTCAAATGGATTGGATATAACTAATTTTGATATCTATGATTTCCTTGATTATGTTGATAGAAATGTTTATACCAATTAATTATTTTTATTTTATTGTATTATGACATTATAATAAGTATTTTTATTATATGTTTTATTTATGTTTTCACATATATAAAGATGTATGGGCCAGAAGCTCATCAAACTTAATTAAAAGCTCTGAAAGAACGATTATTCATCAAACATAATTAAAGGCTCTTGAAGAGCAATTATAATATTGTCAAATGACACAAAACTTTGTATTGATGATTCTTTATATTCTTCCGAGACAAACAAAAATTTGCTCAGCTTTAAAGATATACGTTATAATGGTTATTATATTGAAACCAATAACGAAGGTAGTGAAGAATTTATTTATATTACTTCAATAGTATCGGGCTAGAAGCTCATATTAGAAAAACTGTATATTTTCTCTTTTGGGTTATATTATACTAAAATGAGAATAGTTGAAATAAATGTTGTAATACACCAGAAGTGTGCAATACACCAGATGTATTCGGATCCAAATATTTTTATGATTTGGCATGATCATCTAAGATCAATAATGATGCATTGATTTATTGAAAACTGCAATGAACATCCCTTAAAGAATCAGAAGATTCCTTTACCTATAGATTATATCAAAATAAAGAATTCAAAGTGATATATTAATACACCCACTGTAAGACCCCAACTTTTTGAATAAAGATTAAATTTTCTCGAAATATATTTTTGAATATTATGTTGTGGATTTGATATAATGTTATAGTTGTGGGTAATATTTACAAATTTTGCAAAGTACGCAAGTTGTTATATAATATTCGATTGGTCAAGGAATATTCTTTTTAACAGCGAATATTCGTACAACGGCTCAATCATTGGTGGACCCCCCCACAACGGAATTATTGTCGGATTGAGAAAACGACAAAAATACTTTATGAAAATAACGGCGAAAGTTTTACCGTTAACTGTTGAACTACACAGTAATAAAAGTACAGTAATACACGTGGTTGCATAGTAGCACACGGTATTGATTACTGATGCTTACGTGAGAAGTCACTCAGTTATACTCAATTATTGCTACAGTAATTGCTGCATCATATCTCTCATATTATTGATTCGATTATTGTCGTAGTATCATCTGCATAATATATTATTTTATTAAATCAATAATTGAGATGACAAAGTTATTTATATTATTAAATTGCAATATTTATAATGTCTAGAAGTTCTGTCTAGAAGAGGTTTGGTCACCTAATTGCGCGCCAATAGGTAGAAATCCTTATTGGAAAGCCCCTTTTTCCTGGGAACGACCTGATTGATAAATATTGTGAGTTATAATATTAATGATGAATGTTATTAAAATTGAAGTTGTGTTCGGAGTTGAATTTGGAGACGCGGACGTGATATTTGAGTCCGGAACGATGAAATTAGTAAAAATAGTTTATAAACACAAAATTTTCTGGAATTCACTATTTGGTCAAAAAGTCAACAGTTGACTTTTTCGGGAAAAGTCAAACTTTGAAATTTCAAAATTAATATTTTAGATAAAAATGGTTTCATTGTGTTGGAATTTTTTGTGTTAGTGAAAATCGATAATTATTTGGATAATAATTGATGTCTGGAGGTTATATTGACCAATCGGGTATTTAACCGGATAAATGAGCAATTGATTACTATTATTTCACATGATTATAACTATTTGTTCACATGTGTATACTATTGTTTCACATTCTTGTTACTATTAGGGGAGTTGGTGCAAGATTGATGATACTTGCACGACTAAGTTAAAAATAGAGGTATAGATGGAGGTACTATACTGTAATTCGTATTTTCACATGTCTAGAACTATTGATTCACATAATTTACTATTGAATCACATTATTTACTAATAGGGGAGGTGGTGCAAGTTTGATAATACTTCCATGACTAAATTAAAAATAAAGGAAAAGTTGGAGGTATTGTACTGAAATTTTTCGAGCTCCAAAACGTGCAAATTATCGAAACTATATTTTCTATAAATAGAAGTTCATTTTTCCTTCATTTCTCACCAATTCACAAAAGCTTTAGAGCGATTATTATAGAGAGAAATTATAGAAAGAAGAAGAGAATTCTGCTACGTCACTATTCCAGTATCCAATTTTTCCAAGCTAGGGAGTATTATTTCTTTCTTATCCATGAAGAGAACTTCTATTATTCCATTCTTTATTATTCTATTGGAATAACCTGTATACGCGGGCTACCCTATACTTGGTGAAATTCTTCTTTTATTTCATTTTTTAACATTCTGTTGGAACATCCTGTCTGTGCGTTTACGCCGGACCTGGTTCCATTATTTATCATTCTGTTAGAACATCCTGTCTGTACGTTCTACGCCGGACCTGGTTCCGTCTTTATTATTCTATTGGAATATCATGTCTGTGCGTTTTACGCCGGACCTGATTCCATTATTTATTATTCTGTTGGAATAACCTGCCTGTTCGGTCTATCGCATTCCTGGTGATTTCTTTTGTTATTTCATTCCTTGTTATACTCAGTTGGTTAAAGTTTTGACTTCTATGCTCCATGAAATTAGTGGAATATCCTTGATATTTGTGCTTCATCCAGTATCTTTTCATGGAAATATTCTTCTGAGCATTTTTGAATTTTACTCTACAAAGCAGTATCATGTTGACAGTTTGGACGTTATTAGTTCCTAGATAAAATAATTCTTGAACTTTTTTATTTGAATTCTTATATCATTGTCATCATCCTCATGTTTATATTTTGTTGAAAGTCATCTGTGGCCTATAGTGCATAGATGGACTTGGTATGATTATGACCAAGGATTATTCGGTGTAATCATGGCCGTAATGTTACAAATGATGTGGTAAAAGTCCTCATTAGCCTGTAGTGCATTGATGGACAGTTGTTGGCATGATCATGACCATTATTGAATACACAAATATTCTTGACCCGTAGTGCATGGATAATTGTGGTCGTGATACTAAAGATTATCTTTGGCCGTAGTGCAGGGGTGATTCGATAATGTGGATTATTTATTAAGCTGAGTCCCAGCGATAAAAGTGATGAAAAACCTTTTAAATCATAAAAGATAGTAAATTTTATTCTCTACTTGACTCTTTTAACGAATTATTTGTTCCGCTGCAGTTAAACTTGATGGTTGTTATATTGTATCAGTTTAACACTGTTGAAGGCTAACGATAATATATTCTGCATTATCTTAGTCATAATATCTCCTACTTGGTTAGTTGAGCTCACCCTTTTACTTTCATTATTCTCTTTAGGAAATGAGAACGTAGCAAGGACTAGTCGGGGAATGGAGTGATGGGCCAGATGATAGTATTAGTAGTCCTCATTATTCTGTGAAATAGTGTGATAATAATTGTAATGAGGACTTCCTTTGAGTTTGTATAATCTCTTGTAGACAATATTGTATTCAAACTCACAGCTTATGTTTTGTCGTATTATACATGACAGTTATATTTTTAAGTTGTATTTGTATTCTGTACCATGTATTTGGCGACTCAGAATAGGTGATGTGTACCTATTTTGGGGGCGTCACAGTTGGTATCAAAGCTTAGGGATATGATCCTTGGCTAAGATGTGAGACTAGAACTAGGAGGGGAGAGATGGGGAATTCCTTCGCTAGTATGACCTACCTAAGTTTATTTGGTTTTTAATTGGTCGGTAAGAGTATAGGGACAATATGTTGCTTGTCAATTAACCCTTGTTTTGTGGCAGTGTTTGAAAATGGCTTCCGAGAATTTTGAGAACATCAATGGAGCACAGGAGATCGTTGAGTCTCCACAGATCAATAACCAAGATAATGTGCATCAGGAAGGCGACAATCCTCATGCAAACAACAACATTGACCAAATGATGAACGATGGAATGTTCCGAGGCTTCATACAATTCATGCAACATCAGGCGAGAGCGGCTCCTGTTCAAAATACAAGTGGAAACACTGGAAACTCTAGGACGGTCACCGCTAAACAGTTCAAGGAGCTGGGACCACCGGAGTTTATTGGAGAGCCAAAACCACTTAAGGCGGATGCGTGGATAAAGAAAATCACCAAGATATTTGATGTCTTGGGATGCTCTGAGGAACAAAAGGTTCCCTTTGCCACCTTTATGTTGCGTGAAGAAGCAGATTACTGGTGGAAATCTGTAAAACGTACCCAGCCTGACGCACTCAAGATATCATTAGAGAAGTTCCAAGAGCTGTTTAACGACAAGTATTTTCTCGAAAGTATTCGTCACATGAAGGAGGTGGAGTTTATCAAGTTGGAACAAAACAAGATGACCATGTCGCAATACGAGGCTAAATTTGTGGAGTTATCCCGGTTTGCATCCCATTTGGTCGATAATGAGGAGCGAATGACACGAATGTTTTTAAGAGGTTTGAAATCGGAGATACGACAATATCTTATTTCTCATAAACTGTGTTTGTATTCAGATGTTGTAAATAGGGCTCAGTTATTGGAGCGCGATAACGAATCAACGTAACCAAGAGAAAGCAGCCAACAGAATGAAAATACAAGTGGTAATAGTCATCGAAACGGTGACAACAAGCGTAGAGGGAATTAACATTCCAGAAATGGTAACCACTTCGGTGGTAATCATAGCCAAGACAATAAAAATGGACATTTCAAGAAAAGGAGATTCAACAATGATGGAAAGACGTCAGCACCAGCACCCGTTGTTAAGGAATGAGAACTACCACCTATCATATGCTTTAAATGTGGAGGGAAGGGACACATCAGTCCAAACTGCGCGATGCTATCTAAAGCATGTTATAATTATGGAAAAGAAGGTGACTTAGCTCAATTTTGTCGTTCACCAAAGACAAATTCATCTAGGATAGAGGCACCAAAGGCCGTCCCAGAAAAGTCAAAGCCGGTAGTGCAAGGGTGAGCGTTTGTTGTGACCTCCCAGAAAGCAAGGAACCCGAACGAGGTTATCATGGGTAAGCTTATCATAAACTCTAGTAAAGTCTATACCTTATTTGATACCAGTTCAACCCATTCTTTTATTTCTCCTACTTGCGCTCAACGTTTAAATTTGACTCCGGAGAAATTAGACTTTGACTTATCTGTTGAAATTCCGTTGGGAGAAACCTTCATTACATCCACTATTTATAATTCTTGTTTGATTCAAATCGGTAACGGCACGTTACCCGTCGATCTTATTTCTTTAAAAATACTTGCATTTGACGTGATTCTAGGGAATTATTGGTTAACTATTCATCATGCAAAAATTGATTATTTTCGTAAAGTTGTTAGCTTTCATATTCCTAACCAACCTATTATGCGAATTCAAGCGACCAAACCATTAAAATCAATCATGGTCATCTCAAACCATAAAGCTATTCATTTATTAAAAAATGGATGTCAAGCTTTCTTATCTCATGTCATGGATTTAAACAAAAATACGTCAGATTTGAAGGATATTTCTATTGTTAATAAATTTCCTGACGTATTCCCTGAAGAACTTCCTGGCCTACCCCCAGAGCGTGAAATTAAATTTTGTATCGACCTTGAACCCGGTACAAAACCCATTTCCAAAGCCCCATATCGAATGGCTCCTATTGAACTTCAGGAGTTAAAGACCCAATTGCAGTAATTGTTAGACATTGGTTTCATTCGTCCTAATACATCTCCTTGGGGTGCTCCTGTTCTATTCACGAAGAAGAAAGATGGAAGTATGCGACTTTGTATTGATTATCGGGAGTTGAATCATGTCACCATTAAGAATAGGTATCTGTTACCTCGCATTGATGACCTGTTTGACCAGTTACAAGGAGCACAATTTTTTTCAAAGATAGATCTTCGTTCTGGATATCATCAGCTGAAGGTTAAAACTGAGGATATTCCAAAGACTGCCTTCAGAACTAGGTATGGGCATTATGAATTCTTAGTCATGTCTTTTGGATTGATTAATGCTCCTGCTGCCTTCATGGATATAATGAACCGAGTATTCAATGAATATTTGGATCACTTCGTGGTCGTCTTTATTAATGACCTCCTTATTTATTCCAAAAGCCGTGAAGATCATGGGCAACACTTGAGGCTGATACTCCAAATGTTTCGTGAATATAAGCTTAATACCAAGTTAAAGAAATGTGAGTTCTGGCTTGAGGAAGTAGCATTCCTTGGGCACGTAGTATCAAGTCATGGAATATCCGTTGACCCGGCAAAGATTGAAGCTATTCAAAGCTAGGAGAAACCCAAATCAGTGATCGAAGTACGTAGCTTTCTCGGATTAGCTAGTTATTATCGGAGATTCATGGAAGGATTTTCTCGAATAGCTACTCCATTAACTCAGCAGACTCGAAAAGATACAAAGTTCGGTTGGAGTGAGGATTGTGAGAAGAGATTTCAAGAACTCAAAAGGAGACTCATTTCAGCACCTGTTTTGACAATACCATCTGGTTCGGAGGGATTTGTCATCTACAGTGATGCTTCTGGCAATGGGTTAGGATGTGTTCTCATGCTACATGGGAAAGTCATAGCCTATGCCTCAAGACAACTCAAAGAATATGAGAGGAATTATCCTACTCATGATCTAGAGTTGGCAGCTGTTGTCTTCGCACTTAAATTTTGGAGGCATTACTTGTATAGAGAGAAAGTGGAGATCTTTACGGATCATAAAAGCCTCAAATATTTCTTCACTCAAAAGGAACTCAACATGCGACAACGATGTTGGCTTGAACTGTTGAAAGATTATGATCATACCATCCAATACCATCCTGGAAAAGCGAACGTGGTAGCTGACACATTTAGTAGAAGATCATATGCGGGTACGAGTGCAATATTCACAACACAAAAGTCCATTTTATGTGACTTGAAAAGGATGATGATAGAGTTAATGACTCTAGGGACCCATGTGATGATGGTGAATATACGAGTAGAACCGAATTTAATCGATAAAGTTAAAGCTGCTCAAGCTACAGACCTGAAGCTAATGCATATGAAGAAGAAAGTGCAAGAAGGTGCTATGCCGGAAACAAGAATCGATGAGGAAGGAATACTTCGAGTCAACTCCAGACTTTGTATTCCTAACGACCCTGATTTAAAGTATAAAATCATGATGGAGGCGCACAACACACCGTTTGCAATCCATCCTAGGAGTACCAAAATGTATCGTGATCTTCGTCATACATTTTGCTGGAGTAATATGAAGAGAGAGATAGCGCTATTTATCTAAAGGTGTCTAATATTTCAACGAGTTAAAGAGTAGCATCAATTACCAAAAGGTCCATTACAATCACTTGAAATTCCAGAATAGAAGTGGGAGCACATTACCATGGATTTCGTTACCGGTCTTCCCAAAGTTTCTCAAGGCATAGATGCGATTTGGGTCATTGTTGATAGATTGACCAAGTCTGCTCATTTCTTACCGATACGAGAAACTTATACACTTGAACGTCTTGTTCGTATGTACATAAACGAGGTTGTAAGATTGCATGGTATGCCAGTATCCATAATTTCTGATCAAGACCCAAGATTCACTTCAAGATTTTGGGTTAGTTTGCAAAAAGCTATGGGCACAGATTTACGATTTAGCTCGGCATATCATCCTCAGACGGACGAGTCAAACTCTTGAAGATCTATTAAGACTCTGTGTCCTTGACTTCAAGGGAAGTTGGGACAATTTCTTACCATTATTGGAGTTTTCCTACAACAACAGTTATCAAGCAAGTATTGGCATGGCTCCATTCGAGGCGTTGTATTGAAGAAAGTGTCGTTCTCCAGTACGCTGGGATGAGGTGGGTGAAGCAACGTTGTTGGGACCAGAGTTGGTACATATGACTACGGAAAAGATTCAAATGATCCGACAACGTATAAAAACCTCACAAGATCGACAAAAGAGTTATGTTGATCTTCATCGAAAGGATGTAGAATTCGATATTGGAGATCATGTGTTGTTACGTGTTGCTCCATGGAAAGGAGTTAAAAGATTTGGAAAGAGAGGAAAGCTCAATCCTTGATTCATTGGCCCATTTTTAATCCTCGATCGAGTAGGAACTGTGGCCTATAGACTTGCGTTACCGCCAAGTATGTCTCTTGTTCATAACATTTTTTATATATCCATGTTACGTAAATATATGAAAGACCCGAACCACATTATTGAGTTAGAACCGGACAAAATGGCGGAAGATTTGACGTATGAAGAGGTTCATGTTCAAATCTTGGATAAGAAGGAACATATTCTACGCTCCAATGTTATACCTCAAGTCAAAGTTTTGTGGAGAAACCACGATGTTGAGGAAATGACCTGGGAGTTAGAATCTGAAATGAAATTAAAGTATCCTCACATCTTCGATATACCAGGTACGCGCCCTAATTTCAAGGATGAAATTTCATAAGAATGGGAGGTTGTAAGACCCCGACTTTTTGAATAAAGATTAAATTTTCTCGAAATATATTTTTGAATATTATGGTGTGGATTTGATATAATGTTATAGTTGTGGGTAATATTTACAAATTTTGCAAAGTACTCAAGTTGTTATATAATATTTGATTGGTCGGGGAATATTCGTTTTAACAGGGAATAGTCGTACAACGGTTCAATCATTGGTGGACCCCCCACAACTGAATTATTGTCGGATTGAGAAAATGACAAAAATACTTTATGAAAATAAAGGCAGAAGTTTTACCGTTAACTGTTGAACTACCTGGTAGTAAAAGTACAGAAATACGCGTGGTTGCATAGTAGCATACGGTATTAATTATTGATGTTTACGTGAGAAGTCACTCAGTTATACTCAATTATTACTACAGTAATTGTTGCATCATATCTCTCATATTATTGATTCGATTATTGTCGTAGTATCATTTGCATAATATGTAATTTTATTAAATCAATAATTGAGACGACAAAGTTATTCATATTATTAAATTGCAATATTTACAATGTCTAGAAGTTCTGTCTAGAAGAGGTTTGGTCACCTAATTGCGTGCCAATAGATAAAAATCCTTATTGGAAAGCCCCCTCTTTCCTTGGAACGACCTGGTTGATAAATATTGTGAGTTATAATATTAATGATGAATGTTATTAAAATTGAAGTTGTGTTCAGAGTTGAATGTGGAGACGCGAACGTGATATTTGAGTCCGGAATGATGAAATTAGTAAAAATAGTCTATAAACACAAAATTTTCTGGAGTTCACTATTTAGTCAAAAAGTCAACAGTTGACTTTTTTGAGAAAAGTCAAACTTTGAAATTTTAAATTTTATATTTTTGATAAAAATGATTTCATTGTGTTGGAATTATTTGTGTTAGTGAAAATTGACAATTATTTCGATAATAATTGATGTCTGGAGGTTATATTGACCAATCGGGTATTTAACCGGATAAATGAGCAATTGATTGCTATTATTTCACATGATTATAACTATTTGTTCACATGTGTATACTATTGTTTCACATTTTTGTTACTATTAGAGGAGTTGGTGTAAGATTGATGATACTTGCACGACTAAGTTAAAAATGGAGGTATAGATGGAGGTACTATACTGTAATTCGTATTTTCACATGTCTAGAACTATTGATTCACATAATTTACTATTTAATCACATTATTTACTATTAGGGGAGGTGGTGCAAGTTTGATAATACTTCCATGACTAAATTAAAAATAAAAGAAAAGTTGGAGGTATTGGACTAAAATTTTTCGAGCCCCAAAACGTGCAATTATCGAAACTATATTTTTCTATAAATAGAAGCTCATTCTTCCTTCATTTCTCACCAATTCACAAAAGCTTTAGAGCGATTATTATAGAGAGAAATTATAGAAAGAAGAAGAGAAGTCTGCTACCTCACTATTCCAGTATCCAGTCTTTCTAAAGGTAGGGAGTATTATTTCATTCTTATCTATGAAGAGAACTTTTATTATTTCATTCTTTATTATTCTGTTGGAATAACCTGTATACGCGGGCTACCCTATATTTGGTGAAATTCATCTGTTGTTCCATTCCTTATCATTCTGTTGGAACATCATGTCTGTGCGTTCTACACCGGACCTGGTTCCGTCTTTATTATTCTGTTGGAATATCCTATCTGTGTGTTCTACGCCGGACCTGATTCCGTCTTTATTATTCTTTTGGAATATCCTGTCTGTGCGTTTTACGTCGGACCTGATTCTGTTATTTATTATTCTGTTGGAATAACCTGCCTGTGCGATCTATCGCATGCCTGGTGATTTCTTTTGTAATTCCATTCCTTATTATACTCAGTTGGTTAAAGTTTTGACTTCTATACTCAATGAAATTAGTGGAATATCCTTGGTATTTGCGCTTCATCCAGTATCTTTTCATTGAAATATTTTTCTGAGCATTCTTGAATTTTAATCTACAAAGCAGTATCATGTTGACAATTTGGACGTTATTAGTTCCTGGATAAAATAATTCTTGAAATTTTTTATTTGAATTCTTATATCATTGTTATCATCCTCATGTTTATATTTTGTTGAAAGTCATCTGTGGCCTATAGTGCATAGATGGACTTGGTATGATTATGACCAGGGATTATTCGGTGTAATCATGACCGTAATGTTACAAATGATGTGGTAAAAGTCTTCATTTGCCCGTAGTGCATTGATGGACAGTTGTTGGCATGATCATGACCATTATTGAATACAAAAATATTCTTAGCCCGTAGTGCATGGATAATTGTGGTCGTGATACTAAAGATTATCCTTGGCCGTAGTGCAGGGGTGATTTGATGATGTGGATAATTTATTAAGCTGAGTCCCAGCGATAAAAGTGATGAAAAACCTTCTAAATCATAAAAGATAGTAGATTTTATTCTCTACTTGACTCTTTTAACAGATTGCTTGTTCCGCTGCAGTTAAACTTGATGGTTGTTATATTGTATCAGTTTAACACTGTTGAAGGTTAACGATAATATATTATGCATTATCTTAGTCATAATATTTCCTACTTGGCTAGTTGAGCTCACCCTTTTACTTTCATTGTTCTCTTTAAGAAATGAGAACGTAGCCAGGACTAGTCGGGGAACGGAGTGACGGGCCAGATGATAGCATTAGTAGTCCTCACTATTCTATGAAATAGTGTGATCATAATTGTAATGAGGACTCCTTTTGAGTTTGTATAATCTCTAGTAGACAATATTTGTATTCAAACTCACAGCTTATGTTTTGTCATATTGTACACGACAGTTGTATTATTAAGTTGTATTTGTATTATATACCATGTATTTGGCGACTCAGAATAGGTGATGTATACCTATTTTGGGGGCGTCACAGTTGGTATCAAAGCTTATGGATATGATCACTGGCTAAGATGTGAGACTAGAACTAGGAGGGGAGAGACGAGGAATTCCTTCGCTAGTATGACCTACCTAAGTTTATTTGGTTTTTAATTGGTCGGTAATAGTATAGGGACAATATGTTGCATGTCAATTAACCCTTGTTTTGTGGCAGTGTTTGAAAATGGCATCCGAGAATGTTGAGAACATCAATGGAGCACATGAGATCGTTGAGTCTCCACAGATTAATAACCAAGACAATGTGCATCAGGAAGGGGACAATCCTTATGCAAACAACAACACTGACAAAATGATGAACGATGGAATATTCCGAAGCTTCATACAATTCATGCAACATCAGGCGAGGGCGGCTCCTGTTCAAAATGCTGGTGGAAACACTGGAAACTCTCGGACGGTCACCGCTAAACAGTTCAAGGAGCTGGGACCACTGGATTTTATTGGAGAGCCAAAATCGCTTAAGGCGGAAGCGTGGATAAAGTAAATCACCGAGATATTTGATGTCTTGGGATGCTCCGAGGAGCAAAAGGTTCCCTTCGCCACCTTTATGTTGCGTGAAGAAGCAGATTACTGGTGGGAATCTGTAAAACGTACCCATACATCAATGTTATTTAATCTTGATCCTCATACAAATCAATATGAAATAGAAGTTCTAAAGATTATTCATTTGCAATGAATTGTAAATCAATTACCAGAATTATTCACCGATAATAAGAAAATAGTGATATCTCACATTCTAGCTGCTAATACTCTAGAAAGGATTGAAGTCCCTATAGGACAATTAGTTAATACAGTAGCAAATTTGTGACGCCCCCAAAATTGGTATACATCACCCATTTTGAGTCGCCAAATACATGGTATAGAATTTAAATACAAATTTCTTTTATATAGTACGACAAAACGTAGCTGTGAGTTTCAACACGGATAATGCCTCGTAGAGAGTATCCAAACTCAAATAAAGTCTTTATTACAATTATTATCACAATATTTCACATAATAGTGTGGACTACTATAGCCACCTATCTGGACCGTCACTCCATTTTCTGACTCGTCCCAACTGTATTCTCATTTTCTGAAGAGAACAATGGAAGCAAAAGGGTAAGCTCAACTAGCCCAGTAAGAAATATTATGACTAAGATTGTAAGACCCCAACTCATTATAAATAAAATCGAATTTCCTCTATTTATTATTGTGAATAATAAGGTGTTAAAGTCATATAATGTTTTGGTTATGGGTGAAATGTGTAATTTTACAAAATAAGCAAGTGGTTATAAAATATTCATTTCTGTCGGGGAATATTCGTTTGGTCGTGGAATATTCTTTCTGTCGGGGAATATTCGTACTATAGCGCAACCATTTGTGGGCCCCATAACAGAAAATGGTTGGATGAAAAAAACGACAAGTTTGAGTTTTTATAAATAACGTCGTAGTTGTTACCGTTAACACTGTTGGAATACCTGGTGGTTAAAATACAGTAATACGCGTGGTTGCACAGTAGCACATGGTTTTGCACAATATTTTTGAATTATTGATTCTTACGTAAGAAGGCATTACTCAATAATTGTTACAGTAATTAATGTTCAATACTTTATTTTATTGATTCAATAATTGTTGTGTTGATAGTTTATATTATTGTTGTTTCAATAATTGTCATTGTAGAGTATTTCCCATTATTAGATCAATAATTCATATTATTTGAATAATATTATTAGATAGCATTATCGGCAATGTCTAGAAAGTTCTGTCAAGGAGAGGTTTGGTCACCTAATTGCGCGCCAGTAAAGAGAAATTTTTATCGGAAAGCCCCCTCTTTCCTGGGAACGGCCTGATCGTCATAATTGTGATTCTGTAATATTATTTGTGAATAATTAATTATTGATTTATATGATAAGGAAATATTTATTTGATGTGAATATAAATGATGGATTTATTTACATGGTTATAAATGAAGGAATTAATGTTGAGGTATTTTATCAGTATTTTGTCGGATTAGAGGTATTAAAAGATCAAATCGGTGTTCTTACATCTCTATTGTGTGAGTTATAATTTTTAATCCGACCGTTGGATCGTTGTGATTTTTGGATATGTTATACATATATAAGTTGAGTATATGTCCACAAATTTGAACCGTTAAAAATGAACGTATGATTTGTTATGAATTTTAAGAGATGACAGGTTCAGAAATTGTTGAAGTTTCAAAATTTATCATTTTGGTGAAAAATTCTATAATTGGTGGCCCCACTTTTGGTTGGTGAGAAATGTGTTCAAATTGAATTTCAAATGTGGTCGGTGGCAATAATAGCAATTAAGGCCATCACGTAGCAGGTCAAGTCTGCTTTGGCGTACTAATATTTTCCTATAAATAGAGGACTAAATTAGAATAAAAATCACACCAGAGATAAGTTTTCTTTCTCTCTGTATTATCGATCGTATTCTTATGAGTATTTTGATACTTTGAGTGTTGCTATACGGTGCAAGTTCCTTCAGCACTATATCTAGTATTTCAGTTAGAAGTACTGTCTTTTTGAGGTAAGAGATGTTATTTTCTTCTTAATGATGTTATTCTTTCAATATCATTATACCAAAATATTGGTATTGATTTTATTGTGGAATTTCTACCTTTTTGTGTCGGGGTTACTATTCACGTATATGGCACTATTCACGAATACAACATTATTCACCAAAAAATTAAAATTTTCCTTTTTGTCCAAGATGTCTATTATGGTTACTATCTTTGATTGTATCCATGTTTTGATCTTTATTTTTGAATTCTGCTTCATAATTGGTTATTATAAAGTATTATTGATCTTGTATAAACTGTTATACAAATCCCTAATAATTGTCGTTCGGTCTCATTAGATTCGTTTTCTTTAAAATATTTTTCATTATCCTCTGTCCTAAATGATGATATTACTGAATATCTTTGGTCTGTAGTGCAAAGATGAATGATTAACTTATGATTATCTTTGGCCTGTAGTGCAAAGATGAATGATTACCTAATGAATATCTTTGGCCCGTAGTACAAAGATGAACAGGTGTTGAGATGAACATGACCAACTGGTGATACAAATGAATATCTTTGGCCTATAGTGCAAAGATGAATATTTGATTCAAGATGTATATTGATTGATGTTACAGGGATAAAATATTGATAATGGAATTTTAAATCTTAGAAGATGGTAGAATTCTTTCTCTACTTAACTTTTCTAATGAATTGTTGTTTTCGCTACAGTTGTTGATCTAAAACTTGTTGTCTATTATATTCTATCAGATTTTTTCCTGTTGAAGACTAATGATAATTTGTTGTATATTATCTTAGTCATAATATTCTTTACTGGGCTAGTTGAGCTCACCCTTTTCCTTTTTGTTCCATTTTTCTTCTCAGGAGGTGAGAACATAGCAGGATCCAGTATTAGTATAGAGTGATGGGCCTAGATAGTTGTTTTGGCAGTCCTCACTATTTTTGTAAAATAGTGTATCAATAATTGTAATGAGGACTTATTTGAGTGTGGATATTGTCTAGAAGACAATATTTGTATTTAAACTCACAATATATGTGTTGTCGCATTTTGCACGACAATTGTATTACTGAAGTTGTATTTGTTTCTATACCATGTATATGGCGACTCAGAATGGGTGATGTATACCTATTTTGGGGGAGTCACAGTTGGTATCAAAGCTTAGGAATATGATCCCTGGTTGAGGTGTGAGACAAGAACTAGGAGGGGAGAGACGGGGAATTCCTTCGCTAGTATGACCTACCTAAGTTTAATTGGTATTTAATTGGTCGGTCAGAGTATAGGGATAATATATGATATGTCAATTAACCATTGTTTTGTGGTAGTGTTTGAAAATGGCATCTGAAAATGTTGTGATAAGCAATGAAGCACATGAGACAGTTGAGTCACCAACGATCAATACCCAGGATAATGTGCATCAAGATGGCAATAATCCTCAGGTAAACAACAACACCAATCAAATGATTAATGATGGGATGTTCAGAGGCTTTATGCAATTCATGCCACATCAGGCGAGAGGGACTACTGTTCAAAATATAGGTGGAAACACTGGCAACTCTCGGATAGTCACCGTTAAGCAGTTCAAGGAGCTGGGACCACCGGAGTTTTTGGGAAAGCCAGAACCACTTACGACAGAGACGTGGATAAAGCAAATCAACAAGATATTTGATGTCTTAGGATATTTCGAGGAGCAAAAGGTTCCCTTTGCCACCTTCATATTGCGAGGAGAGGCAAATTACTGGTGGAAAACTGTAAAGCGTACTCAATCTGCCGCACTGAAGATGTCTTAGGAGAAGTTTCAAGAATTTTTCAATGACAAGTACTTTCCCGAAAGTATTCGTCACATGAAGGAGATTGAGTTCATCAAGCTAGAGCAAAACAATATGAACATGTTGCAGTATGAAGCTAAGTTTGCCGAGTGGTCCCAATTTGCATCCCATTTGGTTGATAATGAGGAGAGAATGACACGAATGTATCTACGAGGTTTGAAACCTGAAATACGTCAATACCTCATTTCTCAAAAACTTTGTTTATATTCAGATGTAGTGAATTGGGCTCAGTTATTGGAGTGCGATAATGAGCCCGCCCAACCGAAGGATAACGAGCAACAACACGTTAATAATCGTACCGGTGGCAAAGATCATCGGAACAATGATAACCATCGTGGAGAAAATTATCATGCCAAAAATAGTAACCAATTCGGTGGTAATCATGGCCAAGATAATAGAAGAAATGATTCAAGTGGAAATTTTAAGAAGAGAAGATTTAACGATGACGAGAAGACGTTGGCAATAGCACCAGCAACAAATTCTAGGGGAGCAGAACGACCACCAGTTAGATGCTACAGATGCGGAGAGGAGGGACATATAAGTCCAAACTGTTCACAGACTTCCAAGATATGTTTTAGTTGTGAAAAAGTCGGTCACATAGCTCAATTTTATCCTGTATCGAAATCAGGTACAGTTGGGACGGTGGCAGCAAAGGTGGATACAGACAAAACAAAGTTGGTGGTTTCAGGAAGAGCATTTTTCGTGACTTCTCAAAGAGCGAGTAACCCGAACGAAGTTAGCACAAGTTACTTAATTATAAATTCTTTCGAAGTCTAGACCTTATTAGATACCGGTTCTACCCACTCTTTTATTTCTCCTACTTGTGCTCAACGTTTAAACTTGACTCCAGAGAAATTAGACTTTGACTTATCTGTGGAGACTCCGTTAGGAGAAACTGTTATCATATCCACGATTTATAAATCTTGTTTGATCTAAATGGGCACAATCACATTACATGTTGATCTTATCTCTTTAAAGATACTTGAATTTGACGTAATTTTAGGGATTAATTGGTTAACTACTCATCATGCCAAAATTGATTATTTTTGTAAGGTTGTTAGTTTTCATATTCCTAACTAAACTGTTAGTTTCCATATCATTGAAGTCAAACACTTTCATATCAAGCCAAAAAGCCATTCGTTTATTGAAAAATGGATGTCAAGTTTTCTTAGCCCATTTCATGGATTTAAACAAAAATACATCAGATTTGAATGATATTTCTGTTGTTAGTGAATTTTTTAAAGTATTTCCTAAAGAACTTCCTGGCCTACCCCCAGAGTGTGATATTGAATTTTGTATCGACTTTGAACCTGGTACAAAACCCATTTTCAAAAATCCATTTCAAATGGCTCCTATTGAATTGCAAGAGTTAAAAACCCAAGTACAAGAGTTTGTACTCGAGCTTCTATCTGGTGACTTCTTTGGTGGGATGCACCAAAGCCAGACTCTCAGTAGGGGACGCTATATTTGTGTGGTGGTAAAATGATAGGTGTTATTGTGACGTGCTATCCAAGATTGGGATATGAGTCACAGTTGAGAGCAACTTAAGTCAGTAATTGAAATATCTAGCTTTCTAGGCTTAGTTGGTTACTATCGGAGATTAGTGGAAGGATTTTCTCGAATCGTTACTCCGTTAACTTAGTTCACTCAGAAAGATACAAAATACGTATGGAGCGAGGAATGCTAGAATATTTTCCAAGACCTCAAGAGGCGACTCATTTCGGAACCTGTTCTGACCATAACATCCTTGAAAATCGGACGTGGTAGCTGACGCATTGAGTAGAAGATCGTATGCGAGTACGAGTGCGATATTGTTGAACACAAAGACCTATTTGGTATAATTTAAAAATGATAGAGATAGAGTTAAAGACTATAGGGACCCACGTGATGATATATGAGTAAAATCGACTTTAATCGATAACGTTAAAGCCGCTCAAGCTACAGACTTGGAGCTGATGAACATAAAGAAGAAGGTGAAAGAAGGCGTTATTATAGAAGTAAGAGTCGATGAAGAGAAGAAAGCTCAAATCTTCGATTTATTTGAAATCCTCGATCGAGTAGGAATTGTGTCCTATAGACTCACCTTAACGCTAAGTATGTCACGTGTTCATAACATTTTTCACGTATTGATGTTACGTAAATATATGGACGACCCAAACCAAATTATTTAGTTAGAACCAAA
Source organism: Panax japonicus (assembly GCA_020205505.1). NCBI lineage: Eukaryota > Viridiplantae > Streptophyta > Magnoliopsida > Apiales > Araliaceae > Panax > Panax japonicus. Next base: position 15,862,891 of record CM035113.1, on the reverse strand, counting down.
CGAGATAGCTGAAGATTTAACATACGAGGAGGTACCTGTCAAGATATTGGATAGGAAAGAGCATGTTCTGCGTACCAAGGTTATACCACAAGTTAAGATTTTATGGAGAAACCATGCTATTGAAGAAATGACCTGGAGTTAGAATCAGAAATGAAAGCGAGGTATCCTCACCTTTTCAAAACACCAGGTACGTACGTCAATTTCGAGGATGAAATTTCATAAGGATGGGAGGTTGTAAGACCCCAACTTATTATAAAAAAAAAATCAAATTTTCTCTATGTATTATTGTGAATAATAAGGTGTTAAATTGATATAATGTTTTGGTTATGCGTGAAATGTGTAATTTTTATAAATTAAGCAAGTGGTTAAAAAATATTCATTTCTGTCGGAGAATATTAGTTTGGTCGTGGAATATTCTTTCTATCGGGGAATATTCGTACCACAGCGCAACCATTTGTGGGCCCCATAAAGAAAAATGGTTGGATAAAAAAAACGACAAGTTTGAGTTTTTATAAATAATGGTGTAGTTGTTACCGTTAACACTGTTGGAATACCCGGTGGTTAAAATACAGTAATACGCGTGGTTGCACAGTAGCAAACGGTTTTGCACAATATTTTTGAATTATTGACTCTTACGTAAGAAGGCACAACTCAATAATTGTTACAGTCATTAATGTTCAATATTTTATTTTATTGATTCAATAATTGTTGCCTTGATAGTTTATATTATTTGTTTTTCAATAATTTTCATTGCACAGTATTTCCCATTATCGGATCAATAATTCATATTATTTGAATAATATTATTAGATAGCATTATTGGCAATGTCTAGAAAGTTATGTCAAGAAGATGTTTGGTCACCTAATTGCGCGCCAGTAAGGAGAAATTCTTATCAGAAAGCCCCCTCTTTCCTGGGAACGGCCTGATCGTCATAATTGTGATTCTGTAATATTATTTGTGAATAATTAATTATTGATTTATATGATAAGAAAATATTTATTTGATGTGAATAAAAATTATGGATTTATTTATGTGGTTATAAATGAAGGAATTAATGTTGAGGTATTTTATCAATATTTTTTCAGATTGGAGGTATTAAAAGATCAAATCGGTGTTCTTACAGCTCTATTGTGTGAGTTATAATTTTTAATCCGACTGTTGGATCGTTGTGATTTTTGAATATGTTATACATATATAAGTTGAGTATATTTCCACAAATTTTGAACCGTTAAAAATGAACGTATGAATTGTTATGAATTTTAACAGGTGACTGGTTCAGAAATTATTGAAGTTTCCGAATTTATCATTTTGGTGGAAAATTATAGAATTGGTGGCCCCACTTTTGGTTGGTGAGAAATGTGCTCAAATTGAATTTCAAATGTGGTGGATGGCAATAATAGCAGATAAGGCCATCAGGTAATAGGTCAAGTCTGCTTCGGCGTGCTAACATTTTCCTATAAATTGAGGGCTAAGTTGGAATTAAAAATCACACCAGAAACAAGTTTTCTTTCTCTCTGTATTATCGAGCGTATTCTTATGAGTATTTTGATATTTTGAGTGTTTTTATATGGTGCAAGTTTCTTCAGCATTATATCTAGTATTTCAGTTAGAAGTACTGTATTATTGAGGTAAGGGATGTTATTTTCTTCCTAATGATGTTATTCTTTCAATATCATTATACTGAAATATTATTATGGATTTTATTGTGGAATTTCTACCTTTTTGTGTCGGGGTTACTATTCACGTATACTGCCCGATTCACGAATACGATACTATTCACCAAAAAATGAAAATTTTCTTTTTTGTCCAAGATGTCTAATATGGTTACTATCTTTGATTGTATCCATGTTTTGATCTTTATTTTTGAATTCTGCTTCACAATTGGTTATTATAAAGTATTATTGATCTAGGATAAACTGTTATACGAAAACCTAATAATTGTCCTTCTGTCTCATTGGATTCGTTTTCTTTAAAATATTTTTCATTATCCTCAGTCCTAAATGATGATATTACTGAATATCTTTGGTCTATAGTGCAAAGATGAATGATTAACTGATGAATATCTTTGGCCTGTAGTGCAAAGATGAATGATTACCTAATGAATATCTTTGGCCCGTAGTGCAAAGATGAACAGGTGTTGAGATGAACATGACCAACTGGTGATACAAATGAATATCTTTGGCCTATAGTAGAAAGATGAATATTTGATTCAAGATGTATATTGATTGATGTTACAGGGATAAAATATTGATGATGGACTTTTAAATCTTAGAAGATGGTAGAATTCTTTCTCTACTTAACTCTTCTAATGAATTGTTGTTTCCGCTGCAGTTATTGATCTAAAACTTATTGTCTATTATATTATATCAGATTTTTCCCTGTTGAAGACTAATGATAATTTTTTATATATTATCTTAGTCATAATATTCTTTACTGGGCTAGTTGAGCTCACCCTTTTCCTTTTTGTTCCATTTTTCTTCTCAGGGGGTGAGAGCATAGCAGGATCCAGTCGGGGTATAGAGTGATGGTCCTACATAGGTGTTTTAGCAGTTCTCATTATTTTTGTAAAATAGTGTATCAATAATTGCAATGATGACTTATTTGAGTGTGGATATTGTCTAGAAGACAATATTTGTATTTAAACTCACAGTATATGTGTTGTCGTATTTTGCACGACAATTGTATTACTGAAGTTGTATTTGTTTCTGTACCATATATTTGGCGACTCAGAATGGGTGACGTATACCTATTTTGGGGGCGTCATAGTTGGTATCAAAGCTTAGGGATATGATCCCTGGCTGAGGTGTGAGACAAGAACTAGGAGGGGAGAGACGGGGAATTCCTTCGCTAGTATGACCCACCAAAGTTTATTTGGTATTTAATTGGTCGTTCAGAGTATAGGGATAATATGTGATATGTCAATTAACCATTGTTTTGTGACAGTGTTTGAAAATGGCATCTGAAAATGTTGTGATAATCAATGAAGCACATGAGTCCGTTGAGTCACCAACAATCAATACTCAGGATAATGTGCATCAGGATGGCAATAATCCTCAGGTAAACAACAACACCGATCAAATGATGAACGATGGGATTTTCAGAGGCTTTATGCAATTCATGCAACATCATACGAGAGGGACTCCTATTCAAAATACAGGTGGAAACACTGGCAACTCTCGGATCGTCACAGCTAAGTAGTTCAAGGAGCTGGGACCACCAGAGTTTTTGGGAAAGCCAGAACCAGTTACGGCAGAGACGTGGATAAAACAGATCAACAAGATATTTGATGTCTTGGGAAGTTCCGAGGAGCAAAAGGTTCCCTTTGCCACCTTCATGTTGCGAGGAGAGGTAGATTACTGGTGCGAATCTGTAAAGCGTACTCAATCTGCCGCACTGAAGATTGTCTTGGGAGAAGTTCCAAGAATTATTCAATGACAAGTACTTTCCCGAAAGTATTCGTCATATGAAGGAGGTTGAGTTCATCAAGCTAGAGCAAAACAATATGAACATGTCGCAATATGAAGTTAAGTTTGTCGAGTTGTCCCAATTTGCATCCCATTTGGTTGATAATGAGGAGAGAATGACGCGAATGTTTCTGCGAGGTTTGAAACCCGAAATACGTTAATACCTCATTTCTCATAAACTTTGTTTATATTCAGATGTAGTGAATAGGGCTCAGTTATTGGAGTGCGATAATGAGCCAGCCCAACCGAAGGATAACGAGCAACAACACAATAATAATCGTACCGGTGCCAACGGTCATCGGAACAATGATAACCATCGTGGTGGAAATTATCATGCCAGAAATGGTAACCACTTCGGTGGTAATCATGGCCATGATAATAGAGGAAATGATTCAAGTGGAAATTTCAAGAAGAGAAGATTTAACGATGACGGGAAGACGTCGACAATAGCACCAACAACAAATTCTAGGGGAGGAGAACGACCGCCAGTTAGATGCTATAGATGCGGAGATGAGGGACATATAAGTCCAAACTATTCACAGCCTTCCAAGATATATTTTTAGTTGTGAAAAAGAAGTTCACATAGCTCGATTTTGTCCTGTAACGAAATCAAAGTCCAGTTGGGACGGTGGCAGCAAAGGTGGATACGGATAAAACAAAGTCGGTGGTTTCAGGAAGAGCGTTTTTCGTGACTTCTCAAAGAGCGAGTAACCCAAATGAAGTTAGCACGAGTTAGTTAATTATAAATTCTTTCAAAGTCTATACCGTATTAGATACCAGTTCTACCCACTCTTTTATTTCTCCTACTTGTGCTCAACGTTTAAACTTGACTCCGGAGAAATTAGACTTTGACTTATCTGTGGAGACTTCGTTAGGAGAAACTGTTATCATATCCACGATTTATAAATCTTGTTTAATCCAAATGGGCACAATCACATTACATGTTGATCTTATCTCTTTAAAGATACTTGCATTTGACATAATTTTAGGGATTGATTGGTTAACTACTCATCATGCCAAAATTGATTATTTTCGTAAGGTTGTTAGTTTTCATATTTCTAACTAACCTATTATGCGAATTCAAGATACCATATCATTGAAGTCAAACACTTTCATATCAAGCCATAAAGTTATTCGTTTATTGAAAAATGGATGTCAAGTTTTCTTAGCCCATTTCATGGATTTAAACAAAAATACGTTAGATTTGAATGATATTTCTGTTGTTAGTGAATTTCCTGACGTATTTCCTGAAGAACTTCCTGGCCTACCCCCAGAGTGTGATATTAAATTTTGTATCAACTTTGAACCCGGTACAAAACCCATTTTCAAAAATCCATATCAAATGGCTCCTATTGAACTTCAAGTGTTAAAAACCCAAGTACAAGAGTTGGTACTCGAGCCTCTATCTGGTGACTTCCTTTGTGGGATGCACCAAAGCCAGACTCTCCGTAGGGGACGCTATATTTGTGTGGTGGTAAAACGATAGGTGCTATTGTGACGTGATATCCAAGATTGGGATATGAGTCACAGTTAAGAGCAACTTAAGTCAGTAATTGAAATATCTAGCTTTCTAGGCTTAGTTGGTTACTATCGGAGATTCGTGGAAAGATTTTCTCGAATCGCTACTCCGTTAACTTAGCTGACTCGAAAAGATACAAAATTCGTATGGAGCGAGGAATGCGAGAATATTTTCCAAGAGCTCAAGAGGCGACTCATTTCAGAACCTGTTCTGACCATACCATCCTGGAAAAGCGAACGTGGTAGATGACGCGTTGAGTAGAATATCGTATGCGAGTACGAGTGCGATATTGTTGAACACAAAGACCTATTTGGTATAATTTATAAATGATAGAGATATAGTTAAAGACTCTAGGGACCCACATGATGATATACGAGTAAAATCGACTTTAATCGATAACGTTAAAGCCACTCAAGCTACAGATTTGGAGCTGATGAACATAAAGAAGAAGGTGCAAGAAGGCGTTATTATAGAAGTAAGAGTCGATGAAAAGAAGAAAGCTCAAATCTTTGATTTATTTAAAATTCTCGATCGAGTAGGAACTGTGGCCTATAGACTCGCCTTAACGCTAAGTATGTCGCGTGTTCATAACATTTTTCACGTATTGATGTTTTGTAAATATGTGGATAACCCAAACCACATTATTGAGTTAGAACCGGACGAGATAGCCGAAGATTTAACGTACGAGGATGTACCTGTCAAGATATTGGATAGGAAAGAGCATGTCCTACGTACCAAGGTTATACCACAAGTTAAGGTTTTGTGGAGAAACCATGATATTGAAGAAATGACCTGGGAGTTAGAATCTGGAATGAAAGCGAGGTATCCTCACCTTTTTGAAATACCAAGTACTTATGTCAATTTCGAGGACGAAATTTTATAAGGAGAGGAGGTTGTAAGACCCCAACTTATTATAAATAAAATCGAATTTCCTCTATTTATTATTGTGAATAATAAGGTGTTAAATTGATATAATATTTTGGTTATGGGTGAAATGTGTAAATTTTGCAAATTAAGCAAGTGGTTATAAAATATTCATTTTTGTCGGGGAATATTCGTTTGGTCGTGGAATATTCTTTCTGTCGGGAAATATTCGTACGACAGCGCAACCATTTGTGGGCCCCATAACGGAAAATGGTCGGATAAAGAAAACGACAAGTTTGAGTTTTTATAAATAATGGCGTAGTTGTTACCGTTAACACTGTTGGAATACCCGGTGGTTAAAATACAGTAATACGCGTGGTTGCACAGTAGCACACGGTTTTGCACAATATTTTTGAATTATTGATTCTTACATAAGAAGGCACTACTCAATAATTATTACAGTAATTAATGTTCAATATTTTATTTTATTGATTCAATAATTGCTGCGTTGATAGTTTATATTATTGTTGTTTCAATAATTGTCATTGTACAGTATTTCCCATTATCAGATCAATAATTCATATTATTTGAATAATATTATTAGATAGCATTATTGGCAATGTCTAGAAAGTTATGTGAAGGTGATGTTTGGTCACCTAATTGTGCGCCAGTAAGGAGAAATTTTTATCGGAAAGCCCCCTCTTTCCTGGGAACGGCCTGGTTGTCATAATTGTGATTCTGTAATATTATTTGTGAATAATTAATTATTGATTTATATGATAAGGAAATATTTATTTGATGTGAATATAAATTATGGATTTATTTATGTGGTTATAAATGAAGGAATTAATGTTGAGGTATTTTATCAGTATTTTGTCGGATTGGAGGTATTAAAAGATCAAATCGGTGTTCTTACAGCTCTATTGTGTGAGTTATAATTTTTAATCCGACTTTTGGATCGTTGTGATTTTTGGATATGTTATACATATATAAGTTGAGTATATGTCCACAAATTTTGAACCGTTAAAAATGAACGTATGATTTGTTATGAATTTTAAGAGGTGACTGGTTCAGAAATTGTTGAAGTTTCAGAATTTATCATTTTTGGTGGAAAATTCTAGAATTGGTGGCCCCACTTTTGGTTGGTGAGAAATGTGCTCAAATTGAATTTTAAATGTGGTGGGTGGCAATAATAGCAGGTAAGGCCATCAGGTAGTAGGTCAATTCTGCTTCGGCGTGATAACATTTTCCTATAAATAGAGGGCTAAGTTAGAATTGAAAATCACACCAAAAACAAGTTTTCTTTCACTCTGTATTATCGGGCGTATTCTTGTGAGTATTTTGATATTTTGAGTGTTGCTATACGGTACAAATTATTTCAGCACTATATCCAGTATTTTAGTCAGAAGTACTGTATTTTTGAGGTAAGAGATGTTATTTTCTTCCTAATGATGTTATTCTTTCAATATCATTATACCGAAATATTGGTATGGATTTTATTATGGAATTTTTAACTTTTTGTGTCAAGGTTACTATTCACATATACGGCACTATTCACGAATACGACACTATTCACCAAAAAATGAAAATTTTCCTTTTTGTCCAAGATGTCTATTACGGTTACTATCTTTGATTGTATCCATGTTTTGATCTTTATTTTTGAATTCTGCTTCACAATTGGTTATTATAAAGTATTATTGTTCTTGGATAAACTTTTATACAAATCCCTAATAATTGTCCTTCTGTCTCATTAGATTCATTTTCTTTAAAATATTTTTCATTATCCTCAGTCCTAAATGATGATATTATTGAATATCTTTGGTCTGTAGTGCAAAGATGAATGATTAACTGATGAATATCTCTGGCATGTAGTGCAAAGATGAATGATTACCTAATGAATATCTTTTGCCCGTAGTGCAAAGATGAACAGGTGTTGAGATGAACATGACCAACTGGTGATACAAATGAATATCTTTGGCCTATAGTAGAAAGATGAATATTTGATTCAAGATGTATATTGATTGATGTTACAGGGATAAAATATTGATGATGGACTTTTAAATCTTAGAAGATGGTAGAATTCTTTCTCTACTCAACTCTTTTAATGAATTGTTGTTTCCGCTGCAGTTGTTGATCTAAAACTTGTTGTCTATTATATTCTATCAAATTTTTTCCTGTTGAAGACTAATGATAATTTGTTGTATATTATCTTAGTCATAATATTTTGTACTGGGCTAGTTGAGCTCATCCTTTTCCTTTTTGTTCAATTTTTCTTCTCAGGAGGTGAGAGCATAGCAGGATCTAGTCGGGGTATATAGTGAAAGGCCTAGACAGTTGTTTTAGAAGTCCTCACTATTTCGTAAACTAGTGTATTAATAATTGTAATGAGGACTTATTTGAGTGTGGATATTGTCTAGAAGACATTATTTGTATTTAAACTCACATTATATGTGTTGTCGTATTTTGCACGACAATTGTATTACTGAAGTTGTATTTGTTTCTGTATCATATATTTGGCGACTCAGAATGGGTGATGTATACCTATTTTGGGGGCGTCACAAAGATAATGCAGAATAAATTATCATTAGCCTTCAATAGTGTTAAACTGATAAAATACAATAAATACCAAGTTTAACTACAGCAGAACAAGCAATCCATTAGAAGTGTCAAGTAGAGCATGATATCTACTATCTTCTAAGATTTAAAAGTTTATCATCAATTTATTGCTGGGACTTAGCTAAATAAATAATCCACATCACTGAATTATCCATGCACTATGGGCCAAGGATATTCATTTTTATCACCAATGGTCATGATCATACCAACAACTGTCCATCAATGCACTACGGGCCAATGAGGACTTTTACCACATCATTTGTAACATTTTGGTTCATGATTATACCGAATGATCACTGGTCATAATCATACCAATCAACAATTCATCTATGCACTACGGCCAAAGATTACTTTTATCATAATATAAGCATGCGGTGATGACAATGATATAAGAATTCAATTAAATTAAAGCAAGGATAAATTTTAAAGATTTATAATTCAATTTATCCAGAATTCAATAATGTCCAAATTATCAACATGATACTACTTTGTGGAGTAAAATTCAAGAATAATATTGTATCAAAAATAATTTGGACGGAAAAGAAATTAATTTGTATCATGAATAGTATCCCGTGAATAGTACCCTGTGAATAGTACTCCAGCATGAAAAGATTAAGCTTTAATAAGAATGTTCAGAAAATATCCTTGTGAAATGATACTAGATGAAGCGCAAATTTCAAGGATATTCTACTAATTTCAAGGAGTATAGAAGCAATACTTAACAACATGAGTGTAGAATTCAGAATCTGAAACGAAATAATATTACTTATATACTACAGAGTATGGAAGAAAATATTATTTCATACAAATATTGAGCAAAAATAATATCACTATATGGATATGAAAGAAATAATACCCCTTACCTTAGTAGGAAATTGGCTACTGAAATAGTGTAGTAAGATAATACTCTTCTTCTTTCTCTCTGATTCTCTCTCTATAGAATTCTCTTGTGAGTCGTAGTGAATTGGTGAGAATGAAAGAAGAATTAAGCTTCTATTTATAGAAGATTTCTAGCTTAGCCCTTTCAATGTGAAAAGGCAAGTGGCTTGACGACTGGTGATGTGAAAAGAAAGGTGGTTTGGCGCCTGTAGTGTGAAACAACAAGTGGTTTGACGCCTGTAATGGTGAACAACAAGTGGTTCGATGCCTGTAATGTAAAACGATAATTGGTTCGACGCCTGTAATGTGAAACGACAATTGGTTCGACACCTGTAATATGAAATGACAAGTGGTTTGACGTCTGGTAAAGGTAAGTACTATTGACGAAAGTGACTCTTAGATGATGACATATGGGTCCCCATAAAATAAACCAAACTTACCACATACGTCTTATAACATACTTCTTATTTATAACAAGGATTGAATAAATATTACCACAAATCATTTTATCTTCAATCAACACATATTTAATCTTTCAATAATTATTCATCATTAATATTATAACTCACAATATTTAACAACAAGATCATTCCCAGGAAAGAGGGGGCTTTGAGATAGGGATATCTCCCTATTGGCGCGCAATTAGGTGACCAAACCTCTCCTTGACAGAACTTTCTAGACATCGTCAATATTGTAAATAATAATATGAATAAATTTGTCGTCTCAATTATTGATTTAATAATATAAAATATTATGCAGATGATACGGTGATAATAATTGAATCAATAATATGAGATACTATGCAGCAATTATTGTAGCAATAATTGAGTATAACTGAGTGGCTTCTTACGTAAGCATCAATAATCAATACCGTGTGCTACTATGAAACCACGCATATTACTGTACTTTTACCACCGGGTATTTCAACAGTTAACGGCAAAACTTTCACCGTTATTTTTATAAAAAGATATTTTTGTCGTTTTCTAACTCTGACAATAATTCTGTTGTGGGGGGTCCACCAATGATTGTGCCATCATACGAATATTCCTCGACCAAACGAATATTTTATAACAACTTGCTTACTTTGCAAAATCTATAAATAATACCCACAACTATAACATTATATCAAATCCCCCACCATAATATTCAAAATGATATTTAGAGAAAATAATCTTTATTTATGAAAGTTGGGGTCTTACAACCTCCCCTTCTTATGAAATTTTTTCCTCGAAATTAGGGTACATACCTGGTATGTCGAAGAGGTGAGGATATCTTGACTTCATTTCAGATTCTAACTCTCAGGTCATTTCCTCAACATCGTGGTTTCTCCACAAAATTTTGACTTGAGGTATAACCTTGGAGCATAGAATATGTTCTTTCTTATCCAAGATTTTAACAGGTACCTCTTATAAAAAGTTGGGGTCTTGCACAAACACTATGCATAATAAAATATAATATATTCTATTTTTTCATAAAAACAAAACTTATTATAATATATATATATATATATATATATATATATATTATAATAATACAAATTTACGACAAATACTTCATAAAAATCCGTTCAATATTTTTAACAACATTTATTTATTAATAATTTAACTTGCAATATTAACAACCAAATTTGCATGTAATTAGGTGACCAAATTCCTTTCCACTACAGAACTTTCTAGACATTGTCAATAATACAAATAATAATACGAATAACTTATCATCTCAATTATTGATTTAATAATAAAAAATATTATATAAATGATACTATGACAATAATAAAATCAATAATGTGAGATACTATGCAGCAATTACTGTAACAATAATTGAGTATAACTGAGTGACTTCTCACGTAACCATCAATAATCAATATCGCGTGCTACTATGCAACCACGAGTATTACTGTACTTTTATCACCGGTTTTTTAACAGTTAACGGTAAAACTTTCGTCGTTATTTTTATAAAAAGATATTTCTGTCGTTTTCTAACTCTGACAATAATTCCGTTGTGTGGTCCACCAATAATTGTATCGTCGTACGAATATTCCCTGTTAAAACGAATATTCCCCGACCAATCGAATATTTTATAACAACTTGCTTATTTTACAAAATTTGTAAATATAACCCACAACTATAACATTATATCAAATACACACCATAATATTCAAAATGATATTTAGAGAAAAATTAATCTTTATTCATAAAAGTTGGGGTCTTACAACCTCTCTTTCTTATGAAATTTTGTCCTCGAAATCGGTGTACATACCTGGTATGACGAAGAGGTGAGGATATCTTGATTTCATTTCAGATTCTAACTCCTAGGTCATTTTCTCAACATCGTGGTTTCTCCACAAAACTTTGACTTGAGGTATAACCTTGGAGCATAGAATATGTTCTTTCTTATCCAAGAATTCAACAGGTACCTCTTCATACGTTAAATCTTCCGCTATCTCGTCTAGTTCTAACTCAATAATGTGGTTTGGGTCTTCCACATATTTACGTAACATGGATATGTGAAAAACGTTATGAACACGAGTCATACTTGGCAGTAAGGCGAGCCTATAAGCCACAATTCCTACTCGATCAAGAATTTCAAATGGGCCAATGAATCGAGGATTGTGCTTTTCTCTCTTTCCAAATCTTGTAACTCCTTTCCATTGAGCAACACGTAACAACACATGTTCTCCAACATTGAATTCTACGTTCATTCGATGAAGATCAGCATAACTCTTTTGTAGATTTTGTGAGATCTTTATACGTTGTTGGATCATTTGAATCTTTTTCGTAGTCATACGTACCAATTCTGGTCCCAACAATGTTGCTTCACCCACCTCATCCCAGCATACTAGAGAACGACACTTTCTTCCATACAAGGCCTCGAACGGAGCCATGCCGATACTTGTTTGATAACTGTTGTTGTAGGAGAATTCCACCAATGGTAAAAACTTGTCCCAACTTCCTTTGAAGTCAAAGACACAGAGTCTTAATAGATCTTCCAGAGTTTGAATAGTCCTCCCTGACTTCCCGTTCGTTTGAGGATGATATGTCGAACTAAATCGTAAATTCATACCCATAGCTTTTTGCAAACTGACCCAAAACCGTGAAGCGAATCTTGGGTCTCGATCCAAAACTATGGATACTGGCATACCATTCAGTCTTACAATCTCATTTATGTACATACGAGCAAGACGTTCAAGTGTATAAGTTTCTCGTATAGGTAAGAAATGAGTAGACTTGGTCAATTTATCAACAATGACCCAAATTGCCTCTATGTCTTGAGAAACCTTGAGAAGACTGGTAACAAAATCCATGGTAATGTACTCCCACTTCCATTCTGGAATTTCAAGTGGTTCCAATGGACCGTTTGGCACTTGATGCTCTACCTTGACACGTTAGACACCTTGAGATAAACTCTGTTATCTCTCTCTTTATATTGCTCCACTAAAATGTCTGTCGAATATCATGATACATTTTGGTACTCCCAGGATGGATTACAAACGGTGTGTTGTGTGCCTCCATCATGATTTTATACTTTAAATCAGGGTCGTTAGGAACACAAAGTCTGGATTTGACTCGAAGTATTCCTTCTCCATCAATTCTTGCTTCTGGAATAACACTTTCTTGCACTTTCTTCTTCATACGCATCAGCTCCAGGTCCGTAGCTTGAGCAACTTTAACTTTATCGATTAAAGTCAGTTTTACTCGTATATTTGCCATCATCACGTGGGTTCCTGGAGTCTTTATCTCTATCTCCATCCTTTGAAAGTCATACAAAATGGGTCTTTACGTTGACAATATCGCACTCGTACCCGCATATGATATTCTACTCAATGCGTCAGCTACCACGTTCACTTTTCCAGGATGGTATTGAATATTATAATCATAATCTTTCAACAGCTCAAGCCAACATCGTTGTCGCATGTTGAGTTCCTTTTGAGTGAAGAAATATTTGAGGCTTTTATGATCCGTAAAGATCTTCACCTTCTCCCCATATAGGTAATGCCTCCGAATTTTAAGTGCGAAAACGACAGCTGCCAACTCTAGATCATGAGTAGGATAATTCCTCTCATATTCTTTGAGTTGTCGTGAGGCATATGTTGGGAGAGTGCATATTTTGATTTGATGTTGAAATATAAATGCTCATGATTATTTGTAAATTCCTTCAAGGAATATTTTTATAAGGACTTAGTGATGGATCAAATCTATTAGGTTGATCTAAGCTCTTAATGTATATCATTCTGTAAAAGAATGTATAGAAAAGAAGATCAAACTTGTTAGGTTGATCTTGAGATGTAATAGATAGGCTTCGAAGAGATCTTAGTGTATCAAGCTGATCAAGATTACAGAAGCCAAGGCAGAACGTAGAGCTTCAAGGATCGTAGTGTGCCTACCTTAAGGACCTCTTCGGAAATCGCAGAGTGATCCCAACGTTTGTTGAGCCAACTCAGAGATCGTAGTGTGCTATAGGAAACGAAGAGCTTGGAAAGTCAGGAAGTAAAAATCGTAGTGTGCAGGTCTTTAAGAGAAATCGTAGTACTCTTGTTTGAGAGCATCAGATCAAGCACCAAGGTGACAAGACACCACGATGTGGATCGTAGAGTATCATCTGCCGTGTGTCAGAAACATCAAGCCCTACCTTGTGTTTGACGACAAATTCCAGCAAATATGGAATGGGATTCAAGCGTTGAAGTCCTCACCAGTTCCAACGGTACAAAAGATATCCTTTGTATGCAACAAAGAAGCGTATTGAAGAAGCTAAGGAAAGTACTATTGGTAAGAGGAAATCACCTTTTCAGGTGTTAGGTGAGAAAGTAGTCTATTGTGTCAATGGGCCAGAATATAATTCAGAAGATGTGAAAAAAAGTCTCCATCAAAGTACAGAAATGTCAAACGCATTTAATGTTTCAACGGATGGATCAAACGTATAGATTTCAAGATCACATATATGCAAAACATATGCAGATGATAGAATCAAGCAAGCATTGAACAAAACGCACAAGAACACTCAACGCTCAACTCTACGATCTGAGAAAAAGAAAAGCTTGCTCAGCTACTCAGTTCTTTAGAACAAGTGCTTAAACAGCAACTGAGTAGCACCAATCAAGAACTCAACAACTATCAATCAACTAAAGTAAGAGTTCCAAGTCAGAAAGACTTGAAGAGTTCTAAGTGAACTGTGAAGAGCCAAGTTTGCTAGACTTGAAGAGTTCAAGGGTGAATTAAGAAGTTCCTAGACTGCTGGTCTACAAGGAATCTGTGTGATTCAAAAATTATAAAAGACATCCGTAATGGATTTCCTACTCGAGGAGTAGAAGAGTGGACTATGAGCTTTAAGTGCTCTGAACCACTTAAAACGACTGTGTCTATTACATTCTTGCTATAACTGATATAACTGCTATATCTACCTCACTCTCATTAACTCACTATCTTAAGGGAGATTAAAACAAATATTAATTCTGCTGTATTTTAATCATCATCACTCTAACAAAGTAAAACGAAAAGATTTTTAGTTATCTATTCAACCCCCCCTCTAGATAACTATTGTGCCTCCGGGAACTAACAATTGGTATCAAAGCAGGTTCTATTACATAGCCTACAAAACTTAAGTAGATCTAATGGCACACTTATCAAGCGAATCAAGGACTGGAGGAGGTAGCAAGCCACCAATGTGCAACAAAGATAAATTTGAAAACTGGAAAGTTCGGATGCAAACGTACATGGACTCCAGAGATGAAGATCTATTCGAAACTTTCAGAATGGACCCTACGTTCCAACAAAGCTTGCACTAACTATAGACGACCCAAATAGAATACAAATCAAAGTCAAAGAGGAATAGACAGACAACGAGAAGAGAGCTGTTCAACTCGACAAGAAGGCCAAGAATATTCTGTTTTAATCATTAGAAGATGATCTATTCAAAAATGTGGTCAACAGTAAAACAGGAAAGGAAGTTTGGGAAGCACTACTTATCATGCATAAAGGAATGGAAGAAGTAAGAGAAAACAAACAGTCTCTCCTAACACAACGGTATGAGATGTTTTCTCATGTTCAAGGTGAAAACGTCACTGCCACCTATGAGAGATTCAACGTTCTGCTCAACTCTCTACGAGCCTATGTGAAGATCTATCCAAACAAAGATCTAATCATAAAGTTCATGAGAGCCTTACCAAGCAGGTGGGATGCCAAAACCACTGCTATCAAAGAGTCAAAGAATCTCCATGAGATGACTATTCAATAGCTATATGGCAACCTTCTGAGATACGAATTGGAGCTGACTCAACGAGCAAAAACTCTATCAGGAGGAAGAAAGAATGATAAGAGTGTTGCTCTCAAAGTAACTGAAAGTACCTCAAAGGTCAACACTGAAATTGACTCTGACTATGATGAAGACGATGATGAGGACTTTACAATGTTGGTAAAAAGACTAAGAAGGTTCATAAATCAAGGCAAAACCAGCAAGCCAAAGAAGGTCAACAACTACAGCAACCAGGAGCAAATGAATGATCTATGCTGTTACTGCAAGAAGTTTGGCCATTTCCTTGCCAACTGTAACAAACCTCTAAGAAAAAAACTAAAGAAGAAATCACATGCAAAGAAGGAATACAAAGGTAACAAAAGACCTCAGAAGAAAGAAAAAGGCCTTGTAACTGGATGATCATGGAGTGATTCGAATAATAACTCAAATCCTGAATCCGGAGATGATGAAGACCTTCAAATAGCTAATTGTTGGGTTTCGGCATAGAAAACGCAGCGGAAATTGAACAAGTCAAAGCAATTTTTGAAACCCCAAAACAGGATCCATGCGAAGATCAATTAATTCAGAGGGTAGAAATTTTACCGATTATCAAAGCTAGAATCGATCCGGTCGAATCTCCAACACAATTCAAGCGGACTACGTCTCTACGGTATCCACACGAACGCTCTGCACGAATCGTCCTACGATCTGCAGAAGAAGGAAGTGTGGTACTAGCCACCAAGGATGGATTTCAGAACTTTTCTCTCTAGTTTCTCTCTCAAGAGCGGCTAGGGTTTGGTTATGAATGGGTTGTCTTGCTTAATGGAGGCTACATATCATATATATAGCGAACCAAAAAGACTATTTAAAACCCTAGTTTTATAAAATCCGAATTTATATATATATATATATATATATATATATATATATATATATATATATATATATATATATATATATATATCTTAATTAAGTCTTACTTAATTAATATACCTATATATATAAATTATCCTATTAATTTAAATTCATAATTTAAATACTATCAATCATATTGATATATTTAAATCCTTTAGATTAATTCCCTTTTAATAACGTTCTATGTGTGTGACCCTATAGGTTATTATTACGTTGGCAATAATTTTAAAATCATATTATAAAATTATAAACAGTGAGCGGTAGAGGTGCACAAAAGGCCTGAGGCCCGCGGCCTGGCCTAGGTCCGGCCTGGGCCCGGCCTGGTCAAAGCCCGGTCTGGTCAAGGCCTGGCCCGGTCAGGCCTGGCCCGGAAGGCTTGAAAAGGCCACTTTTTTTTTATAAAAATCTGGCCTGGCCTGGCCTGCAAAAAAGTCTGGCCTGGCCTGGCCTTGGGCCTGGCCTGGGGTCTGGCCTGGCCTGGCAAGGCCTGGCCTGGCCTGGCCTGGCCTGGCATGAGGCCTGGCCTGGCCTGGCCTGGCCTGACATGAGGTCTGGCCTGGCCTGAGACCTTACAAGATTTTTTATCTAATTATTTGTAATTTTTGAACTTTAAATTTATAATTATTCATCAATAAAGTATAAATTTTTACTTATTCATTGTTGTAATTTAAAAGTATAATACATTAGTTTTAATTAATACATCAATAAAATTTAAAATTTTAATTATTTATTCTTGATTTCTTGTTGATACATAACTAGTTAGTATATTTAATATTAATAATAAGTTAGTTACTTAGTTGATTACTATACATATTTAATTACTATACATATTCAATGAATATAACTAGTTAGTATATTTAATATTAATAATAAGTTAGTTACTTAGTTGATTAAATATTAATAATAAGTTAATTTATTGTAAATACTAAAGTACTAATATTTAACAATAAAATTTTAGTAATATTCTTTGTTACTTTAATGTTAAATATTAACATTAATTAATACATCAATAAACTAATTTTTAATATTAAATATTAATAATAAGGTTGTTTCTTGTAAATACTCAAGTTCTTCATTAATTTGGATATGCTAAATTCTTGGGGGAATTTATGATTTTGGTTATGTTTTAGGTATTCTGTTGTACTAATTTAAATAAAAATTTCATAAAGTAATTTGAAAACTAACTGGAATTAATTCTTGAGATATAACCATGTAAGAGTTTAATGATCATAAATGAAAAGATGTATGTGTGTTTAAACTTTACAAAATATATGTCCAACCGATCCTAGTACGGACTATAAGAAAATAAAATCAAAACTAACTTTATATTCAAAAAATAAAAGTGTAATCTACAGTATTTAAGTAATCTACAATATTTTCTACGAAGTGCATAGTAGACAATTAGACATATATTTAAGAAATCAATTTGTTTTATATTCAAGTTACATCTAAATTACATTTTTTTTGTAATTTAAGATGAATATATTTATTTTTGTTCTAATCATTCAATTTATATTGGTGTAGTAGAATGTTAAAATAAAATAAATCTCAAAAATCTTGCATCATTTTTACAAAATTTATTAATTTATATTTTATTATTTATATTTTTAATATTAAATATGTAACATTAAAAAAAAGGACCAGACCAGCCAAGGCTTTGGGCCTGGTCTGGCCTGGCCTGGTCTGGGCCTGGCCTGGCCTGGCCTGCAGGCCTAGCCAGGCCACAGCCCAGAGACCAAGGCCTGGCCTGGCCTGGCCTGAAGGCCAAAAGTCAACGGTCTGGCCTGGCCTGGTCAAAGCCCAAGGCCTGGCAGGCCCAGGCCAGGCCAGGCCAGGCCGGCCTGTTGTGCACCTCTAGTGAGCGGCATCTAGTAATGCATCACTGCTACCCAAGTAATAATAAGATCGATAATTCGATGCAACCTTTTCGTGACCAATGTTTCAATGTAATCTAATCCTTTTAACCTTAATATCCAAGATTAAACTCGAGTCATGGAATCTGTCACACTCTTCATAATTTAATCTGAGTTTTCTTGATCAATGAGTAGACTATATGAAACAAATCACTATTTGAGCATGGCCATGCATTTCATAGTCCTACTCAATCAAGAGGACTATGGATATCATCCCTAATTTATAGGAGGGTTAAATTCCATCTAGATCACTCATATTCCTCACACGATTCATGATGTACCCAATAATCACCTTTATAGTCCACCCTGTTAAAGGTGACATTTGATGATATCAAAGTACATAAATTCCCGTGTAGTAATATAGTGATTTCAGGTCGGAGGACCATTACATCATTGTCACTATGAGAATTGCCAATGACATTTTACAAAATGTTCCACATAAAATTCTCATGGTGGGTCTGTCCAGTACATCGTTCTCTAACATGTACCTATGCATTGACTTAATATCTCATATATTTATGACCATTGAGATTTGGCCATCAGTCAATCCACATACTAGTCTCAATGCATTATTGTTGTCCCATCAACAATGATACTCGACTAGGGACATTTAAGAACAATGATACTAATAGTAATTATATAATCTCATGTTCAAGTCACATACTTGAAACTATATAATTTGTATCACTATTCTAAATATTTTTATTATGTTGACATTTATATAATGCAGTAAATGTATCATAATAAAAGCATTCATTTATGCAATCAAATATAATATCAAAACGTTAATCAATTATATCAAATAATTGGCCTCTAGGGCATAATCTCTAACACTAATATGTGCCTAATGGCCAAACATGCAAAGGACAAACTGAACTCCAACATACATGAAGTAAGTATCGATGAGGTATTTGACTTCAACTCTCCTGATGTAGACATTAATGATTTGAGAACTACACTGCATGGCATTACAACTGATCTACATTAATACATGAAGTGGTTCAGAGTTCTTTCGAGGGATTATTCACTTCTTCAAGAGGAGAAAAAGAAAGTTCAAGAAGAGCTAGAAATAACTCTTCTAAGTACTAACTTTCTCTCCAAGCTTGAGGCTGAGAATGAGATCTTAAAACAGATAAATGAGCTCAATGCACAAAAGAGTCCAATCTAACATCTAAAGTTGAGGAACTAAAAAGGACTATTTCTACATGGAACAAATCCTCATCATCCATGGACTCCATGCTCTCTAGTCAGAGAAGTACATTTGACAAAATAGGCTTAGGCTTTGGGGAATCCACCTCAGAGCCATGTGTGGAAAAGATAAAGGAAACTAGCACTAGTAATGCTTTAAGTTTTAATAGAGGTATTACATTTGTGAAATCTTCACATAAGGAAGAACCAGCCCAACCCTGTTCTACTGATTCCATCCATACTCCAAGGAGTAAAGGATCTCATGCTGGATTGGGCTTTAAAAAAGAGAAGAATAACCCATCCTCTACTCACCAACCTCTAAGAATCATAGAGTTAAATAAAACCAACTCTACGAACCAACTGGGAAGGTACGATAGAGGTAAGATACACTCCTCACATTTCATGAGACCCAAAGACATGTGGAAGAAGGAAAATAAGTTTAACAGAAGGATGACTAAAGAACCACAAAAGTCCAAATGGAGGATGAAATCTCTCTCACACACATACATGCATCATACTAAGTGTTTTGTGTGCACTAGAGTTGGTCACAAGGCTGCAAAGTACTATTATAACTCCACACATGTGAGACCCAAAATCAAGCAAATTTGGGTCCCCAAGGGAACTAACAAAGTAGGACCCATGCAAATATGGGTACTAAGATAAAGGTTTAATGTTGTCACAAGAAAAGAGCTCCACGATCACAACCTGGTATCTAGACAGTGGATGCTCAAGGCACATGACTGTGAATAAAGCCCTTCTATCCAACAACATAGAGAAGGAGGGTCCCTCAGTCATCTTTGGAGACACGGCTCCGGCAAGACAAGATGATATGGCTCACCTGGAAATGAAGCAGTGTCCTTCAGTAGAGTGGCCTATGTGGAAGAACTACAAAACAATCTTCTGAGCATTAGTCAACTCTACGACAAGGGCCATCAAGTAACATTCCTGAACAATCAGTGTCAAGTTAGAGATTTAAAGACATATATTGTAAAGCTTACCGGAACAAGAGAATGAAATGTATACACGGTGAATCTTGGACAGCTAAGCTCAGAAGAGAAAATATGCTTTCTAGATAAAGCATCTAAAGAAATGAGCTGGCTTTGGCATAGAAGACTGTCTCATCTCAATTTTAAAAGCATGTCCAAACTGGCCTCAAAATATCTTATTGCAGGTCTACCCAAGTTCAGCTTCATCAAAGAAAGGCCATGTAATGCCTGTCAGCTTGGAAAGCAGACCAGAAGTTCATTCAAGAAAAAAATTGTCAACTCAATTGACAAGCCCCTACAGTTGCAGCACATGGATATATTTGGGCCAATTCCAACTACAAGTCTCGGAGGGAAAAGATACTCACTGGTTATAGTCGACGATTACACCAGGTTCACATGGGTGTTCTTTCTAACCTCAAAAGATGAAACTAGCTCCCAACTGATCAAGATGTTCAAGCTGGTGATGAACGAGAAAGGAGAGAAAATCAAGGCTATAAGGAGTGATCATGGCAGAGAATTTGACTTCTCAGAAATGGACCAGTTCTGTACAGACAATGGCATCAGTCATAACTTCTCAGTTCCACAAACTCCTCAACAAAATGGAGTAGCTAAGAGAAAGAACAGAACTTTGATAGAGGCTGAAAGAACATTACTAGCAACAGCCCATCTACCTGAATACTTCTGGGCAGAAGCCGTCAACACTGAATGCTACACGTAGAACAGATCACTGATACACTCTACGATCAAGAAGACACCCTACGAACTGTGGAAAGGAAGAAAGCCAACTGTCAGCTACTTTCATGTATTCGGCTGTGCATGCTACATTCTCAACAATGGAAGCAGTACTTGACAAAGTTTTAACCCAAGTCAGACGAAGGAATCTTTCTTAAATATGCTACAGACAGCAAGGCCTATAGAGTGTTCAACAAAAAGACACTGAGTGTTGAAGTCTTGATTCACATCATCTTTCATGAAACATACTTGGACAAAATAGTGCTTCAAGACACTACAACCGACAGTTCAAACACTACGAACGAGGCCGTCGAGCTCAACACTACGATCGTAGTACCAAATAGTGAAATCATTGAGCAAAGAAATGAGATCGTAGAGAGGCCTATGACAGACAACGAACCTCCACGCCAAGAAGAATAAATAGATCTTGAAGGCCTAAGACAAGAAGGCATAAGGACAGATGTCCCAACAGGAAACCGATGGAAAATAGATCACACTCAAGATCTAATCATTGGAGATCCAAGTGCAAGAGTCAAAACAAGAGCTGCCACCCAGAATGAATGTTTTTATCTAAGCTTCCTATCACAAATGGAACCTAAGAAGATAGAGGATGCTATGGAAGACTCAAGCTGGATTGAAGTCATGCAAGAAGAACTCAACCAATTTGAAAAAAGCAAAGCATGGAGATTGGTACCGAGACCAAAGAGTCATCCTGTCATTGGAACCAAGTGGGTCTTCAGAAACAAGATGGATGAAGATGGAGTAATAACCAAAAACAAGGCAAGACTAACGGCCAAGGGCTACTCTCAGGAAGAAGGCATTGACTACGATGAGATATTTGCACATGTTGCCAGACTAGAAGCCATCAGAATCTTCCTTGCCTTTGATGCTCACATGAAATTCAAGGTCTTTCAGATGGATGTCAAAAGTGCATTTCTGAATGGTGAACTTTAAGAAGAAGTCTATGTAGAGCAACCTCTAGGTTTCATCAATCAATATCTTTCTAATTATGTTTACACATTAGACAAAGCTTTATATGGTCTTAAACAATCACCTAGAGCAAGGTATGAAACACTAACTAACTTTCTTATTGAAAATGGATTCACTAGAGGTAGAGTAGATACTACATTATTCCTTAGAATGCATAAAGACAAAGTCTTATTGGTTCAAATATATGTTGATGATATTATTTTTGGTTCTACTGATGAAAAGCTATGTAAGAGATTCTCCAAGCTTACGCAGAGCAAGTTTGAAATGAGCATGATGGGTGAGCTGAACTTCTTCCTTGGACTGCAAGTAAAGTAGACTGATGAAGGAATATTCATAAACCAAGAAAAATACATCAAAGATTTACTTAAGAAGTATGGCATGGAATCAACCTCTCCCATGTAAACCCCAATTGCTTCTGCAACCAAGCTTAACAAAGATGAAAAAGGTAAAAGTATTGATATAACTCAATACATAGGTATGATAGGCTCTCTTCTATATTTAACTGCCAGTAGACCAGATATAATGTCACTAAACCAAAAATGGCTTCTAGCGAAGGAAATTTTGTGAAGGAATTTATTCCTTCACATGAGGAATTGTTTAGCGAAGGAACAGTGAAGGAAAAAAGTATAGTGACAATATAGTTATTAGCGAAGGAAACATCCTTCACAATTTATATTTTTTTTTCTCGCAAAATTGAGGCGATAAAAAGATTTTTGGAGACAATTTATGATGAAAATTTGCGAGAAAAAAATTTATTTAGTGAAGTAATTATTACTCACTATATATCATTATTCAAAAGTTTTTTACGAAGGATAAAACTGGTCGCTATCTTGTTCTAAATAATTATTTTTTTGAATTAATTGTGGTGAATATAAATACCTTAAATTTTTTACAATAGTCAATTTAATTTTAATAACACTTTTTAAGTAACTAATTACAATATCCACTATTTATTTTAATAAACTATAAAATAAATAACTTTACACTATGTTAAACTTTAAAATTTCTCCATAAAACTTTATTTTTATGATCATAATTAAATAAAGTTAAAGTTAAAAGTTAATTTAGTACATTTTTTATCTTACTTTCCCACACCCAACTCTCTTGTTTCAGTAGCCGTGTAGAAACAAAAATCTCCCTCTTTAACCCCTTCTGGATCTGTTGGCAACTCCCTCTAACTCCTTCTATATCAGCTACTCAAGATCAGTGGCTCAACTCTGTCACTAAGATCTGCAACACATCTTATTCCCATCCCTCTCCACTCCCTCTAACTCTAACAATAATGGCGGCATAGTGGCACCAGTATAAAACATTAAATAAACAACACTTAAACAATAATATTTTTATAAAAAAAACGTTGTAGTAATTTTTCTCATAACATTTTTAATAAAACGTTGTAGATATATATGAAAAAATATTATTTATTTATAAGGATAATTTTTAGTTTTAAATAGATAACGTTTTTTTATCTATGTCAAAAAAACATGGAGCTTTAAGATAATAGGGGCAGAAGTGAAAACTTAAATTTGATGAACATAACATGAAGTTGAAGTTGTAGCACCACCATCTCTCTCTCTCGTGGATTCCTAGCTCTCTCCTCGTCAATCTCTCTCTCGTGCCTTCCTAGCTCTCCCGATTTTGCATCTCTCCCGCTGCTCTACACCTTAACCATCTCAACACCACCATCGCTGTTAGCAAACGACAATCAGGCAAACGACAATCAGGTATGAATCTAGGATTTATATTTTTTCCAATTTTGTTCGTCTCTCTAAAATTCTCAGCCCTAACACAAACAAAACAGACCAAAGATAAAAGATGCACACGGACGGTTGAACCCAGTCTCTTCTCTTGCAGTCTGATGAGTGAAAAACAACAAAACCAAAGACGAGCTAGACCGACCGACCGACTGACTACAGCCTAACCTTTCATTCTCCAGACCGACCCAAGCCCTAATTTGGTGCTTTTGCTTCTTCCAACCTCCTAATCTAATCGTATACATGTTGTTCTATATGTACCTCTTCTTATGCACTTGTATATTCCATATGTATGGCCAGATGATTGTATTTTTTTTGTCTAATTTAGTCTATTGAGCAAAATGATATAGCGTTACTTAATGTTTTATTTTATTACAGGAATGATTTATTGTTATTATCAGTGTTAGTGGTAGTGTTGTAGCTGAAAATTGTAAAGAATGGATTTTGACTAATTGATTTGTTGATTATTGAAATGAGATTTGGGTATGGGTACTAGGGGTTTAATGGTGTTTGTCTTTATATGTTATTACTGATTGAAGTTTAATTTGATAATGGATATTCGGTTGTTGCATATAAGTTTTGAGTATTTAACTTGTACTAATAATGAACTCATTATTTTGTTGCAGCATTTAAATTTCCCAGCATGTCTTGGTGCACTATTGAGTCTAATCCTGGTATGCTGTTTAACATTTTTGTGAGTTATGAAACAAATTTTTTGTGACATTTCAAAATAGAATGATCATGAATTATTTCTTTTCTTAAGATGATGGTGTTATTTTATTTATTCAATTAACATAACTTCTTATAAAGTATGCCTTTTCTATCACGGGGATCGGCTTACTTATCGTGGCAACCGTTCTTCATTTTACCGATGGTGAGCACTCTTTTTAAATCTTATAAAGTACACAGTCCTTGGAGTTGAGTATTTTTCCACTGGTTTGAAATTTACTGCAATTCCTATCAACAAGCAACTCTACAGCTTTAGCTATGTTTGTTTCACAGTCGGTGCTGCTGGAATTGTATTTTCTGCCTTTTATGTACTGGTAAGTAACATTATAGCATGGTAATTTTTGTTACAAAGTAACTTATAGCCGGTGCTGCTGGAGTTGTAATTTCTGTTACAAAGTTACTTCAGATTTGTTATGCTATAGCAAAGATCTCCGGTGAAGCTATCCCTGATTCAGTGGATGACTTGAAACAGTTCTTTACAAAACTGATCCTCTTTTCTGCTGAGTAAGAATGTCTACTACTAAGTTTTCCAGTTGTTATTAGTGTTGTTCATTCCAACTTATGAATTACACGGTAATAGGAAATTTTTTTACCATCTTGCTTGTGCTTGGTTTATTATAAGCTTTGCTTTGCCAGTTGCTTCTTCTGGGAAGCTAGGGCCTTGACTGCATTTGTTGCAAATTTTTGTATTTTGATTTGTTTATAGGAAATCTTTTACCAGTTTGTGACTTATCTGGGTTGGCTTGTTTGGACAGTTAGTTTAAACCTCTTGCTCGAAGTCGAACTTAGCGTTACCTTATTTGAATACATTGGAAATTTTGAATTTCTCCAAGTACTTGGGATCCTGCACTTGAAGATCTGAGTTCTACTTTCTTTATTATCAAATGTTAAAGAAAAATAATACTTTGTTCCATCTGTTAAGACATCAGTCGATACTCTTAGATTTGATGCGATGTTGATAATATGTTTTCATCGAATTTATGTTCTTTATTTCTAATACATCATTAAAAGGGATTCATCGAAGGTGAAAATGAATGAACCTGTAAATAAATTTCTCTTCGTGACATGAACTTTTAGTCTTCTCTTGTAATAATGTGCAGAAAATTAGGCTTGGAACCTGTAGCTGGAGAAAACCATTGAAGTTCTCACTATTGAGGGAAGAGTTTCTAATTGCCTTGGCTACTTTTAGCCATACTGAAACTCACCAAGAATCAATCAAGCGTTTTCAATCATACTTGAATGATAGAGACACTTCACTTCTTTCAGTTGACATTAAAAGAATAAAACATGAAGCTTTGTTTGTTGATCATTATGTTTAATTCTGTGGGCCTTTTATATATATAACCAGAACTTATAGATGTTTTGCAGGCTACCAGTACTATCAACAGAAATGGATTTGAATCCCTACTAAATGTATACAAGGAAACTGATGCTGTGCAAAAAAAGACCAGGATATTGCGTAAGCTTTGAATATAAGATTTATCTTAAATTGCAGTGGTTTCCAATAGCATAAATAGTAGGGTTTATCCACTTCATTTTTCTTCTGAGTGTTTGTTGATTCATACAAGATTACAAGTATATATATTCACTAAATGCACATAGAAATTCAAAGATTGATTGGGGTGGCTCACCGCACTTTAAATCATATTGTTGTGCAATGCTTGGGATTCAGTGTCAGAGAAACACATTTATCTGTGTCATTCAAAATATCTGGTGATGTAATTAAATTTTCTGAAGCTAAGTTATGTCTGTTATGTCTGTATACATAGAGTTCTACCTTTTTTTTCTGGGGGTAAATGCAGGGTTCATGGTTCTCTGTCTTTACAGAGATAAGCATAAGCGTTCTAGTAGCGCGCAGGGCCCAAATACAATGATAATTTATCCACGCCATTCAGGATCAGACCAAGATGTTGTAAAGATCAGTGTTACCGGGTCCAGTGTTACTGGTGGGGCAACTAGTTGAAATTGAATTTTGGTGTTTCTTTTGCAGCACGAAATTTACATGTCCAACCTTGATTTCCTTTCCTTGAAGAAAATGATGATAAAGTGAACCTAACATGACGTACACTTCATTCCATCTAGTTCGTTGTTATTTTTTCAGTTTTCTTGTGTTAGTTATTAAATATTGTAAGTACTAGATCAAAATATAATAACAAATTTTGTATTTATCGTGACTTGAACATTATCTATTTATATATGGAGTATTAGTTTTAATTATTGGTTCTTTATACATTAGTTTATCAATTAGTTTGAAACATGTATGACATTTATATTAACTTGAAATATTAAATTTAATATTTATTATAGTAATTAATAAAAATAATAGTAATACTAATAAATATGAAATTATTGATTTAAAAATTAATTATAATTTGCAATGAATTTTGATTATTTATTAATTAACTTTTTATTTATAATTTGTGAATGATTTTACTTATGAAATTGACATTAATGAAGGATTATTTTTTTACTAAATCTTTTCTTGTTAATTAGTTAGTCATCAGTGAAAGATTATTTCTCTTACTAATTTGAAGATAGTCTTAATTTATAATTAGTGAAGGAAAATTTTTTCGTTAAATAAATTTGTTCTTCACAATATATTATTTGTGAGGGAATAAAGTTATTCACTAATTTCAAATAGTCCTTAAAATATTATTTGTTAAGGAAAGCAATCTTTCACTAAATAACAATATTCCATTACTAAATACAATTTGTGAATAAAAAAGTTATTCACAATATATTATTCACAAAAAATATTTAGTTACTACTTAGCAAATGATACCCAATTGCGAGGAGGTCTAATGTAAGCACTCGTGTGAAAAAAAAAATTTGTTCGCAATATATCACTTGTGAGTGATATAGGGCCTCTAGTGAAGGATTTGTCATTCACTAGAGGCCATTTTTGGTGTAGTGTGTTTGCAACATGCATATATGCTAGATTTTAGGCTAATCTTAAATAATCACATTTAACTGCTGTAAAGAAGATTTTCAGGTATCTCAAGGGTGCACCTCACTTGGGGCTTTGGTACCCTAAGGAGTTCTCTTTTGAACTAACAGGATACACAGATGCTGATTTTGCAGGCTGCAAAATAGATAGAAAAACTACCAGTGCCACCTATCAATTGCTAGGAAACAGACTTGTGTCCTAGTTTATCAAGAAACAAAACTCAGTATCTACTTCAACTGCAGAAGCTGAATACATTGCTGCTGGCAGCTGCTGTGCTCAGATCATATGGATGAAAAATAAGCTAGTTTATTATGGGTTTGATTTCAAATCCATTCCCATTCACTGTGATAACACATGTGCCATAGCAATAACTCATAATCCTGTCATGCATTCTAGGACTAAGCATATAGAAATAAGGTATCACTTCATTAGGGATCATGTGCAAAATGAAACTATATCTTTACAATATATCCCTACTGAAAATTAACTTGTTGATGTCTTTACAAAATCTCTAGATGAATCCAGGTTTAACAAGCTAATAAGTGAGCTAGGAATGCTTAATTTACAACCATAAAATATATGCTCTAGTATGTGCTAACCATACATATACAAAGGCTATGATTGAAATCGTAGACATGATCAAGGGAAGTCCACGATCGTAGAGCTGAAGTGACATGAAAGACAACGATCGTAGCATAGACTCAACAATTGTAGTGCAGACTCAAAGATAGCAGAACCCCATCAACAAAACAAAAGGAGCATCCTGTAATGATAAGTTTCAAAACAAAGCAATCTCTCTGATAAGCGCCTCAGGAACAAACTTAACCCTTGACTCAATCCAAGAGGTTGGCCCTTTCTGAGCTACCTTAAAAGAATGCTAAGTCAAAAACTCATCACAAGGATCCGATCAGACTCGACGATCGTAGTTCAGACACGATGATTGCTGGATAGACTCGACGATCGTAGTTTAGACTCGATGAATGCAAAGCAGACTCAACGATCACAAAGGCTACCTCAACGATCGTAGTCCTCCCTAAGGACACATTAGCTCTAAATAAGCCAAGGGCAAATCAATACAATCCTCCTCAGTCAAATTCGTAGAGCCAAGCAGAATTTGACACCTGTCCCACTAAACAAAAATGGAGAGAGGGAAACTACAAGTACAGTTCGAAAACGCCTTTTTGAAATCAAAAGTTCAAAAGGCCTATCTCTCTTCTCTCTCTCTACAAGCAGAAACCCTAACCCCAAAGAAAGATCAAACAACCATACTCCCTTCAACAATAGAAATGGCAGCCTCTAACGTCGTCTCTGGCTACAGACTATGCTTCGATGAGTTCAAAACCGTTGAACCCAAATTTCACAAGATTCTAACATTATTGAAGAAAGCTGGTCTCGAAAACGCTCTGGGTATGAGCACATGGATCTACCCACAGTTAATAAAAGAGTTTTACAAAAATGGAGTATACGAAAATGAAGTCCTCACGACGAGATTCAAGGACGTGGAAATTAAGCTAAAGGCTGAGAACGTCAACCTAGCCTTATGCTTTAAATCCGAAGGTTTTTGGTTTTTAGATGGCATCGATTTCCATGTAGGGCTTAAGAAGATGCATAACAAGAAATCCCCCACTGTCAAAGGATACAAGAAGAAGGATTTTCCTCAGAGGTACAAATTTCTGGCTGACATTATTGGGAAGTGTATATGTTGCAAAAGAACTGGGCACGATTCTGTAAATGAGGTGCAACTAAAGCTCATGACTGCCATAAGCTGTGGGATACAACTTAACTATGGAGCTTTACTGCTGGAATGGATAGGAAAATGGATTCTCAACTCGAAGAAGATAAAGGGATCTCAAAAGATGCTCTACAGGCGATTTATAAGCATCATCTTACAATATGCTCTGGGTGATAAGATTGGGGACGATGAATGAGAGTCCATCAATCCAAACAGACGAATGACCCGACAACTATTTAAAAATTAGAAAAGGAATCCAGCTGAGTATGTACGCATGATGACTGAGTCCAGCGGAAGAACTGGTGACCTAAAAGAATCAGGGATTCTAGGAAACATGTAAGTCATCAAAGAGACTGCAGAAGAAGAGGAAGAGACCAACAAGGGAGAACCCACTGCCTTTATCAGAAAAAGTAAGAGGAAGCTAAAAACTAGGATGGTAGAAGAACCTCAAGGGTCTACCACTAACATTCCTATAGAGTCATCTGATATTGAGACTCTGAGGATCCGAAGAAGAAAAGAACAGCAGGCTGAGGCAGATGAGGATAGAGCTACCATAACACAACTGCTGAAGAAGAAGAACAAAAATAGTCACAAGTCCAAGAGGCCATCTGTCTCTTCGATCGTAGAGACCAGACTGAACACCTCGAGTAAGGAAGCTGCTACACCAGATAGTCTGGCTGATCAATAAGACAGAACTGAAGCTGAAGAAAGTCTTGAGGCTGTGGTTCAGCCTAGAAAACCAAGACGAAAATTGGTTAAGAAGTACATCCTTATCAATGAAGGAGTACTCAAGGAGGAAGACAAAAAGATGGCTGATAAAAAGGAACTGAACAAAGAAAGCCAAGAGGACATAGCTCAAGCTGAAGGGGAGACACCTGAAGTTCTCACCTTAGAAGATGCCCCAGCTGAGGGGGAGCTACTAGTCCTGCAGGTGGATGATTATGCAGAAGGGGAGCCTCATGACATCCTCATGACAGAAGAAGATGCTCCTGCAAAAAATGAAGAACCAAAGCAAGGCCAAAATGAAGTTATTAAAATATTGGAATCCCCAAAAGGAGACAGAGAAAAAAAAGAAAAAAGAAGATGATGATGAACTTGAGATCACAGGTGTGGGCCGTGATGGATATAGGAGTTATCTCTACAATCAGTTGTTCTCTTATCTACCCATGATGCCGTATCATCAAGCTCAAATCCTAAACTCCTGAAGCCACATGTTTTGGAGCTTCAAGGAATATCCAGCCATCTCTGTGCTAGCCCATGGATTTCCAGGAAACTTCAACTTTGCCAAGAAGCTCATCACAAATGGTCCCTCCTCAAGAATGGTGCATGAAGTATTAACAGTCACAATTCTTTATAGAGTGAATCACTTTCCACTGTCTTTTTCCAGCCAATTTTATGAATTTTCATGCTGGTTGGAAGTGGTTCTGAATCCACGAAGTCAATCCCCAGTTACAGAATCCCAAAATTTTGTAACTAATGAACCAACCGTGCCAAACTTCATATTGATCCCAACTCCCATCATCTCTACGATAACTGACTCTAGCCCCATCGTAGAGTCCCAAGGTGAAATCGTAGAGCCACCTACTGCAGGCACCCAAACATAGGCCCCTCCATCAGATATTCCCTCTTCATCCACAAATGAATACTTCAACCTTGATCTTTCCCTCTACTCCTTACAAGATCAATTCAAGAAAACATCCCCTCCTTTAAACAATCCTCAACTCAGTGAACTACTCTTAGATCCGCCCACTAAAGCTGAGTTGAATGAAGTGTCCAAGAAAATGATCAAGGACTTTGATGATAGCCTTGAAGCTCACTCAGAATTCATTCATCTCAGACTGACAAAAATGATCACTGCTGCAAACAATCTCCCAGGCACCCTAAACGCTGAGCTTACTAAGAAGCTAAGGGAGATTATTAAGGAAATGATTAAAAGCATAAAGAACAGGGATGATATTCACTTCAAAGCCGCAAAAAGACATAGAGATGTTGTTCTTGCATTATAAAACACTCAAGAAGCCTAGAATAAGCTTATGTTAGAGAACATCATCAGTTTGAAAACTGCAGTCAAAGAATTTCAACAAGCCTACGTAAACCAAAGACAACAAATTGACAATGTTCTAGCCGTTCTCAAAAATAGGGAAGCTCCATCTGAAGCTCTGATAAATGAAAATCGAGAAGACATTGCTCAAACTCAAAGCCAACTCAATGAGCTCGTCCAAGGAGTGACTCGAATATTCGAAGACATTCGAGCCCTTGATGCTGACATAAAGGGGGGAAAATAAAGGGAAAGGAGAAGGAGGCCAGGGCAAAGGCAGAGGAGTTCAAGGAGGCTAGGGTAGAGGTAGAGGAAGGAGTCCTCTTACAAGGCAATTCCACCAACAGACTCCACGATCCAGCCATCAGACTCAACAACTTGATCAGCAGGAAATTTTAATGGCTCAGCCAATAAGGAGTATAGGGCCAACTACCAGCTCACAAAATGTCAGCACCACATGCCTTAGAATGCCAACTGGAGATCCTGCATTCATGAATAGGCATGATCAAAATCCTAGGCTAAGCCCTAGTGAGCTGGAAGATCTAGCCATGTGGGATGAAGCAAGAAGGAAAAGAAGAGTTGAGGAGTATGCCAATCCACCTCGCAAAAGATCAAGGTAGAGATAAATGAAAGTTTAAATTCTTATTGATGTAAAGCTAAATTTTAATATTCTTCGAACATCAATAAATTCATACTTATTCTCTAGAAATTTTAGCTGTTCACTGAAATACTAAGTCATGTTTACTTTCCTGCAATTGCATCTAGAAACTAATAATCATGAAAACAAATCTCCTTAGTTATGTCAACATCAAATAGGGGGAGATTGTTGGGAGAATACATATTTTGATTCGATGTTTAAATATAAATGCTCATGATTATTTATAAAGTCCTTCAAGGAATATTTGTATAAGGACTTAGTGATGGATCAAATCTGTTAGGTTGATCTAAGCTCTTAATGTATATCATTCTGTAAATAAAGGTATATAAAAGAAGATCAAATTTGTTAGGTTGATCTTGAGATGTAATAGATAGGCTTCGAAGAGATCTTAGTGTATCAAGATGATCAAGATTACAGAAGCCAAGGCAGAACGTAGAGCTTAAAGGATCGTAGTGTGTCTGCCTTAAGGACCTCTTCGAAAATCGTAGAGTGATCCCAATGTTTACCGAGCCAACTCAAAGATCGTAGTGTGCTCTCGAAAAAGTAGAGCTTGGAAAGTCAGGAAGTGAAGATCATAGTGTGCAAGTCTTTAAGAGAAATCGTAGTGCTCTTGTTTGAGAGCGTCAGATCAAGCAACAAGGTGACAAGATACCATGATGTGGATCGTAGAGTATCATCTGTCGTGTGTTAGAAGCATCAAGCCCCACCTTGTGTTTGAAGACAAATTCCAGCAAATATGGAATGGGATTCAAACGTTGAAGTCCTCACCAGTTTTAACGGTACAAAATATATCCTTAGTATGCAACAAAGAAGCGTATTGAAGAAGCTAAGAAAAGTACCATTGGTAAGAGGAAAATACCTTTTCAGGTGTTAGGTTAGAAAGCAGTCTGCTGTGTCAGTGGGCCAGAATGCAATTCAGAAGATGTGCAGAAAAGTCTCCATTAAAGTACAGAAAAGTCAAACGCATTTAATGCTTCAACGGATGGATCAAACGGATAGATTTCAAGATCACATATATGCAAAACATATGCAGGTGATAGAATCAAGCAAGCATTGAACAAAACGCACAAGAACACTTAACGCTCAACTCTACGATCTAAGAAAAAGAAAAGCTTGCTCAGCTACTCATTTCTTTTGAACAAGTGCTTAAATAGCAACTGAGTAGCACCAATCAAGAACTCAACAACTACCAATCAACTGAGAGTTCCAAGTCAGAAGGACTTGAAGAGTTCTAAGTGAACTGTGAAGAGCCAAGTCTGCTAGACTTGAAGAGTTCAAGAGTGAACTAAGAAGTTCCTAGACTGCTAGTCTAGAAGGAATCTGTGTGATTCAAAAAGTGTAAAAGACATCCTTAGTGGATTTCCTACTCGAGGAGTAGAAGAGTTGACTAGGAGATTTAAGTGCTCTGAACCACTTAAAACGACTGTGTCCATTACATTCTTGCTATAACTGCTATATTTGTCACACTCTCATTAACTCACTATCTTAAGGGAGATTAAAATAAATATAAATTTTGTTGTGTTTTAATCATCATCACTCTAACAAAGTAAAATGAAAAGATTTTTAGTTATCTATTCACCCCCCTTCTAAATAACTACTGTGCCTCCGGGAACTAACATCATAGGCTATGACTTTTCAATGTTGCATTAGAACACATCCTAAACCTCTCTCTGAAGCATCACTGTAGATGACATATGCCTTCATACCAGATGGTATTGTCAGAACAGGTGCTGAAATGAGTCTCCTTTTGAGTTCTTGAAAACTCTTCACATTCCTCACTCCAACCGAATTTTGTATCTTTTCGAGTCGGCTGAGTTAATGGAGTAGCGATTCGAGAAAATCCTTCCACGAATCTCCGATAATAACCAGCTAAGCCGAGAAAGCTACGTACTTCGATCAATGACGTAGGTTGCTCCCAGCTTTGAATTGTTTCAATCTTTGTCGGGTCAACAGATATTCCATGATTTGATATCACGTGCCCAAGGAATGCTACTTCCTCAAGCTAGAACTCGCATTTCTTAAACTCTGCATATAACTTGTTTTCACGAAGCTTTTAGAGTATTAGCCTCAAGTGTTGTTCATGATCTTCAAGGCTTTTGGAGTATATGAGGATGCCATCAATAAAGACAACAACAAAATGATCCAAATATTCCTTGAATACTTGGTTCATCATATCCATAAAGGCCGCAGGAGCACTAGTCAATCCAAAAGACATGACTAGAAATTCGTAATGCCCGTACCGAGTTCTGAAAGCAGTCTTTGGAATGTAATCAATTTTAACTTTTAACTGATGATATCCGGAATGAAGATCGATCTTTGAAAAGAATTTAGCACCTTGCAACTGGTCAAATAGATCATCAATTCGAGGTAACGGGTACCTATTTTTGACGGTGACATGATTCAACTCCCGATAGTCAATACAAAGTCGCATACTTCAATTTTTCTTCTTTTCAAACAGAACAGGAGCACCCCAAGGAGACGTACTAGGATGAATGAAACCGATGTCTAACAATTCCTGTAATTGGGTTTTTAACTCCTGAAATTTAATAGGAGCCATTCGATATGGGGCTTTGGAAATGGGTTTTGTACCGGGTTCAAGGTCGATACAAAATTCAATTTCTCACTCTGGGGGTAGGCCAGGAAGTTCTTCAGGGAATACGTCAGGAAATTTATTAACAATAGAAATAACATTCAACTCTGACGTATTTTTGTTTAAATCCGTGACATGGGCTAAGAAAACTTGACATCTATTTTTTAATAAAGGAATAGCTTTATGGATTGATATGACAGTGATTGACTTAGTGGTTTGGTTGCTTGAATTCACATTATAGGTTGGTTAGAAATATGAAAGCTAACAACCTTACGAAAAAAAAATTGATTTTAGCATGATGAGTAGTTAACCAATCAATCCCTAAAATCACATTAAATACAAGTATTTTCAAAGAGATAAGATCGACAGGTAACGTGCGGTTACCGATTTGAATCAAACAAAACTTATAAATAGTGGATGTAATGAAGGTTTCTCCCAATGAAGTTTCAACAGATAAATCAAAGTCTAATTTCTCCGGAGTTAAATTTAAACGTTGAGCGCAAGTAGGAGAAATAAAAGAATGGGTAGAACCGGTATCAAATAAGGTATAGACTTTGCTAGAGTTTATGATTAGCTTACTCGTGATCACCTCGTTCGGATTCCTCGCTTTTTGGGAGGTTACGACAAACGCTCTCCCATGAACTACCGATTTTATCTTGTCTGGGACGGCCTTTGATGTCTCCATCCCAGCTGGACTTGACTTTGGTGCACGACAAAATCGGGCTAGGTGATCTTCTCTTCCACAATTGTAACATGCTTTGGACTGCTGCGTACAGTTTGGACTGATGTGTCCCTCCCCTCCGCATTTGTAATATACGACCGGCGGTCGTTCTCCTTCCTTAACAACAGATGCTGGTGCTGACGTCTTTCCATCATTATTGAGTTTCCTCTTCTTAAAATTTTCACTTCTATTATCTTGGCCATGATTACCACCGAAGTGGTTACCATTTCTGGCATATTGATTCCCTCCACGTTTGTTGTCACCGCTTTGATGACTACTACCACTGGTGTCGACGTCGGGATTTGTAATTATCCATTTTCGTTACTTGTTCTTTGGTGTTCTCATTTTAGGTGAGATTTGTTTGAAAAAACAAGTGAAAAAGGTCCGACATGTATAATGTCGACGATGGACTGTTAAGAGTCACCAGTTAGTTTTTTAAATGGTTGTACCAACACAACCAAGAAAAGGTTTACACATTAACCAGGTGATGTGACACTGCTAAACGGGTCGGTGAAACCGAGATTTAATAGGGTCCGGGGACTTGATTATGCGGAGGGAAGGTGTTAGGCACCCCCCGACATCCGTTTTACCACGGTGACCGCCTCTTTTCAAGAAAAAATTATCTGAATATGTGTGTGTGTGGGTCAATGTGCTGTTTATTTGGAAGTGATGCGAGGCCTCGTTCGCACCTATATACACAGGATTTGAATTTATGTAAAAATTTAATTTTTAGCAAGATATAGCAATGATGTTTTATAAAAAGGTTTTTCAAACCCTGATGCTCAATAGTAATTGAGACCTTTTACACTTCCATTTTATTAAGTGTTCAGCTGGATTAATTTTAGTTTTGAGATGCGAAGCATCTGTAAGAAAATAATCTACAAAAGTAATGCCGATTTCCTCGTGGGCATGAAAACCATCTGAGGAAATTCAGACACCGCAGAATAATTTACAAGCTGCTTACAGCTGAAAATGTCAATCACGGGAACCGAATCTAGATCCAATAAGCTGAATTTGTGATCACATGATTCATAGGCGCACATGATACCGCAATTTGTATGAAAGTAGCAAGCATTATATATATATATATATAAAACCTGTAAATATATATATACAGACATGATCACCAACCATGACGCACCTCCATGGGGGATTAGAAACGTAAATAAAGCTGTAAAAGCTATCAACCGCCACGGAGGAAACTCCAGGCTGGACAAAATATAAATAAAGCTGTAAAGCTATCAACCACCATGGAGGAAAATCCAGGCGGGACAAAATATAAATAATGCTATACAAAGCAATCAACTGCCACGAAGTGAACTCCAGGCAGGACAAAATGTAAAGAAAGTTGTTAAAGCGATCAACTACCACGAAGTAAACTCCAGGCGGGACGAATATATTTATATATATATATATATATATAAAAGCGAATAAACGCACCGGATGTAAAATCCAGGCTCATCGAACAGAGTCCGACACACAGTTCATATATATAAGTATATATATATATATATATATATAAGCAAGTAAACGCTCCGGATGTAAAATCCAGGCTCATCGAACAGAGTCCGACACACAGTTAATATATATATATATATATATATATATATATATATATATATATATATATATTTATATTAAAGGAGTAAACGCTCCTGACCAAAGTCTAGGCTCATCGAACAAAGTTCGACACACAGTTTATATATATAAATATATATATATATATAAGCAAATAAACGCTCCAGACCGAAGTCTAGGCTCAATCGAGGCATAACTCAATAATGTTAGTTAATATAATATATATATATATATATATATATATATATATATACAAACTAAAAATAAAACCACGGACCAAAGTTCGGGCAAACACACACAACACGACTCTCAACGTGAAGAAGGGTGTGTGCAGAGATGAAGAGAAAGGCTTTAAAGTGTGTGAGAAGGCTTACAGTGGGCTACCAAAGAAGGCTTCTATATCTTTAAAGTGGATGAAACTCGGCTCCTGCCGGTACCAAAGTAGCTATATGTGAGCTCACAAGTGTTTAAAATGGGAAATCACTCAGTATATTGCAAGTACGGAGCAAATTTAACAGGACTTCCTCGCTCTTTATCTTTTCAAAATGGCCACCCCAAGCCCTCTATTTATAGAGA
The DNA here is from genome assembly GCA_020205505.1 of Panax japonicus. Lineage (NCBI taxonomy): Eukaryota > Viridiplantae > Streptophyta > Magnoliopsida > Apiales > Araliaceae > Panax > Panax japonicus. The sequence goes on along the minus strand of CM035113.1, from coordinate 15,825,274 downwards.
GGGAGAGCTGCAGGTGTACCTGAGGCTGCCCAGGTTGCCCCAACTTTCTCAGACCGGGTCGTCTCGTAGTACGTGCATGTAGGCACTACAATGTCCGCTCGAACTTTCAGAATTATAATCCGAGCATCCGACTGAGGTATATAGGACCTATTTCGGATCGCCGTTGTCGAGAGTTGTACAATGGCATGGGATTAGAGTTTGTACGAAGTCATTGAAGATGGGACGATGCCCTCCGGTCTTCAAGCTTCAAATTATATCCGTTACCCCGCACAATAGTCACTCAGGATTGGTTTTCCTTGATTCTTATGGGACATCGTTTTGTAGAGATGTGTGTATAAAATGTTGAGACGACGTGATTTGGCTTTAGAGTGACGAGATGATGCCTTGGCCCCTCACCGGAGTTATCACCGATTTCGGCTGATAAAGAAGACGTTGCTCAAGGTTATTGCTGATATTGGATTGCTGCAAGTGTTGAAGGTCCTCAGTGTCAACTCTGAGGTGTGCCTGTCCTCTTGGTGTTATCTCCGGGTTGGTACTGGGTGTCTTGTTGTGAGCGCCGAGATTGAAACTGGCTGTATTTAAAACAAGTATTTTCGGGGTTATCGCCGGAACTGCATTCCTTGGGTTGATCACCAAGTTGGTAGCTATTCCCATGATTGGGACTTAGACTGGATACCTCGGGGTTATCTTCGAGATTAATCGGTCTTCTCTGGTGTGTGTTTCGATATTGGAGCTGCACGTCTCGATGTTATCTCCGAGGTTGGATTTGTTACTCCCGGTGTGTGTTCCGGGGTTGATGTTGAACTTGCGGTAGTATCCGAAATGGATATGAAATGTCTTCCATGGTTCCCTCTTAAAAGACAAATCTGTCCTTCTGCAATATTAGTGATAGGTGTGCAGAAAAATTTTGAGTGTCTACAGATGCCCCTCTTTATCATACTCATGCAATGCAATACATGGGTAGGATAAAGAATCCTAGACACTTGAAATGCCATAAGACAAACATGATACTATATGTAGCAACATGATGCAAATGTATGATGCATGTGTGCAGGGTTGTTGCCCAACATGCTGGAGATGATTGTTGAATACTTGTAGTGTTTACCGAGGATTGACAAATATTACCTGATCGGATGTGTGATCCAAATCTGTTAGGATGTTGATGTTGGAGTTATCACCAAAGTCCTGTATCCTTGATACCGACTTAATCTCGAAGAGGTACCTCTTATGTGTAAGAGATCTGTGGGGATAAAGCTTTGTCTGTTTGAGGATGTGTATAACATATTCCATCATCGATCCTCCTTGATGATGTTGACCTTTCCTAGTTTATATTGCCAGGATATGTCAACATTCTGTTGGATTTACTGCCAACAGCAGATGCTGTCAGGATTGTCTAACCTTCGTTGATTTGTACTTCAACGACGTGTGAATCAACGGATGAAAACCATGTAGGGTAGATTGTCAAGGCTACTTGACCTTCACTGACGTGTGAACCAATGGCTGATTCTCTGTAAGTATATTGTCAAGGTTGCTTGACCTTCGCTGACGTGTGAATCAATGGAACATTGTGTTGTAACCCCCGTCGGGGATCCATTGGGGACTTATGAATACCAACGTACTCAATTATCGAACAGCTTTCGATGCCTCGATGGGTTTACTTGCCATCGGCTAAAATAATGTCATGGTTGCTTGACCTTCGTTGATGTGTGTGTCAACGGATGAACATGCATTGTAACCCTCACTGGGGTTCCACGTTGTAACCCCCGTCGGGGATCCACATTGTAACCCCCGTCGGGGATCCACGTTGTAACCCCCATCGGGGATCACATTGATCTTTAGGGTAATGACCCATAATTGGCGGCATTGGACCTGTATCACAGTCACCCGTCACTGATATCCCATTGTTGGTGGTTGACGACTTTATATTATCAGAGGGTCCTTGCACTCAAGAGATATTCCAGCGTTGGTGGTTCCCTCGTACTATTGGAACCCAGTCCCGCGCCACTCAGTTCATGGGGGATATGGTTCCAAGATCTGCGATGATGACGGATTAGATAGCCTGTGTCCGAGATCCAACTCATGTGACACAGATTGACAGTTTGACCCGGCGACTAGAGCAGGCACATTTCGTTATCCGGTATTTGGGCAGAGATCCGGTAGAGGCAGATTCGTTTGATCCTTCCAGCTCAGGAGCTGGCCCCTCAGACAACCCATTCGATTTTAATGGCGCATATCCTTCTCTATATAGGCCTGACATCCCTATTGACAGAGATCCAGTGACTTAGGAGGAGTTACATCAGGTGGACAAGATTGATGATGTAGACATTGACACCATTGTCTTCTTCTGATGTGTATTCTCCTTATATCTTTTGATAGGCCTCTGTTAGCTATTGGATGGTTGTGCCACATTCTCGCTATATCTTTTGATAGGCCTCTGTTAGTAGTAGAGCGTTTGTACCCCATTTCCCTGTATTTGTAGCTGTATAGAGATGATGTATTAAATTTTGATATACTTAGGAATGTATGCACAGTTTTTCATTCCATATATCATATTGCCATCTATTATCTACAATGCATGTATCATGTTATGCATATGTATGTATGTCCAGAGATATTCATCATTGACCCCTGGATGGTCTTATGACACGGCCCGTACATATGTCTTCTTCGACAGTTAGTCGTATTGATCATATCCCACCATCATTGGTGGCATCGGGTATGCGATTGTGGTATGATATCATGTCACCATCAGACAGGGTGACCGTAGATCATTTGTTGCAGCATACTATGACCCTGTTGATGTTTCAGGTTCCCACAGGATTTTTGGATTGCATGCTAGAGCATTGGGTATCGGAGAGGCAGGTTTTCTGATTTGGGACCCAGGAGCTGACTCCCACTTTAGAGGAGTATGCACGGTTGACGATGTTGTTGCTAGTCAGAACTTGTGTGCATATGGCTTTAGGAGAGTGGTGCAGGATGAGCTTACATCGAGCCACGTTATATCCCAACGTTTTCTGTTTGACAAATTTGACTCTGAGGATAGTTAAACACGACATTCCAGGGATTTAACCACATCGGAGGATCATCGGTATCTAGCCAGAGTGGATGTACTGATATTGTGCGTACTATCGTATGTCTATATGCCACGGTAAATGGATGAGATAGACGTTGGAGTCATCATGGCAGTGAGAGCTCTCAGGGAGGTCGTACCATTATACCGATGATTATAGCAGAGACTCTGAGGTCAGCCACATACTGCTGCACTTATCTGACAGGAGTGTTCACGGGCAGCTCGGTCATGCTATATGTGTGGTTTATGTTACACTTGAGACCGATTGGCACCTTTAGACGGCATGGGTATTGTTTCACCCATGATATAGCCATGTCATACTCCTTTCAGCCATCGGAGTGTAAAGATGACATTTCTTGGTCGATGTTCTTGGCGGATATCAGGGATCCGTTTAGCATATTGTAGTGCTCGGAGCTTAGCTCACCTTACAGCTTTATTACTCACGCTCCGAGCATGGACTATCTCCCTCTGGCTGGCTTGAGGGGCCTGACTACCTACCACCTGATGGCCATGATGTCGCAGTTTGACTAGTTTTAGGACTATCATCCTTTCGAGGGGGCATCGGGTCAGCGTTCCGCTTCTCGTTATCTTTCATCAGAGGACCGATCCCATGTGTATGCTTGTTAGGATCAGTGTGAGATAGCTACTTTTTCTATGAGCCATTCGGGTTATTCTGCAGAGTATTCCGCATGGATGGATACAGAGATTGCATCAGCTATGGTAGTATCCGTATTACCGAGTAGTGATTCAGACGATGTAGAGCCTATGGAGGATATTGATTCCTACATCGAGGAGGAGACAGCTGATGGTTTGCCAGCATTTCCTTTAGATTTTCCTAGTACCAGTACTGTCGTGATACAACATTCGGCACAATACTTTGAGCAGAGTCTCCATCTGATGACCTTCGAGAGAGACCAAGCTAGAGACTTGATGTTGACTGCCCTTGATGGGAGAGACGCAGCTCTATTAGAGAGAGATGAGGCATTAGCTAGCAGAGATGCCGCTGTTGTTGAGTGGGATGAGGCTAGATCAGCCAGAGATGCAGTGATAGTTGAGCGGGATATTGCCATATCTGCTCGGGATATATCCATTATAGATTGTACTGCAGTGAGGTCCCTTACCACTGGCATGATCGCAGAGATGAGTGCTTACATTGATGAGCATATGGTCACCATGCAGATGGCTGTAGATCTGTTGGGTCGTGTGGATACTCTCGTACAAGAGACCACAACTTTGTCTCCTTCTTCTAAGAGGGATGCCATGTTGGGCTTGTTAGCTCGCATATATCCGGACTTGTAGATGAGTTTGTATTCTCCTGCACAGACTAGCTTAGCCATTTTGTCATGTACAGTTTACATTGTGTATATCAAACAACATTATATATATGGCAGGGAAATATATTTTTGATCACTTCCCTTTTAGATATGTTTTGCTACTTGCTTAATATTTTGTATGCTGCTTTAGGGTTTGCGATCTTGATGTATTCTGAATTCCTCCTTGAGGGATGGACATTGAGATGTCTCTGGACAGTTCAGAACGGATCATTGATATGTATGTATCCCTACCATCTTTGTTGTCTTGAGACTGGTTTCTGCATGGAATTATGGAGAAGAGTTTGGCTTTCCTCTTTGAGATTGACCGCACCACAGATGGTCGCCAGTACTTCTATTTAGGAGAAGATTAGTTAATTCCATCTCTTATGGATTGGTGTTTCTCTTCAAGGTATGAGCGCAGCTTAGATGGTTGCCGAATCTCCTATTTGGGAGGAGTTCAGGTAATTCCATCCCTTTGGTCTGAAGCCAATGAAATGTAGTGTATTAAAGTATGATCCCAGTACCAGTTGACAAGGGTTTGTGTTTTGGTAGGGGGATGAGACCGAACCATAAATGGCTGCCTACGTACTCCTATTGAAGAGGATATCAGGTCTGCGTAGTTCTTACCTGGTGTAAGAGGTTCAACGCTGTATGTGACAGTAATGGCGTAGGATTTTTTTTGTTTTTGTAAGGAGAAAAGGGTAGAAATATTTTTGTTGTTTTTGCTTTATTGTTACCAGGTCATATGAAATGGTTGCCTATGTACTCCTATTGAAGAAGAGATCAGGTCGGCGTAGTTCGACCCTCAGGGCGAGTGGAAAATTGTAATCCCATGTTCAGGTCAGATTGCAGGGAGGAGAAAGTTTAATCCTAGGTTGAGGATAAACTGCAGGTACGACCTAACTGCAGATTGCGTACCAAACTGCAAACGCGAGAGGTTCAATCCGTAGTGGGATGACCTAAGTTGTAGGAACACAGAGAAGCCAGGCTGCTAGCTTGAAAAATATGTTTCCCTGAGGGGAAGAGGGTGGAAAAGTTTTATATGTGGTAAAGGGTTAAAGAACCGGAATGACTGTTGATCTGATGATCCAACACCAGGATGTTTGCTTGATGATAACTTCAGACATAGTACCATTTTACGACGTCTGAGTTGATGAGTTGTGGAAATTCATCGCCGTCCATTTCTTGCAATCTAAGAGCGCCTCCTGTCAATACATCCTTGACAACAAATGGGCCTTCCCAGTTAGGAGCGAATTTTCCCTTAGATTGATCTTGGTTGTCAAGGATCTTCTTCAAAACCAAGTCATGTTGTCTAAACTGTAAAGTCCCCGAACCCGGATACTTGAAACCCGAACTCGGTACTTCACGATACCATTTCTATGAGCGGAATACTACTAATAATAATAACAATAATATAAAACTTAAACTTAAATTTATAAATACATCAGAGTCTTTCTCCCAGTTACGTAACCTTTATACATTCATTACATGTCATAACATTTATAAATATATATATCATAGTCTTCATAATCTAAAACTATTACAAACAGTACCAAAAATCTTATTTGGTTAGTTTTCCCTTTCCCTTATTTCGGCATGAGCCTTCTGGTACTTCACACTTAGTTGAAAAACATTTAAATAAGCAAGGATGAGCATTTGAGTGCCCAGCAAGTATTATATATATATATATATATATATATATATATATATATATATAGGCTGAAAGAATTTAAATGTTTTCTTTATAATATTCTTCTACAACTAGTCAGTAGTTGTGAAGTAATCTGTACCAATAATAATAACATAACAACCCTCTTTCAAATTTTTGAAACTACGTATTGACTATACATGGGGTTTCTGTGACATACTATGAACATTGTTTTCATTTTCGAAAAGGTTTGAACAGAAATTCATCTGTAAACCGTCATGACTTACGGGCACAGAGGGTGATCAGCCCCGTTGTACCCTGTATTGATCAATACTACATGTATAAGAACGATGTTATCGTTCGCTCTGTCCACCTTGGGCGCATAAAAATTTTCCCATTATCGGGATGTTCATACCTGTCGGGTTTTCATAACAAAGGTCTTATCTTATTCAACAATTATCTATAGTTCAACATATATGTATATCAAAGGTGTATCAACATGCGATTAAATACAATGATTATCCAAGTGGGGACACTTGTATAATCATTTCTAGAAATTAACGAACAGAATATATATTCAAATTATCATATACTAACATGTTGATAATCAAAGGGTGTATATAATATAGATTTAACAATCTGTACAAAATAATAATTCTGAACTTCTCACTTCTGACCATTGCATAAAGAAAATGCAAAGTTAGGATACTTGCCTGATGCGCTGCTTACACTTTGCAACTTAGTTTTATCTTTTATGAAATCACCTAACATTAATCAGATTATTTTACTGATTAGTATAACATATCGTACACATAACACTACATATTGCAGTCAGCACATTTCCTATTCACATTATCACACATGTTCAACAATCGTTGATTCATAATCAAACATCAATACCTTCCTAATCACATTGTCATACCACCTTAATAACCATTGAATCACAAATAAACAATTAACTAACCAATTTATCTAAATCCAGACCAATTTCTGATCTATGTCGGTCTACCGACAGCTTTATCGTTTAAATATCGAGTCTAAGACTCTAATCCGAAGTTCATTATCCATTTGGATAACTTAAACATCAGTCGCACTATTTTTCATAGTCTTATAATAATTATTAAATAATTATTATTATTTATCATAATTTTGAAATATCAGAATCATTATTAAATGATTTAAATATCAAACAATTCTATTATCATTAATATTTAATTAATATTAAATAATTAATGAATCTATTGCCAAAATATTAAAGTTATATATAATAACTCAAAATATTTTTAAAGTATTTATAATACCCTTAAATGATTTTTAAAACATTTAAAATCATTATTAAATAATTACCATTAATATTTAAATATTAATGAACTATTTATCCAAATATTAAAAGTCATAATTATAACTTAAAATATTTTTAAATCATTAATATCCTTTTTAAATGATTTTTAAATAATTAAAATTATTTGTAAACTATTTATTTAATATAATTATTAAATAAATTTAATATCATTAATCATTAAATATCATTAAATTATTAATGAAATATCCTTTAAATATTAAAAGTTATATTTTATAACTTAAAATATCTTTAAACACTTTGTTTTTTATTTAAAATGATTATTATAATAATAAAATCATTTTCAAACTAAATTATTTAATATAATTATTAAATAACTTTATTATCATTAATCATAATTAATTAATGAAATTTACCTTTAAATATTAAAAGTTATATTTTATAACTTAAAATATTTTTAAATACCTTATTATTATTTAAAATGATTTTTGATATAATAAAATCATTTTTAATTTATTTATTTAATTCATTTAATAAATAACTTAATTATCATTAATATTACTTTATTAATGAAAATTATCAAATAATATTAAAAGTTATCAAAATAACTCAAAAAATATTTTCTAACACAATAATATAATTTTTCATGAATTAAAATCATTTTTAAATAATTTATTTAATATTATAATTAAATAAATTAATTACTTTTAATATTCCAAAAATATTAAATATTTATGAAATACATCTAAAATAATTAAAAACTAATTTTCAGAATTTAAAATAATTTTTTATAATTTATTGTGTATTTTTAATAATTAAAAACTATTTTTTTCTATTTTTAATTTATTTTCCGGAAATTATAAATAAATCTGTCGCTAAAGGCCTATAGCGACACTTGTCTGTCGCTATAGGTGTTCTTGAGGGCTTGCCCAGAATTTTCCGGCAGGGCTAGGTTGCTGGTTTGACCATGATTTAATCTGTGATCCTTACGTTTTTATGGCTTGCTAAGACTCTTAGATTGTAGTACTTTTGCAGTACTACAACATGAAACCAAAGTCATGGCCAAACAACAACAGAATAGCAAGATCTAAGCTTCCAAAAGTTCTGACAGACGTGTTCTTCATTTTCTGGGTTACCCAGAAAATGAAGAACAGTCTGGGTACCTCCTTTGACATTTTATAACTTGGTGATCGTGTAACTTTTATGCGATCTATAAATTACAAGTTGTAGATAACATGTATTACTACAACTATAAAGAAAAATAACACAAAAACATCATATAATGAGCAAGATCTGTCCGGTCAAAGTAGGACACGGACACTGTTTTACGTTTTCTGGGTTCGCAGTTTTAGCAGATCGGTCAACGACTTTTGACCGTGAATAACTTGCAATCTATAACAGATATGATCTTTATTCCTTTTGTATATTAAAGATAACCTTACAGACTACATACTACAACTTAAAAACAACATAAATCATAAACAACCCGAGAGTTATAGGGCCTGACATTTGACTGAAAATCACCAAAAAAAATTTCCAGATTTTTAGAAAAACGTGAATCTGATCATTTAGATGTTATGGGTCTAGTTTCTAACAACCCAGATCATGATTATACACTAGATTCAACATATTACAACAACAAAAACCAACATCTAACAACAAAATTTGGACAGAATTTAAATTAGGGTTTTATACCTTCTTGATCGATTTCTTGATCTGGGGTTTCTGATTCGTTAGGGATGGACGTGGGGCTTGTTTTTGTGACTGAATTGCTGGATATTTTCGTGGATTTTAGAGAGAGAGGGTCTAGGATGAGTGTAGTGAAAATTTGAGCAACCAAAATAATATTTTCTCTCTCTCAATCCTTAAATAGGCTATCATGGTGCATGAATGAGTTGATTTGCTGGCTTGTTGCTGGAGTTTTGGTGCATGTGGGGTTGTTGGATTAGGTGAACAACCTCCCCTAATTGTCAAAACCTAAAAGCTAGCTTCTTAAATGCCTAAAATGGGCATTTTTGCCATTTCCCTTTTGTTCTAGAAAATTGTCTTAGGTTTAGGGTTTAGATATTTTAGTGTTTAGGGTTTAACATTTAACCCTTAAAGATTTAGCAACTAGGATTTCAAAAATTTCCAATTTTAGGATTTAGCAATTAGGGTTTATTACAAAAATAATAACTAAATTTTAATTTCTAATATTTTGAAAAATTAACTTTGTTAATTAAAATAAGTTTGTAATTATCTAACACATGGGCATTAGGGTTTAAAACCCTTAATCACAATTAACTTTGCTAATAAAGCAATTAGGGTTTATTCTTTTGGTAATTAGGGTTACCAAATTACTATTAGGGTTCCAATTACTAAATTAGGGTTTAATAATTTAGGGTTGCTAAAATTAAATAATTGTAATCGTAATACTTATGAATTAATCACATTAATACAATAACCAACAATCTCAAACTCTAATTTCAAATTAGAGTTACTAATTATAACAAATTAGGGTTTCCAGAATTTTAATTAGGGTTTACCTAATTAATACATTAATACACGACATAATTAATATTATACACTTATAAAACAATCTCACACTCTAATTTGGATTTTAAATTAGGGTTTAACATTATTACTAGGGTTTGGTCAAAAATACAACGTAATTGACCAACCATTTCCAATACGGACATATCGTACATATACATAGCACTGAAAAATCAAAATATAATTAATATTATATTATTATTCTAATACCTTGACAATAATCCAAAATTAGGATTTGGATTCCATATCTGATTATTCTTTCATATTTAACCTTGATAATTAAGGTAAAATATTTAACTTAATAATCTGTACAAAAAATTTGTATAATAAAATAATTATTATATTTATTCTAAAAATCACTTCATATATTATTTAAATAATATATGATTATATATTCATGGAAAATAATTAATAAAAACATTTCTATCTTAAAATTAATTATTATAAGAATATATTTTATAATAATCAATAATTCTAAAATAAATTAACTTGTAAATACTCATGTAATAAATATATTTTTATTTATCACATAAATACATATACACATAATCTTGTACAAATCTTCATCCTAAAAAAAATTTTATATGCAAAATTTATGATTTATTTATATAGAAAATATCGGGTTGTCACATAAACTGTCGTAGCCAGACTTTTTCATTGTAGGATCCGGCGATCCCTTGTTGATATAACTGACCATAGAAGATAGCCGCGGTTCGCCTTTCGTCTATTAGAGACAATTGGTGATACCTGTCTTGTACCCATTGGTCTTCCTCCAGCTGAGCATCTATCAACACTCTAAGGGATTCTATTTCAACTTATACGGGGAGCACTGCTTCCATCCCATAGGTTAATACATAGGGGGTTTCCCCAGTGGAAGTTCGCATTGATGTTCTGTAGGCTAACAGAGTAAGAAGAAATAAGTCAGGCCATTCTTTGTGATTGGCGGACATCTTTTGCATGATCTTCTTGATGTTTTTGTTAGCCGCTTCAATAGCACCATTCATCTTCGGACGATAGATGACAGAGTTGAGATGTTTGATGTGGAATTTACTGCATAATTCCTCCATCATTTTGTTGTTGAGGTTCTTAGCATTGTCTGACACAATCAACTCTGGTTGTCCATATCGACAAATAACATTGTTTATGATGAAAGCAATGATAACTTCTTTGGTAACCTTGGGAAGGAGGCTGCTTCTACCCACTTGGTGAAGTAGTCGATCATGGTGAAGATAAATCGATGTCTATTACTGGCTTTAGGCTCAATGGGCCCGATAACGTCCATTCCCCACATTGAGACGGGCCAAGGTGAACTCATATTGTGGAGTTCCCGTGGAGGGGCGTGGATAGCATTCCCATGAATCTGGCACTGATAGCATCTCCTGACGTGATCATTGCAACCAGCTTTGAGAGATAGCCAATAATGTCCTGTCCTGAGGACTTTCTTGATAAGGAGGGGACCACTCATGTGGGGGCCACAGACTCCACCATGGATTTTATCCATAAGCCTTTGGGCTTGATCTTTTTCTAAACATCTGAGGAGACCTAGTCCTGCATCTCTTTTGTAGAGCGCATCTCCACTCAGGTATAATTTCATAGCGAGTCGATGGATCCGCCTTTTCTCAGTCGGGCTCGCCTCAGTGGGTGTAGATCCATCTCGTAGGTATTCCTTGATATGTTGATACCAAGGATGCTGGATGGGAGGTAGCTCATCCGATACTTCTCCAACATAATTCCCATAGGCTGGGGCCTTGTGTAGGAAAATTGTGACGCTTGGCAAGTGCCCTTTGTCAGATATACGAATTAAGGAGGCCAAAGTTGCTACCGCGTCCGCAAAGTCATTCCTATTACGAGGAACATGTAGAAAGGAGATTTCTTCGAACTCCAAAACCATCTATAAAACTTTCCGATGGTAAGGGAGTAAATGTAGTTCCTTGGTTTGATAGATTCTGGTAGATTGTTTGATTTTCAGCTCTAAATCCCCAAAGATATTTAACCGCCTGATGCCCATTGAACATGCAAGTTTTAGCCCCATGAGACAGCCTTCATACTCAGTTGTGTTGTTGGTGCTGACAAACTACAATTTGACGGCGATGGGATACTGCTCCCCCGTACCGGATATTAGAACTGCTTCAGCTCCAGAACCTTCCATATTAACATCTCCATCGAAATACATCTTCCATGCTTGGCGTGTATCGTACTGATGGTGTTGCTGAACTTTATTACTCCCTCATCGGGGAAGTACGTCTCCAAGGGTTTGAAATCCCCTAATGGTGCAACGACCAGTTGATCCGCGATTCCTTGACCTTTGATGGACTTTTGAATCACATATACGATGTCAAATTGTTGTAGGATCAACTGCCATCTGAACAGCCACCAATTTAACATGGGTTTATTGAACACATGGGTTTATCTGAACAGCCACCATGGAGGTAATGTTGTAATCTCATAGAAGCCCATGCTAAAGCACAACACGTCTTTTCGATCAGAGTGTACTTGTGTTCACTGCTGTTGAATCTTTTACTGAGATAATAGATAGCTCGTTCTTGGCCTCTATCGTCCTTTTGTCCCAGCATGCAGCCCATGGCGTTGTCATTTATGGACAGGTACATGAACAGGGGAACATCATCCCTAGGTGGTACCAAAATGGGAGCTTTGATTAGTTGTTCTTTAATTGTGAGGAAGGCATTTTAGCAATCATCATTCCATTTCATGGAGGAGTTCTTCCTTAACAGCTTGAGGATTGGCTCACAGGTTGTTGTGAGTTGAGAGATAAACCTGCTAATGAAGTGGATTCTTCCCAAAAATCCCCGTTTTCCTTCTCTATCTGAGGAATGGGCATTTCCGTAATGGCCTGGATTTTGGTAGGATCCAGCTCAATCCCTTTGTGGCTGACTAGAAATCCTAGCAACTTGCCTGATCTAACGCCAAAGGCGCACTTGGCTGGATTCAACTTCAAGTTGTACTTACGCAACCTATTGAATATCTTTCTGAGATGGTCTAAGTGGTTATCCTCCTTCTGGGATTTGACAATGATGTCATACACGTAGATCTCGATCTCTTTGTGTATTAAGTCATGGAAGAGAGCCATCATAGCTCGTTAGTAGGTGACTCCGGCATTGATGAGGCCGAATGACAACCGTCTATAGCAAAAGGTTCCCCAAAGCGTGATGAAAGCAGTTTTCTCACGATCTTCCTCAGCAACCATGATCTGATGATACCCCGCAAAGCAATCTGTGGCACCCCCAAAATAGGTATACATCACCTATTCTGAGTCGCCAAATACATGGTACAGAATACAAATACAACTTAATTATACAACTGTCGTGCAAAGTACTACAAAACATAAGCTGTGAGTTTTAATACAAATATTGTCGTCTAGACAATATACAAACTCAAATTCAATATTATTACATTTATTTTCCCACTATTTCACGGAATAGTGAGGACTACTAATGTTATCATCTGGTCCGTCACTCCGTTCCCCGACAGGTCTCTGCTACGTTCTCATTTCCTGAAGAGAACAATGAAAGTAAAAGGGTGAGCTCAACTAGCCCAGTAGGAAATATTATGACTAAGATAATGCAAAATATATTATCGTTAGCCTTCAACAGTGTTAAATTGATATAATATAACAACCATCAAGTTTAACTGCAGCGGAACAATCAATCCATTAAAAGAGTCAAGTAGAGAATAAAATATACTATCTTTTATGATTTAAAAGGTTTTTCATCACTTTTATCGCTGGAACTCAGCTTAATAAATAATCCACATCATCGAATTACCCCTGCACTACGGCCAAGGATATTCTTTAGTATCACGACAATAATTATCCATGCAGTACGGGCCAAGAATATTTGTGTATTCATTAATGGTCATGATCATGCCAACAACTGTCCATCAATGTACTACGGGTCAATGAGGACTTTTACTACATCATTTGTAATATTACGGTCATGATTACACCGAATAATCCCTGGTCATAATCATACCAAGTCCATCTATGTACTACAGGCCACAGATGACTTTCAAAAAATATAAACATGAGCATGATGACAATGATATAAGAATTCAATAAAACAAGTTCAAGAATTAATTTATACATGAACTAATAATGTCCAAATTGTCAACATGATACTGCTTTGTAGAGTAAAATTCAAAAATGCTCAGAAGAATATTTCCATGAAAAGATACTGGATGAAGCGCAAATATCAAGGATATTCCACTAATTTCATGGAGTATAGAAGTCAAAACTTTAACCAACTGAGTATAACAAGGAATGGAATAATAAAAGAAATCACCAGGCATGCAATAGACCGAACATGCAGGTTATTCCAACAGAATAATAAATAACGGAATTAGGTCCGGCGTAAAACACACAGACATGATATTCCAACAGAATAATAAAGACGGAACCAGGTCCGGGGTAGAATGCACAGATAAGATGTTCCAACAGAATGATAAATAATGGAACCAGGTCCGACGTAAACGTACAGACATGATGTTCCAACAGAATGATAAAGAATGGATTAATATAAGAATTTCACCAAGTATAGGGTAGCCCGCGTATATAGGTTATTCCAATAGAATAATAAAGAATGGAATAACAGAAGTTCTCTTCATGGATAAGAAAGAAATAATACTCCCTACCTTGGAAAAACTGGATACTGGAATAGTGAGGTAGCAGACTTCTCTTCTGCTTTCTCTCTATAATTTCTCTCTATAATAATCGCTCTAAAGCTTTTGTGAATTGGTGAGAAATGAAGGAAGAATGAGCTTCTATTTATAGGAAAATATAGTTTTGATAATTGCACATTTTGGGACTCAAAAAATTACAGTACAATACCTCTAACTTTTCTTTCATTTTTAATTTAGTTCTGCAAGTATTATCAAACTTGCACCACCTCCCCTAATAGTAAATAATGTGAATCAATAGTTCAATCATGTAAATCAATAGTATAATCATGTGAAAAATATTAATGACAATATAGTACCTCCATCTATACCTCTATTTTTAACTTAGTCATGCAAGTATTATCAATCTTGCACCAACTCCCCTAATAGTAAATAATGTGATTCAATAGTACACACATGTGAACAAATAATTATATAAGCATGTGAATTAGTATCAATTAATTGCTCATTTATCCGATAAATTACCTGATTTATCAATATAACCCCTAGACATCAATTATCATTGGAGTAGATGTCGATTTCCACTAACACTAATAATCCCAACACAATGGAACTATCAAAATTTATTTTTAATCAACACAACTTATTCATCATTAATATTATAACTCACAATATTTAATAATCAGGTCGTTCCCAGGAAAGAGGGGGCTTTTCGATAAGGATTTCTCCTTATTGGCGCGCAATTAGGTGAACAAACCTCTCCTTGACAGAACTTCTAGACATTGTCAATATTGCAAATAATAATATGAATAACTTTGTCGTCTTAATTATTGATTTAATAATATATTATATTATGCAAATGATACTGTGACAATAATTGAATCAATAATATGATAGATATGATGCAGTAATTACTGTAGCAATAATTGAGTATAACTGAGTGACTTCTCACGTAAGCATCAATAATCAATACCTGTGCTACTATGCAACCACGCGTATTACTGTACTTTTAACACTGGGTATTTCAACAGTTAACGGTAAAACTTCTGCCGTTTTTTTCATAAAGTATTTTTGTCATTTTCTCAATCCGATAATAATTCCGTTATGGGGGTCCACCAATGATTGTGCCATTGTACGAATATTCCCTGTTAAAACGAATATTCGCTGACCAATCGAATATTATATAACAACTTGCATACTTTTCAAAATTTATAAATATTACCCACAACTATAACATTATATCAAATCCACACCATAATATTCAAAAATATATTTCGAGAAAATTTAATCTTTATTCAAAAAGTTGGGGTCTTACAACCTCCCCTTCTTATGAAATTTCGTCCTCAAAATTAGGGTGCGTACCTGGTATATTGAAGAGGTAAGGATATCTTGATTTCATCTTATATTCTAACTCCCAGGTCATTTCTTCCACATCGTGGTTTCTCCACAAAACTTTGACTTGAGGTATAACCTTGGAGCGTAGAATATGATCCTTTTTATCCAAGATTTTAATAGGTAACTCTTCATACGTTAAATCTTCCTTTATCTCGTCTGGTTCTAATTCAATAATGTGGTTCGGGTCTTTCACATATTTACGTAACATAGATATGTGAAAAATGTTCTGAACATGAGACATACATGGCGGTAAAGCGAGTCTATACGCCACAGTTCCTACTCGATTGAGGATTAAAAATGGGCCAATGAATCGAGGGTTGAGCTTTCCTCTCTTTCTAAATCTCATAACTCCCTTTCATGGAGCAACACGTAATAACACATGATCTCCAATATCGAATTCCACGTCCTTTCGATGAAGATTAGCATAACTTTTTTGTTGATCTTGTGAGGTTTTTATACGTTGTCGGATCATTTGAATCTTTTTCGTAGTCATACGTACCAACTCCGGTCCCAACAATGTTGCTTCACCAACCTCATCCCAGCATATTGGAGAACGACACTTTCTTCCATACAACGCCTCAAATGGAGCCATGCCAATACTTTCTTGATAACTGTTGTTGTAGGAAAACTCCACCAATGGTAGGAACTTATCCCAACTTTCCTTGAAGTCAAGGACACAGAGTCTTAATAGATCTTAAAGAGTTTGAATGGTCCTCTCCGACTGTCCGTCCGTCTGAGGATGATATGCCGAGCTAACTCGTAAATCCGTGCCCATAGCTTTTTACAAACTAACCCAAAATCTTGAAGTGAATCTTGGGTCTCGATCAGAAACTATGGATACTGGCATACCATGCAGTCTTACAATCTTGTTTATGTACATACGAACAAGACGTTCAAGTGTATAAGTTTCTCGTATAGGTAAGAAATGAGCAGACTTGGTCAATCTATCAATAATGACCCAAATTGCATCTATGCCTTGAGAAACCTTGGGAAGACCAGTAACGAAATCCATGGTAATGTGTTCCCACTTCCATTCTGGAATTTCAAGTGGTTACAATGGACCTTTTGGTACTTGATGCTCTGCCTTGACTCGTTGACAAGTTAAACACCTTGAGATAAATTCTGCTATCTCTCTCTTCATATTGCTCCACCAAAATGTATGTCGAAGATCACGATACATTTTGGTACTCCCATGATGGATTGCAAACGGTGTATTGTACGCCTCCATCATGATTTTATACTTTAAATCAGGGTTGTTATGAACACAAAGTCTGGAGTTGACTTGAAGTATTCCTTCTTCATCGATTCTTGCTTCCGGCATAGCACCTTCTTGTACTTTCTTTCTCATACGCATCAACTCCAGGTCTGTAGCTTAAGCAGCTATAACTTTATCGATTAAAGTCAGTTCTACTCGTATATTCGTCATCATCACATGAGTCCCTGGAGTCTTTATCTCTAACTCCATCCTTTGCAAGTCATACAAAATGGGCCTTTGCGTTGACAATATTACACTCGTACCCGCATATAATCTTCTACTCAGCTTATCAACTACTAAGTTCGCTTTTCCAGGATGGTATTGAATAGTATGATCATAATCTTTCAACAGTTCGAGCCAACGTCGTTACCGCATATTGAGTTCCTTTTGAGTGAAGAAATATTTGAGGCTTTTATGATCCGTATAGATCTCCACTTTCTCCTCATACAGGTAATCCCTCCAAATCTTAAGCGCAAAAACGACAGCTACCAACTCTAGATCATGAGTAGGATAATTCCTCTCATATTCTTTGAGTTGCCATCTCTCTCTTCATATTGCTCCACCAAAATGTATGTCGAAGATCACGATACATTTTGGTACTCCCATGATGGATTGCAAACGGTGTGTTGTACGCCTCCATCATGATTTTATACTTTAAATCAAGGTTGTTAGGAACACAAAGTCTGGAGTTGACTTGAAGTATTCCTTCTTCATCGATTCTTGCTTCCGACATAGCACCTTCTTGTACTTTCTTTCTCATACGCATCAACTCCAGGTTTGTAGCTTAAGCAGCTATAACTTTATCGACTAAAGTCGGTTCTACTCGTATATTCACCATCATCACATGGGTCCCTGGAGTCTTTATCTCTAACTCCATCCTTTGCAAGTCATACAAAATGGGCCTTTGCGTTGACAATATTACACTCGTACCCGCATATAATCTTCTACTCAGCTTATCAACTACTACGTTCGCTTTTCCAGGATGGTATTGAATAGTATGATCATAATCTTTCAACAGTTCGAGCCAACATCGTTACCGCATGTTGAGTTCCTTTTGAGTGAAGAAATATTTGAGGCTTTTATGATCCGTATAGATCTCCACTTTCTCCTCATACAGGTAATCCCTCCAAATCTTAAGCGCAAAAACGACAGCTGCCAACTCTAGATCATGAGTAGGATAATTTCTCTCATATTCTTTGAGTTGCCGTGAGGCATAGGCTATGACTTTCCCATGTTACATGAGAACACATCCTAACCCTTTGCCCGAAGCATCATTGTAGATGACAAATCCCTCCGAGCCAGATGGTATTGTCAGAACAGGTGCTGAAATGAGTCTCATCTTGAGTTCTTGAAAACTCTTCTCACATTCCACGCTCCAACCAAATTTTATATCTTTTTGAGTCAGCTGAGTTAATGGAGTAGCGATTCGAGAAAACCTTTCTACGAATCTCCGATAATAACCAGCTAAGCCGAGAAAGCTACGTACTTCGGTCACTAATTTAGGTTGCTCCCAGCTTTGAATTGCTTCAATTTTTGTCGGGTCAACAGATATCCCATGATTTGATATCACGTGCCCAAGGAATGCAACTTCCTCAAGCCAGAACTCGCATTTCTTTAACTTGGCATATAGCTTGTTTTCACGAAGCTTTTGGAGTATCAGCCTCAAGTGTTGCTCATGATCTTCACGGCTTTTGGAATATATGAGGATGTCATCAATAAAGACGACCACAAAATGATCCAAATATTCCTTGAATACTCGGTTCATCATATCCATGAAGGCAGCAGGAGCATTAGTTAATCCAAAGGACATGACTAGGAATTCATAATGCTCGTACCGAGTTCTGAAAGCCGTCTTTGGAATGTCATTGGTTCTAATCTTCAATTGATGATATCCTGAACGAAGATCAATCTTTGAAAAGAATTTGGCACCTTACAACTGGTCAAACAGGTCATCAATACTTGGCAATGGGTACCTATTTTTTATGGTGACATGATTCAACTCCCGATAATCAATACAAAGTCGCATACTCCCATCTTTCTTCTTCACGAATAGAACAGGAGCACCCCAAGGAGACGTACTAGGACGAATGAAACCAATGTCTAACAATTCCTGCAACTGGGTCTTTAACTCCTGAAGTTCAATAGGAGCCATTCGATATGGGGCTTTGGAAATGGGTTTTGTACCGGGTTCAAGGTCGATACAAAATTCAATTTCACGCTCTGGGGGTAGGCCAAGAAGTTTTTCGGGGAATACGTCAGGAAATTTATTAACAACAGAAATATCATTCAAAACTGACGTATTTTTGTTTAGATCCGTGACATGAGCTAAGAAAGCTTGACATCCGTTTTTCAATAAACGAATAGCTTTATGGCTTGAAATGACATTGATTAATTTTAATGGTTTAGTTGTTTGAATTTGCATAATAGGTTGGTTAGGAATATGAAAACTAACAACCTTACGAAAACAATCAATTTTTGCATGATGAGTAGTTAACCAATCAATCCCTAGAATCACGTCAAATGCAAGTATTTTCAATGAAATAAGTTAGACAGGTAATGTGAGGGTACCAATTTGAACCAAACAAGACTTATAAACAGTGGATGTAATGAATGTTTCTCCCAACGGAGTTTCAACAGATAAGTCAAAGTCTAATTTCTCTGGAGTCAAATTTAATCGTTGAGCGCAAGTAGGAGAAATAAAAGAATGGGTAGAACCGGTATCAAATAAGGTATAGACTTCGCTAGAGTTTATGATAAGTTTACCCGTGATGACCTCGTTCAGGTTCCTTGCTTTCTGGGAGGTCACAACAAATGCTCTCCCTTGCACCACCGGCTTTGACTTTTCTGGGACGGCCTTTAGTGCCTCCATCCTAGCTGAACTTATCTTCGGTGAATGACAAAATCGGGCTAGGTGACCTTCTCTTCCACAATTATAACACGCTTTGGATGGCATCGCGCAGTTTGGACTGATATGTCCCTCCCCTCCGCATTTGAAGCATATGATAGATGGTCGTTCGCCTTCCTTAACCACGGTTGCTGGTGCTGATGTCTTTCCATCATTGTTAAATCTCTTTTTCTTGAAATATCCATTTTTACTGTCTTGGCCATGATTACCATCGAAGTTGTTACCATTTCTGGCATGTTGATTCCCTCCACGTTTGTTGTCACCGCTTCGATGATTGATACCACTGGTATTTTCATGTTGCCGGGTGCTTTCTCTTGGTTGCGTTGACTCGTTACCTCGCTCCAATAACTGAGCCCTATTTACAACATCTGAGTACAAATACAGTTTATGAGAAATAAGATATTGACGTATCTCCGGTTTCAAACCTCTTAAAAATATTCGTGTCATTCGGTCTTCATTATCGACCAAATGGGATACAAACCAAGATAACTCTGCAAATTTAGCCTCGTATTGCGACACAGTCATATTGTTTTGCTCTAACTTGATAAACTCCACCTCTTTCATGTGACGAATACTTTTGGGAAAGTATTTATCGTTAAATAACTCTTGGAACTTCTCCCAAGACATCTTGAGTGCGTCAGGCTGGGTACGTTTTATAGATTCCCACCAGTAATCTGCCTCTTCACGCAACATGAAGGTGGCGAAGGGAACCTTTTGCTTCTAGGAGCATCCCAAGACATCAAATATCTTTGTGATCTGTTTTATCCACGCTTTCGCCTTAAGTGGATTTGTCTCTCCAATAAACTTGGGTGGTCCCAGCTCCTTGAACTGTTTAGCAGTGACCGTTCGAGAGTTTCCAGTGTTTCCACCTGCATTTTGAACAGGAGCCGCTCTCGCCTGATATTGCATGAATTGCATAAAGCCTCTGAACATTCCATCATTCATCATTTGGTCAGTGTTGTTGTTTGCATGAGGATTGTCGCCTTCCTGATGCACATTGTCCTGGTTATTGATATGTGGAGACTCAACGGTCTCTTTGTGCCCCATTGCTATTCTCATTATTCTCGGATGCCATTTTCAAATACTGCCACAAAACAAGGGTTAATTGACATGTAACATATTATCTCTATACTCTGACCAACAAATTAAATACCAAAAAAATTAGGTAGGTCATACTAGCGAAGGAATTCCCCGTCTCTCCAATCCTAGTTCTAGTCTCATATCTTAGCCAGGGATCATACCCCTAAGCTTTGATACCAACTGTGACGCCCCCAAAAGAGGTATACATCACATATTATGAGTTGCCAAATACATGGTACAGAATACAAATACAACTTAATTATACAACTGTCGTGCAAAGTACGACAAAACATAAGTTATGAGTTTTAATACAAATATTGTCGTCTACACAATATACAAAATCAAATTCAATATTATTACATTTATTTTCCCACTATTTCACGGAATAATGAGGACTACTAATGCTATCATCTGGTCCGTCACTTCGTTCCCCGACTAGTCCCTGATATGTTCTCATTTCCTAAAGAGAACAATGAAAGTAAAAGGGTGAGCTCAACTAGCCCAGTAGGAAATATTACGACTATGATAATGCAAAATATATTATCGTTAGCCTTCAACAGTGTTAAACTGATATAATATAACAACCATTAAGTTTAACTGCAGTGAAACAAGCAATCCATTAAAAGAGTCAAGTAGAGAATAAAATCTACTATCTTTTATAATTTAAAAGGTTTTTCATCACTTTTATCGCTGGGACTCAGTTTAATAAATAATCCACATCATCGAATCACCTCTGCACTACGACCAAGGATATTCTTTAGTATCACGACCACAATTATCCATGTACTACGGGCGAAGAATATTTGTGTATTCATTAATGGTCATGATCATGCCAAAAACTGTCCATCAATGCACTACGGGCCAATGAGGACTTTTACCACATCATTTGTAACATTACGGTCATGATTACACCGAATAATCCCTGGTCATAATCATACCAAGTCCATCTATGCACTACATGCCACAGATGACTTTCAAAAAATATAAACATGAAGATGATGACAATGATATAAGAATTCAATAAAACAAGTTCAAGAATTAATTTATACAGGAACTAATAATGTCCAAATTGTCAACATGATACTGCTTTAAAGAGTAAAATTCAAGAATGCTCAGAAGAATATTTCCATGAAAAGGTACTGACTGAAGTGCAAATATCAAGGATATTCCACTAATTTCATTGAGTATAGAAGTCAAAACTTTAACCAACTGAGTATAAAAATGAATGGAATAACAAAAGAAATCACCAGGCATGCAATAGACCGCACATGCAGGTTATTCCAACAGAATAATAAATAATGGAATCAGGTCTGGCGTAAAACGCACAGACAGGATATTCCAACAGAATAATAAAGACGGAACCAGGTCCGGCGTAGAACACACAGACAGGATGTTCCAACAGAATGATAAATAATGGAACCAGGTCCGGCGTAAACGCACAGACAGAATGATAAAGAATGGAATAAAAGAAGAATTTCACCAAGTATAGGGTAGCCCGCGTATACAGGTTATTCCAATAGAATAATAAAGAATGGAATAATAGAAGTTCTCATCATGGATAAGAAAGAAATAATACTTCCTAGCTTGGAAAAACTGGATACTGGAATAGTGAGGTAGCAGACTTCTCTTCTTCTTTCTCTCTATAATTTCTCTCTATAATAATCGCTCTAAAGCTTTTGTGAATTGGTGAGAAATGAAGGAAGAATGAGCTTCTATTTATAGGAAAATATAGTTTTGATAATTGCACGTTTTGGGGCTCGAAAAATTATAGTATAATACCTCCAACTTTTTTTTCATTTTTAATTTAGTCCTGCAAGTATTATCAAACTTGCACCACCTCCCCAAATAGTAAATAATGTCAATCAATAGTTCAATCATGTGAATCAATAGTATAATCATGTGAAAAATATGAATTACAGTATAGTACCTCTATCTATACCTCCATTTTTAACTTAGTCATGCAAGTATTATCAATCTTGCACCAACTCCCCTAATAGTAAATAATGTCATTCAATAGTACACACATGTGAACAAATAATTATATAAGCATGTGAATTAGTAGTAATTAATTGCTCATTTATCCGATAAATTACCCGATTTATCAATATAACCCCTAGACATCAATTATCATTGGAGTAGATGTCGATTTCCACTAACACTAATAATCCCAACACAATGGAACTATCAAAATTCATTTATAATCAACACAACTTATTCATCATTAATATTATAACTCACAATATTTAACAACCAGGTCGATCCCAGGAAAGAGGGGGCTTTCCGATAAGGATTTCTCCTTATTGGCGCGCAATTAGGTGACCAAACCTCTCCTTGACAGAACTTCTAGACATTGTCAATATTATAAACAATAATATGAATAACTTTGTCGTCTCAATTATTGATTTAATAATATAATAAATTATTAAAATGATACTGTGACAATAATTGAATCAATAATATGAGAGATATGATGCAGCAATAATTGAGTATAACTGAGTGACTTCTCACGTAAGCATCAATAATCAATACCGTGAGCTACTATGCAACCACGCGTATTACTGTACTTTTAACACCGGGTGTTTCAACAGTTAACAGTAAAACTTCTGCCGTTATTTTCATAAAGTATTTTTGTTGTTTTCTCAATCCGACAATAATTCTGTTGTGGGGGTCCACCAATGATTGTGTCGTTGTACCAATATTCCCTGTTAAAAGGAATTTTCCCCGACCAATCGAATATTATATAACAACTTGCGTACTTTGCAAAATTTGTAAATATTACCCACAACTATAACATTATATCAAATCTACACCATAATATTCAAAAATATATTTCGAGAAAATTTAATCTTTATTCAAAAAGTTGGGGTCTTACACAATCAGTAAAGGAGTACATGCAATATTGCACAGTATTATCGATAAGAATGTGGATAAATGGCACGGAAAAGCTATCTTTAAGGCAAGCTTTGTTCAAGTCCCGATAATCCACGCAGACTCGCACCTTTCCTCCAGGTTTAGGCACGTGAACAATGTTGGATATCCACTCAGGATATGTGGACACCATGATGATGCCAGCTTGAAACTGTTTCACAATTTCTTCTTTCACTTTCAAACTCCACTCAGGTTTCAATCTCCTGAACTTTTGCTTGACTGGCTTAAATCCCTCTTTAATGGGAAAGCGATGAAGAACAATGTCAGTGGACAAGCCCACCATGTCTTCGTGAGACCATGCAAACACATCCTAGAATTGGGTAAGTAGCGTAACCATGTCATTCCGCTGGTTTGGGGTAAAGTTTGAACCAATCTGGATTAACTTAGGGCTTTCTAATGTTCCGAGATTGAAGGAAATGGTTTGGTCAAGGTTGGGTTTAGGTTTATCTTTGACCCATTCTTGAATTTCTGGAGGCACCTCAATGTCCTCATGTACTTCCATCAAGGCTTAATTCATCTCTACATCAAAGGTACAATCCTTGTGGAGAAGAGGCACCATGTCAGCAAGTATAGGCACATCTAAATTCAGGGTCCTGAAACAAAATATGCTTTCACTTAGTATATATGAAACGTTCTGATCATACACAGTTTTAGCATATACTTACAAAATAAACTGCTAATACTGTACAGAAAAGTAAGCAGTTATGATATCTACAGGGCAGATAGAGTTTTTTCCCGTTTTACCCTTGTCGACCAATATAAGGAGTGATGTTCCAATTGGCAAGGGCAAAGTCCGGGTGGACTGCAGTGATGGAGGGGCTGTCATCGTCCTCCTTCTCCTGAGTGATGGCCATTATGTCTGGGCAATCATCGTCTGGGGTATATTTGTTTGTATATTCATCATGAACAATGATGCGTATGCCCGACATCATTCGGATGGCGTCTTTCTTAATTATTTGTTTCTCTTCCTCCACTAAGGGATCTGGAACAAAGATTTCTTTCTCCTTCACCGGTACCGGATTGGGAAATAACATAGCCATGATATTGGCTGGAATCTTTACAGGAGGTTGTGCGGACTCAGAGTTTGAAGGCGAAGATAAACACCGCATACTTGAAGCGGAAGGAATTTGTTGATGCTAATAAGGATTCCTATGATTAGAACTGGCAGCATAGCCTAGTCCAGCTATTCCAGTTTGACTGATAACCTGGATGGGGTACTTGATACCATGGCGATCCTTACCCAGCCCTTGTCCCGGCTGATGACCCAATGACATCATTTCTTGAGTAGCCGACATTACCTCGACAGAAATCTTGGGTTCGGGAAATGGCGTTCCAATAGCATGGTATTGGGTATTGCTTACTTCCAAGGCATGAAAATTGACCGGTTCAACATCTGCATTGGCATTGATGAATGGCATGTCCCCGTGTTGAGGACACTCTGGCTCAGCGTTGACTGTGACTAGGCTATCGTTGATAATGTATTTCAACTGTTGATGAAGGGTGGAGGGGATTGCCCCTGCCATATGAATCCATGGTCGTCCCAAGAGCAGGTTGTATCCCGAATCTATCTTGAGTACGTGGAAAGATACATAGAATGTATGGGGACCAATTTCAATTGGCATTTCAATTACTCCGACCGAATTCCGACGGGCTCCATCAAAAGCTTTGATGACTTTATGGCTACTCCGGATTCGGTTGAGATTGATATTCATCTTCACCAAGGTAGTGTATGGACATATATTTAGAGATGATCCTCCATCTATCAAGACTTGAACTATCATGTATCCGGAGAAAAAGACCGCAATGTGCAACGGCTTGCAATGACCGGTCCCTTCGGGCGGTATATCATCATCAGTGAAGGATATCACATTGTTGTTGAAAATGTAATCAACTAAGTGTTGAAATTTTTCCGTATCAACTGATGTTGGTAGATAGGCTTCTTCCAAAACCTTCACCAAGATCTTTCGGTGATCCTCGGAAGTTAGGACCAAGTCCAAAATTGATATTTGGTGTGGAGCTTCTTTTAAACTTAAAACCACCTTGGCTTAGTTATGACCCATGGTGCAGAGGAATTTTTCAATCTTCTCCATGGGTATTTTTCCCTTTGATTTGATGGTAGACTTTATCACCCGTTGGGGAAGATACAGTGGATTTTCCTTTGATACTGTAGCAGTGATATGTGAGGTGGATTCTTCACCTTCTCCATAATTCCATGGCACTTTACGCAAGCTAACAATAGGATATTGTGCTTTGTATTGCAAGTTGATTGGCTCGGGAGCGGCCACTTTCAAAGGATTGTTGCTTCCCCTGAGTTGAATTGTTGGTATTGTGAGTGATTTGTTATTCCCATCAATCTCAGTGGATATGACTGCTACCAAACTCTTCCACTTAGTAGGACATGTATTCTGACTTGCACGTAGCACAGTATCATCATCTGCTAGTTGCAGGACACCACTGTCAATTAGATTTTGGATAAGGTGGCGGAGTGCCCAGTATTCTTCTATGCTGTGACCGCGAGAATGGGAGTGATATTGACATACTCCATCAGAATTGTACCGTCCTGAACAGGGATTGATTGGAGGTAGAATGGAAGTGATTCTTCCTTCATTGATTAGCATCTGAAGGATTTCCTCCATAGGTTGGCCCAGATATGTGAATTCCCTTTTGTTGGTAAAATCCCGACGGGCTTTAGCATTTGCTCTCTTTATCACTTTGTCTTCCAGCATTTCATTTTTTGAAGGTGACGAGAGTATATTTGTGACAAGAGGGAGGAGACTAGCATGCTCCTGGCTGACTAATTGGCGTGTCACTTGATGTTAAAAGGTCACCAGTTCTTCCAATTACTCAATTTACTTGCATAGAGTTTTCATCTTTCGTTCCATTGTGAACTGGAACTTGGCATAATCCCATTTATCAACACCATCTTTGAGGGTCTAGGAGGATTCACAATTGAAATTGGAACTTTGTCCGTTGCTCCAATTGATCATGTTGACCTCTTCTTTTTTGTGTTGAGGAAGAGGGTTGTCTTGAACGTGAGGCTGATCTGGTTTGGTGACCATGATCTCACCGTTGTCTATCAGGTCTTGGATCTTGTGTTTTATGGCCCAACAATTCTAAGTATCATGTCCAGGTGCCCCGGCTTGATAAGCACATTTTCGAGCAGCATTGAAACCCCGTCCATTAGGGCTGGCTGGTGGAAGAAGATGTGTAATTTTCTTCTGTGTTGTCAGAAGAGTGAGAATATTCTCGAGGGTGTCCCCTAAGGGTGTGAACACTCAAGGGCGTTTGACTTCTCCACCTTTTGGTATTGGAGGGTTCGAAGACTGTTCTTCAAAGGGATTGTAGTTTCTCCTTTGAATAGTCATATTCTGATTGCCTTTTTGACCCTGTAGTATTAGGGAAACATCTTCCTCTTTCTTTTTATGGACCCTTTGGGGGTTGTTTCCATAATTTCCGGATTGGATGTGATCAGTAACAGCTTTGAGGGCAGCTAGGTGTTGAATTTTTTCGGACTTCAATCTCATCTCAGCCATCTCCCCATGTTTGACCATTTTAGAAAATGGTTTGCCGAGACCGGCTAAAACTCTTTCATAGAAAGAAGCTTCTTGTATATCTATGAAAGTCATAACCATCTCTGATTCTATCATGGAAGGAATAACTTGGGCAGCCAGGCGTCTCCACCTTTGAGCATACTCTCTGAAAGACTCGTTAGACTGTTTCTTAATCTTGGTAGTTTGATACCGATCAGGAGCCATCTGAGACTAAAAGTTGTATTGAGTGAGGAAGGCGTGTGCTAACTCTTCCTAGCTATGGATCTTTGAGTTGTCTAATCTTGTGTACCACGAACGGGCTTCTCCAGTTAGACTTTTCTGGAATAGTTGCATTCTGAGCTTCTCATCCTCTGCATAAGATCCAAGTTCTCCAATGAACAACTTTAAATGTGTGTAAGGATCTCCTAATCCGTCATATTTTTTAAAGTCAAGAGTCTTAAACTTTTCTGGATAATGAACACCAAGGAAAATGCAAAGGTCAGCATATGAAACACTCCCGTGTGCTCCAATTCCTTTGATAGCACGAAGGGTCTCTTCCATTTGGAGGACTTTCTTTTTGATGTTGTCGATGTCTGGATCTCCTGTGAGATGGGTGGCATCATGAGTTTTGTTGGTCGTATCCAACTGCAGTTCATGTATTGTAATGACCTGGGCTCCCCCTTGTGTAGAGGATTCAGAATGTACGGGTATTTTTGGACCCTACGTAGACTGGTGCAGTTCTTTGAGTAGAACAGCCAAATCTGTAATTTGTTTGCTTAATCCGTCGAATTCTTTGCGAGAAACTGGATTAAGGTCAGTCTGGTCAGATGACGACATGATGGACTGCAAGCTTGCATCCTTTTTGGATTTTGACCGGGTAGTAAGTCCGATTGGTTCCCTTCGAAAGACTTGCATAGTTTAGTCTTTAGGGAATGTGTGTATAATAACATGTTATGTGATGTGTCCATTTTAGGAATTTTATCCTGCAAAACGGATGTCAGCTGTTTGTAGCATGTGAAATTGTATGTGTACACATTTCTTCATATTTCTCATTACATGGAGATAGATATGGAATGAAAGTACAAGTAATTGTGTTTACAAGTAATTAAAATGAGAAAGCATGAAGAGATTTTCCTCCGTTTTGGGTTTATCAGAGGGTGGCCTATCTTAGGTTACTCTCGCGGCTTTTTGGCATGAAGGTTCCCAAATCATCGCAATTTACTCAACGGAAAATTATTCCGGTCTTTCAACTGGAGCGAATTTGGGTGGTGCCTTTCTTGAGCCTCGCAGGAATTAGTCTTCCTACGAGTTCAGTAATCAAACACCGACGGGATAGCCTCCTGGTGGAAGGACCACACAATATACATTCACATACATTGCGTCTCACCGTATGGAAATGATGACATGTGCAAAGCACTAATATCACAACCAGATATGGTGCGAAGCACTAAATGCAATAAGTAAATGCATTCGTACATATTCATCATAAATGTAAATGCAACATCCACATACAAGCAGATAACAATTTTGAAAAGATTTGTAATAGCGACTTAAGTCCTCTTACTGGTATCCCCAGCAGAGTCGCCACCTGTCGACGTCAGGATTTTTAATTGTCCCTTTCCTTTACTTGTTCTTTGGTGTTCTCATTTTAGGTGAGATTTGTTTGAAAAAACAAGTGAAAAAGGTCCGACATGTATAATGTCGACGATGGACTGTTAAGAGTCGCCAGTTGGTTTTTTAAATGGTTGTACCAACACAACCGAGAAAAGGTTTGCACATTGACCCAGTGATGTGACACTACTAAACGGGTCGGTGAAACCGAGATTCATTAGGGTCCGGGGACTTGATTATGCGGAGGGAGGGTGTTAGGCACCCCCCGACATCCGTGTTACTGCGGTGACAACCTCTTTTCAAGAAACAATTATCTGAATATATGTGTGTGGGGGGGGGGTCAATGTGCTGTTTATTTGGAAGTGGTACGAGGCCTCGTTCGCACCTATATACACAGGGTTTGAATTTATGTAAAAATTCAATTTTTAGCAAGATATAGCAATGATGTTTTATAAAAAGATTTTTCAAACCCTGATGCTCAATAGTAATTGAGACCTTTTACACTTCTATTTTATTAAGTGTTCGGCTGGATTAATTTTATTTTCGAGATGCGAAGCATCTGTAAGAAAATAATGTACAAAAATAATGTCGATTTCCTCGTGGGTATGAAAACTATCTGAGAAAATTTAGACACCGCGGATTAATTTACAAGCTGCTTACTGCTGAAAATGTCCATCACGGGAACCAAATCTAGATCCAATAGGCTGAATCTGTGATCACATGATTCATAGGCGAACATGATACCGCAATTTGTATGAAAGCAGTAAGCAGGTATATATATATATATATAAAAGCTGTAAATTTATATATACAGACATGATCACCAACCACGAAGCACCTCCATGGGGGATCAGAAATGTAAATAAAACTGTAAAAGTTATCAACCGCCACGGATGAAACTCCAGGCGGGACGAAATGTAAATAAAGCTGTAAAGCTATCCACCACCACGGAGGAAATTCTAGGCGGGACAAAATATAAATAAAGTTGTACAAAGCAATCATCTGTCACGAAGTGAACTCCAGGCAGGACAAAACGTATAGAAAGCTGTAAAAGCGATCAACCACCACGCAGTAAACTCCATGTGGGACGAAAATATATATATATATATATATATATATATATATATATATATATATATATATATATAAGCGAGTAAACGCACCGGATGTAAAATCCAGGCTCATCGAACAGAGTCCGACACACAGTTCATATATATAAGTATATATATATATATATATATATATAAGAAAGTAAACGCTCCGGATGTAAAATCCAGGCTCAGCGAACAGAGTCCGACACCCAGTTCATATATATAAGTATATATATATATATATATATATATATATATATATATATATATATGGGAAGCTTCAAGAGCATAATTCTTAAATAACATAATTTTATCAAAACGACGTAGTTTTGTAAATACGCAGTGGCATTTTTATAAATACCATGCCACCGCATATTTACAAAAATGCCACCGCGTCCCTCCAAAACTACGTTGTTTTGATAAAATTATGCTATTTAAGGCATTATACTATTTAAGAATTATGCTCTTGAAGCTTTCCGTATATATATATATATATACATATATTAAAGCACTAAACGCTCCAGGCCAAAGTCTAAGCTCATCGAACAAAGTTCGACACAGTTCATATATATATATATATATATATATATATATATATATATATATATATATATATATATATATATATATATATATATATATATATATATATATATATATACGGTCCGGATCAAGGGCATACCCCTTATCTTACTCACCCGTGCTCACCCCCCTTTAGGCGACGGTTTCGGTCATACAACTGTCGTCTATACTTTTAGCGACGCTATATGTTATTCGTCGCTAAAAGTATAGACGACGGTTGTATGATCGAAACCGTCGCCTAAAGGAGGGTGAGCACGGGTGAGTAAGATAAGAGGTATACACTTGATCCTTGCTCTATATATATATAAGCAAATAAACGCTCCAGACCGAAGTCTAGGCTCAATCGAGGCATAACTCGATAATGTTAGTCCATATATATATATATATATATATATATATATATGTATATATATATATACATATATATATATATATATGTATATACAAACTGAAAATAAAACCACGGACCGAAGTTCGGGCAAACACACGCAACACGACTCTCAACGTGAAGAAGGGTGTGTGCACAGAAGAAGAGAAAGGCTTTAAAGTGTGTGAGAAGGCTTACAGTGGGCTACCAAATAAGGCTTCTATATCTTTAAAGTGGATGAAACTCGGCTCCCGTCGGTACAAAAGTAGTTATATGTGAGCTCACAATTGTTTAAAATGGGAAAGCACTTAGTATATTGCAAGTACGGAGCAAATTTGACAGGGCTTCCTCGCTCTTTCTCTTCTCAAAATGGCAACCCCAAGCCCTCTATTTATAGAGGAGGGAGCCGCAGATGTACCTGCGGCCAGCCGCAGGTGTACCTGAGGCTGCCCGGGTTGCCCCGGGTTTCTCAGGTCAGGTCGTCTCGTAGTACGTGCACGTAGGCACCGCAATGTCCGCTCAAACTTTCAAAATTGCAATCTGGGCATCCGACTAAGGTATATAGGACCTATTTCGGACCGCCATTGTCGAGAGTTGTATAATGGAATGGGATTAGAGTTTGTACGAAGTCATTGAAGATGGGACGATGCCCTCAGGTCTTCAAGCTTCAAATTCTATCAGTTACACCGCACAATAGTCACTCGGGATTGGTTTTCCTTGATTCTTGTGGGACATCGTTGTGTAGAGATGTGTGTATGAAATGTTGAGACGAAGTGATGTGGCTTTAGAGTGGTGAGATGATGCCTTGGCCCCTCACCGGAGTTATCGTCGGTTTAGGCTGATAAAGCAGACGTTGCTCAGGGTTATTGCTGAGATTGGACTACTGCAAGTGTTGAAGGTCCTCAGTGTCAACTCTGAGGTGTTCCTGTCCTCCCGGTGTTATCTCCGGGTTGGTACTGGGTGTCTCATTGTGAGCGCCGAGATTGAAGTTGGTTGCATTTGAAATAAACATTTTTGGGGTTATCGTCAGAACTGCATTCCTTGGGTTGATCACCAAGGTTGGTAGTTATTCCCATGAATGGGACTAAGACTGGATACCTCGGGGTAATCTCCGAGATTAATCAGTCTTCTCTGGTGTGTGTTCCGGTATTGGAGCTGCACGCCTCGGGGTTATCTTCGAGGTTGGATTTGTTACTCCCGGTGTGTGTTATGGGGTTGATGTCGAACTTCCGGTAGTATCCAGAATGGATATGAACTGTCTTCCAAGGTTCCCTCTTAAAAGACGAATCTGTCCTCCTGCAATATTAGTGACAGGTGTGCAGAAAAATTTTGAGTATCTATAACTGGTATTATTGATTTGCCGGCTGCTCTCTCTTGGTTGGGTTAACTCATTATCGCGCTCCAATAACTGAGCCCTATTTATAACATCTGAATATAAACATAGTTTGTGAGAAATTAGGTATTGTCGTATCTCAGGTTTCAAACCTCTTAGAAACATCCGCGTCATTCTCTCTTTATTATCAACCAAGTGGGACGCAAACCGGGACAACTCGGCAAACTTAGCTTCATACTTTGACACGGTCATATTATTGTGCTCCAGCTTGATAAAATCCACCTCCTTCGTGTGGCGAATACTTTCAGGAAAGTACTTGTCATTGAACAGTTCTTGGAACTTCTCCCAAGACATATTAAGTGCGGCAGGTTAGGTACGTTTTAAGGATTCCCACCAGTAATGTGCCTCTCCTCGCAACATGAAGGTGGCAAAGGGAACCTTTTGCTCCTCGAAGCATCCCAAGACATCAAATATTTTGGTGATCTTCTTTATCCACCCCTCCGCCTTAAGTGGTTTTGGCTCTCCCAAAAACTCCGGTGGTCCCAATTCCTTTAACTGCTTAGCGGTGACCATCCGTGAGTTTCCAGTGTTTCCACCTGCATTTTGGACAGGAGTCTCTCTTACCTGATGTTGCATAAATTGCAAAAAAAAACTCTGAACATTCTGTCGTTCAATATTTGGTCGGTGTTCTTGTTTACCTGAGGATTATTGCTTTCTTGATGCACATTATCCTGGGTATTGATCTGTGGTGACTCAACGGTCTCCTGTGCTCCATTGCTATTCTCAATATTCTCGGATGCCATTTTCAAACACTGCCACAAAACAAGGGTTAATTGACATGCCACATAGTATCCCTATATTATGACCGACCAATTAAATAACAATTAAACTTAGGTAGGTCATACTAGCGAAGAAATTACCCGTCTCTCCCCTCGTAGTTCTAGTCTCACATCTCTGCCAGGGATCATATCCCTAAGCTTCGATACCAACTGTGATGCCCCCAAAATAGGTATACATCACCCATCTTGAGTCGCCAAATACATGGTACAGAATTTAAATACAAACTTCTTTTATACAGTACGACAAAACGTTTTAACACGGATAATGTCTCGTAGAGAGTATCCAAACTCAAATAAAGTCCTTATTACAATTATTATCACACTATTTCACATAATAGTGAGGACTACTATAGCCAACTATCTGGACCGTCACTCCATTTCCCGACTCGTCCCAACTATATTCTCATTTCCTGAAGAGAACAATGAAATCAAAAGGGTGAGCTCAACTAGCCCAGTAAGAAATATTATGACTAAGATAATGCAGAATAAATTATCATTAGCCTTCAACAGTGTTAGACTGATAAAATATAATAAACACCAAGTTTAACTGCAGCGGAACAAGCAAACCATTAGAAGAGTTAAGTAGAGCATGATATCTACTATCTTCTATGATTTAAAAATTTATCATCAATTTTATTGTTGGGACTCAGCTAAATAAATAATCCACATCACTGAATTATCCATGCACTACGGGCCAAGGATATTCATTTTTATCACCAATGGTCATAATCATACTAACAACTGTCCATCAATGCACTACAGGCCAATGAGGACTTTTACCACATCATTTGTAATATTTCGGGTCATGATTACACCGAATGATCCCAATCAACAGTCCATCTATGCACTACGGCCTAAGATGACTTTCAGCATAATATAAGCATGAGGATGATGATAATGATATAAGAATTCATTAAATGAGAGCAATGATAAATTTTAAAGATTTATAATTTAATTTATCCATAATTCAATAATGTCCAAATTTTAACATGATACTGCTTTGTGGAGTAAAATTCAAGAATAATATTGTATCAAAAATAATTTGGACAGAAAAAAAATAATTTTTATCATGAATAGTACTTCGTGAATAGTACTCCGGCATGAAAAGATTAAACTTTAACAAGAATATTCAAAAAATATCATTGTGAAACGATACTAGATGAATTATAAATTTTAAAGATATTCTACTAATTTCAAGGAGTATAGAAGCAATACTTAACAACATGAGTGTAGAATTCAGAATCTGAAATGAAATAATATTACTTACATACTACAAAGTATGGAAGAAAATATTATTTCATACGAATATTGAACAAAAATAATATCCCTATATGAATATAAAAGAAATAATACACATTAGCTTAGTAGGAAATTGGCTACTGAAATAGTGTAGTAACAGAATACTCTTCTTCTTTCTCTCTGATTCTCTCTCTATAGAATTCTCTTGTGAGTCGTAGTGAATTGGTGGGAATGAAAGAAGAATTAAGCTTCTATTTATAGAAGATTTCTAGCTTAGCCCTTGCAATGTGAAAAGGCAAGTGGCTTGATGACTGGTGATGTGAAAAGAAAAGTGGTTTGACACCTGTAGTGTGAAACAACAAGTGGTTCGACGCCTGTAATGTGAAATAACAAGTGGTTCGACGCCTATAATGTGAAACGACAATTGGTTCGACCAGTGGCGGAGCCAGAGGATTTCAACAGGGGGTCCGGATTATGCATGTAATTTTTTTTTCGACGGCCTCTTAGTTCGTTGATTTTTTTTTCTATATTCCTAAATCATAAATAATTCAACATTCAACAAAATTATAATCCTAAATCACAAGTAATTCAACATTTCAATTAGTTACTCAAATTCAATTGAAATAAAAAAAATCAATTACAAATTGAAACACATTGTTGACTGTTGAACCGATAACGGTACTAGAACGACGGAGTCTCTCTTCGGAGTTCGGACCGTAAAGGCGGTAAATCCAACCTGTGAGTTCTCATATTCTGAAAATGTTGGATAATCACTTTATTATCAATGCGCCTAAAAATATCTCTCTCGACATATCACACCAAACAGTCAGTGAGAAAGTCATCTCCCATCTTGTTGCGCAAATTTGTCTTAACAATATTCATTGCAGAAAATACTCGTTCCACACTAACAGTCGCAACAGGCAAAACTAAAGCCAACTTGATAAGAAGATATACTAAATGAAAAGTAGTGTAATATCCCACCTCAACCATATTAGTTGCAAGTTCTCCGACATTTTCTAGTTTAGAAAATCTTGCATTTCCTCTCATTTCAGAAATCCACATCTTTAGTTGTTCTTTAAGTTCCATTCGATCATCCATTGAAAAGTCTTGTGGATATAGTTCTGCAAGTCGAACTAACTTTGAAAAGCTAAAATTGGAGAATGAATTCTTAGGATCAAGACATGTTATGCATAAGAGCAATTCCGTGTTCGTCTCAGTGAAACGATTATCCATCTCTTTACTAATACGATCAACAACCTAAAAAATAAAAAATAAAATTACTTCTATATTCAAAAACATAATTAGAAGTATAAATAGAGAAAAACAATTGAATACCTGCAAAATATCTCAACTCAAAAGTGGTGAAAGTATGTGTGTTTGCAACGAAGGCGACCTGGAACATTATCTTCTATATTAGGGATGCTAATATTATGTTCAGAACAAAAACAGTTCACATCTCCTAATAGATCATCTCATCCATTCTCCCTAAGATGTTGCAATTGTCTCTTGGTAGTAACAACCAAATTCATGGCCTCTACAATATTCTGATCTTTTTTTGCAAAAATTGTGACAAAATATTTGTCAACCCCAACACTACCTTCATCAAGTGAGCAATGAATACAAACTCATATGTTTCCATCTTATCGATCAAGCCCACAATAATGCCTTTACTTTTGGATTCCTGTCCATCTTTATATATATTCTGAAGAACTTCAACCACTGATGACCACATAGATAGAAGACGAACAATTGTTTTGTAGTGTGAACCCCAACGTGTAGCACCCGACCTAGCTAAACTAGTTTCTTGATTCAAACCTCTTCCTGTGGAAATATCACCCTTTTCTAAACGCTCCACCATATTTTCATGTTATTTTTTTCTTAGTTAATCCATTCTTTTGCAAGAAGCCCCAATCGTATTCGTTATCAAAGCCACATATTCAAAAAAGTTGCACACGAATTGGTTTACTTGAGCATTTGCCACAACAACTAACTGAATTTGGTGAGCAAAATAATGAACATATCTTGCACATGGATTTTCATTCAAAATTAGAGTTTTCAAACCATTTAGCTCACCCCGCATGTTAGAAGTCCCGTCATATCCTTGACCTCTAATTTGTGAGATTGATAATCCATATTTAGCAAAAAAAATTATGAATGGCATTTTTCAAAGAAAGTACGGTGGTGTCTTTAACATGAACAACTCCAACAAACCATTCTAAAACTTCTCCCTTGTTGTTTACATATCTTAAACCAATGGCCATTTGCTCTTTTACTGAACTATCTCGAGCCTCATCAATCAATAAAGTAAAGCATTTATCACCAATATCATCAATAATAGCTTTCGTTGTTTCTGATGCACAAGCACTAACAATTTGTTTTTGAATATCAGGAGAAGTAAGTTGATGGTTTGCAGGTGCATTCTCTTTAACTACTTTGCCAACTTCATCACAATGCAAGATATGCCAAGTAAGTATTTCAAGAAAATTACCTCTATTTAGCGAGTGTGTCGACTCATCATGCCCACGAAAAGCCAACCCGCATGTTAGAAGCAATCAAACAACATCCACACTTGCTGTCAACCGAGTGCGATAAGCGGCATTTATTACTTGTGTTCCAGAAGATATCTTTCGTGTCACACTTTGCCTTTGATCTTTGAAAGCAAAATATGAAATTCGGGCATTGTTGTGTGCACTTCCTTCACTTCCGATATGGTCCCCAAATTTCTCTGAAGCTTTCTTCCAATTTCGAAATCCTTTTTTTGTAAATACCTCATCTCCAACTTTTTTATTCCAAAAAAGATAACACCGAAAACAAAATGCGGCATCTTTAGAAATGCTATATTCCAACCATTCCCATTTCTTGAACCAATCAAATTGGAAAGCCCTCATTCTATCCCCTATTTTTATTTTCGGATAAACATTAGAAATTGGTTGACAAGGGCCCATTTGCACATATTTTCTTCTAACTTCATCTCTAATCTGAGGCTCGTACTCGTTGATGCATTTGCGCAATCTCGGATCACCAATAATATCATTAACATCCTCACATAACGGCTCAATCGGTTGTGGTTGCGATTGTGATTGTGATTGTGATTGTGATTGTGATTGTGATTGTGATTCTGGTTGTGGTTGTGAGTCTTGTGACGTAGTTGTTGTGAACGGCCTCTTAGTTCGTTGAAAATATTTTTCCATATTCCTAAATCACAAGTAATTCAACATTCAACAAAATCATAATTATAAATCATAAGCAATTCAACATTTCAATTAGTTCCTCAAATTCAATTGAAACAAAAAAAAAATCAATTACAAATTGAAACACAAAATTAGCAATTGAAACCCTAAATTCAAATAAGTGAAACCCACTTAGAAGTTAGAATGAATGCAACCAAATTTGGTAACAAAACCCACTTAAAATTAACGAAAATAGATCAATTTTGGTTTATAAATCAAAGAAAATCCCTATTTTTTTAGTCAAAAATTAAGGAACAAAAATCAAACAAAAAAATGTTGGAACCTAACCTTAGAAGTTGGAGTGATGGAGTCGATTGGCGTCTGGCGGCACCGCGGCAGGACAGTAGCAGGCGCCAGGCAGCAGCGACGCTTCAGTCTCTACTCTCCAGCAGGCAGCACCGCAGCAGCAAACAATTCCTCCGTGCTCCGTGGCTCTGATTCTGTTTATGTTTCAGTGTGGACTTGTGGTGGCAGTTTTGTTATTTGGTAATATCACATGTAAGACCCCAACTTATTATTAATAAAATTTAATTTCCTCTATTTATTATTTTGAAATAGTAAGGGTTGATTTGATTAATGTGGATAGTTATGGGTAAAATACGTAAATATTTCGAATAAGCAAGTGGTTATAAAATATTCATTATTATCAGGGAATATTCGTTTATTCGTGGAATATTCGTACTGTCGAGGAATATTCGTACGACGGTGCAGTCTTTTGTGGGCCCCATAACGGAAAGCGATTGGATAAAGAAAATGACAAATATAAGTTGTTTAAAAATAACGGCGTAGTTGTTACCGTTAATACTGTTAAAATACTCGGTGGTTAAAACACAGTAGCACACGGTATTGCACCAATTATTGATTTTTACGTAAGAACGCACTACTCAATAATGGTTACAGTAATTACTATTCAGTATTTTATTTTATTGATTTAATAATTGTTGCGTTGATATTTTATATTGCTGTTGTTTCAATAATTGTCATTACACAGTATTTTTCATTATCGAAGCAATAATTCATATTATCTGAATAATATTATTAGATAACATTATTGGCAATGTCTAGAAAGTTCTGTCTAAGGAGAGGTTTGGTCACCTAATTACGCGCTAGTAAGGAGAAATTCTTATTGGAAAGCCCCCTCTTTTCTGGGAACTGCCTTGGTTGTCAATATTGTGATTCTGTAATATTATTTGTGAATAATTAATTATTGATTCATATGATGAGGAAAATATTGATTTTATGTGGATATAGATGGAGAAATTTTTAATGTAACAATTGTTGAAAATTGAAATTTTATCTTTTTCTGATAAAATAATTCATTTAAATATATTATTATATTTTAATAATATAATAATAGTGATATCTTTACAATGAATGTGGAATATATGAGTATATGTGGAGGATGAGTATTTTTGTTACCAAAAATATTTAAAGCATATTTTATGTGTCGGTGGACCCCATTTCTTGACTGAAATTTGATTATAGCCTATAAAATCGCCCGTTTGTGGATTCCGGTCAATTTCTGTTTGGAATTTGGAAAAACTTTCTTCTGCAAAGTTGTAGAGAATTGAATTTTCTATAAAAAGTCGCGAGATTCAAATTTTCTAATAAAATGGCTATTTATTATGAATTATTGAAGTTTCGGAGTTCCAAAAAAATTGATTTTTGGAAGTTTAAAATATTTTAATTATGAAAAAAGTTTTTTTTTTGATTTAGGTGAGGTGTGGTGGCTGATTTGAATCAGATTAGGTGTGTGTGAGAATTTAATAAATATATATTATTAATTTATTAAATTTTCTACTTTGGTGTTCTAAGCAATTTCCTATAAATAGGTGCTTAGGTTAGAATTGAAAATCACACCAGAAACTGAAGTTTTCTCTCTCTATATTATCGAACGTATTCTTGTGAGTATTTTGAGTATACTTTGAGTATTGCTATACGGTGCAAGTTCAAGTCATAGCGTATATCCGGTGTTTCAACTAGAAGTACTGTCTTTCGAGGTAAGGGATGTTATTTTCTTCTCAAATGATATTATTTCTTCAATATCATTATGCTGAAATATTGGTTGGAACTTTTTTATGTCGGGGTTACTATTCATGAGTTACTATTCACGAGGTACTATTCACGAGTACTATTCACGAAGCATGATGATGATTTTTGTGAAATTTCTATCTTTTGCTCCAAAATATATATTCACGTATACGGCACTATTCACGAATACGGCACTATTCACCGAAAAATGAAATTTCTTCTTTTCGTCCAAAATATCTATTCTGGACACTAGCTTTGATTGTATCCATGTTTTGATTATTCTTGAATTTTACCCCACTCTAGTTATTTATAAAGTATTTTTGAATGAGAATTGTTTAAAGTACGAATCCTTAATATTTGTTCTTTTGTTTCACTGGATTCGTTTTCTTTAAAATATTTTTCATCATCCTCAGTCCTAAATGATGATATAACTGAATATCTTTGGCCTGTAGTGCAAAGATGAATGATTTCTTGATGAATATCTTTGGCCCGTAGTGCAAAGATGAACAGGTGTTGAGATGAACATGACCGAATGATGAATATCTTTGGCCCGTAGTGCAAAGATGAACAGGTGTTTAGATGAACATGACCAACTGATGAATATCTTTGGCCTGTAGTGAAAAGATGAATATTTGATTCCAGATATAGATTGATTGATGTTACAGGGATAAAAGATAGACGATGAACTTTAAATTCATATATAGAAGATAGTAGTTTGCATTCTCTACTTAACTCTTCTAATGAATTATTATTTTCGCTGCAAATATTGATTTAAAACTTGTTGTCTATTGTATTCTATTAGATTTTTCCCTATTGAAGACTAACGATAATTTGTTGTATATTATCTTAGTCATAATATTCTTTACTGGGCTAGTTGAGCTCACCCTTTTTCTTTTTGTTCCATTTTTTTTCTCAGGAGGCGAGAATGTAGCGAGTACTAGTCGGGGTATGGAATGAAGGTTATATAGAGAGTTGTTTAGTAGTCCTCACCATTTTTGTAAAATAATGTATCAATAATTATGATGGGGATTTATTTCCGTGTGGATATTGTCTAGACGGCAATATCTGTATTTAAACTCATAGTTTATATGTTGTAATAATAAAGTTGTAGTTATTTCTGTACCATGTATTTGGCGACTCAGAATGGGTTGGATGGAATGGACCTATTTTGGAGGCGTCACAGTTGGTATCAGAGCTTAGGGATATGATCTCTGGCGGAGATCGGGGAATAGAACTAGGATGGGAGAGACGAGTAAATCCTTCGCTAGTGTGTCCTACCTAAGCTTATTTGTTAGTTGGTCAGTATATAGGGATATTATGTGATATATTGATTTCCTTAATTGACCCTTGTTTTATGACAGTATTTGAGAATGACGACTGAGAATATTAACAGTAGAAATGAGACCGGGGAGACGCATGTACTCACCAATGAGGAGAACGTGCAACAGGCTGGCAATGTACCTCCTGTAAACAACGCCACTGAGCAGACGATGAACGATGGGATGTTTAGAAGCTTTTTGCAGTTCATGCAAAATCAGACGAGGGAGACTCGTATTCAAAATACAGGAGAAAATGATAGCAATTCACGGGTGGTCACAGCCAAGCAGTTCAAAGAGTTGGGACCACCAGAATTCTGGGGAAAGCCGGATCCGATTAAGGCAGAGACGTGGGTCAAACAAATTACCAAGATATTCGATGTCTTGGGATGCACGGAGGAACAGAAAGTTCCATTCGCTACTTTTATGTTTCGTAGCGAGGCAGACTACTGGTGGGACTCTGTGAAGCGTACCCATCCAGCTGCACTCAGCATGTCATGGGAGACGTTTCAGAAACTATTTAATGACAAATACTTCCCTGAAAGTATTCTTCATATGAAAGAAGTGGAGTTTATTAGACTGGAGCAGAATAACATGACGGTGTCCCAGTACGAGGCGAAGTTCGCGGAGTTATCCAGGTTTGCACCTCATTTGGTGGAGAATGAGGAACGTATGACGCGGATGTTTCTGAGAGGTTTGAAACCCGGCATACGTCAGTATCTCATTTCTCATAAATTTTTTCTCTATTCAGATGTTGTCAACAGGGCTCAGTTGTTAGAACGAGATAACGAGTACGTTCAACCGAGGGACCATAACCAGGATCATATCGAAGATAGCAGTCATCAGAATAACGATAACCAGTGGAGAAAGAAGAATATGGATAAAGGTGGTAACCACTCTGGTGGTAATCGTGGCCATGAAAATAGAAGAAGCGGGTCGGGAGGTGATTTTAAAAAGAGGAGATTCAACAACGACCATGTGAAGACGTCAGCGCCAGTAGCAACTGGTTCCAAGGGAGGAGAAAGACCACCGGTCGTATGTTACAAATGCGGGAAAGAGGGACATATCAGCCCAAACTGCCCACAACAGTTTAAGGTATGCTATAATTGTGGAAAAGAAGGACATATCGCTCGAGATTGTATGGTATCAAAACCCAGTCCAGCGGGAATGGTGACTCAAAAGGATGTCCCAGAAAAGTCAAAGTCAACGGTTCCTGGAAGAGCGTTTGTCGTGACCGGTCAAAATGCGAGGAACCCGAACGAAGTTAGCACGGCTTAGTTAATTATAAATTTTTGCGAAGTTTATACCTTACTAGATACCGGTTCTACCCATTCTTTTATCTCTCTTGCTTGCGCTCAACGTTTGAACTTGCCTACGGAGAAATTAGACTTTGACCTATTTATGGAGACTCCGTTAGGAGAAACTTTCATTACATCCGTTGTTTAGAAATCTTGCTTGATTCAGGTTGGCACTATCACATTACCTGTTAACCTTATTTCTATAGAGATATTTGCTTTTGATGTGATTTTAAGGTTAACTACTCATCATGCCGAAATTGATTACTTTCGTAAGGTTGTTAGTTTTCATATTCCTAAGCAACCTGTTATTCGAATTCAAGCAATCAAACCATTGTAGTCAAACATTTTCATATCAAGCCATGAGGTCATTCGTTTATTACGGATGTCAAGTTTTCTTAGTCCATGTTATGGATTTGAATAAAGACACATCAGATTTGAATAATATTCCTGTTGTTATTGATTTTTCCTGACGTATTTCCTGAAGAATTTCTTGGCTTACTCCCAAAGCTTGATATTAAATTTTGTATCGACTTTGAATCTGGTACAAAACTCATTTCTAAAATCTCATGTCGAATGGCTCCTATTGAACTTCAAGAGTTAAAAATTCAACTATAGAATTTGGTACCTGAGCCTTTATCTGGTGACTTCCTTTGTGGAATGCACCGAAGCTAGACTCTCCGTAGGGGACACCATATTCGTGCGATAGTACACTGATAGGTGTCATTGTAACGTGCTATCCAAGGTTGGGATATGAGTCACATTTGAGAACAACCTAAGTCGGTAATCGAAATACGTAGCTTTCTAGGCTTAGTTGGTTATTATCGGAGATTCGTTGAAGGATATTCTCGAATCGCTATTCCATTTAACGCATCTAACTCGTAGAGATACAAAGTTCGAATGGAGCAAGGAATGTGGGAAGAGCTTCGAAGAACTCAAGAGGAGACTCATTTCAGCACATGTTCTGACCATGCCATCCTGGAAAAGCGAACGTGGTAGCTGACGTGTTGAGTAGAAGATCGTATACGAGTACGAGTACGATATTTTCAAAGACTCATTTCGAATAACTTACAAATAATAGAGATTAAGATGAAAACTCTAGGTACCCACGTGATGATATACGAGTATAATCGACTTTAATCAATAAAGTTAAAGCTGTTCAAGCTACACACCGGAGCTGATGAATTTGAAGAAGGAGGTGCAAGAAGTAGTTATTTCAAAAGCGAGAATCGGTGAGGTGAGGAAAGCTCAAACCTTCGATTTATTAATCCATTTGAAATTCTCGATCGAATAGGAACTGTGGCCTATAGACTCGTTTTACCGCCAAGTATGACACGTGTTCATAACGTTTTTCACGTATCAATGTTACGTAAATATATGGACGACCCGAACCACGTCATTGAGTTAGAACCGGATGAGATAGCCGAAGACTTAACGTACGAGGAGGTACCTGACAAGATCTTGGATATGAAAGAACATGTCCTATGTACCGAGGTTATACCATAAGTTACCGTTTTGTGGAGAAACCATGCTATTGAAGAAATGACCTAAGTCCTAAAT
The DNA here is from genome assembly GCA_020205505.1 of Panax japonicus. Taxonomy (NCBI): domain Eukaryota; kingdom Viridiplantae; phylum Streptophyta; class Magnoliopsida; order Apiales; family Araliaceae; genus Panax; species Panax japonicus. Next base: position 15,781,192 of record CM035113.1, on the reverse strand, counting down.
GATGATATAACTGAATATCTTTGGCCTATAGTGCAAAGATGAATGATTTCTTGATGAATATCTTTGGCCCATAGTGCAAAGATGAACAGGTGTTGAGATGAACATGACCGACTGATGAATATCTTTGGCCCGTAGTGCAAAGATGAACAGGTGTTTAGATGAACATGACCAACTGATGAATATCTTTGGCCTGTAGTGCAAAGATGAATATTTGATTCCAGATATATATTGATTGATGTTACAGGGATAAAAGATAGACGATGAACTTTAAATTCATATATAGAAGATAGTAGTTTGCATTCTCTACTTAACTCTTCTAATGAATTATTATTTCCGCTGCGAATATTGATTTAAAACTTGTTGGCTATTGTATTCTATTAGATTTTTCCCTGTTGAAGACTAACGATAATTTGTTGTATATTATCTTAGTCATAATATTCTTTACTGGGCTAGTTGAGCTCACCCTTTTTCTTTTTGTTCCATTTTTTTTCTCAGGAGGCGAGAATGTAGCGAGTACTAGTCGGGGTATGGAATGAAGGTTATAGAGAGAGTTGTTTAGTAGTCCTCACCATTTTTGTAAAATAATGTATCAATAATTATGATGGGGATTTATTTGCATGTGGATATTGTCTAGACGGCAATATCTGTATTTAAACTCGTAGTTTATATGTTGTAATAATAAAGTTATAGTTATTTCTGTACTATATATTTGGCGACTCAGGATAGGTTGGATGGAATGGACCTATTTTGGGGGCGTCACATCACATATGTAATATGTTGACTTTAGTGGCTTAATAGGCCATCATGACTTTTAAAAAAAATACATACGAACATGACTACATGAGAAATATTTTTCTTTGTGTGGACTAGTTCTAAAACAAGTCAAACAACCCAATCCTAAGTTATAAAAAAAATTACTTTTTTTCTTCCCCTTCCTTCTTCTTCTCAGCGCACCTCGGACCCCCCGGACTTCCTGAATTTTAAGTTGGACCCTCCCTAGTACATAAAAAATTCTCGCAACAGGGGGAGTCGTGGACCCCCCGGGACCCCCCCCCCCTCTGCCCCTGGGTTCGACGCCTGTAATGTGAAACGACAATTGGTTCGATGCCTGTAATGTGAAACGACAATTGGTTCGACGCCTGTAATGTGAAACGACAATTGGTTCGACGCCTGTAATATGAAACGGCAAGTGGTTTGACGTCTGGTAAGGCAATTACTATTGACGAAAGTGACTCTTAGATGATAACATATGGACCCCATCAAATAAATCAAACTTACCACATATGTCTCATAACAGACTTCTTATTTATAACAAGGATTGAATAAATATTACCACAAATTATTTTATCTTCAATCAACACATATTTAATCTTTCAATAATTATTCATCATTAATATTATAACGCACAATATTTAACAACTTTCCCAGGAAAGAGGGGGATTTTCGATAGGAATTTCTCCTTATTGGAGCGCAATTAGGTGACCAAATCTCTCCTCGACAGAACTTTCTAGACATCGTCAATATTGCAAATAATAATATGAATAACTTTGTTGTAAGACCCCAACTTTTTGAATAAAGATTAAATTTTTTCTAAATATATTTTTGAATATTATGGTGTGGATTTGATATAATGTTATAGTTGTGGGTAATATTTACAAATTTTGCAAAGTACGCAAGTTGTTATATAATATTCGATTGGTCGGGGAATATTCGTTTTAACAGGGAATATTCGTACAACGACTCAATCATTGGTGGACCCCCCACAACAGAATTATTGTCGGATTGACAAAACGACAAAAATACTTTATAAAAATAATAGCGGAAGTTTTACCGTTAACTGTTGAACTACCCGGTAGTAAAAGTACAGTAATACGCGTGGTTGTATAGTAGCACACGGTATTGATTATTGATGCTTACATGAGAAGTCACTCAGTTATACTCAATTATTGCTACAGTAATTGTTGCATCATATCTCTCATATTATTGATTCGATTATTGTCGTAGTATCATCTGCATAATATGTTATTTTATTAAATCAATAATTGAGACGACAAAGTTATTCAAATTATTAAATTGCAATATTTACAATATCTAGAAGTTCTGTCAAGGAGAGGTTTGGTCACCTAATTGCGCGCCAATAGGGAGAAATCCTTATTGGAAAGCCCCCTCTTTCCTGGGAACGAGCTGGTTGATAAATATTGTGAGTTATAATATTAATGATGAATGTTATTAAAATTGAAGTTGTGGTCGGAGTTGAATTTGGAGACGCGGACGTGATATTTGAGTCCGGAACGATGAAATTAGTAAAAATAGTCTATAAACACAAAACTTTCCAGAATTCACTATTTGGTCAAAAAGTCAACAGTTGACTTTTTCGGAAAAAGTCAAACTTCGAAATTTCAAAATTTATATTTTTGATAAAATAGTTTTATTGTGTTGAAATTATTTGTGTTAGTGAAAATCGACAATTATTTCGATAATAATAGATGTTTGGAGGTTATATTAATCAATCGGGTATTTAACCGGATAAAAGATTAATTGATTACTATTATTTCACATGATTATAACTATTTGTTCACATGTGTATACTATTGTTTCACATTCTTGTTACTAATAGGGGAGTTGGTGCAAGATTGATAATACTTGCATGACTAAGTTAAAAATGGAGGTATAGATGGAGGTACTAATACTGTAATTCGTATTTTCACATGTCTAGAACTATTGATTCGCATAATTTACTATTGAATCACATTATTTACTATTAGGGGAGGTGTGCAAATTTGATAATACTTCCATGACTAAATTAAAAATAAAGGAAAAGTTTGAGGTATTGTATTGAAATTTTTTGAGCCCCAAAACGTGCAATTATCGAAACTATATTTTTCTATAAATAGAAGCTCATTCTTCCTTCATTTCTCACCAATTTACAAAAGCTTTAGAACGATTATTATAGAGAGAAATTAAAGAAAGAAGAAGAGAAGTTTGCTACCTCACTATTCCAGTATCCAGTTTTTCTAAAGGTAGGGAGTATTATTTCTTTCTTATCTATGAAGAGAACTTCTGTTATTCCATTCTTTATTATACTGTTAGAATAACCTGTATACGTGGGCTACCCTATACTTGGTGAAATTCTTCTGTTGTTCCATTCTTTATCATTCTGTTGGAACATCATGTCTGTACGTTCTACGCCGGACCTGGTTCCGTCTTTATTATTCTGTTGGAATATCCTGTTTATGCGTTTTACGCCAGACCTGGTTCCGTCTTTATTATTCTGTTGGAATATCATGTCTGTGCGTTCTACGTCGGACCTGATTCCGTCTTTATTATTCTGTTGGAATATCCTGTCTGTGCGTTTTACGCCGGACCTGATTCCGTTATTTACTATTCTGTTGGAATAACCTGCATGTGCGGTCTATCGCATGCCTGGTGATTTCTTTTGTTATTACATTTCTTATTATACTCAGTTGGTTAAAGTTTTGACTTCTATACTCCATGAAATTAGTGGAATATCCTTGATATTTGCGCTTCATCCAGTATCTTTTTATGGAAATATTCTTCTGAGTATTCTTGAATTTTACTCTACAAAGCAGTATCATGTTGACAATTTGGACGTTATTAGTTCCTGGATAAAATAATTCTTGAACTTGTTTATTTGAATTCTTATATCATTGTCATCATCCTCATGTTTATATTTTGTTGAAAGTCATATGTGGCCTATAGTGCATAGATGGACTTGGTATGATTATGACTAGGGATTATTCGGTGTAATCATAACCGTAATGTTACAAATGATGTGGTAAAAGTCTTAATTAGCCCGTAGTGCATTGATGGACAGTTGTTGGCATGATCATGACCATTATTGAATACACAAATATTCTTGGCCCGTAGTGCATGGATAATTGTGGTCGTGATACTAAAGAATATCCTTGGCCGTAGTGCATGGGTGATTCGATGATGTGGATTATTTATTAAGCTGAGTCCCAGCGATAAAAGTGATGAAAAACCTTCTAAATCATAAAAGATAGTAGATTTTATTCTCTACTTGACTCTTTTAATGGATTGCTTGTTCCGCTGCAGTTAAACTTGATGATTGTTATATTGTATCAGTTTAACACTGTTGAAGGCTAACGATAATATATTCTGCATTATCTTAGTCATAATATTTCCTACTGGGCTAGTTGAGCTCACCCTTTTACTTTCATTGTTCTCTTCAGGAAATGAGAACGTAGCAGGGACTAGTTGGAGAACGGAGTGACGGGCCAGATGATAGCATTAGTAGTCCTCACTATTCTGTGAAATAGTGTGATAATAATTGTAATGAGGACTCCTTTTGAGTTTGTATAATCTCTAGTAGACAATATTTGTATTCAAACTCACAGCTTATGTTTTGTCGTATTGTACACGACAGTTGTATTATTAAGTTGTATTTGTATTCTATACCATGTATTTGGCGACTCAGAATAGGTGATGTATACCTATTTTGGGGGCGTCACATTTGTCGTCTCAATTATTGATTTAATAATATAAAATATTATGCAGATGATACTATGATAATAATTGAATCAATAATATGAAATACTATGCAGCAATTAATGTAGTAATAATTGAGTATAACTGAGTGACTTCTTACGTAAGCATCAATAATCAATACCGTATGCTACTATGCAACCACGCGTATTACTGTACTTTTACCATCAGATATTTCAACAGTTAACGGTAAAATTTTCGTCGTTATTTTTATAAAAAGATAATTTTATCGTTTTCTAACTCCGACAATAATTCTGTTGTGGGGTCCACCAATGATTGTGCCATCGTACGAATATTCTCCGACAAAAAGAATATTTCCCGACCAAACGAATATTTTATAACAACTTGCTTACTTTGCAAAATCTATAAATATTACCCACAGCTATAACATTATATGAAATCCACACCATAATATTCAAAATGATATTTAGAGAAAAATAATCTTTATTTATGAAAGTTGGTGTCTTACAAAATTGAATTAAAGTCACACCTGAAACGTGAAAGAATGATCGTTGTTAAAGATAAAATTTTCCAGAAGAAGAAAGTACAAGAAAAATAAGTTGCACTCTATAAATAGGCTATACCCATGAAACAGGCTACAAAAAATTATTGATCTATCCAAAACTTATGAACAAAACCTCTTGTAAATAAAACTCTTGAAGAGTTATCCCCTGAAGAGGATGAGTTATCTCCTGAAGAGGATCAAGTACTTGAAAATAACGAGATCTTGATACATTATGTATATACAGGAGATGAATATATTGGAAAGAAATAAAATTGTTGTCGACAACATATTTTCGTATAAAATTGTTCTTGATATTACCAGAAGTAATGGTCGTGTATATAAACCACAAATCGTTGATGAATGTAGAAATATTTGGCCAATTAATGTGAAAAGGCGATTCAAATAGAACTAAATTCACAAAGTAAACGCTAAGTTTTTGGACCTATAGTCCGAACACCTAAAGGTGTGATGCATGTTGAATACAAATGGCTATTAGTACGAAATAAGAAAAATGAAATTATATGGTACAGAACGCAACTTGTAGCACAATGTTTCGCGCAAAGACCTAATATTGATTATATGTTTATGTAATGGACACAATTACATTCAGATTTTTAATTAGCTTGGTAGCAAGAGAAATTAATGGATATTGTTACATCATATCTGTATGGATCATTATATAATTATATCTACATGAAAATCCCTAAAGGATATAAAATGCCTGAAGCATAAATTCTATATATCGAAATATGTATTCTATCAAGCTACAAAGATTCTTATATGAGTTAAAGCAATCCAGATGCATATTGTGGTATAATCGCCTTAGTGGATATCTTTTGAAAGAATGATTTGAGAATAATCCAATTTGTGCGTGTATTTTTATCAAAAGATCATAATCTGAATTTGCTATTATTAATGTATTTATTGATGAAAGATCTTGCTCTAGAAGAGTCGACAAAAATAACAAATTTGAGATGAAAGATATTAGTAAGACAAATTTTTGTCTTGGCCTACAAATTGAACTATGAAATTCTTGTTCATCAATCAACATACACAGAAAAAGTCCTGAAGTAATTTTACATGGATAATGTTAATCCTTTGAGTACTCCAATGATGGGTTGGTCACTTGATATCAAGAAATATCCATTTTGACCACAAAAAAATGATGAAGAAACTTTTGGTCTTGAAGTACCATATCTTCGTGAAATTGGTGTTTTGGTCCTGAAGTACTATATCTTAATGTAATTGGTACTTTGATGTATCTTGTAAATTTGACAAGACCTGATATAGCATTTGCAGTTAACTTACTAGCAATGTATAGTTATGCACCAACTCAAAGATATTGTAATGAAATTAAACATATTTTACGTTATCTTCGTGAGACTATTGATTTGTGATTATTTTATCCAAAGGGTAATAGAACCAAACATATTGCACCAAAAATATTTTATACACATGAGCCCCAGAAGAATGGCGATATTGATATCAAGCATATATGATCATGTGATAATTTTGTTGATATATTCATTAAGTCATTACCAACTATGATTTTGAAGAAGATGGTGCACAATATTGACATGCTTCAACTTAATGATATTTTTACCATGAACAATGAAAATTCTATGTACTTATGAAGTGGAGTAAAAAGGATATGTGCTGATTGTACTCTTTTTCCTTCGCTGAGGTTTTTTTCCACTGAGATTTCCTTTGCAAGGTTTTAATGAGGCATATTCTTAGAAAAATGCTACAAAAAAACTCCATCCATTCTGTATGAAGACAATGATGCATGTATAGCTCAATTAAAGGGAGAATAGATCAAAGGAGATAGAAGAAAACACATATCACCGAAATTCTTTTTCACACATGACCTTGATAAGTATGATAACATTGATGTTCAACAAATTCGATCAAAATATAATCTAGTAGATTTGTTCACCAAAGCATTACCAACTACAATGTTTGAAGGATTACGTCTCAATATTGGAATGCAACAGCTGAAGGACTTAAGGATACATTTATGAGGGGGAGCTAATACGCGATGCACTCTTTTTCTCTTAACCAATGTTTTTTTCTCATTAAGTTTTTTCTGGTAAGATTTTTAATGAGGCATCTTTCAATGCATATGGCTATACAATTGACATCCAAGGGGGAGTGTTATAAAATTATAATGGTTGTCTATATTCATTCTTCTTATCTTTGATTATAATGATTTTGAAACTCTCATGACCATTGATTACTTATGAAACTCATGACCTTTGAGTTTTGTAACTTCATAATATTGATTTTCTTATATCTATAAATAATAGCATTGTAAAGTGAGTGAGACACATGAAAATGCAATGAGAATACTCTCTCTTTTTACTAATCATTGTTCTTAATATTAGTATTCTTCTATAACACTATCTAGTTAACTAGTATTAATATTTTTTTTAAGTAACATTCTTTAGAGATGTCATTGCAAGTACAAAAAATGGATAATTAAAGTCTTAATTGATCATTAAATTAAAGGAAACTGATACCCAACAATTTTTCTTATTAACATAACTTTTATAATTAATTACCGAATTACGTACTCCCTGTACAAAATGACTCTGATCTTCCTTAAAACATCTCTACTCCCTTTGCAAAGCCACCATAGCTTGTATACAATTTTTAAGAGAGTGAATATAATTACAACCGATAACTATGGGATTTCCAGCAAGAACAGTATATGATACTGTTCAAGGTAAGCGTAATTTGCTAGAAAAGCTTTCTGTATATCAGTTGTTTTTATGATTGAGAATCGTGTGTTCAGTGGCGGAATCAGAACATTTTTATAGAAGGTCAAAATACATCAGTAAAAAAATTTATTTATTAACATTTGGGGAGTGCTTTTTTCAAATTCATTTTGCTCAATTATAATATTTCACAACATCCTATTCCAACCATTGTCAACTTTTGAGTTGTGAGTCTAATGACTTTAAATACACACACACACACACACACACACACATATATATATATATATATATATATATATATATATATATATATATATATATATATATTAATTTTTGCCGAACTATGAGACTATTAATCAGACTTTGAAATTTTTAGTCAACTGATTAGTTAGTTTTATAGATAAATTACAAATTATAATATTATATATTCAAACCATTATATTGTGGTTCATGAGATTAATTACCTTGAAAGGATAAATTCTAGCAAAAAAAATAGAAGAATAGAAATTTAATAATCTTAATAGGATAGAACTATGATGAACTTATGATCACTATAGTAGGATTTTTAAAAAAATTATTTTATTTCTTTTGCTTTTTATATTAGTTTAGAGAGAATTGTTACCACTTTTTTTGCCTTATTTTGATAATAAAGTAAAAATAAAAAAAACAAAGAAGAAAAGAAAATACATAAAAAAAAGAAAAAGAAAATAAATAACTCCCAAAAATTTCAATGTGGATGGTCATATGACCCCTAGTTCCTCCTATCCACATCAGCCGTGAGAATATATAAATATACTAGCTGGGTCCCGTGCCTCCGGCACTGTATGGACAATATGATTTATCTCAAACTTTGAACAACCAAAATAATTTATTGAGTGAGCGGAAAATTTAAAGTCATTTGTATTTTATTAGATAGATTATTAGATAGATAGATGTATTTTATTAGATAGATGTATGAACGGTGGGATTTATCCCAAATTTTGGACGGCCCAGATGATTTATTAAGTGAGCGGGAAATTCAAAATCATTTGTATTTTATTAGATAGATAATTAGATATATAGAATTAGATAGATTGTATTTTATTAGATAGATGGATGGTGAGATTTATCCCAAACTTTGGACGACCTAGATGATTTATTGAATGAGTGGGAAATTCAAAATTATTTGTATTTTATTAGATAGATTTTATTAGATAGATAGATGAAGAACAGCACGTTGGAGTAATTTGCTAGTAAAACAAATCCTTTAAATATATGGAAAGATTTCATATATAGGATGATAACCTGACTTTGTTTTTTAGTAAGACAGAAACTTTGTAGGTATAAAGGATTTGAAAGTCTGATTGAGAAAGATTAGGAAGTAAAATGCGTATATTCACCAAGCAAATTAGTTATGGAGAAAACTAAGAGGTTGTTTGATTGCAGTTGAATGATTAATCGATTCAGCCATTTAATGGTTTAGTCTAATTTTTTTGGCTGAATGATTGAATGATTTTTTTTTTTACAATATTAACTATTATATAAGTAATATTAAATAAATTTACAATAATTTTTTGAATGTTTTTAATAAAAATATGTTATTCAGATGTTTCAGACATTTTAATTATCAAATAATTTTTTTCATTCGAATTCAAATTAAGCAGATTCAGATTTATCCAGTTTTTATCAAACACCCTCTAAATACCATAATAATAGGGATAGAGTTTGATTGTTTTACTCCAAAACAATATTTTATTTTAATAAGAATTCCAACCGGATGGAGAAGATGTAGCAAAATGATTTTTTTTTTTAATAAAAACATGACTTTTAATTAAAAGAATTTCTAGCATAAAATAAATTGTCTTGTAAATATAAAATCCAGCAATAAACATTACATGTCTTTCCTAAGTGAGTGTTTGTTTAGAGCTGAATGGCTGAATCGGTCAGCCATTCAGTGCGGTTGTTTTGAATAAAAATCGTCTAAATGACTGAATCAGTTATATTTTTTTAGTTAAATGGTCAAGTGTAATTTTTTTGACTGAATGAAGTATTTTATATTTAAATTTTTTTTACAATATTAACTATGAACTATTATATTAAGTAATATTAAATAAATTTACAACAATTTTGAATTTTTTTCAGAGGGGTAAAATAATAAAAATCTGTTATTCAAATGTTTCAGACATGTCAATTATCAAAAAACTTTTTTTATTCGGTATTCAGTATTTTGCTTTATTCAACTCATTTAAATTACTTAAACATTCAAAACTATTTCATTCAATTTTATCACACCCACTAAGTAATCTTAGAAGCCTAATCCAGTAGGGTTTCTAATTTTCAAGATTCTTTGTTGGGACTCTAAAAGAACTAGGACATATTTGGCAGCATATGAATGTTTCCAGCCCAAACATGTTAATAAAAAAAACTACGAGTCTAAACAAGTTGTTATAATTAAAACTTATAAACCTGTAAACCAACACTTCCCCCGTTTTTTATGATGACAACCCACAGAATATTTTAATCACCCCTAACTCTAATGCTCCCCTTTAGATTTGACAAACGGGCCGGGCCATAACTAAGTCAGGCAAAAAGGGCTCAAATTTTGGTGGACTGAAAAAGTGAATCTCATAGTCCACGTTTTGATGGGCAGACCAGCCTGGCCCGAGAGCTTGCACTGATTTGTGACCAAATTTTGACATATTTATGGGCCGAGTCCAAACGGGCCGGGCCATCACCGGGCAGAGCTATTGGCGGGCTAGGCCAAAATGGCCCAAGTTGTTATGAATTAAAAAAATGAAGCTCAAAACCCGTATTTTGACGGCCAGACCAGGCCGGGCCACGGGCTTGGGCCAATTTTATCAAGTCTACCCCCTAAAACTAAAACTATATATATTCATCTAGTTAAGAAACTGAATCAGAAGAACTCTATTAAAAACTGTCTGAAACAACTTGTCCACCTGTTTTAGGCCAACATATCCAAATAAATTGAACAATAAGCATGCAGTTTGGGCAGAATATAAGAAAGAATAAAACTATCACAGTAGCATTTAAACAAATAACCAGTCCAATAGTAATAATAAAGTTCCACAGCAGCCTAAATAGAAATAACAATGTCATAGTAGACTACTATAGAAAAAATCAATACAAGAACATGAAAACCCAAAAATCAATATCCAAAAACCAATACCAGCAGCAGCCAGCAACATTAACATCCAATCCAAAAATCTCTCCCTCTTTGTCGTTGTCAAAAATAAAAACTCAACCCTCTTGGACTTCTTCCAAACAAGCGTCGTCAATCTTCTTTTCCAAACTAGCAATCCTTTGTTCTACCTTGTCAACCTTGAGAAGTATGGCATGTAGAAGTGTGATAATCTCATAAGTAGAAGATGACGCCTGCGGGACTGTGTTAGAGGTGCCGTGGGTATCAGCCATGGGAGAAATGTTTGGAGAAAGGAGTGGAGATTGATTTGGTGAAGACTGAATTAAGAAACATGAGGAGTAAATGGGTGTTCATTTAGATATTCAGCAGTAGATGAAGGAATAATGTGTTCTATAATATCCCAAAATAAGTTCTCATCATCTGTGATCCCAAGTTTAGAGTTTTTAAACACTTCTTCATCAATAAATTCATTGAGTTTAAAAACTATTTCATGTTCAACTGTAATTTTAAAATGCTTCAAAATGGTAGTAATAAAACCACCATAAAGAAATCACTTTGTTTTGTTTTGCAAACAACTTGCCATGTGCTTAATCATCATCAATGCAAAATTGAATTTATACCTTCGAGGATCATAGATGATAAAGACCAAATCTCGGTAAGTCATGTACCACCAGTTCTAGGAATCAAAGTTTGATCGAATGATTTTGTGAATCACAGTCTCTTTAACAATTCTCAATCGGTCAAGAGCATTGAAATTCTTGAATTCATGACCCTTAAAAGAGTGCAATAAGTCTAGGGTGACATTGTTCTAGTGACATTTCTAGCGATTTTTTTTTTGGGTATATTTTTTTTAGTTACTCTCAAAAAAATGTATAATATTTATTCTAATTGAAATTTTTTCAGAAACAGTGTTTTAGGTGTAATTTGGATACATACACTTTTCTTGTACGTATCCAAATACACATAAAACATAATTTTTTATAAAAATTTCAATTGGAATAAATACTATAAATTTTTTGGGAGGTACTAAAAAAAACCAAAAAGAAAAAAAGAAAAGTCGCTACAATGTCGCTAGAACAATGTCTCCCTAGAATGACTCAAAAGAGTGAAAGGACAGACTCCAGAATGTAGAATTTTAAAAAGAAGTCCCAACAACTTTTCATCCACAGTAATGATAATGTTTTGAACCATAAACACTAGTGTTGGGAACTTGTGACTCATAATATAGAAGTCACTGAAAAAGGCTAGTGCGGAACCTAGCGGAGCGAAGCTCGGGCCGAAGGTCCCGAGAGGAGCCACGCATTAGCTCATCAGGGTTGCACCGAAGGTCGCGGGGGTGGGGGGGCAAGCCCCCTGCAGTATGGTACAGAGTTTCTGCCTTGGTGGCGCGGGGCGCGCCGGGTAAGACTTGTGAGTGGCGCGGGGTGCGCCGGCACTGGAGGAGCTACTGCCCAGGTAGCACAGGCCGTGTCATGGTGTGTCTGTGAGCGACGCGAGCCGCGCCGGTCGGCGGACAAAGATTTTTTTGGGTTGTTAATTGGAAAGGTCATTATGGGTAATTGACCATAATGTGAAGTAGAGTTAGAATATAATTAGTAGGTATATATACTATTTATTGTAAAGCCCTATGTAACCAAGAAATCATCAATAAACAACAAACTACCTGTGGAGTACTCAAATTGGGGAACCACGTAAATCTCTTGTGTTATTCTTAATTCTTTATCGTTTGTGTGCGTGTGTGTGATCCTATATTCTAACAACTAGTTTATCTAATTTGACTTGCATATTACCATAAAGTTGCTTGCTTAAACAAGGTTGGATAAGCATTTTCACCAGTAAGTAACATATTATCCTAACCAACCTTTTAAAACAGATTGCTAACACCAATTTTTTTGAAAAAGAAGGGTGTCAACAATTTTTCCAAAAATAATCTGTTTGTTAGACATGGTAGAATGGAAATTCTTAGCAAATTTAGGAGCACGAAAGGTTAAAAGTGTGGTTGATACCTTAGGAGTAGGAATTGGAGAGTCATCATGAGGTGAATCAGGAATAACAATAGATTCAGCCGATATCTTTTGTGATTTGTGTGAATCTCCTTTTTGTTTCATCTTCTTCTTTGAGGAAATCCCCAAATGTACTGCCGCCTTTCTCAGTGATCGAATAGCCCTCCGTTCATCGCGCGAAGAGCTGTTTGTCACCTCTGTAATTTCTTCAACCGATGCCGGAAGTCGTTCGGTGGAAAAAGTTTTCCTATGGCCGCCCCTTGTTTTGTCCATTAAAGCTTACAAGTTACACCGATTTTGGAGAGAAAAGAAAAAGAGACGTTCAAACCCTAGATTAGCTTTCAACAGAGAAGAGGAATGAATATGAAGGGTCTTGGCTTTTGAGAAGAAACACAGAGTTTCAAATGAAATTGAATTTAATGAAAACTCTCCCGATTCCCGCGAATTAAAAACGTGGACGGGTAATATGTTAATTTATGTGGTGTTAGATTTTAATGATAACAATATCTTTTGTATGAAGTCTTGAATGAGTACGTTGGGTTTGTGAAGGTCCAACTTATATTCTCTCGGTTCCATATTAAGTGTCTTTATTACATAAAACACACATATTAAGGATATCATTACTTTGTAATTAATATAGGTCATTTTCATATTTACCCCTTATGTGTTGGTAGTCTCTCTCCTCCAATTAACTAATGTGTATCTCTCTTTAAATAAGAGAGAGAGAATAGAATGAAGTAAGTAGTGTTTTTATAGGAATAAAATTCCTTCAAAAGTGGAGAGTAATTAGGTGTAGTGTTTTTATGGAAATAAATTTACTTGGAAAGTGTTGCACTTCAAAAGAGAGATATTTAGGGGTAAATCAGGAAAATATGAGAAAATTTCTCCTAAAAATCTGCAAACAACACTTAATTAGGAATCAATTTTTTTCTCTAAAACGACACTTAATATGGAACCGAGAGAGTATTTAGGAGGGTGTATTCAATAATAACTTTTAAATACTTTGGTATATTTAATAATAACTTTTAAATATTTATTTTAAGTAACAGATTTTTATAGAGTTTGTGAATTTTAATGACTTTTAAAAATTTTTAAAATTACTTTTAAAAACTCTATGAAATAAGTGACAAACTTTTATAGATTTTTTATCAAGACTTTGATAGACATTTGTATATTTCTAATATATCTTAGAGTTTATATTAATTGTTAAAAAGTCAATAAAGATCTTATATTTTAGATGAATTGATTATGATATTAAATAATATTAAAATATTATGACCATGTAACAACCTAATTTGAAATAAAAGGCTTTAAAGTTGAATTATTAGATCATACCCGGTCTATTACAAGAAAATGTCATATTTTATAATTTTAATATTTCATACAAAAAGTCACTTTCTACTAACAGTAATATAAAATAACAATTTCGATTCAAAAATTGTTCATTGTTGTTTTCCTATCAAGTAATTATTACTAAACTAAAAATTTATAATTTTCAATAAATAACAAAATTAACAAGTTTATTACTTTTAAAAATAAACATAAAACAAAATACCTCCTTAATACTTGAAAATATATTAAATGAGATTTTTTTTATGGGAGAAAAAAATATAAAATAATATTAAAATATTTGTTATCTCCATTTATACCATTGATTTTATTTGAAACCCTTAACCTTACTTCATCTTTTTAACCCATCATCCTTTTTATCTCTCCTCAACTACTATAATAACTCTTTCTTTTTTGGATTTTTATTTTGAGAGAATTGAGGTAGAGAGAAAGTGAGACATATATATATACGGTCCGGATCAAGAGCATACTCCTTATCTAACTCACCCGAGCTCACCCTCCTTTTAGTGACAGACCCAACGACGGTTCGGTCATATAACCGTCGTCTATACTTTTAGCGACGCTATATGTTGTCCGTCGCTAAAAGTATAGACGACGGTTATATGACCGAACCGTCGCCGGGTCCGTCGCTAAAGAGGGGTGAGCTCGGGTGAGTTAGATAAGGGGTAAGCTCTTGATCCTTGCTCTCTCTCTCTCTCTCTCTATATATATATATATATATATATATATATATATATATATATATATATATATATATATATATATATATATATATATATATACGGAAAGCTTCAAGAGTATAATTCTTAAATAGCATAATGCCTTAAATAACATAATTTTATCCAAACGACGTAGTTTTGGAGGGACGCGGTGGCATTTTTGTAAATACGCGGTGGCATGGTATTTACAAAAATGCCACGCGTGTAAAACCCCAGATTTTATGAATAAAGAATTAATTTTCTCGAAATAATTTTTTTATATTATGGTGTGAATTTGAGATAATATTATAGTTGTGGGTAGTATTTATAAATTTTGCAAAGTATGCAAGTTGTTATATTATATTCGATTGGTCAGGGAATATTCTTTGTGTCGGAAAATATTCGTACGACGGTACAATTATTGGTGGACCCCACAACGGAATTATTGTCGGATTGAGAAAACGACAAAAATATTTTATTGAAAATAACGGCGGGAGTTTTACCGTTAAAACTGTTGAACTACTCGGTAGTAAAAGTACAGTAATACGCGTTGTTGCATAGTAGCACACGGTATTGATTATTGATATTTATGTAAGATGTCGCTCAGTTTGACTCAATTATTGTCGATTATTAATATGAATTATTATAGCGATAATGACGTTTTGTTTTAATTATTATAGCGATGATGACGTTTTGTTTTATTCGTATTATTAACGTAATAAAACAGAAACATCTTTTTATATAAAACAGAATACTTTATTAAAGTTATTTTATAAATAGAATATATTATATTTTATTATGCATAGTGTTGCATAGTGTTTTGCATAGTGTTGCATAGTGTTTGCATAGTAAAAATCTTTTTATATAAATAGAATATATTATATTTTATTTAAAAGATTTTTCTTTAAATATGGACCGTCAGATTAAAGTAAATCAATCTGGACCGTTCATGGATTAGTTACTATGCATTCCATTTTCCTATAAATAGAAGCTCATTCCTTCATTATTTTCTTACGAATTCATTGAAACTCTAGAGAGAGAAATTATAGAGAGAAGCTATAGGGAGAAAATTATAGAGAGAAAGAAGAAGAGTATTCTGCTACTTCACTACTTCTATATCCAGTTTCTGTTACGGTAAGGGGTGTTATTCTTTCTTATTCATGAAGAGAACTATTGTTATTCCATTTCTTATTATTCTGTTGGAATAACCTGTATACGCGGTCTACCCTATACTTGGTGACATTCTTCTATTATTCTGTTGGAACATCCTGTCTGTGTGTTTTACACCGGACCTGGTTCCATTTTTATTATTCCGTCTTTATTATTTTGTCGGAATATCCTGTCTGTGCTATACGCCGGACCTGGTTCCGTCTTTATTATTCTGTCGGAATATCCTGTCTGTGCTATACGCCGGACCTGGTTCCATCATTTATTATTCCGCATTTATTATTCTGTTGGAACTTCCTGTCGGTGTGAATTTCACCTGACCTGGTTCCGTTATTTAGTATTCTGTTGGAATAACCTGCCTGTGCGAAGTTCCGCATGCATGGTGATTTCTGTTGTTATTCCATTCTTTATTATACTCAGTTGGTTAAAGTTTTGACTTCTACACTCCATGAAATTAGTAGAATATCCTTGATATTTGCGCTTCATCCAGTATCTTTTCAGGAAAATATTCTTCTGAGCATTCTTGAATTTTACACCACAAAACAGTATCGTGTGGACAATTTGGACGTTATTGGTTCATGGACAAATTAATTCTTGAACTTGTTTTATTAAATTCTTATATCATTGTCATCATCATCATGTTTATGTTATGTTGAAAGTCATATGTGACCTGTAGTGCATAGATGGACTTGGTATGATTATGACCAGGGATTATGCGGTGTAATCATGACCGTAATATTACAAATGATGTGGAAAAAGTCCTCATTGGCCCGTAGTGTATTGATGGACAGTTTTTGGTATGATTATGGCTATGGATTCTCTTCGGCCGTAGTGCAAAGATAATTGTTTTATGGCATGATCAGGACCGTTGATGAAAACACGATTATCTTTGGCCCGTAGTGCATGGATAATTTGTGGTCGTGATACTAAAGAATATCCTTGGCCTGTAGTGCAGGGATGATTTAATGATGTGGATTATTTATTGAGCTGAGTCTCAGCGATAAAAGTGATGAAAAACTTTTTAAATCATAAAAGATAGTAGATTTAATTCTCTCTACTTGATTCTTTTAATGGATTTCTTATTCTGCTGCAGTTAAACTTGATGTCTATTATATTTTATCAGTTTAACATTGTTGGAGACTAATGATAATTTATTCTGCATTATCTTAGTCATAATATTTCTTACTGGGCTAGTTGAGCTCACCCTTTCTTTCACTGTTCTCTTCAGGAAATGAGAACATAGCAGGGACTAGTCGGGGAATGGAGTGACGGTCCAGAGGATAGCATTAGTAGTCCTCACTATTCTGAGAAATAGTGTATTAATAATTGTAATGAGGACTCCTTTTGAGTTTGTATGATCTCTAGTAGACAATTATTGTATTCAAACTCACAGTTGTATTTTGTCGTATGATACACGACAGTGGTATTAGTAAGTTGTATTTGAATTCTGTACCATGTATCTGACGACTCAAGATGGGTGATGTATACCTAATTTTGGGGGCGTCACAGTTGGTATCAGAGCTTAGGGATATGATCCCTGGCTAAGATGTGAGATAAGAACTAGGAGGGGAGAGACGGGGAATTCCTTCTCTAGTATGACCTACTTAAATTTATTTTGTATTTAAATTAGTTGGTCAAGTTTAGAGATATTATGTTACATGTCAATTAATCTTTGTTTTGTGGCAGTGTTTGAAAATGGCAGCTGAAAATGTTCACAATGGAGTGAATGAGACCATCGAGACACCTTTAATCACTAATCAGGATAATGTGATGTTAGACGAAGTACAAATTAGAGATGTCTACGTGGTGAATGAAGAACTAATAGTTGCATCCGAGCTAGTTGCAGAGGTAGCAGCTGAGAGTGAGGAGGAAGAGGAAGAAGACGAAGAAGAGGAACCTGAAGAGAATTGGTTAGATGAATTTTATAATCGAAACTTAGAATTACAAAATCGTGTTCATGAGTTAGAAGAGCAGGCTGAAGAACGGCAGACGGTCGTGGAACAAAGAGATGCAACAATTCAAAATTGTGTCACCCGATGTGCGATGCTTGAACAGAAGCACTCTTTGGCAGAGTATAAGATATTAGAGCTGGAATCTGAGAACGCGCTGATCAAAGTTTTGATGAAAGCAGAAACAACTGAACGAAGAAGAATAGATGATGCGTGGGTAACAGCCGCACGACGCGTTGATAGTGTAGAAAAAGACGTCCGATCTAATAAAGCCAAAATAGATGAAATGGATTTTGGTTTTTGGACAACAATTGGGAGAATCCAACATCGAATTCAGAATTATCCTGTGCATAACGGTCAACCCCAATTCGATATGGATCGGAGAATAATGATTCGAATCATGGATCAGGAATGCGACGAAGCAACTAAAGGTGGAATGTACTCTATAGCAAAACCAAATCCGATAGTTTAAATAAGAGCATTTGTTGCGAAACCAGAACGACTTTATTACGGGTAAGTTAATTTCAAACTCTTGTGAAGTCTATATCTTATAAGATACCTGTTCTACCCATTAGTTTTTCTCTCTTGCTTGCGTT
Source organism: Panax japonicus (assembly GCA_020205505.1). Lineage (NCBI taxonomy): Eukaryota > Viridiplantae > Streptophyta > Magnoliopsida > Apiales > Araliaceae > Panax > Panax japonicus. The sequence goes on along the minus strand of CM035113.1, from coordinate 15,762,538 downwards.
CAACGTTTAAATTTGACTCCGGAGAAGTTAGACTTTGACTTATTGGTTTAAACTTCGTTAGTAGGAGCCTTCGTTACCTCTACTATTTTTATATCTTGTTTGATTCAAATAAACACTTTCACGTTACCTATCGATCTTATCTCTTTGAAAATACTTGCATTGATGTGATTTTTGGAATCGATTGGTTAACTACTCATCATGTTTTTCGTAAGGTTGTTAGCTTTCATATTCCTAACCAACCTATTATGCGTATTCAAGCAACCAAACCACTAAATTCAATCATTGTCATATCAAGCCATAAGTAAAGAGCCCCGATCCTTTTGTTGATGACTTCCTTGTGTGGAATGCACCGAAGCCAGACTTTCTGTAGGCGACGTCGTGAATGACGATAACAAGTTGATAGGCATCATTGTGAGGTGTTATCTAGGTTAAGGGATAGAAGTCACAGTTGGTATCAATGTGACGTATTATCCAAGTCTTGGATGTGAGTAATAGTTTTGAATGATATTTTTATCATTAATAAATCTCTTGACGTATTCCTGAAGACTTCTTAGCCTACACCAAAGCGTGAAATCGAATTTTGTATTTACACTAGTATAAAACTCATTTCTTAAACCCTCAAAATAATTTTTTCAACTAAAACAAAAGTAACATGCACCAAAGACGTTGACTCGAGTTGTTGAAGATTACAATCGTACTATTCAATATCATCGTGGAAGAGCGAACGTGGTAGCTGACGTGTTGAGTAGAAGATCGTATGCGTTTACAAGTGCGATGTTGTTAACACAAAGACTCATTTCGTATAACTTGCAAATGATGAAGATAGAGTTAAAGACTCTAGGGACCACGTGAAGATAACGAATATACGAGTAAAATTGACTTTAATCGATAAAGTTAAAGACGTTCAAGCTACATACCCGAATCTGATGAATGTGAAGAAGAAGGTTCAAGAGGGTGTTATTTTAGAAGCAAGAGTTGCTGAAAAGCGGAAATCTCAACCCTCGATTTAATTGGCCCATTTGAAATCCTCGATTGAGTAGGAACTGTGGCTTATAGACTCGTTTTACCGCCAAATATATTATGTGTTCATAACGTTTTTTTTCGTATCGATGTTACGTAAATATGTGGACGACCCGAACCACATTATTAATTTAGAACCGGACGAGATAGCGGATGATTTAACGTTTGAAGAGATACGTGTTACAATCTTGGATAAGAAGAATCGTATTCAACACTCAAAGGTTATATCTCAAGAGTTAGAATTTGAAGTGAAGTCAAGGTATCCTCACCTGTTTGGCATACCAGGTACGTACGTAAATTTCGAGGGCAAAATTCCATAAGGAGGGGAGATTGTAAAACCCCAGATTTTATGAATAAAGAATTAATTTTCTCGAAATAATTTTTTTATATTATGGTGTGAATTTGAGATAATATTATAGTTGTGGGTAGTATTTATAAATTTTGCAAAGTATGCAAGTTGTTATATTATATTCGATTGGTCAGGGAATATTCTTTGTGTCGGAAAATATTCGTACGACGGTACAATTATTGGTGGACCCCACAACGGAATTATTGTCGGATTGAGAAAACAACAAAAATATTTTATTGAAAATAACGGCGGGAGTTTTACCGTTAAAACTGTTGAACTACTCAGTAGTAAAAGTACAGTAATACGCGTTGTTGCATAGTAGCACACGGTATTGATTATTGATATTTATGTAAGAAGTCGCTCAGTTTGACTCAATTATTGTCGATTATTAATATGAATTATTATAGCGATAATGACGTTTTGTTTTAATTATTATAGCGATGATGACGTTTTGTTTTATTCGTATTATTAACGTAATAAAACAGAAACATCTTTTTATATAAAACAGAATACTTTATTAAAGTTGTTTTATAAATAGAATATATTATATTTTATTATGCATAGTGTTGCATAGTGTTTTGCATAGTGTTGCATAGTGAAAATCTTTTTATATAAATAGAATATATTATATTTTATTTAAAAGATTTTTTTTTAAATATGGACCGTCAGATTAAAGTAAATCAATCTGGACCGTTCATGGATTAGTTACTATGCATTCCATTTTCCTATAAATAGAAGCTCATTCCTTCATTATTTTCTTACGAATTCATTGAAACTCTAGAGAGAGAAATTATAGAGAGAAGCTATAGGGAGAAAATTATAGAGAGAAAGAAGAAGAGTATTCTGCTACTTCACTACTTCTATATCCAGTTTCTGTTACGGTAAGGGGTGTTATTCTTTCTTATTCATGAAGAGAACTATTGTTATTCCATTTCTTATTATTCTGTTGGAATAACCTGTATACGCGGTCTACCCTATACTTGGTGACATTCTTCTATTATTCTGTTGGAACATCCTGTCTGTGTGTTTTACACCGGACCTGGTTCCATTTTTATTATTCCGTCTTTATTATTTTGTCGGAATATCCTGTCTGTGCTATACGCCGGACCTGGTTCCGTCTTTATTATTCTGTCGGAATATCCTGTCTGTGCTATACGCCGGACCTGGTTCCATCATTTATTATTCCGCATTTATTATTCTGTTGGAACTTCCTGTCGGTGTGAATTTCACCTGACCTGGTTCCGTTATTTAGTATTCTGTTGGAATAACCTGCCTGTGCGAAGTTCCGCATGCATGGTGATTTCTGTTGTTATTCCATTCTTTATTATACTCAGTTGGTTAAAGTTTTGACTTCTACACTCCATGAAATTAGTAGAATATCCTTGATATTTGCACTTCATCCAGTATCTTTTCAGGAAAATATTCTTCTGAGCATTCTTGAATTTTACACCACAAAACAGTATCGTGTGGACAATTTGGACGTTATTGGTTCATGGACAAATTAATTCTTGAACTTGTTTTTATTAAATTCTTATATCATTGTCATCATCATCATGTTTATGTTATGTTGAAAGTCATATGTGGCCTGTAGTGCATAGATGGACTTGGTATGATTATGACCAGGGATTATGCGGTGTAATCATGACCGTAATATTACAAATGATGTGGAAAAAGTCCTCATTGGCCCGTAGTGTATTGATGGACAGTTTTTGGTATGATTATGGCTATGGATTCTCTTCGACCGTAGTGCAAAGATAATTGTTTTATGGCATGATCAGGACCGTTGATGAAAACACGATTATCTTTGGCCCGTAGTGCATAGATAATTCGTGGTCGTGATACTAAAGAATATCCTTGGCCTGTAGTGCAGGGATGATTTAATGATGTGGATTATTTATTGAGCTGAGTCTCAGCGATAAAAGTGATGAAAAACTTTTTAAATCATAAAAGATAGTAGATTTAATTCTCTCTACTTGACTCTTTTAATGGATTGCTTATTCTGCTGCAGTTAAACTTGATGTCTATTATATTTTATCAGTTTAACATTGTTGGAGACTAATGATAATTTATTCTGCATTATCTTAGTCATAATATTTCTTACTGGGCTAGTTGAGCTCACCCTTTCTTTCACTGTTCTCTTCAGGAAATGAGAACATAGCAGGGACTAGTCGGGGAATGGAGTGACGGTTCAGAGGATAGCATTAGTAGTCCTCACTATTTTGAGAAATAGTGTATTAATAATTGTAATGAGGACTCCTTTTGAGTTTGTATGATCTCTAGTAGACAATTATTGTATTCAAACTCATAGTTGTATTTTGTCGTATTATACACGACAGTGGTATTAGTAAGTTGTATTTGAATTCTGTACCATGTATCTGACGACTCAAGATGGGTGATGTATACCTAATTTTGGGGGCGTCACAACGCGTATTTCCAAAACTACGTTGTTTTGATAAAATTATGCTATTTAAGAATTATGCTCTTGAAGCTTCCCGTATATATATATATATATATATATATATATATATATATATATATATATATATATATATATATATATATATATATATATATACGGTCCGGATCAAGTGCATACCCCTTATCTTACTCACCCGTGCTTACCCCCTTTTAGGCGACAGTTTCGGTCATCGTCTATACTTTTAGCGACGGACAACATATAGCGTCGCTAAAAGTATAAACGACGGTTGTATGATCGAAGCCGTCGCCTAAAGGAAGGTAAGCACGGGTGAGTAAGATAAGGGGTATGCACTTGATCCTTGCTCTATATCGGTCCGGATCAAGTGCATACCCCTTATCTTACTTACCCGTGTTTACCCCCTTTTAGGCGACGATTTTGGTCATACAACCGTCGTCTATACTTTTAGCGACGGACAACATATAGCGTCGCTAAAAGTATAAACGACGGTTGTATGATCGAAACCGTCGCCTAAAGGAAGGTAAGCACGGGTGAGTAAGATAATGGATATGCACTTGATCCTTGCTATATATATATATATATATATATATATATATATATATATATATTTATATATAGGCCGGATCAGGTCCGGACTCCCGAACTGGACCAAAATTCGGACTTTTTTTTTCTTTTTTTTAAAATAACTAAAAAAATAAATAAATAGTTATGGAACTTGAATTTTTACATAATATAATTTGTGGGTGTGATTTGGATACATATAACAAAACATGTCTGTACAGTCTGTGCATATATTTTTTGGTATAGGTATTCAAATCACGCCTATACTGCTAGAAATTCGACATATAACGACGAGCTATAGCGACAGTCAACACGGAACCGTCGTTATAGGTATCTATAGCGACAGTAGGCACGGAACCGTCGCTATAGGGTATCTATGCCTTTATTTGAGTTGCCGTATAGTAAATAAAATATCGATTTGTGCATTTGGATCGAACCCTAACTCACACAAAAATGGCGATCTCTACTCTACACAGACTTTCCTCCAAAATCTCCCGAACCCCTTCGCTATCTCTGTCCTACAGAGCAATCATTAGTCGATCCTCAGCCACCGCCGCCGCCGCTACCACCACCTCCTCTCAACCAAAAAAGTCGCCGATCGAATTGTAAAACTATTCGCAATCGATCCTGACGGCCAAAAGCGCGAGATCGTTGGACTCTCCGCGCATACCCTACTCAAAGCCCTAACCAACAATGGCCTCATTGACCCGGCTTCTCACCGCCTCGAAGATATCGACGCCTGCTCGGCTGAGTGCGAGGTCCACATCGCTCAGGAGTGGCTCGAGCAGCTTCCCCCGGCGTCGTACGATGAGCAATACGTGATGAAGATGAGTCAAAGAAATAGGGTTCTGCACAACATTCCAGGCTCGGTTGCCAGGTTATCCTCACGCCGGAGCTCCAGGGGATGGTTGTGGCTGTTCCCAATCCCAAGCCATGGGACATTCCGTAAGAATTGAGGTAGAGGAGTATTATTTCTGTAAGGATCTGTTATAATTCAAATTTCATGAATTGAATTTGAATCTAAATAATGTCTACTACTTTTTGGTATTGAATTTCTGACTTCATGCTTAATTGATTTTGCAATTTGTGTAAGATATTCTGAATTTCATATTTGGATAAGTTGGAAGTTAATTTTGTTGTGTTAACTATATTTTTTTTGGGGCTAATGTACATTTTGATAATGCCCATTATTAGCAGTTTCATTTTGGATCACTAGGGTCGGCTCATGATATCCTATAAACGGACCTAGTTTTCAAGAAATAGAGAATGTATTATTTGCTTTTTCTTATATTTATTTCATTTTGGAACACTAGGGTCGGCTCATGATTGACAAACTTTATCTTTTTATTATATTTATTTTATTACATTTTAGGTGGTTAGAAAGAATCGTTCTAAATCTCAATTTGTCTTTTCTTGTAAATGGGCTGCGTTTTTAAAGACTACAATGATGTTTGCTATTACACCTTGTATAGAAATGAATCATTTGAAGGGTGTCACTTTTCCTTTTTGCTTTGGGAAACACGTAGTGTTGGTTTGTTTAATTAATATAACAACCAATAATACAAGTAAAATCCAGGTTTTAGTGTAGTGGAATGAGAAGCCAAGACTTCTAAACTAGCTAACTTAAATTATTCCTAGTGCAACTGTTAATTTCTTTAAATAAGTGTTGCTTATGCATGTTTTTACTACCAACTAGTGGCTCTTGCTTAGGAAGAAACTGTTGTTTATGATTGTCAACAGTCTCCTTTCTTATTTGTTAACTTTTATGTGTGTTGCTTTTTATTTGGACCACAAGACAGCTGGGTTGGAACAAGAGCCCCCAAACTCTGCCATTACAGTTGGCAGTCGTCCACATGACAAGGTAATAAGCTCCTCTTGTTTTCTTTATAACTTGATATCAGCATAGCGATGCTTTCGTCCATCTATTTAATGCAGGTTATTGTGATAGTGACATACAGTGACATTTCTGGTGCTGTCCGAATCAGGAGTGTGAAGTCTAAGGACCTGTCTACTTCCTGGGTCTAGAAGAACCCTATTGATGGAAACCATGACCAGACAAAGAGTTCTAAAGTATATAGTTTATGCCAATCTTTTCAACTTCAATCTCTATTGTCCAAGACTTCAAGTATATAATAGGTAATTGGACATTTTCAATCTCTATTGTTTCCAAATCAGAAGTATGTATTATTTGCTTGCTAAGACTTTTTACTTCAAGATAATGTTGTTTATATATTAATCTGAAACATCTAAAGTGCAGCAACCAAAAGAACAATTCTTTGAAATGAGGAATGTATAAATACCCTATTCTGTTTTGCAGAAGCAAATTTTGTAGGATTATTTTTTGATTTTATTTCAGTAGTCTTATTAGGAGCCTTTATTTCCCTTTTCCAAGTTCATCAATGAGTTTGCAATTAAACCACGGCGGCCGTCGGTGAGCTCGGAGCGCCGGTCACCGGGGAATGGATTGATCACTCTTCAAGTGAGAGCTCCGATCAGGTACGCGTGCCATCGAATGTGCATGCATCCACTCCTTGTCTCCTTGTTGATTATTTCCTCTTCTGTAATTTAATTTGAGCTGATAATTAGTTAAAGAATTAGGAAAGGGTTTGTTTTTTGCCTTATTGGACATTGTTTTAGCTGAAGAGGAAGAAGTTGACGAGTTCAATTGATAAAATTCACAAGTGTTGATTCACGAAAGTCCTTAATTACTCTGTTTTTCATTCACATAGTCTGATTCTCCTATGCCAACTGATTGGGCATACTCTGTGTTTCTTTCTAATTATGTGTTTTGCATTATATAAGTAAACAAGTTCAGTTGCTCGATTTCACAACAAATTAGTAAATTTTATGATTAAAATCATTTGGAGTAATGTGTTTGTGCGTGTCTATATATCTTTTTGGCCAACAGTTTAAAAAGAGAAATGTATCTATAATCATGGGAATAAGGGAATATAGTGAATGGTGTGGTTACTTCATTTTCAGTGAATTTTGGTGGCAAATTTTCTATATTTGGCATTTCTGTAATATAGGGTTTATTTTTTCAGTTTTAGCTGATTTTAACATTTCTTTTTTGGAATGAGAGAAGATAAACTGGAACTCAGGTATTTAAAAATTCAGTTTTCTAATTAATTTTTTAGTTGTATTTTTTAGATTTATGTAACTTTTTATACCGGCCCTACCTTATAGTCCTGATCATATTGAATTAATTTTTTTGACGTCTAGGGTTCAGTGGTGGCTGGTACCAAGTTCGTGATAAAAAAATATAACCAAGTGTATTACAGAGGGTGGCTTCTTGATGGCAAGGAACTTGATGTGAAGATTCTGAAGCAATCTGAAGATGTGCAGAATATGATTGTACTGTTGTAATGATTGTATTGTGAAAGATTGTATTGTGAATGATTGTATTGTGAAAGATTGTATTGTGAATGATTGTAATGTTGTAAAATATCTCTTCTTATATTGTAATGTTGTAGTGTGAATGATTTTAAATGATGTATATAATATTTTTTTATATTTATTTTATATTGTATTTGTGTTTGTTGAATAAAAGTGCGTTATTAAATTTTTTTTAAATATAAAAAGGCTATAGCGACGGTCATCGACCGTAGTTATAGTGTTCTATAAAACACATCCTATAGCGACGGTCAATGAGCGTCGTTATAGACATCTATACCAACGGTCATGACCGTAGCAATAACTCAGCGACCGTTAGTAAAGAGCAAATACACGATTTTGTCATGACCAATAGCTAGGGTCGGTGACCGTCGCTATAGGCCAAAAGACCGTCGCTATAGGTTTTACTGACAGGTTCTATGGCGACGGTCGGCAACGGTCGCTAAAACTTTTAGCGACGATCTTTTGGCCTATAGCGACGGTCGGTGACCGTCGCTATAGGCTAATTTTCTAGTAATGCTAAAACATTGTATTATGAAAAATTTTCAGTTCCATAAAATATTAAAAAAATAATTAGTTATTTTTAAAAAAAAGCAAAAAAAAAAATTTGGTCCGTTTTTGATCAGGTCTGGACTCCCGGACCTGATCCTTGTTGTGTGTATATATATATATATATTGTTTTATTTTCTCTTCTTTGTTTGATCTGCTCTATCTCTTTCTCTTTCTCATTTGTTCATTTTTTCCCTTTCTCAAATATTTAGAAGTCTTTGAAAGTCTTTAGAGATGAGGTCAGACTTTGGATATGTTTATCTCTTCTTCTAAAGTCTATCAAACTCTACCATTTGATAGAAATCTAAAAAATCAATGACTTTTTAAATACCAAAATACTTTTATAGACTTTATAAAAGTCTCAATTTAATACCACCTAACTTTTAAAGACATAACAAAGGTTGTAATTGAATATCAGTAAACTTTTACAAACTCTTTAAATATCTTGATTGAATACAACCAAACTTTTAAAATTTTTAAAAGTCTTAATTGAATACACCATCCTTAAAGTTTCATAAAGATGTCTACTAAATTAGGTCTTTTAAGAAATCACTTGGGGAATTATGTTAGATTTTCTAGTCCAAAATTTTTAATTACAAGGTTTTATTTAATTACTGAAAACCTATAAAACTTAACATGGATTAAAATACTAAAATTATAGAAACAGAATAATTCAATCAACTAATTTAATTGGGACTCTATCAATCTTATCACATACAATCTGTTTGTTGATATTCTTCCCTTAAATTAAGTTTTTTAAAGGGAATTGTTAAATCTACAACAAAAAATATTATTTTCACAACAAAAGTGTCGCTATAGATCCTATAGCGACGGTGCTATACATCTACAATGACACTTTTGTTGTAGAAATAACAAAAAGTATTGTGGATTTAAAAATTCCCTTTTAAAAGTATTTTATTTTGAAAATCTAATTTGAAAAGATATCTTGTCATATCCGTTGAGTTCCTTTAGGAAGTGGTAGGTTTTAGGGTGAGACGGTCCATTAGGAAATGGTATAACAATTTCAAATCATATCCGATATATATGATTTGAAATTGTTCTAAAAATGACAATTTTATACGCGTTTCTATAAGGAAGTGGTAGGTTCAGGGGTGAGACGGTTGTGACGCCCCAAAAACAGGTATACATAACCCATCTTGAGTCGCCAAATACATGATACATAAATTAAATACAAACTTAATTATACAATTGTCGTGCAAAATACGACAAAACATAGCTGCGAGTTTAAACAAGAATATTGCCTTCTAGACAATATCTACTCTCAAATAGAGTCCTCATTATATTTATTGTCACACTATTTTATAGAATAGTGAGGACTACTAAAACAACCATCTGGACCGTCAATCTGTTCCCCGACTCGTCCCAGCTATTTTCTCATTTCCTGAAGAGAACAGTGAAAGAAAGGGTGAACTCAACTAGACCAGTAAGAAATATTATGACTAAGATAATGCATAATAAATTATCCTTAGCCTTCAACAGTATAACAACTGATAGAATATAATATACAACAAGTTTTAGATCAACAACTGCAGTGGAATAAGCAATCCATTAGAAGAGTCAAGTAAAACATAAAATCTACTATCTTCTATGATTTAAAAAGTTTTTCATCAACTTTATCGCTGAGACTCAACTTAATAAATAAATCACATCATCCCTGCACTACGGCCAAGGATATTCATTAGTATCACGACAACAAATTATCCATGCATTACGGGCCAAGGATATTCGTGTATTCATCAATGGTCATGATTATACCGAATAATCTCTGGTCATAATCATACCAACAACTTTTCATCAATGAACTACATGCCAATGAGGAATTTTATCACATCATTCGTTACATTACGGTCATGATTATACCGAATAATCTCTGGTCATAATCACACCAAGTCCATCTATGCACTACAGGCCATAGATGACTTTTAACATATTATAAACATGAGGATGATGACAATGATATAATAATTCAATAAAACAAGTTCAAGGATAAATTTTTAAAGAATTATAATTTAATTTATCCAGAAATCAATAACGTCCAAATTGTCAACATGATACTATTTTGTGGAGTAAAATTCAAGAATGCTCAGAAGAATATTTTCATGAAAAGATACTAGATGAAGCGCAAATATCCAGGATATTCTACTAATTTCATGGAGTATAGAAGACAAAACTTTAACCAACTGAGTATAATAGAATATATGAAACTGCAAATGAATTTTTTTGCCCGCTATGCGGTAATCCACGTAGACAGATCATTTCCACAATTTAATAAGGAATGAATATGAAGGATCATTCACCATGCATGCGGTAATCCATATAGACATGTTATTCTAACAGAATAATAAAGAATGGACTAACAGAAGAATTCACTAGACGTGCGTAATCCGCATAGACAGGTTATTCAACAGAATGATAAAGAATGGAACCAGGTCATGCGTAACCCGCACAGACATGATATTCTAACAGAATAATAAAGAATGGAACTAGGTCATGTGTAATCCACACAGACAGGATATTCCAACAGAATAATAAAGAATGGAATAACAACAGAATTCACCAGGCATGCCATAGACCGTACAGACAAGTTATTCCAACAGATAATAAAGAATGGAATAACAGAAAATTTTTACCATGTATGCGATACTTCGCATAGATAGGTTATTCCAACATAATAATAAAGAATAAAATAACAACTCTTACGAGTATTGAAAGAAAATTACCCTCTTCATGAATACGAAACAATAATACCCCTTACCTTAGAAGAAGACTGGATACTGGAATAGTGAGGTAACAGACTTCTCTTCTTCTTTCTTTCTATAATTTTTCTCTATAATAATTGCTCTATAGCTTTAGTGAATTGGTGAGAAATGAAGGAAGAATGAGCTTATATTTATAGAAAAATATAGTTTCGATAATTGCACATTTTGAGGCTCAAAATATTACAGTATAATACCTTCCTCTTTTCCTTCATTTTTAATTTAGTCCTGCAAGTATTATCAAACTTGCACCACCTCCCCTAATAGTAAATCATGTGAATTAATAGTAAAAATCATGTGACTCAATAGTTCTAAACATGTGAAAAAATTAATTACAGTATAGTACCTTCATTTATACCTCTATTTTTTAACTTAGTCATGCAAGTATTATCAATCTTGCACCAACTCTCCTAATAGTAAATGAATGTGAATCAATAGTACATACATTTGAACAAATAGTTATAATCATGTGAATCAATAGCAATTAATTGCTCATTTATCCGTTTAATTACCCGATTGGTCAATATAACCTCCAGACATCAATTATTATCGAAATAAATGTCGATTTTCACTAAAACTAAAAATTCCAACACAATGGAACTATCAATTTCATCTTTAATTAACACGAACTTATTCATCATTAATATTATAATTCACAATATTTAACAACTAGGTCGTTCTCAGGAAAGAGGGGACTTTCCGATAAGGATTTCTCCTTATTGGCGCGCAATTAGGTGACTAAAACCTCTCCTTGACAGAACTTCTAGACATTGTCAATATTGCAAATAATAATATGAATAATTTTGCTGTCTCAATTATTGATTTAATAATATAACATATTATACAGATGATACTGTGACAATAATTGAATCAATAATATGAGAGATATGATGCAGCAATTACTGTAGCAATAATTGAGTATAATTGAGTGATTTCTTACGTAAACATCAATAATCAATACCGTGTGCTACTATGCAACAACGCGTATTACTTTACTTTTACTACCGGGTAGTTCAACAGTTTTAACGGTAACACTTTGACCGTTATTTTTATAAAAAGATAATTCTGTCGTTTTCTAACTACGACAATACTTCCGTTGTGGGGTCCACCAATGATTGTTCCGTCGTACGGATATTTCCCGACAAATAAAGTATTCCCCGACCAAACAAATATTTTATATCAACTTGCATACTTTACAAAATTTATAAATATTACCCACAACTATAATATTACATCAAATCCACACTATAATATTTAAAAAAAATATTTCGAGAAATTTAAATCTTTATTCATAAAATTTGGGGTCTCACAACGGTCTTGTATCAGTTCTTGAAGATGACATAGAATAGAGTCTGTAGGTCTGTTTGCCCAAGGGAAAAGAGTTTCTTACAAAGAGAACAATAGATATGCCTACTTTCAAATTAATTGTAACAATTCCTTCATGTTTTTGTCTATAGGGCACAATTTTTAGGTTGCATGGTTTTATACAATGTTTTCAAACCTGGACCATTCATCGAACCAGAAAAGGTACCTAGTGAATGGGCCACTAGTCCAACTAGTGGTCGAATCTTTATTGATCCAGTGACGTCATTAATATATAAAAATAAACAATAATTACGTACATTAATTATTATTATATATTATATATAATATTTATTAAATATATAAAATTAATCAATTTATCTACACAAAAAATTAATATTATATTTACTTTATACAATTCAAATAAATAGTATATGTATATGAAAAGAAAGATACTAAATCAAATAATACAAATGAACATAAAGGAATATGTTTTTGCCAATTTGGAAAATTTGGACTATACTTAATGGATTGGGTTGCATGGTGTTTATTGTTTAGTAATGTAGGAGGCTATAGATCGATTTGTTGGGAGAGTGCATATTTTGATTTGATGTTTAAAGTAAGGCTTAAATATGAATTAGTACCCTAAACTATAGGTCATATTCCACTTCGGTGATCCACATTTTAATTTTGTTAATTAGATGATTAAACTATCAATTTTTTCTAATTGCAACAAATTGAACATGCCACGTCAGAAATTGCTGACCTGGCTAATTGTGTGGAGCCTTAAGAAGCTGGTGTGGCAAAAATAATAATTTTTTAATTATAAAATAAATAAATCTAATTTAATATGGGGCAAAATAGTCAAAACACAAATTAACATAACAAGTTAACATAAAACATATCCTTATATCCCTAATCCTTATCCCTATTTTTCTCTCTCTAGAAACTCTGCAATCTCATCTTCAACAATGAATTCCTCTGCTCCTCCATTTTATGGAAGTACAAAAAGAGAACCTGATTTGATTGATGAGTTTCAGCTTCAAGATCAGCTCCCTTTTCTCAATGATGGCCCAAAATCCCCTGATTTTTACTACCTATAACAAGATTTAGCCTCAAGTCACAATGGAAGGTCTTTTTAACTCCTACAGTGGCGGCGGCGCCAGGAGCTGGGGAGGCGCAGTCAACGGCCTCTACCACATGTTCCGTGAGCGATATTTGTTTGGGGTCTGAAGACCCGGCTGGGGGATTTGGGTGGAAGCCATGTCTTTATTTTGCTAGGGGATATTGTAAAAATGGGACTAGCTACAGGTTTCTCCATGGTGGGCTTTTCGATTCTGATGGCATTGCAATCGGCTCGCCAAACAAGCTGGAGATAATGGAGCAGTGTCAAGAACTTCTTAGATCCAAGTCAGCCCAGCAACAAATATTAGGCGGCGGTGGCATGTGCAAATGGATTTGTTGATGGAAGTGACAACACGAGAGGCGGCAGAGGCGGCATTCTTGATCGGAGACTTCCTGGTGCGGTGGCGGTTGTGATGGCTCATTCGACAATCTTTGATGGTTTTGTTGGGGTTCTCTTAATTATTTTCGAAACCATTTTTGGGTGTTCAGACACGGGGGAGAGAGATTGCAGAGTTTCTAGAGGGGGAGAGAGATTGCAGAGTTTCTAGAGAGAGAAAGAGGGTTTTGGGAGAGAGAGAAAAATAGGGATAGGGATTAGGGTTATAAGGATATGTTTTATGTTAATTTGTGTTTTGATCATTTTTCCCCACATTAAATTAGATTTATTTATTTTATGATTAAAAAATTATTTTTTTTGCCACACCAGCTTCTTAAGGCCTCACACAATTAGCCACATCAGCAATTTCTAACGTGGCACGTTCAATTTGTTGTAATTAGAAAAAATTGATAGTTTAATCATCTAATTGACAAAATTAAAAGGTGGATCACCGAAGTGGAATATGACCTATAGTTTAGGGTACTAATTCATATTTAAACCTTAAAGTAAATGTTCATGATTATATGTAAAGTCCTTCAATGAATATATGTACAAGGACATAGTGATAGATCAAATTTGTTAGGTTGATCTAAGCTTTTAGTGTTTATCATTCTGTAAATGAATGTATAGATGAAGAGATCAAAGATGTTAGGTTGATCTATGTCTTGAGATGTAATAAATAGGCTTCAACAAAATTGTAGTCTATCGACCTGATCAAGAGTTTGCAGAAGCCAAGGCAGAATCGTAGAGCATCGAGGATCGTAGTATGTCTGCATTGAAGGGCCTCTCTTGAAATCGTAGAGTGGTCCAAACGTTTGCTGAGCCCACTCAGAGATCGTAGTGTGATCTCAAAAATGTATAGTCTGCAAGACAAGCAAGTGAATATTTTAGTGTGACAGTCCTTAAGAGAAATCGTAGTGTTCTAGTTTGCTAGTATCGGATCAAGCACCAAGGTGACAAGACACCATGATCAGAATCGTAGAACATCGTCTGCCCGTGTCAAAAGCATTGAGCCTTGCCCATTTATTTAAGGATAAATCCCAACAAATATGGAATGGATTATAAACGTTGAAGTCCTCGGCAGACCCAATGACATAAAAGATGTGAAACCCCAGATTTTATGAATAAGATTTAATTTTTCTCAAAATATTTTTTTTAATATTATGGTGTGGATTTGATATAATGTTATAGTTGTGGGTAGTATTTATAAATTTTTCAAAGTATACAAGTTGTCATAAAATATTCGTTTGGTCGGGGAATATTCTTTTTGTCGCGGAATATCCGTACGACGGCATAATCATTGGTGGACCCCACAATAGAAGTATTGTCGTAGTAAGAAAACGATAGAATTATCTTTTTATAAAAATAATTACGGAATTCTAGAAGTAAGAATCGATGAAGAGAGGAATTCTCAACCCTCAATTTTATTGGCCCATTTGAAATCCTCGATAAAGTAGGAACTGTGACCTATAGACTCGTTTTACCGCCAAGTATGTCACGTGTTTATAACATTTTTTTCCACGTATAGATGTTACGTAAATATGTGGACGACCCGAACCACATTATTAAATTAGAACTAAACGATATAGCAGAAGATTTAACGTATGAAAAGCTATGTGTTAAAATCTTAGATAAGAAGGATCGTATTCAACACTCAAAGGTTATACCTCAAGAGTTAGAATCTGAAATGAAGTCAAAGTAGCTCACCTCTTCGGCATACCAGGTACGTACATAAATTTTGAGGGCAAAATTTCATAAAGAGGGGAGATTGTGAGACCCCAGATTTTATGAATAAGATTTAATTTTTCTCGAAATATTTTTTTTAATATTATGGTGTGGATTTGATATACTGTTATAGTTGTGGGTAGTATTTATAAATTTTGCAAAGTATGCAAGTTGTCATAAAATATTCGTTTGGTCAGGGAATATTCTTTTTGTTGGGGAATATCCATACGACGGCACAATCATTGGTGGACCCCACAACGGAAGTATTGTCATAGTAAGAAAACGACAGAATTATCTTTTTATAAAAATAATTGCGGAAGTGTTACCGTTAAAACTGTTGAACTACCCGATAGTAAAAGTATAGTAATACGCGTGGTTGCATAGTAGCACACGATATTAATTATTGATGCTTACATGATAAGTCACTCAGTTATACTCAATTATTGCTACAGTAATTGCTGCATCATATCTCTCATATTATTGATTCAATTATTGTTATAGTATCATCTGCATAATATGATATATTATTAAATCAATAATTGAGACGACAAAGTTATTCATATTATCATTTGCAATATTGACAATGTCTAGAAGTTCTGTCAAGGAGTGGTTTGGTCACCTAATTGCGCGCCAATAAGGAAAAATCCTTATCGGAAAGCCCCCTCTTTCCTAGGAACGACCTGGTTGTTAAATATTATGAGTTATAATATTAATGATGAATAAGTTCGTATTGATTAAAGATGAATTTTGTAGTTCCATTGTGTTGCAATTATTTGTGTTAGTAGAAATCAACATTTGTTTCGATAATAATTGATGTATGGAGGTTATATTGTTCAATCGGGTATTCGGGGCACTTTTCGTGTCAGAGTACTATTCACGAGTTATTATTCACGAGTTACTATTCATGAGTTACTATTCACGAGTTAATATTCATGAATTACTATTCATGGGGTACTATTCACCCGTAAGATATATTTCTTTTTGGTCCAAATCATTTTTGGGTACAATATTATTCCATGAGAAGATGTGCTAATTTTTCAGATCGTTGGTTGAAGATATAATGTTAAATCAATATGGACCGCTGGTGGAAAATTATAATAGTGAATCAATATGGATCGCTGGTTTAAAGTTTTAATAGTAAATCAGTATGGACCATTGCTTTAAGTTTTAATAGTAAACCAATATGAAACGTCCGTTTAAAAGTAAATCAATCTGGACCATTCATGAATTAGTTACTATTCAGTCCATTCTTCTATAAATAGAAGCTCATTCCTTCATTATTTCTTACAAATTCACTGAAACTCTAGAGAGAGAAACTATAGAGAGAAAGAAGAAAAGTATTCTGCTATTTCACTACTCCAGTATTCAATTTTTTAAGGTAGAGAATATTATTTGTTGTACTCGCAAGGGGTATTCTTTCTTTCTTATTCGCGAAGAGAACTTCCATTATTCCATTCTTTATTATTCTGTTGGAATAACCTGTATACGCGGGCTACCCTATACTTGGTGAAATTCTTTTGTTATTCCATTCTTATTATTCTGTTGGAATAATTTGTTTATGCGAAGTACCGCATACATAGTGAAATTCTTTTAATATTCTGTTCTTTATTATTCTTTCGGAATATCCTGTCTGTGCGCTTACGCCAGATCTGGTTCCATTATTTATTATTCTGTCGGAATATCCTGTTTGTGCTTTTATGCCGGACCTGGTTCCATTATTTATTATTCTATCAGAATATCCTGTCTGTGTGTTTACGCCGGACCTGGTTCCATTATTTATTATTCTGTTGGGAATAATATGTTTGTGCAGTCTATCGCACGCATGGTGAATCCTTCTATTATTCCATTATTTATTATTCTGTTGGAATAACCTATTTAGGTGGATTATCACATGCATGGTGAATGATCCTTCGTATTCATTCCTTATTAAATTGTGGAAATGATATGTCTACGTGGATTACCGCATGGCGGGTGAAAATCCATTTGTAATTTCATATATTCTATTATACTCAGTTGGTTAAAGTTTTGGCTTCTATACTCCATGAAATTAGTGGAATATGCTTGATATTTGCGCTTCATCCAGTATCTTTTCATGAAAATATTCTTCTGAGCATTCTTGAATTTTACTGCACAAAGCAGTATCATGTTGACAATTTGGACGTTATTGAGTTTAGGATAAATTAACTTATAAATCTTTAAAATTTATTCTTGAACTTGTTTTATTGAATTGTCATCATCCTCATGCTTATATTATGTTGAAAGTCATCTTTGGCTTACGTGCATAGATGGACTTGGTATGATTATGACCAGGGATTATTCGGTATAATCATGACCGTAATGTGACGAATGATGTGTTAAAAGTCCTCATTGGCCTGTAGTTCATTGGTGGACAGTTGTTGGTATGATTATGACCAGGGATTATTCGGTATAGTCATGACCATTGATGATTACATGAATATCCTTGGACGTGGAGCAGGGATGATTCAAAATTATTTATTAAGCCGAGTCTCAATGATAAAGTGATGAAAAACCTTTTAAATCATAGAAGATAGTAAATTTTATTCTCTACTTGACTCTTCTAATGGATTGTTTGTTCCGCTGCAGTTAAACTTGATGTTTATTATATTTTATCAGTTTAACATTATTGAAGGCTAATGATAATTTATTCTGCATTATCTTAGTCATAATATTTCTTACTGGGCTAGTTGAGCTCACCCTTTCTTTCACTGTTCTCTTCAGGAAATGAGAACGTAGCTGGGACTAGTCGGGGAACAGAGTGATGGTCCTAGATGGTGCATTAGTAGTCCTCACTATTCTGTAAAATAGTGTGATAATAAAAGTAATGAGGACTCCATTGAGTGTGGATATTGTTTAGATGACAATATTTGTATTAAAACTCACAGCCTATGTTTTGTCGTATTTTACACGACTGTTGTATAATTAAGTTGTATTTGTATTCAGTACCTTGTATCTGGCGACTCAAGATGGGTGATGTATACCTATTTTGGGGGCATCACAACAAAATATATCCTTAGTATACAACAAAGAAACGTATTGAAGAAGCTAAGGAAAGTACCATGGGTCAGATGAAAACACCTTTTCGGGTGTTAGGTGAGATATCAGTCTGCTGTGTCAGTGGGCTAGATTGCTAATCAGAAGATGTGCAGAAAAGACTCCATCAAAGTTTAGAAATGTCAAACACATTTAATGCTTCAACGGATGTCTTCAACGTATATATTTTAAAGACCTCATATATGCAAAACATCAACAGATGATTCAACTAAGCAAGAATTGAACAAAATGCCGAAGAACACTCAACACTCAACTCTACAATCTGAAAAGAGAAAGCTTGCTTAGCTACTTAGTTCTTTCAAACAAGAGCTTAACTGCAACTTGTAGACATTCAAAATTTTTGTTTTTCTGTTACTAACTATGCAGGAGGATAAAAACGTCTTTTTCACACTCCAAAGATAACCATGGAAGACCACAACATCAATTTTAACCCCGAAAATAGCCACGGGAGATCCAATTTCCAACCCCGGAGATAACCCAAGGAAAAGTCAGTTTCAACCCCGGAGATACCCTCGGGGGATCAAGTTCAAAGCGTAGAGATAACCCCAGGAGGTCAAACTAACCTCAGATATAACCCTGAGGACATTCAGAGTCAACATCAGGCCAACCTCAGAGATAACCTTGAGAAAAAACTACTACAACTGCGCGAACACTGGAGATAAACTCGGGAGGGGCAATGTGACAACCCGAAAATTTGGGCAATTTATTAAAATCTTAAAAGATTGATTTAAGGTCAAATATTAGACCTAGATAGAAAATAAGTGTATGCGTTTGATGTTATTGGGAAGGAATTTTGAGGGTTTCAAAATTCTGTAAAGGAAATATGTGAATTATTCAGGATTAATTGTTTATGTGATTAAGATCTGTGAATATGGTTATGTTCCATGTACAGAATGTGGTTAAGGGTCAAGGGTTGACCAGATAAATTATATCTGTAACAAACCCTAAGAATATATTAAGAACGACAATGTTCGGTTAAAAAATCCTAGCGTTTAGCAAGAAATCCTAGAAAATGGTTCTGGAAACCCTAATGTCAGTTCCGGGAATCCAAAACCCTAAATCGATGCATGAAACCCTAAAACGGGAACGTAATGGCATAAATGTAAATATTCATAAGAATAATTAGGGTTAATCTTAACAAATTGATTTCAAAACCCTAATTTCCAATTTGAAACCCTAGTTTCAGTTCTGGGAGTCCGAAACCCTAATTCGGATAATGAAAACCCTAGATTGGGAATGCAATGATATGTACAAGGTTAAACGTCAATAATTTCAATTAATTAGGGAAAACCCTAATGAATTATCTGAAATTCTAATTGATTATTTGGAAAACCCTAATACCAGATCTGAAAACCCTAATTTCAGATTCTGATAAAATGAAACACTAATCTGGGAATATAACGGAGAATTATAATGCTTTAGTGTTATTAATTATAAGTCTAATTAGGGTAAATGTTAATTAATTAACAAACCCTAATTTGTAATTTTTGGAACCCTAATTGTTCTGTCAGAAACTCTAATGCTCAATTATGGATTTAATTGCTAAAATTAGCAATGTTAATTAGGAAACCCTAATCCTAAAATTTTTAGTTTATGATTAATTATTAATCTAATTACGAATATTTAATTTCTAAAATTTAAATATTATATTATTTAAAACCCTAAAGTGTGGTTTTGAAACCTAAGGTGCAATTGTGGGCCTAAGTGCTAAATTAGCGATTTTAATTAGGATAAATTAGTCCTAATTAACAAGATTTTTATGTGATTAGGAAATTATGATATAATTATGAAGCCCTAATTATAATTTAGAAATCAAAATTTTCTATTTTTTTAAATTAGAAAATTTTTGATAATCCAAGTTGCTAAAAATTTGGGGATTAAAACCTAAACCCTAAATTTTTCCAAAACCTAAATCTAAGTATGCTCAAACCTTAAACCCTAAGGGTTTCATCAATTGAGAAATCTAGAACAAAATGGAAATGACAAAAATGCCTATTTTGTGTATTATTTTAGTTAGCTTGCAATCTTGGCAAAATCATGGGTTGGTGAACCACCCTAACCCTAAATGTAGCCTAGCATGTGACTTTTGGCCAGCAATCTCAGCAAATCAGCAGCTTTGTAGCCAAAATGCATTGAATCAAGTTTTGTATAAATAATTAAAGAGAGAGAAAATGCTACCTTATTTTCTCAAATCAACCAAGCCATCGTCTCTCTCCATTTTTAAAATTTTTGAGTGAGAGAGAGTTAAATGTTGAGCCATGATCAATAATCAGCAAACCAAAAACAGATCACGAGGGCAGAAATTGAAAATCAAGCTCAAAAGAGGTATAATTCCTAATTTTTGAAATCCTTCAATTCGTGGTTAATTGTTGCAATTGATTGTTGAAAGTAGTGTTAATAGGTGTCAATTGATGTTCTGGGTTGTTAAATCCATGACCCATAACATCAAAGTGCACGAATTTAAAATTTTACAAACTCTGGAAATCTGGAAAAACTGTGCTTTGCAGTCAAATGTCGAGGTCTATAGATCCATGTGTGTTACATGTTTTTGATGTTTAAAACTTGTAACATGTAGCCTGTTATGTGTTCTTTAAGTTGCAAAAAGAATCAGACCTTTACCTATTATAGATCACAAGATATTCACGGTCAAAACACGTTGACCGATCTGCTAAAACTGCGAACCCAGAAAACGTAAGAACAGGGTCCGTGTCCTAGTTTGACCGGCCGTATCTTGTTCATTCTTTGATATTTTTGTGTTATTTTGCTTTATAGTTGTAGTACTACATGTTATCTACAACCTTTAATTGATAGATCGCATAAAAGTTGCACGATGACCAAGTTATTAAGCGTCAAAGTAGGTACCTAAGGCTGTTCTTCAAATCTGGAAAACCCAGAATTTGAAGAACAGGCCTGGCCTCATTTTTGAGAGCCCAGATCTCGTTGATATCGTGTTCTTTGGCCATGAACTTGATTTAGTGTTGTAGTATTGCAAAAGTACTACAATCTGAAAGTTTGAACCAACCCAGAAACGAAAGGATCAAAGAATTATTCGCGGTCAAAGTACCCACCATCGCCCTGTCCGAAAATTCTGGGCAGCCCTCAAGAACACCTATAGCGACAGAAAGCGTCGCTATAGGCCTTTAGCGACAGATTATTATTATTTTTCTGGAAATTAATTTAAAATTAGAAAAAAAAATAGTTTTTAATTATTAAAAATACATAATAAATTCTGAAAAATTATTTTAAAGCTTGAAAAATAGTTTTTAACTATTTTGAGTATATTTCGAAAATATTTATTATTTTTGGAATATAAATGGTATTTATTTATTTAATTACAATATTAAATAAATTATTTAAAAATAGTTTTTAATTCATGAAAAATCATGAAAAATAATATTATGATAAAAGAAAATATTTTAAGTTATTTTTGATAACTTTTGATATTTTGTGAGAAAATTCATTAATTAATCAATATTAATGATAATTAATTTATTTAAAAGATATATTAAATAAATTAAGGAAAAATGGAATTAATGCTTTATAAATTATATAAAAATGATTGAAGTGTTATAAAAGTATTTTAAGTTATAAAATATAACTTTTGATATTTTGGCATAAAAATATTAATATTTTAATATTAATATTAATTATCGAATAATGGATTTAAGTGTTGGAAAATCATATAAAAATGATGTTAAAGTATTAAAAATACTTCGTAATATTATAATTATATTATAATATTATGTAATGATTTTTATTAATATTTTATAATAAATTAATATTAATGATTAAGGAATTATGTTGTATTTAATTTATTTAAATACGGTACTAAGGTATTAAAAATATTTTTAAATATTATAATTATATTATAATATTATGACATGTATTTCATTAATATTTAATAATAAATAAATATTAATGATAAAAGAATTGTGGTATTTAATTCAATTAAATACGTTTTAAGGATTGAAAAATATTGATAAATGGTAATAATTATCCGAAAATTATTACGAGCCTAGGAAAAATGTTTTTACTGATTAGAAATTTTCAGTGATAATGGTTAAGTGCTTAGACAGAGTTTAATTGAACTTAAACTCGATATTTGTCCGACTAGACCGTCGGGATGATAGAATTATGTCGGTTTCAAGTCAGACTGAAATAGTTTGACATGATACTAAGTCTTATGTGCTATAAAGACTGATAGGCTTATGTGGTAATGTGTTTAGGTTATTCTGTGGATATAAATATAGCAGTATATTACTGTGATGATATTATTCTAATATTGGAGATCTATATTATTAATATTAGGTCTTCGGGATAAAAGCGTTATTAATTGCGTGCGGTAATCAACGGTTCAGGCAAGTTTTTCTTGTACTTAACTCTAATAAGAGTATTTTATTCAAGCTGATGGTTAATCATTGTTGATTGCCACGAAAATTGTATTCTGTACATCTTGCATGTATAAGTCAGGTATGAAAGGCTGATCACCTTCATCACCAGTTGGTTCAGAAATGTTTGTTCATGTATAATACTTGTTCAGTCAAAATTTGTTCGTGCTAGTTCTCAATTATATTGATGAATTATAGCAAGCCCTTTATTCATACTCTTCAATCATGATATATCGTTATGTTGTTGTATATAAACTTGCTGGGAAACTTTCATGCTCACCCTTGCTATATCATGATAAAACATTGCAGGTAAAAGCAAATGCGTTCATATACAGGGAAAAAGGAAAATGCCAAGCTCATCTTGGGATAATATGTGCGACTAGTTTGTAATAATATATTTTGACAAATATTGTTGTGTAATAGATAGTTTAGTAAATGTGTATTAAGTTAAGGTTACTCGACCTTGGGTGAATAGTGTGTAATGTAATGTATAAATAATTTATGTTTATATCTTTCGCAAATTAATAGTTATAGAAATAGTGTACCGAGTCCGCGGCGATTCGGGGCCCGAATTCTGGGTTACTACAGGCAAAATGGTTATTTTGCCAACTCAACTTCACTTTAAATCAAATAAACTCATTTCAACTCAAATTGCTTCAAAAGAAGTCCCACAAGAACCATATCTTAACTTCGGAGCGCAAACTACGCAAAATAGCTCACCAGATTGCCTGACATAAACCCGAAAAATCTATTTCGGTCATGGACACATCTTCCTGGAATAAAAAAAAGACAAATCCTATGTCATTGTGTAGCTCTCAGAAAGAGATTTATTGAATATTATGGCACGCTTCCATCAGACTCTCGGATTGAAAGTTATGAAGGTTCGAGCGAACAACGCGTTGTCCGAGTGTACGTACTTTGACACAACAGGACCCACATTGTCCTGGGCATCCCAGGCAGCCGCAAGTAGACCTGTGGAACCACCCTTTATATATAGAGGGCTTGGGCTGGCCTTATTTGCAAGAGAAGTAGTGAGGAAACCCTGTCTAATTTGCTTTGTGCACACTATAGACTAAGTGTTTTCTTATTTCAATCACTTTTGAGCTTATATTTTGTCATATTTTTATCGGGGGAAGCCTAGTGTTCATCCATTTAAAGTTATTGAAGTCTTCTTTGGCAGTCCACTGTAAGCCTTCTTACACACTTTGAACACACATTTTTTTACGTTGAGAGTCGTGTTGCGTGTGTATGCCCAGACTTCGGTCCGTGGTTTCATTTTAGCTTGTATATATATATATATATACATATATATATATATATATATATATATATATATATATATGAACTAACATTATCGAGTTATGCCTCGATTGAGCCTAGACTTCGGTCTGGAGCGTTTATTTGCTTTCGTATATATATATATATATATATATATATATATATATATATATATATATATATATATATATATATATACACACACACACACACTTATATATATGAACTGTGTGTCGAACTCTGTTCGATGAGCCTAGACTTCGGTCTGGAGCGTTTACTTGCTTTTGTATATATATATATATATATATATATATATATATATATATATATATATATATACTTATAAATATGAAATGTGTGTCGAACTTTGTTCGATGAGCTTGGATTTTACATCTGGAGCGTTTACTGCTTTAATATATATAAATATATCAACTGTTATCGGACTTTGTTCGATGAGCATGAATTTTATATCCGGTCCGTTTACCGCTTATATATATATTTACTTTTAATCCCGTCTGAAGTTTACTTCGTGGCGGTTGATCGTCTTTTAAGTTTTCTTTATTTTTCGTCACGCCTGGAGTTTACTCCGTGGCGGTTGATTGTTTTTACAGCTATATTTATATTTCTGATCCCCCATGGAGGTGCTTCGTGGTGGCTGATCGTGTCTATATATATATATATATTATAGTATATATATATATATATATATATATATATATATATATATATATATATATATATATATCTGCTTACTATTTTTAATCAATTGCGGCATCATGTGAGCCTAGAAATCATGTGATCACATATTCAATCTACTGGATCTATATTCGGTTCCCGTGATGGACATTTTCAGCTGTAAGCAACTTGTAAATTTATTCACGGTATTTGGATTTCCTCAGATGCTTTTCATGCCCACGAGGAGTTCGGCACTGCTTTGTATATTATTTTCTCGAAGACGCTTCGCATCTCGAAAGTTAAAAATAATCAAGGCGAACACTTAATAAAAATGGGAGTGTAAAAGGTCTCAATTACTATTGAGTACAAGGGTTTGAAAAACCTCTTTTATAAAATATCACTGCTATATCTTATTTAAAACTGCATTTTTACACAAATTCAAACCATGTGTATATAGGTGCGAACGAGGCCTCGCACTACTTTCAAATAATAGCACATTGACCTACACACAAACACACATTCATATAACGGTTTCTTGAAAAGTGGCGGTCACCGTGGTAACATGGATGTCGGGGGGTGCCTAACACCTTCCCTCCACATAATCAAGCCCCCGAACCTTATTGAATCTCAGTTTCACAGACCCGTTTAGCAGTGTCACATCACTGGGTTAATGTGCAAACCTTTTCTCAGTTGTGTTGGTACAACCATATAAAAAACTAACTGGCGACTCTTAACAGTCCATCATCGACATGATAAATATCAGACCTTTTTCACTTATTTTTTCAAACAAATCTCACCTAACATGAGAACACCAAAGAACAAGTAACGAAAAGGGACAAATAAAAATCCCGACGTCAATATGTGGCGACACTACTGGGGATTACAGTAAGAGGACTTAAACCGCTATTGCAATCTTTTCAAAACTATTATATGCTTGTGTGTGGATGTTGTATTTACATTTGAATGAATGTGTACGAATGCATTTACTTATTGCACTTAGTGCTTCGCACTATATATGCATGTGATATTAGTGCTTCACACATATTATTATTTTCATAAACGGTGAGACACGTTGTATGTGAATGTATGTTATGTGGTTCCTATATCAGGAGGCTATCCTGTCAGTGTTTGATTACTGGACTCGTAGGAAGACTAATTCCAACGAGGCTCAGGAAAGGCATCACCTAAATTTGATCCAGTTGAAAGACCAGATTAATTTCCCGTCAGGTAAATTGCGATGATTTGGGAACCTTCATGTCAAAAAACCGCAAAAGTAACCTAAGATAGATCAGCCGCTGATAAACCAAACGCGGAGGAAAGTCTCTTCATACTTTCACATTTCAATTACTTGTAATTTCATTTCTATGTAAATCTCAATGTAATGGAAAATATGAAGGAATATATGTACATGCCTTCCCTTTATATCAAAACCTGACATGCTATCTTGTCAACTGACATCCGTTTCACAGGACGATACTCCTAAACAGACACATTATGTAATATTGCTACATTCACTAAGATTAAATTACATATATCTTTTTTGTAGGGATATAATTGGTCCAGTAACTCGGTCAAAATCCATAAAGGCCACGAGCCTACAACCAATTATGTCTTCATCTGACCAGACTGATCTTAATCCAGTTTCTCACGAAGAATTCGACGAATTAAGTAAACAAATCACAGATTTGGTTGTTCTACTTAAAGAACTACACCAATCTACTCAGGGTACAAGGATACCCGTACATGCTGAATCCTCCGCACAAGGAGGAACCCAAGGTCCGGATATTGCTAGTTCCAGTCGCAGGAATCCTCATAAGCACAGACAGATTCCTTCAGCTTCAGCCACACGATGATTATCTCCACCTACAGTTCCTGAGCCTGTACGGTCTCTAGTAAAGGTGCCTGCCCATGTAATGACTATTTTATTTTCCTCAACCGATACTAGTGATGGAGAAAGAAATCCTAGTTCCAGATCCCACAATGGAAGAAGAGGAACGAAGAATTAAACAAGACATCGTCAGAATGATGTCCAACGTACGTATCATTATCCATGATGAACACACAAACAGATACACCCCAGACGATGATTGCCTAAACATAATGGTCATCATTCGGGAAAAGGAGGATGATGACAGCCCCTCCATCACTGCAGTCCACCAGGACTTTGCCCTCGACAATTGGAGCAACACTCCTTGCATTGGTCGACAAGGGTAAAACGGGTAGAAACTCATTCTGCCCTGTAGATAGCAATAACTGCTTACTTTTTCTGTACAGTAGTAGCAATTAATTTTATCATTGCATGCTAACACTTTGTGTGATTGAACAATTTCATATATTAAGTGAGAGCATTTTGGTTCGGGACTCTAAAGTTAGATGTGCCTAGACTTGCTGATGAGGTGCCTATTCTCCACAAGGATCGTAACTTTGATATAAAGTTGGACTCATACTTGATGGAAATACAAGAGGACGATGAGATACCTTAGGAGATCAAAGAATGGGTCTAAGACAAACCCAAGCCAAATCTTGATCAAACCACCTCTTTTAAACCTCGGAACCTTAGAAAACCCCAAACAAATCAAGATTGGTACGGACCTCACTCCAAATCAAAGGAATGACATGGTTACTCTATTGACCCTATTCCAGGATGTGTTTGCATGGTCTCACGAAGACATGGTCGGTTTATCCACTGACATTATCATTCATTGTCTTCCCATCAAAGGGGGATTCAAGCCAGTCAGGCAAAAGCTCAGGTGATTAAAACCTGAGTGGAGGTTAAAATTAAAGTTAAAGAAAAAATTGTGAAACAATTTCAAGTCGGCATCATCATGGTGTCAACATACCCTGAATGGCTATCCAACATAGTCCTCGTGTCGAAACCCAGAGGAGAGGTGCGAGTTTGCGTGGATTACAGTGATCTGAACAAAGCTTGTCTCAAAGATAGCTTTCACGTCCCATTCATCCACATACTCATTGACAATACGACTCAGTATTGCATATACTCCTTTGCAGATTGATTTGCGGGGTACCATCAAATCATGGTTACTGAAAAGGATCGTGAGAAAACTGCATTCACCACTCCTTGGGGAACCTTTTGCTACAGATGATTGTCATTCGACCTCATCAATGCCGGAGCTACCTATCAGTGAGCCATATGGCTCTTTTCCATGATCTAATGCATAAAAATAAAAAAAATAAAGAAAAAATAAAAATAAAAATAAAAAATAATAAAAAGAAAAAAAGAAGAAAAAAGAAAAAGCTCTTCAACAGGTTATACATTTGCTGCCTTACCATCGGCAGGTTTTACAGATGGCTTCGGAGTTCGAAGAAATATCCTTCTTCCATATTCCACAGAATAGGAATGATTTTACAGATGCGTTAGCAACCTTGGCCTTCTTGATCAACATACATGACAAGGAAGACATACCAACCCTCACATTTGCACAACAAAAGACTCCAACCTATGGGAATTATATTGGAGAAGTATCAGATGACCTACCTCCCATCCAACATCCTTGGTATCGGCACATCAAGGAGTATTTAAGAGATGGATCTACACCCGCTAAGGCGAGCCCGACTGAGAAAAGGCGGATCCAACGACTTGCTATGAAATTTTACCTGAGCGGAGATGCACTCTACAAAAGAGATGTAGAATGAGGTCTCCTCAGATGTCTTGACGAGGACCAAGCTCAGAGGCTCATGGATGAAATCCATGGGGGAGTATGTGGCCCGCACATGAGCAACCCTCTACTTGTAAAAAAGATCCTACAACAGAAAAGTCTGACTACGATAGTTCAAATAACACAACTTGATTTTGAAAAAGATCATTGACAACCAAGCTCAGTCTAAAGGAAAATTCTCCCCGAACTGGGAAGGCCCGTTTATTGTCAATGAGGTATTGACAGAGGCACTTTCAGATTACAGGAAATAGACGGCGATGAATTTTCGCAACTCATCAATTCAAACACCGTGAAATAGTACTATGTCTGAGGTTACCATCAAGTGAACATCCTGGTTTTTGGATCATCAGATCACCTGTCATCTCGGTTCTTTAACTCTTCATTACATACAACTTCACTTCACACTCATCTGCCCCATTAGGGACAAACACTTTTCTAACCAGCAGCCTAGTTTTGGATCACCAGATCCTTCATTCCCCGCAGGTTTTCAAAATCTTTCACACTTTCATTTTATCCCACTAGGGATTAAACCTTTCACACCTTCAATTTATCATGTACATGGGATTAAAACTTTTCACCTGCAATCCGCCCTGTACACGGGTTGATCTACGCCGACCTGATCTCCCCAATACACGGGAGTACGTAGGCAGCCATGTTATATGGTCTGGTCTCACCACAGAAAAAACAAAAGCAAACACACTCCTATCCATAACCACATACAGAAACCAGACCCAAGACACCAAAGATGGTAGGGAATACACACAGATTGACGATCCATGCTGAAAATCCTGAGACATCTCATTGTCCATCCATCAAGGAGGAGTTTAGAATATATCCAGATCACAAAGTCTACGAGAAACAAACAAATATTAAGCAATTAACAAGGAACAATTAAAAGGTAAGTGAATCAACATGTATTTCCCTGCCATATATAATGTTGTTTGATATATATAATGTGTATTGTACATGACAAAATGGCTAAGATAGTCTATGTAGGAAAATACAAGCCCATCTACAAATCAGTGTATATGCGGGCTATCAAGTCTGACATGGATTCCCTCTCAAAAGAAGGAGGTAACGCTGTGATCTCCTGCCCAAGGGTTTCTACACAAGCCAACAGATCCACCGCCAATTACATGCGATATCTCAGGCAGATATAGCATCATCCCACTCAACAACAGCGGTATCCCTATGAGTTAGAGCATCATCTTTCTCAACTAGAGCGATATCTCTACCAGAAAAGCTGTCAACATCAAAACCCACATCCACTACCTAATCATCATATGGTACAGAGGTAAAAGCTTCTCGTGATCTCAGCATCTTATCAGCCCATCTGATAAAGAAACTACCCCAGACAACAAGCAAGGTTGGGGTAATTTCAAAATTGGCGACAACCGAATATTTGGTCCTTTACAACAAGATTGGGGCAATCTCGGAAGCAGCGAAAACTCAATACTGGGGCATTTATCAACCATCCTAAAGTGGAAAATGCACCAGTCAGTGCCATCAACATGGTCCATCATCATCTCAATACTGATTCAGATATTATTCACTTGCGATTTGGTCAACAAAAGTCTCTCATATGAATCCCCGACAACAACTTGCAAAAGGACTGGGGCATTTTGCGATTCTAAGGAATGAAAGAAATTATGGTGACATAAGCGTGCCCCTACAAAAGAAGGGGAAAATTCTCAGGATGGTCCTTAACTCAAAAGCAGAAGTTGTATGATAAAAGGTCTAGCGAGATAAATCCTCATCATCAAATGTGCCAACCAACGTCAAGTCCTCTTAAGTCGAGGCCTCTACACCGAAGTTCAAATCTTGGCAGCGAAAAATGAGCTGCAACCCCCAGGGATGTCACTGGAATTTAGGTCATCAGTTCAACCAGATTGTGAATCAAACGCTAAAGGAAATGGGGCACAAGCACCCAACATCGAAAGGAAACTTCAAATCACCTCAAAAAAGGGTTGAGCGTAATATCAGGTAGAGTTTGGCAAAGTAAACCTTGGAATATTACTTCAGCGAAGGTGTCAGAAGATCCGATATGGTAAACCATCACCATCAATTCAGTGCAACATCAAGACAATTCATCGATGAAAGCTTCGTATACCACCATTCGAATAGGAACCAAAAAAATTTGGTGATCAGTAGGGTAGGAACCGTTGCAAGTTACCAGCGTATACATAGGGAAGGTCTGGTGATTCCAGAACGTCATCCCCATCAGAGATGTGGAAAAACATCTCAACTTATCTTCATCAAATAAGCATCAACGATTAAATGCCAAACCATTGGAGTCAATACCAGCATAGGCATCAGCAATGATCGGTAAAGGTAAAACAATTTGCGAAAACATTTTAAACATTCATCATAACATTCATTACATTGCGATTTGCGATATGCGATTTGCAATATACGATATGCGAAATGCGATGTGCGAGTTGCGAAGTGCGATTGGCCAAATGTGAATAGCGAAGTGCGATTTGCGAAAACATTTTAATATTCATCATAACATTCATTCCATTGTGATTTACATCATTAAAAATACCTTGTCATATTTCAAGTGTCTACTAATCTTTATCATATTCATTCCATTGCATTGCATGAACATGATAAAGAGGGGCATCTGTAGACACTCAAAATTTTTGTTTTCCTGTTACTAACTATGCAAGAGGATAAAAATATCTTTTTCACACTCTAGAGATAACCCTGGAGGATAAAAACATCAATTTTAACCCCGAAGATAGCCACGGGAGATCCAGTTTCCAAACCCGAAGATAACCCTATGAAAAAATTTCAAACCCCAAAGATAACCCTGGGAAATGTCAGTTTCAACCCCGGAGATAGCCCTGGGGGATCAAGTTCAAAGCCTGGAGATAAACCCAGGAATTCAAACCAACCTCAGAGATAACCCTGAGGACATTCAGAGTCAATAGCAGGCCAACCTCAGAGATAACCTTGAGAAAAGACTACTACAATTGCGTGAACATCAGAGATAAACCCGGGATGGGCAAAATAGTTATTTTACCAACTCAACTTCACTTCAAATCAAATAAACTCATTTCAACTCAAATTTCTTCAAAATAAGTCCCACAAGAACCATATCTTAACTTCGGAGCGCAAACTACGCAAAATAGCTCACCGAATTGCCTGACGGAAACCCAAAAAAACTATTTTGGTCATGGACCCATCTTCCTAGAATCAAAAAAGGACAAATCATATGTCATTGTATAGCTCTCGAAAAGAGCTTTCTGGATTGGTATGGCACGTTTTCATCGGACTCCCGGATTGAAAGTTATGAAGGTCCGAGCGAACAACGCGTTGTCCGAGTGTACGTACTTTGACACAGTAGGACCCACATTACCCTGGGCATTGCAGGCAGCTGTAGGTAGACCTGTTTCACCCCCTCTATATATAAAGAGCTTTGGGTGGCCTTATTTGTAAGAGAAATAATGTAGAAACCTTGTCCAATTTGCTTTGTCCACACTATAAACTGACTGCTTTCTTATTTCAAACACTTTTGAGCTTATATTTTGTCATATTTTTACTGGCGGGAGCCTATTTTTCATCCATTTAAATTTATTGAAGTCTTCTTTGGCAGTCTACTATAATCTTTTTTACACACTTTAAATCATTTCTCTTCATCTTTGCACACACCTTTTTTCACGTTGAGAGTCGTGTTGCGTGTATATGCCCAGATTGAGCATATATATATATATATAAATATATATGGACTAACATTATCGAGTTATACCTCGATTGAGTCTAGACTTCGGTCTGGAACGTTTATTTGCTTTCGTATATATATATATATATATATGAACTGTGTGTCAAACTCTGTTTGATGAGCCTAGACTTCGGTCTGGAGCGTTTACTTGCTTTTGTATGTATATATATATATATATATATATATATATATATATACACTTATATATATGAACTGTGTGTTCAACTTTGTTCGATGAACCTGGATTTTACATCTGGAGCGTTTACTGCTTTAATATATATATATATATATATATATATATATATATATATATATATATATATATATATATATATATATATTTACGTTTATTCCCGCCTGGAGTTTACTTCGTGGCGGTTGATCATCTTTAAAGTTTTCTTTGCTTTTCGTCCCGCCTAGAGTTTACTCTGTGGCGGTTGATTACTTTTACAGCTTTATTTATATTTCTGATCCCCCATGTAAGCAGCTTGTAAATTTATTCACGGTGTTTGGATTTTCTCAGATGGTTTTCATGCCCACAAGGAGTTCGGCACTGCTTTGTATATTATTTTCTCGAAGATGCTTCGCATCTCAAAAATTAAAAATAATCAAGCCGAACACTTCATAAAAATAGGAGTGTAAAAGGTCTCAATTACTATTGAGCACAAGGGTTTGAAAAACCTCTTTTATAAAACATCACTGCTATATCTTCTTTAAAACTGAATTTTTACTCAAATTCAAACCCTGTGTATATAGGTGCGAACGAGGCCTCACACTACTTCTAAATAATAGCATATTGACCTACACATACATATTCATATAACAGTTTCTTGAAAAGTGGCGGTCACCGTGGTAACACGGATGTTGGGGGGTGCCTAACACCTTCCCTCTGCATAATCAAGCCCCCGAACCCTAATGAATCTCGGTTTCACAGACCCGTTTAGCAGTGTCACACAACTTGGTCAATGTGCAAACCTTTTCTCAGTTGTGTTGGTACAACCATAAAAAAACCAACTGGCGACTCTTAACAGTCCATCGTCGACATGATACATGTCGGACCTTTTTCACTTATTTTTTCAAACAAATCTCACCTAACATGAGAACACCAAAGAACAAGTAACGAAAAGGGACAACTAAAAATCCCGGCGTCGACATGTGGCGACTCTGCTGGGGACTCTGAGAAGAGGACTTAAGCCGCTATTACAATCTTTGCAAAACTGTTATCTGCTTGTGTGTGGATGTTGCATTTACATTTTGATGAATGTGTATGAATGCATTTCCTTATTGCACTTAGTGCTTCGCACCATATTTGCTTGTGATATTAGTGATTCGCACCATATCTGCTTGTGATATTAGTGCTTCGCACATGTCATCATTTTCATACGGTGAGACGCGAGGTATGTGAATGTATGTTGTGTGGTCCCGCCACCAGGAAGCTATCCCGTCGGTGTTTGATTATTGGACTCGTGGGAAGACTAATTCCCCGAGGCTCAGGAAAGACACCACCCAAATTCGCTCCAGTTGAAAGACCAGATTAATCTCCCATTGAGTAAATTACGATGATTTGGGACCCTTCATGCCAAAAAGCCGCGAGAGTAACCTAAGATAAGTCAGCCTCTGATAAACCCAAAATGGAGGAAAGTCTCTTCATGCTTTCTCATTTCAATTACTTGTAAACACAATTACTTGTAATTTCATTCCATATATATCTCCATGTAATGAGAAATATGGAGAAATGTGTACACACATAACATGTTATCCTGTATTACCAAACAGCTGACATCTATTTTGTAGGATAAAATTCTTAAAATGGACACATCATATAGCATGTTATTATACACACATTCCCTAAGGACTAAACTATGCAAGTCTTTCTCTGGGAACCAATCGGACCTACTACCCGGTCGAAATCTAAAAAGGCTACATGCCTACAGTCAATCATGTCGTCATCCGACCAGACTGAACTTAATCAAGTTTCTCGCAAAGAATTCGACGGATTAAGTAAATAAATTATAGATTTGGCTGTTCTACTCAAAGAACTACACCAGTCTACTCAGGGTCAAAAAATACTCGTACATGCTGAATCCTCCACACAAGGGGGAACCCAGGTCATCACAATACCTGAACTGCAGTTGGATACAACCAACAAAACTTGTGATGCTGCCCATCCCACTGGATACCCAGACACTGGTGACATCAAAAAGAAAGTCCTCCAAATGGAAGAGACCCTTCGTGCTATCAAAGGAATTGGAACACACGGGAGTGTGTCATATGCTGATCTTTGCATTTTCCCTGGTGTTCACTATCCAGAAAAATTTAACACTCCTGACTTCGAAAAATATGATGGGTTAGGAGATCC
Organism: Panax japonicus; assembly: GCA_020205505.1. Classification (NCBI taxonomy): domain Eukaryota; kingdom Viridiplantae; phylum Streptophyta; class Magnoliopsida; order Apiales; family Araliaceae; genus Panax; species Panax japonicus. The sequence goes on along the minus strand of CM035113.1, from coordinate 15,727,751 downwards.
TTACACACATTTAAAGGTGTTTATTGGAGAACTTGGATCTTATGCAGAGGACAAAAAGCTCAGAATGTAATTTTTCTAGAAAAGTCTAACTGGAGAAGCCCGTTCGTGGTACACAAGATTAGACAACTCAAAGATCCATAGCTGGGAAGAGCTAGAACATGCCTTCCTCACTCAATATAGCTTTCAGTCTCAGATGGCTCCTGATCGGTATCAAATTACCAAGATCAAGAAACAGTCTAATGAGTCGTTCAGAGAGTATGCTCAAAGGTGGAGACGCCTGGCTGCCCAAGTTAGTCCTTTTATGACAGAATCAGAGATGGTCATGACTTTCATAGACATACAAGAAGCTTCGTTCTATGAAAGAGTTTTAGCTAACATCGGCTTACCATTTTCTGAAATGGTCAAACATGGGGAGATGGTTGAGATGGGATAGAAGTTCGAAAAGATTCAAGACCTAGATGCCCTTAAAGCTATTGCTGATCACATCCAATCTAGAAATTATGGAAATAACCCCCGGAGGGTCCATAAAAAGAAAGAGGAAGATGTTTCCCTGATACTAAAGGGTCAAAAAGGTAATCAGAACATGCCTATTCAAAGGAGAAACTACACTCCCTTTCAAGCACAATCTGTGAACCCTCCAATACCAAAAGGTGGAGAAGTCAAACGCCCTCGAGTGTTCACACCCTTAGGGGACACCATCGAGAACATTCTCAATCTTCTGACAACACAGAAAAAAATTACATATCTTCTTTTGTTAGAGTTTATGCCCTAGAGGCCAATTATTTGATATAATTGCTTAACGTTTTGATATTATATTTGATTGAATAAATATATAATTTTATTATGGTTTTATTTACTGCGTAATATAATTGTTAACATAATAAAATTCCTTAGAATAGTGATACAAATTATATAGTTTCAAGTATATGACTTGAACATGAGATTATATAATTACAATTAGTATTATTGTTCTTAAATGTCCCTAGTCGAGTATCATTGTTGATGGGACAACAATGATGCATTGAGACTAGTATGTGGATTGACTGATGACCAAATCTCATTGGTCATAAATATATGAGTTATTAAGTCAATGCATATGTACATGTTAGAGAATGATGTACTGGACAAACCCACCATGAGAATTCTATATGGAGCATTATACGAAGTGTCATTAGTAATTCTCATAGTGACAATGATGTAATGGTCCTCCGACCTGAAATCGCTATATTACTACACAAGAATTTATGTACTTTGATATCATCAAATGTCACCTTTAATATGGTGGACTATAAAGGTGATTATTGGGTTCCTCATGAATCGTGTGAGAAATATGAGTGATCTAGATGGAATTTAACCATCCTATATATTATGGGTGATATCCATAGGCCTCTTGATTGAGTAGGACTATGAAATGCATGACCATGCTCAAATAGTGATTTGTTTCATATAGTCTACTCATTGATCAAGAAAACTCAGATTAAATTATGAAGAGTATGACACATTCCATAACTCAAGTTTAATCTAGGATATTAAGGTTAAAAGGATTAAATTACGTTGAAACATTGGTCACGAAAAGGTTGTATCGAATCATCGATCTTATTATTACTTGGGTAGCAGTGATGCATTACTAGATGCCGCTTACTGTTTATAATTTTATAATATGATTTTAAAATTATTGCCAACGTAATAATAACCTATACGGTCACACACAAAGAACGTAATTAAAAGGAAATTAATTTAAATTATAAAGATTTAAATATGTCAAAAATGATTGATAGAATTTTAAATTACAAATTTAAATTAATAGGATAATTTATATATAGGTATATTAATTAAGTAAGACTTAATTAAGATATATATAAATTCAGATTTTAATAATATTAGGTTTTTGATTAATTCCTCCTAATTGCTATATATATGATATATATCAGTCACTTTAGGTTTTACGTCAAAATACAAAACCCTAGTCGCTCTTAGAGAGAGACTAGAGAAAACAGCTTCGAAAATCCTCATCCTTGGTGGCTAATACCGCGGTTCCTTCTTCTGCAGATCGTAGGACGATTCGCGGAGTGTTCGTGTGGATACCGTGGAGACGCAGCTCGTTTGGATTGCGTTGGAGATTCGATCGTATCAATTCCAGTTTCTTAATTCGTGGATTGCGTTGGAGATTCGATCGTATCAATTTCAGTTTCTTAATCGGTATAATTTCTAACCTCTGAATTAATTGAATTTTTCACATGGATCCTATTTTAGGGTTTCAGAAATTGCTTTAAAAATTTTATTTCCGCTGTACGTTTCTGTGTCGAAACCTCAACATCTTCCACCAGCTAGCCCTAATGGATGGGGTTTCAATACTACTAAGAAATATGCTTATCATGCCGGGGCACCTGGACATGATACTCGGGATTATTGGGCTTTGAAACACAAGATCCAAGACCTGATAGACAAAGGTGAGATCGTGGTCACCAAACCAGATAAACCTCACGTTTAAGACAACCCTCTTCCTCAACACAAAGAAAAAGAGGTTAACATGATCAATTGGAGCAATGGATAGAATTCCAATTTCAACTGTGAATCCTCCCAGACCCTCAAGTTTCAGTTCACAATGGAACGAAAGGTGAAAGCTCTATGCAAGCAAATTGAACAATTAGCAGAATTGGTGACTTATCAGCCTCAAGTGACACGTCAATTAATCAGCCAAGAGCATGCCAGTCTCCTACCTCTTGTCATGAATATTCCCTTGTCACTTTCAGAAAATGAAATGCTGGAAGACAAAGTGACAAAGAGAGCAAATGCCAAGGCCCGTCGGGATTTTTCCAACAAAAGGGAATTCACATATCTGGGCCAACCTATGGAGGAAATCCTTCAGATGTTAATCAATAAAGGAAGAATCAGTTCCCTTCTACCTCCAATCAACCCCCGTTCAGGACAGTACAACTCTGATGGAGTATGTCAATATCACTCCCATTCTCGCGGTCACAGCACAGAAGAATGCTGGGCACTCCGTCATCTCATTCAAAATCTAATTGACAGTGGTGTCCTGCACCTAGCGGACGATGATACTATGTTACGTGCAAGTGAGAATACAGGTCTTACTAAGTGGAAGAGTGTGATAGCAATCATATCCACTGAAACTGATGGGATTAATCAATCACTCATGATGCCAACAATTCAACTCAAGGGAATCAACAATCCTTTGAAAGTGGCCGCTCCCGAGCCAATTAATTTATCGTACAGAGCACAATACCCTATTGTTAGCTTATGCAAGGTTCCGTGAAATTATGGAGAAGGTGAAGGATCCACCTCACATACCACTGCTGCAGTGTCGACGAAAAATCCACTGTATCTTCCCCAACAGGTGATGAAGTCTACCATCAAATCAAAGGGGAAAATACCCATGGAGAAGATTGAAAAATTCCTCCGCACTATGGGTTATCACGAAGCCAAGGTGGTTTCAAGCTTGAGAGAAGCTCCACATCAGATTTCAATTTTGGACTTAGTCCTAACTTCCGAGGATCACCGGAAGATCTTACTAAAGGTTTTAGAAGAAGCCTATCTACCAACATCAGTTGATACGGTAAAATTTCAACATCTGATTGATCACATTTTTAACAACAATGTGATATCCTTCACTGATGATGACATACCGCCCGAAGGGACCAGTCATTGCAAATCGTTGCACATTGCGGTCTTGTCCTTTGGATACATGCTAGCTGGAGTCTTAATAGATGGAAGTTCATCTCTAAATATCTATCCATACGCTACCTTGGTGAAGATGAATATCAATCTCAACCGTCTCCGGAGTAGCCATACCATCATCAAAGATTTCGACGGAGCCCGCCAGAATTTGGTCGGAGTAATTGAACTGCGAATCGAAATTGGTCCCCATACATTCTGCGTATCTTTCCACGTGCTCAAGATAGATTCAGGATACAACCTGCTCTTGGGATGACCATGGATTCATATGGCAGGGGCAGTCCCCTCCACCCTTCATCAATAAGTAAAATACATTATCAATGACAGCCTAGTCACCGTCAACGCTGAGCCGGAGTGTCCTACACAAAGTGACATACCATACATCAATGCCAATGCAGATGTTGAACCGGTCAGTTTTCATGCCTTGGAAGTAAGCAATACCCAATACCATGCTATTGGAATGCCATTTCCCTAACCCAAGATTTCTGCCGAGGTAATGTCGGCTACTCAAGAAATGATGTCATTGGGTTATAAGCCAGGGCAAGGGCTGGGTAAAGATCGCCAGGGTATCAAATACCCAATTCAATTAACCAGGCAAACTGGAATAGCTGGACTAGGCTATTCTGCCAGTTCTAGTCATAGGAATCCTCATAAGCATCAGCAGATTCCTTCAACTTCAAGCAAGCGGCATTTATCTTTGCCTTCAAACTCTGAGTCCGCACAACCTCCTGTAAAGGTGCCAGCCAATGTAATGGCTATAATATTTCCCAAGCCGGTATCAGTGAAGGAGAAAGAAGTCTTTGTTTCAAACGCCGCTGTGGAGGAAGAGAAACAAAGAGTTAAGCAAGACGTCATCTGAATAATATCGGGTATACGCATCATCGTTTATGATGAACATACCAACAAATACACCCCAGATGATGATTGCCCAGACGTAATGGCCATCATTCAAAATATGAAGGACGATGACAATCCCTCCATCACTGCAGTCCACCCAGACTTTGCCCTTGCCAATTGGAACAACACTCCTTGCATTGGTCGTCAAGGGTAAAGCGGACAGAAACTCTTTTTGCACCGTAGATATAATAACTGCTTACTCTTCTGTACAGTATTAGCAGTTTATTTTGTCAGTACATGCTAACACTGTGTATGATCAAAACGTTGCATATATATTAAGTGAAAGCATATTTTGTTTCAGGACCCTGAATTTAGATGTGCCTGTACTTGCTGATACGGTGCCTCTTCTCCACAAGGATTATACCTTTAATGTAGAGATGAATTCAGCCTTGATGGAAATACAAGATGACATTGAGGTGCCTCCAGAAATTCAAGAATGGGTCAAAGACAAACCTAAACCCAATCTTGATCAAACCACTTCTTTCAACCTCGGAACCTTAGAAATCCATAAGTTAATCCAGATTGGTTCAGACCTTACCCCAAACCAAAGGAATGACATGGTTACGCTACTAACCCAATTCCAGGATGTGTTTGCATGGTCTCATGAAGATATGGCGGGTTTATCAACTGACATTGTCCTTCATCTCCTTCCCATTAAAGAGAGATTTAAGTCAGTCAAACAAAAGCTCAGGCGATTGAAACCTGAGTGAAGTTTAAAGCTGAAAGAAGAAATTGTGAAACAATTTCAAGCTGGCATCATCATGGTGTCTACATATCCTGAGTGGATATCCAACATTGTGCCCGTGCCTAAACCCAGAGGTAAGGTTCGAGTCTGCGTGGATTACCAGGACTTGAACAAAGCTTGCTTAAAAGATAGCTTTCCCGTGCCATTTATCCACATTCTCATTGATAATACTGCTCAATACGACATTTACTCCTTTGCTGATTGATTTACGGGGTATCATCAGATCATGGTTGTCGAGGAATATCGTGAGAAAACTGCTTTCATCACACCTTGGGGAACCTTTTGCTATAGACGGTTGTCATTCGGCCTCATCAATGCCGGAACCACCTATCAACGAGCTATGATTGCTCTTTTCCACATCTTAATGCACAAAGAGATCGAGATCTACGTGGATGACATCATTGTCAAGTCTCGGAAGGAGGATGACCATCTAGACCATCTCAGAAAGGTGTTTAACAGGTTGCGTAAGTACAACTTGAAGTTGAATCCAGCTAAATGCGCCTTTGGCATTAAATCAGGCAAGTTGCTAGGATTTCTAGTAAGCCACAAAGGGATTGAACTGGATCCTGCCAAAATCTAGGCCATCACAGAAATGCCCATTCCTCAGACAGAAAAGGAAATACGGGGATTTTTGGGAAGAATCAACTTCATTAGCAGGTTTATCTCTCAACTCACAGCAACTTGTGAGCTAATCTTCAAGCTATTAAGGAAGAAATCCTCCATGAAATGGAATGATGAGTGCCAAAAGGCCTTCCTTACAATTAAAAAACAGCTAGTTAAAGCTCTCGTTTTGGTACCACCTAGAAATGATGTTCCCCTGTTCATGTACCTGTCCATAAGTGACAATGCCATGGGCTACATGCTGGGATAGAAAGATGATAGAGGCCGAGAACGAGCTATCTATTACCTCAACAAAAGATTCAGTAGTAGTGAACACAAGTACACTCTGATCGAAAAGACGTGTTGTGCTTTAGCATGGGCTTCCATGAGGTTACAACATTATCTCCATGGTCACACAAACCATCTCATATCCCGCGTGGATCCTCTCAAATACGTGTTCAACAAACCCATGCTAAATTGTCGGCTGTCCAGATGGCAGTTGATCCTACAACAATTTGACATCGTATATGTGACTCAAAAGTCCATCAAAGGTCAATGAATTGCGGATCAACTGGTCGCCACACCTTCAAGGGATTTCAAACCCTTGGAAACATATTTCCCTGATGAAGGAGTAATGACAGTTCTGCAACACCATCAGTACGATACGCGCCAATCATGGAAGATGTATTTTGATGGGGCTGTTAATATGAAAGGTTCTGGAGCTGGAGCAGTTCTAGTATCTGGTACGGGGGAGCAGTATCCCGTCGCAGTCAAATTGTAGGTTGCCAGCACCAATAACACAGCTGAGTATGAAGGCTGTATCATGGGACTAAAACTTGCTCGTTCAATGGGCATCAGGCGGTTAACTGTCTTTAGAGATTCAGAGTTGGTAATCAGACAATCCACCGGAATCTATCAAACCAAGGAACTACATTTGCTTCCCTACCATCGGCAAGTTTTATAGATGGTTTTGGAGTTCGAAGAAATCTCCTTTCTACACATTCCTCGTAATAAGAATGACTTTGCAGACGCATTAGCAACTTTGGCCTCCTTAATTTGCATATCAAACAAGGAACATTTGCTAAGCGTCACAATTTCCCTGCACAAGGCACCAGCTTATGGAAACTATGTTGGAGATGTATCGGATGAGCTGCCTCCCATCCAGCATCCTTGGTATCAACATATCAAGGAATATCTAGGAGATGGTTCTACACCCGCGGAAGTGAGCCCGACTGAGAAAAGGCGGATCCATCAACTGGCTATGAAATTCTACCTGAGTGGAGATGCACTCTACAAAAGAGATGCATGACTAGGTCTCCTCCGATGTTTAGACAAAGATCAAGCCCAAAGGCTTATGGATGAAATCCATGGCGGAGTCTGTGTGTAAAGTCCCAGAACCCGGATACTTGAAACCCGAATTCGGTACTTCACGATACCATTTCTATGAGCGGAAATATTACTAATAATAATAACAATAATATAAATTTTAAACTTAACTTATATTTATCAGAGTTTAATCCCAAGTACGCAACCTTTACTACATTCTTTACATGATATATAATACATATCATAACCTAGTACAGTCTAACTATTACAAATGATACCAATAAACAATTTGTGTTTGCTTTCCTTTTTACTTGATCTTGGCCGATCCCTTCTAGCTGTTCACACTTAGCTGAAAACATTTAAATTAAGCAAGGATGAGCATTTGAGTGCCCAGCAAGTATTTATATATATATAAGTTGAAAGAATTTAAATGTTTTCTTTATAATATTCTTCTACAACCGGTCAATAGTTATGAAGTAATATGTACCAATAACAATTACATAACAACCCTCTTTCAAATTTTTGAAACTGTGTATTGACTATACATGGGGTTTCTGTGACATATTATGAACATTATTTTTCATTTTCGAAAAGGTTAAACAGAAATTCATCTGTAAACCGGCATTGCTTACGGGCCTGCGGGTGTACAGTCCATGGGCCTTGTATTGATCAATACTACATTGCTAGAACGATATTATCGTTCATCATTTGTCCGCCGTAGCGCATACAAATTTTCCCATTATCGGGATGTTCATACCTGTCGGGTTTTTTATAACAAAGGTCTTATATAATTCAACATATATGTATATCAAAGGTGTATCAACATGTGATTAAATACAATGATTATCCAAGTGGGGATACTTGTATAATCATTTATAGAAATTAACGAACAGAATATATAATACTGAATTATCATATACTAACATGTTGATAATCAATGGGCGTATATAATATAGGCTTAACAATCTGTACAATAATAATATAACTTTGAAACATTCTTACACTTGTCCAATGCATAAAGAAAATGCAAAGGTAGGATACTTGCCTGATGCGCTGCTTACAATTACGCAACTTAGATTTATCTTTTATACCGAAACATATCATTAATAAGATCATTCTATTGATTAGAATCACATATTATAACACATAGTACTGCTTATTGCAGTCAACACAAAACCTAATCACATTGCCATAGATGTTCAACAATCATTTTATCACAAACAAACATTAACTTATTCCTAATCACATTGTCACACAATTATATCCACCATTGAAAAACAAATAAAATAATTAACTAACTAAATTTCTAAGTCCAGATCAATTTCTGAACCATGTCGGTCTACCGACATCTTTATCGGGTAATTTATCGAGTCTAAGACTCTAAACAATTGTCAATATCCATTTATACTAATTAAATAACAGTCATATCATTTTTCATGACCTTAATAATTATAAAATAATTATTACCATTTACAATAATTTTTGAAATATCAGAATCATTATTAAATGATCAAACAATTCTATTATCAGCAATATTTAATCAATATTAAACTATTAATGAAATCATTTCCAAAATATTAAAGTTATGTATAATAACTCAAAATATTCTTAACGTATTAATATTACCCTTAAATGATTTTTAAAACATTTAAAATCATTCTTAAACAATTACCATTAATATTTAAATATTAATGAACTATTTATCCAAATATTAAAAGTCATTAATTATAACTTAAAATATTTTTAAATTCATTTATATCATTTTAAATGATTTTTAAATAAATAAAACGATTTTAAAACTATTTATTTAATATAATTATTAAATAAATTTAATATCATTAATCATTAAATAAATATCATTAATATTAAATTATTAATGAAAATATCCCTTAAATATTAAAAGTTATGTTTTATAACTTAAAATATTTTTAAACACTTTATTTTCATTTAAAATGATTACTATAATATTAAAATCATTTTAAAACTAAATTATTTAATATAATTATTAAATAACTTTAACATCATTAATAATAATTAATTAATAAAATTTAACTTTAAATATTAAAAATTATATTTTATAACTTAAAATATTTTTAAATACCTTATTCTTATTTAAAATGATTTTTAATTTAATAAAATCATTTTTAATTCATTTATTTAATTAATTTAATAAATAACTTAATTATCATTAATATTAATTTATTAATGAAAATTATCACATAATATTAAAAGTTATCAAAAATAACTAAAATTATTTTCTTATACCATAATATAATTTTAAATGATTTTTCAAATATTAAAATCATTTTTAAATAATTTATTTAATATTATAATTAAATAAATTAAATACTTTTATTATTCCAAAAATATTAAATATTTATGAAATATATTTAAAATAATAAAAAACTAATTTTTAGAATTTAAAATAATTTTTAATAATTTATTTTGTATTTTTAATAATTAAAAACTATTTTTTTTCTATTTATTAATCAATTTCCGAAAATAATAATAATAAACCGTCGCTGTAGGTCTTTAGCGACAAAAAGCGTCGCTGTAGGTGTTCTTGAGCCTCAAGAACACTGACAGCCCAGCTTCACGGTGGCTTGTTTGACCGAGATTTTCGGTCAGATCCTGATGTTACTGGGCATGTTATTAGCCAGATATTGTAGTACTAATGCACGACTACAAGATCCAACAACAAACAAGTTCTTACAACATATAATTAACGAGATCTATGCCTTCAAACATGCTGTCAGGTCTGTTCTTCATTTTCTGGATTACCCAGAAATGAAGAACAGATCATGGGTCATACGTTGAGCCTCTACTACAATCTGTTCGTGTACTTTTTTAGTGATATATGACTTCTATATTCTAGACCACATGTAACATTACAGATCTATTACAAAACATAACCATAAAAACAACAGATCTAGCCGGTAATAGCCGGTCAACCCATGCCAGAACACAGATTCATCCGTTTTTCTGGGTTGCCCAGAAATCATGAACTGTTTTCGAGCAAACCACTTTGACCGGCCACTACGATCGACTCGATTGCTTTCAAGGAAAGTTTAAGGCATAAATATGGAGCTGATATACTAGACTACTACTTAGATACAACTATCAAACAAAAATATTAACACAATGACAGATCTAGGCTGTTTAAAAAGCTGTCAGACGTTGTTCTTAGTTTCTGGGTTGCCCAGAAAGTACCCGGTCAATGCCGGTCAACCCTCTTTGACTGCCTATAACTTTTAATCCATAACAGATATGGACCTGATTCAAGCTTCAGAACAAAGATCTAATGACATACTACAAATATAAAACGTAAAACACACAAAATCATTAACAACCAAAGATTTAAAGGGCTGACATTCGGCTGTCAGACCTCAAGAAACAAAATTTCCAGATTTTGAAAAATGTCAAATTCGAGCCTCTAGATGTTATGGATCTAACATCTAGCAACCCAGATCATCTATTGACACCATAATCAACATGTTTAACACATCAAACATAAAATCTAACACAAAAAATTGGACAGATTTTTGGGCTAGGGTTTATACCTTTTCGATCCAATTCTTGATTCTAACTTCTTGATCTGTTTTTGGTAAACGTGGGGCTTTGATTTAGGACTGATATACTATATAATTTCGAAGCTTTTAGAGAGAGAGGGTCTAGGATGAGCTTGGTGAAAAATTGAGCAAATAAATGAATTCTTTCTCTCTCCAATTTATTTATAATACATGGGGGCAATGGATTTGGCTGGAATGCTGAAGATTTGCTGAGATTTGAGGCACATGGGGTGGTTGGATTTGGTCACCAACTTTCCCTAAATGTCAAAGCCTATTATTTAGCCAAAATCATACACTTAGGGGCAAAAATGTCATTTGGTTTTTCAATTTAATGGCATTCTAGTCATTTGGCAAACCCTTAGGGTTTAGGGTTTGGGTTTATGGTTTGGACCATTTTAGGGTTTAACAATAATTTCAAGAATTTCCAAAATTAGGATTTGCACAAAAATATAATAAATAAATAAAATAATAAAATTTTAGTTTCTAGAATACCAAATAAAGATTTCTAATTAATTAGGTTTCTAATTAATTAATACATTACTAATTAGGTTTTAGATACACTAATTAGTATTAAACTTTCCAAATCAACAATTAGGGTTTACACATTAAATAAAGTAAGGTTTATAAAATAAATATAAGAGTTTCAAAGAATAATATTTCTAAATATTAATTAGGGTTTACCTAATCAATATAAAAATTATATATTATATAACATGCATGCACCATATAACACAGTTATATAACAGTGTCGAACTCATCCTGAGTTTTAAATTAGGGTTTGCATAATACAATTAAGATTTTAGAATTATAATTAGGGTTTATAAAATAATAATAATAATAATAAGGGTTTTGAATAATTACGATTTTCCCTAATTAGGGTTAATACATAAACACCGATCATAAATCACATTAACATGATTACATTACAGTCTTAAGCCGGCATTCGGCTTTAACTTAGGGTTTAACAACTTAAACTAGTGTTTTGGCATTTTACACCATAACTGACCAACCATTGTCAATCTACATACAGTACATATTCATAGCACTGAAAAATCCAAATATATTTATATTATAAATTTTATTATCATTATTCGTTATCACATAACCAAAATTAGGGTTATCATTAACACTAAAACTGTTCCACACATTAACATTCACACATAACCATACATGTCTATAACACTGATAAATAATAATATTTTTATTTTCATTTCTTGATCAAAACCCAGAATTAGGGTTTGGATTCTATATCTGATTTATCTTTCATATTTAATATTATAATTAAGTAGAAATAATTTACTTAATATCTTGAACAAAATTCATATAATAAAATAAGTATTATAAAAATTCTATATTCATATCATATATTATTCAATTAATATAATTATCATATTTTCATTGAAAATAAACATTAAAAACATTTTTACTATAAAACTAATTATTATTAGAATATAATTTATAATGAGCAATAATTCTTAAAATAAAATTATTCATAACCATTCATGTAATAAATATATTTTATATTCATCACATAATTACATACCTAATACCTTTCACGCATTCTTATCTTTAGAATAAATAATTATTCTAAAATTATTTCCTATATTATTTAAATAATATAAGATTATATTTTCCTTGAAAAATAATTAATAAAATATTTCCAATAAGGAATTAATTAGTATAAAAATTATAATTGATAATAATCAATAATTTTAAAATAAATTTATTTGCAATACTTAATGTAATAAATATATTTTATTTATCACACATATAATTATAATTTACACATTACCTTGGCACATATCATTCATATTTATTTTAAATAAAAAAAAATTATACACAAAATTTATGATTTATTTATATAGAAAATATCGGGTTGTCACACTGTGGCCCCCACATGAGTGGCCCCCTCCTTGTCAAGAAGGTCCTCAGGACATGACATTACTGACTATCTCTCAAAGCTGACTACAATGAACACGTCAGGAGATGCTATCAGTGCCAGATTCATGGGAATGCTATCCACGCCCCTCCACGGGAACTCCACAATATGAGTTCGCCTTGGCCCTTCGCAATGTGGAGAATGGACGTGATTGGGCCCATTGAGCCTAAAGCCAGTAATGGACATCGATTTATCTTCATCATGATCGACTACTTCACCAAGTGGGTAAAAGCAGCCTCCTTCCTGAGGGTAACCAAAGAAGTTATCATTGCTTTCATCAGAAACAATGTCGTTTGTTGATATGGACAACTAGAGGTGATTGTGTCAGACAATGCTAAGAACCTCAACAACAAGATGATGGAGGAATTATGTAGTAAATTCCACATCAAACATCTCAAATCTTTCATCTATCATCCGAAGATGAATGGTTCTGTTGAAGCAGCTAACAAAAACATCAAGAAGATTATGCAAAAGATGTCTGCCAACCAGAAAGATTGGCCTGACCTATTGCCTCTTACTCTGTTAGCCTATAGAACATCAATGCGCACTTCAACTGGGGCAACCCCCTATGCATTAACCTATGGGATGGAAGCCGTGCTCCCCATAGAAGTTGAAATAGAATCCCTCAGAGTATTTATAGACGTTCAGTTGGATGAAGAACAATGGGTACAAGACAGGTATCACCAATTGTCTCTAATAGACGAAAGGCGAACCGCGACTATCTTCCATGGTCAGTTATATCAACAAAGGATCGCCAGATCCTATAACAAAAAAGTCCATCTACGGTAGTTCAAATAACACGACTTGGTTTTGAAGAAGATCCTTGACAACCAAGATCAATCTATGGGAAAATTCGCTCCTAACTTGGAAGACCCGTTTGTTGTCAAAGAAGTATTGATAGAAGGTGCTCTCAGATTATAAGAAATGGAAGGTGATGAATTTCCACAACTCATCAATTCGGACGCCGTAAAACGGTATTATGTCTGAAGTTGCCCTCAAGAAAACATCCTGGTGTCAGATCGTCAGATCACCCGTCATTCCGATTTTTTTAACCCTTTACAACATACAACTCTTCCACACTTTACCCCTCAGGGAAACATACTTTTCGAGCCAGCATCCTGGCTTTTCTGCATTCCTACAACTTAGGTCATCCCACTACGGATTGAACCTCTTGCGTTTATAGTTTGGCTACCCATACATGGGATCAAACTTCTCATACCTACAGTTTATCCTCAACCTAGGATTAAACTTTCTCATCCCCGCACTCTGACCTGCACATGGGAATACACTTTTCCACTTGCCTTGAGAAGCGAACTACGTCGACCTGATCTCCTCTTCAATAGGAGTACGTAGGCAACCATTTCATATGGCCCAGTCGCAATAAAACAAAAATAACAAAAACATTTCTACCCTATTCTTCTTACAAAAACAAAAACAAATCCCTACACTATTTCTGCCACATACAGCGTTGATCTTCTTACACCAGGTTAGAACTACGCAGACCTGATCTCTTGTTCAATAGGAGTACGTAGGCAACCATTCATGGTTCAGTCTTACCCCCTACCAAAACACAAACCATTGTCAACTGGTACTGGTATCATCCTTCAATCCACTACATTCCATTTGGCTCTAGACCAAAGGGGTGGAAGTACCTGAACTCCTCTCAAATAGGAGATTCGGCGACCATCTAAGCTGCGGTCATACCTTGAAGAGCAACACCAATCCATAAGAGATGGAATTAACTAGGCTTCTCCTAAATAGAATTACTGGTGACCATCTATGGTGCGACTAATCTCAAAAAGGAAAGCCAAACTCCTCTCCATATTTTCATTCAGAAACCAGTCCCAAAACACCAAAGATGGTAGGGATAAATATAGATCGATGATCCATTCTGAAATATCCAGAGACAACTAAATGTTCATCCCTCAAGGAGGAATTCAGAATACATCAGGATCACAAGCCCTGAAGCAGCAGACAAAATATCAAGCAAGTAGCAAAGCATATCTAAAGGGGAAGTGATCAAAAATATATTTCCCTGCTATATATATAATATTGTTTGCTATATACAATGTAAACTGTACATGAAAAAATGACTAAGCTAGTCTGTGCAGGAAAATACAAGCTCATCTACAAGTCAGGGTATATGCGAGCTAACAAGCCCAACATAGCGTCCCTCTAAGAAGAAGGAGACGAAGCTGTGGTCTCCTGTATGAGATTATCCACACGACCCAACAGATCTGCAGCCATCTGCATGGTGACCATATGCTCATCAATGTATGCGCTCATCTCTGCAATTATTCCAGTGGTAAGGGACCTCACTGCAATACTATCTGTAGCGGCTACATCCTGGGAAGATATGGCACTATCCCGCTCAACTATCACTGCGTCTCTAGCTGATCTAGCCTCATCCCGCTCAACAATAGCGGCATCTCTGCGAGCTAATGCCTTGTCTCTCTCTAATATAGCTACGTCTCTCCCATTAAGGGCAGTCAACATCATAGATCGAGCCTGATCTCTCTCAAAGGTCATCAGATGGAGACTCTGCTCAAAGTACTGTGCTGAATGCTGAATCACAACAGTAATTGTACTTGGAGAATCTAAAAGAGATGCTGGCAACCCATCACCTGGCTCCTCCTCAATGCGGGAATCAATGTCCTCCATGGGCTCTTCCTCACATTACAAAAAAATGGGCCTTTAGCAACGATTTTTCAGGCAACGACTTTATAAGTCGTTGCTAAAAGTATATGTTTAGCAACGAAATTTATCTTTCGTTGCAGATTGTGTCAGGCTTTCACTTTTTGAAACGAAATTCATAACTCGTTGCAAAATTTCGTTGCTAATTCATTGGCAGGAAAAATTTTAGTTAGAAATTCGTTGCAAAATTTTCGGCCACTTGCTTTCCCGTTAGCATGGGCAACGAAAGTTTTTTTGTTGCTAAAAATGGGGCTTTAACAACGATTTTTTCATGCAAAGTCGTTGCTAAAAGTGTATGTTTAGCAACGAAACTTGTCATTCGTTGTAGATTGTGTTAGGCTTTTACTTTTTGCAACAAAATTCATAAGTAGTTGCAAAATTTTGAAACAAAATTAGTTAGAAATTCATTGCAAAATTTCTAACCACTTGATTTCTCCTCATCGTGGGCAACGAAAGCTTTTTTGTTGCTATATTTCATTGCCTAATATGGACCACATTCATTGGCAACAATTTTTATTTTCATTGCATATTTTATACAACTTTTTGCAATGACTATTAAAATGTTACCTTAAATTAAGATGATAATAATAATAATAATAATAATAATAATAATAATAATAATAAGTTCTGTCATGCACAGTTTGGACCAATGGATTCCAAAGCCAGTAAGTAGGGATAATGATATTAAGTTCATTTTTAGACAATTTTCCAGTTCTTGCACCATTTACTGGCATCTCCTCGTGGATTTAGCATTTATACTATTATCCTAACACCAACTATTCTTCTTTTCACGAGGCACACTTTCCCACTCCTTGTACACTGAGAGCAAAGTAAAAAGATCACCGTCACCATGGCAGAATTTCACCTTAAGGCGATCAGATTTTAGCTTATCTTCTTCAGTACCGATTTTTCAAAATATGCTACTTGCATTTATCATAATAGCAATAAGAACAAGACCCTCTCTACCCAAATGATGATGGAAGCATTTGAGTATTAATTTACCTAGACGAGGCTTAATGCCCAATCTGACCATATCCCTTCATTTTCGGTTAATACATAAAATTCATTGTTAGATGTAACAGCTCCCAACTGAATAAGATTTATAATGGCCATATCAATAGTTGTACCACTAGGTGCATCTACAAAATCAAATGTCTGAACATTATTGATGCCCAAGGCAAGAATCTTCAGAACTGCAATGCCAAGATGAACCCTACGAATCTCAGGTTCCTATTGCAGAGGCATCAACACGAAATCATCTTCTGAGTAGAGTCTATAGCACCTTCCGGGATCAGTTCTCGGAACTAAAAGAAGAAAGGAATTATCTTCTTAGTTTGAAGAACTAAAAGAAGAAAGGAAAAGCAAATTTCATTTAAAGTTCATATATACTGAATCGGTAAGAACAGGCAGCCAACATAATCTTTTCCAATATAGTACATCCATCAAGTTTAAAGTGGGGAAGAATTGCCATAATAGTCTAGTCTCTTTTTTAATGAAAACTCGTGGAAGCAATTATGATGAACATCAGGACATGGTCAAACCTGTAAAGTAACAAGTTTAATTTGAAAATCCACAAGTTTTGAATGGACAGTTTTCTGTGCTCTAGTGAAAACACTATCAAAAACCTGTTGAGAAATACAATTTTTAATTTGACAGAAACAAAGATGCATTAGGAAAATGAGTAATGTCAAAATGCATCAATGTGACAAACTAAGTGAATAAAACAGGGGAAAAAACTCACGGCTAACCAATCAACCACCTAAAATACAACAAAAAAATTTGAAACCAACTCAAGGGACACAATGTTAACACTACCTGTAAAATTATTCTCTTAGCAACTTTTTCAAAATACTATGAGAAACACAAAACAATTGGGTGAAGCTGAGAGTATTTGTATTATGACAACCAACATATATGGGGATGAGCAAGTTAAAATTGTAAATACCTTTAAACTAACATCAGGATGTGAGGTAATATGCCGACCAATAAGTTTGAGAGCTATTTTTAGTATTAGATATAGAAGAGTCGCAGAACCTTCCTTTAACCGCAGTTTGAACAAGCTTATCACGCAAAGCCTCCGGATCAGCTTCAACAATAATACTAACCTGATCTTATAAAAAACAAGGAGCACATGAAGTAAGTCCACAAAAAGAAAGATAGTAAGTGGTCACCGCAATAGCAAGTGACTTGAGAATTCATTGACACTTCTACTTACTATTCGTAATGCCTTAGCATGAATTACAGGTGAGTTCTTCTTTAAACTTGGCTGAAACAAGTTAAGAACTGTAACAATCAGGCCCTGTCAGCTGAAGTTCACAGCTGATACATTTCAGCAGCAATCAATCAAAACAGCAGATGCCATTGTCAAGCAGCATCATTTGCAGACAAAAAAAGTTAAAAACTCCAGCAACAGATAGATAAGAAAGGTAGCAGGCAAACTGTAAGCAAAAGCAGACTGACAGCAAGGAAATGCAAACCAAAACAATTGCAGACTCATCACATCCTAAAGCTGCAAGAGAAAGATTAAAAACCCAAACATAGTACGAAAACCACAGGCTCAATAGCATCTCAAGGCCACAGCAGCAATAGGCCAGCTGAACAGCTACATAACACAGCAACAGTAGAATCAGCCCAGCAGCAGTAGATCACAACAGCAGTAGAATCAGCCCAGTAACAACAGGCCTCCCAATTAATGGAATTATATTAGAGTTGCAAATGTAAGTTGAGCTCTACCAATTAATTAATGAATATTTGCATAAACTTGCAATACATCATTAAAGTGAACACATTTAAAACTCTAGTTTTAATTGCTACTGTCAAATGTAATACTTAATTAGTATTCTTTGAGGTGCCATTCAAATATCATTTCAAGTCATGCTTTTGCTTTTAAAGATAAAAATAAACTGGACTTCTTATCTAAATATAATTTCCTTTTTATTTCCACACTCTAGAATTACCACTGCCATCAAAACAACTCTCAAATCACAAATTTTCACTGTATTTTCCCAAATATTTGTAACTTGTAAGTACAAAATGGATGATAATGGTGATTGATCAGCCATAAAGAGCATGGCCAGAAGAATCAGCAACTCAGGGATGAAATAAGAGAGTCACTTATGAGAGGTAACTGGAAATTTATGGCAGTTAAAAGTGATATTGGGATGTAGACTTACCAAAATTCATACATCTGCTGACACACATCAAGCAAAAGCTACATCTGACCGTAAGACATACTTGTAGAGAGGCAATTGTTTATTATTGAAGCTTTCATATAAAGACGTATCCTTATAATTATATGGTCAAGATTTATGGACAACCACCCAAAATGCAACAAAAAAAATCTGAAACCAACTCAAGGGACACAACACTACCTCTAAAATTATGGCAACCAGCATATATGAGGATGAGCAAGTTAAAATTATAAATACCTTCAAACCAACATCAGGATGTGAGGTAATATGCCGACCAACAAGTTCAAGAGCTATTTCTGTAACAGATAACAGCAGTTTGAACAAGCTTATCACACAAAGCCTCCGGATCAGCTTTAATACTAACCTGCTCTCATGAAAAACAAGGAGCACATGAAGTAAGTCCACAAAAAAAGATAGTAAGTGGTCACCGCAATAGCATGTGACTTGAGAATCACACGTGAGTTCTCCTTTAAACTTACCTAAAATAAGATACATGGTAATGTTGATGAACCCATAGTCTAGCAATGCTAAATTTGAACATTTATGGGACCCAAGAGGCATAGAAAAGTTAAGACAGTCCAAACAAGTTAACAAATTCATAACAAAACAGTCCAAACAACAGAAAACATAGAAAAAATCAACCAATTTTTGGCCTAAAACAAGTTAACATAGCAAAACATCAACTACAACAATAGATTAGCTAAATCAAATCTTTCCATCACATTTAACCAAAAATTGGAAAATCAAAATCCAAATACCATCCATTATACTATAAATTACTGATTTACCAAGTTTAACTTAAAGTTCAACATTAATATCCAAAGTATTAAGTAGTGTTCACATCAAAAGTTCTAACAGTTTTGAATGTCCATAAATATAGATTAAGAGTTGTTTCCAACTCTTTCTGTCCCTGAGCTACTGTTTCCTTGAATCAACTGTAGAATTTGTGGAGTGTCGGCTAACTTGTTAAGTAAATTCTCAAGATTGTCCATCCATTTTCCTTGTGCCTGAATGGTTGCTTCAAGCTCTTCATTTTTTTTGTGAGACGCTTCTAACTCCGCTGCCAATGCAACTTTTTCTTTATCGATAGATGAAGACTTCACTGCTAGAGGTCCAAATCCAAATCCAATCGATCTCCCTGCCTTCTTACCCAACACTCGAGTCATAATCTCCCTTTTGTCATTATTGTCAAAATTTCCAGATTCTGCGTTCATCTCAGAGGTGCATTCAGACTCAAGTAATTTCATTTCATTCTGTGAAATTAACAACAAATGTAACTAATTCATTACATAATCCCAAATTTAAAAATAAGATAAGGTTTGTATATCTTACGTATGCAGCTTCATTTTCAGGTTGTATCCAGTCATTTGTTTCCTTTTTCTGATGTGTGCTCTTGTAACCTTCAATTGGATCTCCTTGAAAATCAAATTAGATAAATTAAAAACGAGAGCATTATTGTATAATTTTCTGTAAAAGGAACATTAATTAAAGCTTAAGTATCCTGGTTTTCTAGTTTCAAACATAGCAAGCCAATATCTTAACTACGTCTTGAAATGAAGCCAATATCTTATTTTTCTTCCTCCTAATTTACTTTTCCTGCTATTGGCTCACCATTTTGATTCCATCATTTGATGTTTGTAGAACAAAGACATGTTGCTAAAACTTTAATCATACCATTCATGCAAAGATTTGAAATTAATGGTAAGATGCAGGTGAAAAATGAATATACCCATTCCACTCGTCTACACCAAATGGTCTAAGAATCACAACTTCAAGATTGGAGACTCCCTCTGTAAGTTTTTTTTGTTGCTTCTCTTAGTTTTTTAATGTATGCATGATATCCTCAAATCTCAGTCAAAATTTATGATTTTGTGCAGTTTTCCTATACCCACCAAGTCAAGATTCAGTTGTTCAAGTAACAGAGCATTCTTACAACAGCTGTAACTTAACAGATCCAATTGTTTACATAAACAATGGCAATTCTCTCTTCAACATTACCTCACCAGGAGAATACTACTTCAGCAGTGGACAACAGGGTCACTGCCAAAAATCACAGAAACTCAATATCTTTGTCCTTTCGGGTAATAGACTGGTTCACACAAGAATGATTTTGAACATATATAATTACATACCTTCTCAGAATGATGAACCACAAATGGTTTTGACCCACCACTGTGAATGACATTATTGCCTCGATTTTTCTTGTTTACGTCTGAGTGATGCTGGAAAAAAAATCATTTATGGTGCGATAAAAAAATTCTAACAGTTTTAAAAAAAACTGAAAATAATAAGCATATAAAATAAACGATTAAAGTTAGAATAATCATACAATAAATTTTGGCGATGTCCAATAATCACACATTTCAGTCCACTTGGCAATATCAACGTTGTTTGGAGGATTTTTTCTAGCATCCTCGGTTGATTGAAAAGTTTTGAATAATTTGTAAAGCGTACACCTCTGCCCTCTATTCCCATCCTTCATTATTCCAAGTGCAACACGCTTCACATGAGGTTTAGAAAGGTCGATATCGAAGCGAGCCTAAAGAAAAAAGTAATCCACCAACATTAACTAGTTCATGAGCTAAAAAACAGCAAAATTAGTCTATTAAACTCTAATCCATGAATTCAAATGTTACTCACACCTTTTATCTAACAAATCATGTATCCTAATGAGTGTCATTCTCCATGGATTTATAAACAAGGCATAAAACAAATACTAATTGCCAAAAAAAACAAATGCAGACTCAACTATGAATAACAATATTTGACATAATTTAATATTATGCATCTTACTTCAACCCTTAACAATGATTCTTCAATTACTCCCTCTGTAATATCCTTGAACATTTTATTCATCGGAAGGTGGTGGCGGACCATCAATCTTATTTTTGAAGACAACTTAGCAGATTCTGTAGGATCTATAGGCCTTCCTTTACTAGGTGACACATTGATAGCCAACTTCTTTCCTTTTGACTTGGTGAGTTTCTCAAGACCAATATAGCGAGTAGGTCCGCATATTTTCTTTGCTGAAGATGAAGTTATTCAAAATATTAGATGTCCAAAAATAAAAGGAACAACAAATTAACAAGAAAATAATAATTATGTATATTATATATATATATATATATATATATATATATATATATATATATATATACACACGTGTATAACATATTCGTGGCTAAATAGGTTTACATAAAACTCACATTGTGCAGACCCTTGTTCATTGAACATCGGTGTCTTAGAAACATCTGTTGGTGGGGTAGAATTTTCACCAACTATAGTGTCATTAGTACGTTGCATTGATGTAGAAATGGGAGTACGCACATCATTCGCATGACCATCATTGGCATTTGGTGAACGTGCAATCATTGAACGTAATTTGTTTGTTCGACCCACAGGTGATGGTTGAGCAGATCGAGTTTGTGATCTTGTGATTGGGCTTCTTGGAGGACTTGATGTCAGCATAATTCTTGATCTTGTGATTGGGCTTCTTGGAGGAGTTGATGTCAACATAATTCTTCTTTTTACACGAGCATTTGAACCTTCAGTTAAGTTTAGTTCAACTTCTTCATTATCCTCAAAGACCTCAACATTTTGTGAGGCTAAATATTTTCTTGTTTGAGCTGTTCCTTTCCTCTTAAATCTAGGGCCAGACATTTTGAAGTGCGTATTATGCAAGATGAGTAAATTTCTGAAACTACATAATCAGATCAGTTATATGTATTAGTAAATAAGACATGTTTGTTACTAGAAAGAAATACTGAAGCATGTCGTACATCTCAAAATCATAACAGGAATCACCATGCATGCCTAAATTCACACATCCAAAAAGAAGTTGATTCATTTTTTCAATTATATCAGCACTAAACAATGAAACCCAAATCAATTAGATAAAACGATTGGAATATTCCACTACTTAATTTGCCTAACAACAACAATAGTTATGTCAAATCTAACATGGAGTAGATAAATGGAAATGTAAATCTAACTATTAATACAGTCAAGAGAATAAAACCTATGTTTTACCTCCAAAAGGACATGAAGAGAAGTACATAAACTCAATTTGGTAGACAAAAAACAAAACATAAACCACATCGATCCATCCATAGTCCACGATATTTACTCCATATTCAACATAATCAGAAATAAAATGATTACAAAAAGAAACAACATTATAAATCGAAGTAAGTGAGAAGAAAGGATCTGACCTGCCACAACCAGCTCTTGACAGTCGACACCAGAGGATACCTAGCGACTTATTTTGGGAATAAGTTAATGAGAAGTGAATGAGGATAAAGGATTATATACTAATTGGAGCGCTAAACGTTTTTGGGAGGGAAATATATAATATATTGGAGCGAAAATTATAGCGAGATAAAGTATATTAATATTGCGTCTTAGCTTAATTAATATCAGTCCTTTAGACTAAATATAAGTAAAGGAAAATTTAATATTTTTTTACATATTTGTAATATTAGAGATGAAAAATAATTTCTTTTCGATCTTTGGACTTGTGATATACATGATATTTATTAAAAATACATAATAATATTGTTAATTTAATAGATAATTATTATTATTTTTAGATAATTAATACTCTTCGTTCTATATTAAATGTCTTCATTATGGTCATGTTACGTGAAATTGATCATTTTTTAAAATTAATTTTTTTAAAAAACTAAAATATATGTCTATTGATTATGATCGTAATAAATTATGGAGAATTTACTACAATTGCCAAGATTCAAAATTTAAAATTTATGTATAAAAATTTTTACTAAATAATTTTAAAAATTGATAAATTGACCATAAAAGTCAAATTATGGAGTTTATTAGGAGTATTATTTAGAAGATTAAATTTAATTTAATATTTTAAGAACTCTCTCAAAAAAGTTCTACAATGACTTGAAACTATAGGAGTTTAACCGTTTTTTACTGGACCGAACCATTCCGGTACTGAACCGGACCGAAACTGAAATCGTCCAAATCTTGATACCGATATCGGTACCGGTTGGACAGATATATCGAACCGGCGGTACCGATTTTTACTGAAAATTAATATAATTATTATTTTTATTATAATCATTATTTTATTATTATTATTATAATCATTATTTTATTATTATTATTATTCATAAATTATTAATAATAATAAAAAATTAGAAAACCGGTATATACGGTTCAATTCGGTTTTTACCGAACCATAAAAACATCGAACCGAAATCGGTACCGAAAAACCGGTATATACCGAATTTTGTACCGAACCAGACCGGTTCTTTTTTATACCAAATTGATCAGTTCGGTCCCATTCAGAAAACCTAAAAACCAAAAAAACCGAACGAAATGAACAACCCTACTTGAAATCGAGATCACTTACTTAAGTGATCTGAGAATTGATATTTTTACATAAAAATTGATATTTTTATATTATCTTTTTCACATAAATAACGCGTGGGTCTTATATTTATTTGAAAGATACTCATATAAAAATATTATTTTAAAATATGAAAAAATCAATTTCCTATCAATATAAGGTATTGTGCAACTACGTACAAAAATTAAAAGAAACTAAAGAATATAAAAATATAAAAAAAAGTTCCAACTTTGACTAGTTATATCCGAATGTGTGATTTTCATTTCATACATATAGGTTTTCAGCTTGCCTAACACTATTCTTCTGAGGTCCGGTCGGGCACTAAAACGGGGATCTCTCCCAAAAATGTTCCACAAGGACTTGAAACCGAGACCACTTACTTAAGCAACCAGAACCCTTTTTACTTGGACCAAATTTCATTGGTTATTTATTTAGAGTTAGGTCAAGCTCCTTCTTTGAGAATTATCCACATGGAAAAGATAAAAAATACTATCAAAACTGTTTAAAAAGAAAAATGTTCAACATGTCATTTGACAATAAAATAAGTCTATTATCACATACATCCGCTTATATACCGCTCACATACATTTACATGCATATTAGCATGATCAACCTGAAGAGTAAGTCGCGTGGATCATGTCAATATGCATATGAGTGTATGTGAACGGTATGTGAGCGGTTAAATGTGATATTAGACTTATTGTTGACAATAAAAATAGAAAATTACATAAAAAAATGATATTTTCATATAATCTCTCTCACGTGAATAGTGAGTAAATTTTAATTTCAAATTATGAAGGAATATTAAATTTAATTTTAATAACACTATTTACGTAACTTACAATATCGATTATGGAATATAATAATCTATAAAGTAAATATCTTTCCACTACTTTAAAATTTAAAATTTCATATATTGACCATATCATAAAGAAATAGAAAATACAAGATGATGGTGGCGCTCTTATGTGGAATAGAGAACAAATTAAAAAAACATATTTTTTATAGAAAGAGTAAAGTTTGAGTTTATTATTAAATTTATAATATAGTACAATTCAAATTGTAATGTAATTAATAAATTGTATAATTTTTATTCTTAATAATATTTTTTAAGTAATTTAAATTATTAATTTTATTAAATAGAATATTAACTTATAATAATTAAAAAAATTAAAATATTGTTAATTGACAATAAACGAAATTATAATAATAATTATTTTTTTTGCGGAACAAACTATAAATGTTTATTTATATTACTTTTTTAATTCTACAAAAAGAGTTATATTTGAGTTTGTTATAATTAATTTATAATATCCTAAAATTTAAATTTATCTTTTAAGTTTTTAAAATAATAATAATTTAAGTATATTATTCCTTCTAATTTTTTTTAAAAATGTTATCAAACTTTGTTTTTGGAACAAAGTCCTAACTTACCAAAAAGTTGTTTGGTGTTATACGGAAGAAAGAGATGCTAATTTTGGTTTCTCATTTCTTACCAAAACCCACGTATAGATTTGGGTTTCTTCTCTTTCCTTACGTTAGCCAAAACTCACATCCATCCCATCCGTAGCTTCACTTGCACTAATGTCCTTCGTATCCAAACACATGACCTACTTCTCTTCTCCATCCGTAGCTTCGCTTGCAATCAAATCGATCCCATCCGGGTTCTAGGGTTATTTTTCTTCTATTCTCTTTTAATTCGGTAAGAAATCAAATCTCAGTTTATTTATTTCTTAATATCTGAACTTTGTTTATTCATTTGTGCTTAATCAAATCTGAAATTGGTTATATGAACTGTAGAAATCTGATATTGGTAATAGTCTTTGAATATTGCTCTAGTCTTTGAATATGTGGACATTTGTCAAATATTATGCATTTTTTATCATTTGATTTATTTTTCAATCTTGTTGTAGTTTTCATCATTTGATACCTTTGGCACATCCATTGGGAACTTGTGAATCACAGCCATCCACAGGTTCTTCTCCTTTAATGGGTTTATTATTCTTAAGGCCATCACACAGCGCTGTTACACTTGAACCCTAATCCAAATGTTGTATGCCATAAATTATCTCCCTTCTAAATTCTCCCCTTACCAACTGACATGATCTCCTTAAACAAAGAAACACCAACATTTTCCATCAGAGTCCAAAACAAAATAATGATCTCCTTTTCATTTGATTTATTTTATCTGATTTTTGTGTATTGTGTTATTGATTAAATCACTGGTTGAGTTGATGTAATTGAGTTGATGAATAAATTTCAGGTTGAACTTAATTTCATGGATAAGAGTTGGACACATCATGAGCGTATATCAGCGACTTATCGCAATGGGGTCAAAAGCTTCATTGAGCATGTACATGCAACATTTGGCCCAACAGTTGACATTAGATGTCCTTGTATCAAGTGTATGGACCTATACACTAAAACCCAAGAAGAGGTGTCTTCACATTTGTGCATAAATGGGATAATGCCTTCTTATGATAAGTGGATTTACCACGGTGAACCCATTCCACGTATACCCAATGAACATGGTCAGAATATTTTATCTCAAAATGAGGAGTTTATGGACTATGATTTAGATGGTGATGAGGATGAAATTGAGACGCTAATGGAAGATATTAATCGAGGAACCTTTGCTGTTGGTGGGAATGAAGATACCTTCCAAAATCGAAATCATACCAGATTTGAACAAATGCTTAATATGTTAGGAAGACAGTTATATACCTTCCAAAATCGAAATCATACCAAATTTTGAACAAATCAAAATTGATGTTTATTTACGTCCTTTAATAGATGATCTTGTTGATTTGTGGGAACAAGGAATTCAAACATATGACTCTTATACTGGGTGCAATTTCAACATGCATGCTTCTGTTTTATGGACAATTAACGATTTTCCTGCACTAACAAATCTTTCTAGATGGAGTACCAAAGGGTACATGGCTTGTCTAACTTGCAATGTAGATACACGCTCGACTAGGTTGAGGAGTAAAATCTCTTACGGGGGGCATCGCGCATTTCTCGGTCCTAATCATAGGTATTTTTAATACGTAACTTATTTTAATTTCATCTTCACATTTTTCA
The DNA here is from genome assembly GCA_020205505.1 of Panax japonicus. Classification (NCBI taxonomy): domain Eukaryota; kingdom Viridiplantae; phylum Streptophyta; class Magnoliopsida; order Apiales; family Araliaceae; genus Panax; species Panax japonicus. The sequence goes on along the minus strand of CM035113.1, from coordinate 15,700,633 downwards.
CATAATTTACTTCCTATGGTTTATCTTGCCCTTGTAGGTGGAGAAAGAGTTTAGACTTTGATGGAAAGGAGGAACTCTGTAGACCACCTAAGATCCTAAGCGGATCAGAAATTTTACATCATGTAGAATCAATCAATTTTGGGGATTATGGCAAGCATCCGAAAAATGTAAGTATGAATAGAGAAAGAAAGAGAAAGAGGACAACAACTCCATCGAACTCTAATTGGACGAAGAAAAGTATTTTTTTTAAGCTACCATATTGGAAAGATTTGAAGGTCAGACATAAGCTCGATGTAATGCACATCGAGAAGAATATTTGTGATAACATACTTGGGACATTACTAAAGATTGAAGGTAAAAATAAGGACACTTACAAGGCTCGACAAGATTTAGAGGATATGAATATACGTAAAGAGCTGCACTTAAGACCACGGGGAGATAAGTTTGACAAGCCGCAACCAGCCTTTTCTTTTTCCAAAAAAGAGAGAGACAAATTCTTGTCCTTTATACGGTTTATCAAATTCCCAGACGGATATGCATCAAATATTGCTAGATGTGTTAATACAAGTGATAATAGCATGTCAGGATACAAGACACATGACTGCCATGTTCTTTTACAATGATTAATCCCTGCTGGAGTGCGAGGGAATCTTAATGACGATGTGGAAACAACATTAACTGAGTTGGGTGCATTCTTTAAAAATCTATGTAGTAGAACACTAAAAGTGGATGACTTAAGAAAAATGGAGAAGGATATTATAATTATCTTATGCAAGATTGAGAGGATTTATCCACCGACCTTCATTGATATTTGTGTTCACTTGGCAGTTCATCTACCACAAGAAGCAATGTTTACAGGCCCTGTATGTTATTCGTGGATGTATCCAATTGAAATGTATGTAACTATATATTTCTGGTTATCTATGAACTTTATAGTTGTGTAATACTTAATTTTGTAATTTTTTTAAAGGTATCTATGCACGCTGAAAAAGTACATAAGAAACAAAGCACATCCAGAAGGATCAATTGCTGAAGGGTATGTCGCAGATGAATGTTTGTCATTTTGTTCCTTGTACTTACCACAAAGTGAGAGCAAGTTCAATAAAAAGGACCGTAATCCTGATGGAAAAGTTAGAAAAGATGCTCTTTCTGTCTTTTCTCAAAATGTTAAACCATTATGTGGTTTTCTTTTTGACTATGCTGATTCCAAGGAGATTCAAATGGCTAATTAGTATGTCTTGAATAATTGTGAAGACGTGCAACTTTATATTGAGTAAGTTATACATTTTATCATTAAATTATTCAAATAATTATTGCTTCATACTAGTTTTTTGTACTCATATTATTCTTGTAGGGAATGTGAGGAGGAATTGAAACTATATAACCAAAATAACATCGAATTGGAAAAAAGATTTCCTCAGTGGTTTAAAAAGAAGGTAAAATAATATTTCTTCTCCTTTTAAAATTTTTTGTTGCTATTTGAAAATCAATGATTAATTTAAATTTTTACATCATGTAGATTCATCATCTTTGGAATATCACATCAAATGTCATTAGTGATCAACTATTTGCATTAACAAGTGGTCCAAATTTACGAGTATGGAAATATAAAGGATGCATTGTAAATGAAGTAAGGTTTCTTGTCAAAGATCGTGACAATCGTAGGCAAAGCCAAAATAGTGGAATAACATGAGAAGGAGAACACAATGGGAAAAGTATCGACTTTTTTGGCTTATTAAATGATATTATCAAAATAGAGTATAGAAAAGGGTATAATGTGTTTATATTTTCTTGTGAGTGGTTTGATTTATCTAATCGGCGTATGGGTATTAGGAAGGATACACACTTTACAAATGTAAATGTATGTAGCACATGGTATAGAAACGACCCATACATATTAGCTTCTCAAGCAAAACAAGTTTTTTTGTTGATGATTTGAAATTAGGATGCAACTGGAAAATTGTTCAAAGGTTTAACCACCGACAAATATTTGATGTTCCGGAGGATGAAATGGACGAGATTGAAGAATATACCATTGACAATGTTGTTAACCTTGATGATGACTCACCCGATATTGACATTGTTATTCAAGATCGGGATATAGGGCCAATGAATAGAGATGATGTTGATTCAGAAATAATAAATAATAGTGTCTTAAGACAAAGAACTCAAAAAATTAACATTGAACACAATATCTTATTGGATGGAGACATAGATGATGGTGTCGATGAAGATGATTTTGAGGAAGATGAATTCAACGAGGGGTGTAGTGAGGATGATACACCTGTAGATTATCGTAGTGAAGAAGACAAAAGTATGGACGAGGAAGAGAAAGATGATCAGAACTAGTATCAAATAAGGTATGCCTTTCATCTTATCAAAGTTGAAACATTTGAATGATGCTTAATTATTTAGTTTAGTCAGATTGTCATTCTGGTTCAGGTGTCCAAACATCTCATTCTACCGGCTCCTTAGAACAACCTCTGTCTGCCCGTTCTAATGCAACTGGCCGTCCCAATTTAGGAGTCAAGGCAGTTCCTATTATACCTCCAAGCGTAGCTTTGTCATTTGGGCTAAATGCACCTGAATAGAACTTGGTATTATTCTACTTCTTAACTTTAATTTATTGACTTAATTATGTTATCGGTTTATGTTATTACAAATTTTGGTCCTCCAATTTTCTGGAAGCATGATGTTTAAATAAAACAAAATTCCTTTTCCTCAACCTGGTTGTTTATATGCATGACTTCCAGCTGAGTAAATTATTAAAGTTTATTAAAGTTTCTGAATCTGATGGTAGTGATGCTTGGTGCAGGTCAATCCTCACACCCGTCAGCTGAAGCTATGTGATTTTGGGAGTGCAAAGATGTTGGTAAGTTTATTTTCCAAAAAAACATGGATTTATGTTTTTGTGTGGTAGTTTTGAAATCCATTGGTCTTGTTGCAGGAGCCTGGTGAACCAAATATATCATACATCTATTCACGGTATTATAGAACACCAGAACTGATCTTTGGGGCTACAGAATACACTACTCTAATTGATACATGATGGGCTTTGATGAAAAAGAATACACTCTGTTTGGTTGCTGCAATATTTTTGTAGTATTCAGTTCTAAGTTTTTATCCTTCATTGATTCAGTTACAGTGAGAAATGTGCCTCAAGCCCCTCAACATTTGTCTGCTCCTGCAGGTGAGATTAAATTTTGTCATGTTCAAAGTTCTAATTCACTTCTCTTTTTCTGAAATGTTTGGCATAGGCAGGCTGTGGCAAAAATTTTCTCTACTTGCACTGATGAGACATAGCACTGATCTGCCCATTCTTTTTGCTCTATATAGTAGAGATTCATTAGTTTTGGGATAACACGATCGAGCAGCTGTCTGACTACAGTTGAATAGCCTAAGAATTTATTTATTACATTTTAATGTGCTGGTTCAATATATGATTGGTTTCATTACATTTTGACTCTGATAATTATGAGTTCTTCACTGATTAATTAGAGTGGAGAGAAGTATTTTAGTTTGGTTGATGCAATATTTGTGAATAATTTTGACTCTGATGATATTTCCGAGCAGTACAGTTGAACTCATTTCAATCTTTCTAAAAGATGGCAAAATTGAAAACTATCAACCTTTTCTGTCTCACTGGTCACTACATCAATTTACTCATATTTTTCTAATAAAAACTATTCTCCTTATTTTTATGTGGGTCCTCTAGAATGGGTGTGGAAATGTTTTCATTTCTTCTACATACAGATTCTTTATAATTTAAATAACATAGCCACACACTAGCAATGATATGTGAAGATGAACTAATGGGCATGTTTTATCTGACTTGCTGAATCACCTGCTGTTACTTCAGGAGAACCCAAAATTTTTATTGATAGTTACACCAAAAGGTGGACACTTGGGGTGGGTTGCAGGCACTGAAGCTCCCTGTGGAGCTCCTTAGACCGATCCTCTGGTGGTGGATTTCCTGGAACATTTGGAAACTTTTCCGTCTTGCCGCAAGTCAGAAAATGTAGAGCAATCTACAGAGGCGGTGGACCGCCTTAGCAGGTAAGATTGTTCAAATATTCACATTCCTATACATCCATGAAATATGATTGTATTGTTGGTAACAACCAAAATTGTTATAGTTAGCTGGTGCCATCTAATTATTCTTTCCTGGGAAAAAGTTGCGGATCTGGTGAGATGATATTTTAGTTTTGTAGGAAGAAATCTTTGTAGAAAATTGTGGTAAACAAAGTTTATTTCATGGGCACTGGGGAATATTGTCACATAGTAGTCTGTCCCCTTGGTTCCAAAATAAGAATAAGATATACATTTAAAGAATATTTGTGAATAATTTTGACTCTGATGATATTTTAGTTTGGTTACTGCAATATTTGTGTTTGCTGACTTGACTGTTTTTACTTGTAAATGTTGTGAAGTTAAGCTACCAGTTGAGCTGGATTTAGAACTGCTACCAAATCTATATTCTCTATATTGTTTTTATTTCCAGCAAGGAGGACTGTCTCTAAAGTAAAGTTAACATTCCAGAACAATTTTACCATGTAAATAAATTTATTAGAAATGTGGTTTAAGTTTGGTCTGTAATCCAAAATCTAACTAGTCTTCAAAGCATTCCACTTAGAAATGATGAACCTAATAAAAGAATATTTTGAAATCCTTCTTTCGTAGGAAGTGGCTTATGCACTTAAGCTGGAATAGAGCCCATAATATATATACACCATGTTATACTCCTCAAATTGTCAAAATATGTTATTCCATATGTAGGCACATCTGAAATATAATCATGGATTATTCTTCTTTTTGCTCAGCTTCTTATTCTTCCATCTAATAGTTTGTAGAACTTTTAGACTGCAACATATATTGACTTATTTGTTGTATTAATCAATAATTTACAGTGCTGGCTTTCCTTATCTACTACGCTTGGAGAACAGTCTTGTAGGAACTTTATAAATGGAAAAAGGCGGCGGCAGGTATATTTCATTTTGTAGGATACCTCTCAAAACTTGCATTGGCCCTAATTTTTCATTTTATAGGTGATTAGAGGTATTGAAACTGCAGTTTACACTGTTCGAGCTTTCTACTCGGGGATAGTGGCATACGCCCCTGTTCCAGAACTTACGTTGATTATCATGCTGGCATCTGTTGTACTTGCTATTACCGAGGCCACAGTTCCAGACTCAGTAAGCAGCCAACCTTATCTTCTTACAATAGCAGGTCTAACTGGCTTTGCTGCTGTCAGAGGCTTCATCTCTGAACCTTTCTTCTGGACACTTTTGATGGGTATGTTTGGATTTTCTCAGTTTGTTAAGAAGAGAGACTATGTCTCCTGTTGCAGCTATGCTATATATTTAGACATATACTTTGATTAAAGAATTGTGGTAGCTTTAGATGGTAAATTGTAAAGATAATGAATGATTATGTAGTGGATGATTTTATTAAGTTAATAATATTTTAGTTTTTTGTATTTTTGCCATTAATTGTTATGGGGACATTGAGCCATCTAGGTACACAAAAAGAATGTGAAATTTTGATTTCGCAACAACATAATTCGTTACAAAAGTATTGAATAAGATTTAATATAGCAACAATTTTTTATACATTTAACAACAAATTTTCGTTGCTAATGACATTAAAAATATAATATTTGGCAACGAAAAATTAACATAATAACAACGGAGAGGATATTGTTGCTAATACTAAAATAAAAAGGCAACATTTTTAATCGTTACAAATCATATCAACTTTCGTTGCACATATAAAGAAACGACAACATATAATGTCGTTGCTAATCAATGATTTTCGTTGCTATTGAAAAATAACCAGCAACGAACATTTTCATTGCTGATTCAGCATAATGTCGTTGCTAAATAAATAATCTAATTAACAATGAAAATCGTTGCTAAAAAGTTTACATTCCGCAACGAAAGCAAGCTTAGGCAACAATTTTCGTAATTTACTGCAACAAAAAATGTCGTTGCAAAATGGTGTCAATCGCAACGAAAATGCATGGTCGTTGCAAAAAAAGAGAGGTCATTTCGTTGCCAATTAGAAGGCTTTTGCAATGAAATGGACTTTTTAGCAACGAAATGTTAATTATTCTGCAACAATACATTTTGTTGCTAAAGGATCGATGCCTCTCTACGAAAGCCAAATTTCATTGCAAAATGTATTACTTTTGGCAACGAAAAAAACACGTTTGTTGCGGAACAGTTAGAAACGCTCATTGCACAATGAAAGACGCAACGACAATAAAGTCATTGCTAAAACCCTTTAGCAACGAAATTTGGCACCTTTAACAACGAAAATTAGTTATTGCGGACGCCCCATTTTTTTGTAGTGTCATCTGTTTCGCTATCCGGTACTGTGGATACTGCCGCAGCCGATGCAATCTATGTCTTCATCCATGCAGAATACTCTGCTAAATAGCCTACATGGCTCACAGAAAAATCAGTTATCTCACGCTGATCCCACCATGCATACACCCGGGATCGGTCCTCTGCTGAAAGATAACGAGAAGTTGAACGCTGACCTATCGCCCCCAAAAAAAATGAAAGTCCTGAAACTTGTCAAACTGCGACATCACGGCCAGTGGGTGGTAAGTAGTAGCGCCCCTCAATCCAGCCAGAGGGAGGTAGTCCATGCCCGGAGCATGAGTAATAAAGCTGTAGGGTGAGCTGAGCCCCGAACACGGGAGTATGACAAATGGATCTACGATATCCACCAAGAATATGGACTAAGACATAGCATCTGTACACTTCGATGGATGAAAGGAGTATGACGTGGCTATATCGTGGGTGAACCAATACCCATGCCGTCTAAGAGTGCCAATCGGTCTCAAATGTGACATAAACCATACATATAGCATGACCGAGCTGCCCGTGAACACTCCTATTGGATAAGTACAACAGTAGGTGACTGACCGCAAGGTCTCTACTATGATCATCGGTATATTGGTACGACCCTCCATGAGAGCTCTCACTGCCATGATGACACCAATGTCTATCTCATCCATGTATCGTGGCATATAGACATACGACAGTACACATAACAGCAGTACATCAACCCTGGCTAAACGCCAATGATCCTCCGGTGTGTTGAAATCCCCAGAATGTCATGAATAACTATCCTCAGAGCCAAATCTGTCGAACAGAAATACTGGGATATAACGTGGCTCGATGTAATCTCATCCTGCACCACTCTGCACCGCAATCCAGTGAGAGTCATGAATCGTTGACTCATGTCTCCCAAAGCCATATGCACGCAAGGTCTGTCCAGCGGCAGCATCGTCAACCGTGCATATTCCTCTAGAGTAGGAGTCAACTCCTGGGTCCCAAATTGGAAAACATGTCTATCCGATACCCAATGCTCTATTATGCCATCCACAAACCCTGAGGGAACCTGAAACATCAATAAGGTCATGGTATGCTACAGAAAATGATCTACGGTCACCCTGTCTGATGGTGACATACTATCATACCATGATCACATACCCGATGCCACCAATGATGGTGGGGTATAATCAATACGGCTAACTGTCGAAGAAGACATCTGTACGGGCAGTGTCATAAGATCATCCAGGGGTCAATGCTGAATATCTCTGGACATACATACATATGCATAACATGATACATGTATAGCAGATAATGGATGACAATATGATATAGGGAATGAAAAACTATGCATACATTCCTAAGTATATCATCATCTAATACATCATCTCTGTACAACTACAAATACAGGGAAATGGGGCACAGGCGCCCTACTACTAATAGAGGCCTATCAAAAGATATAACGAGAATGGGGCACAACCACCCAATAGCTAACAGAGGCCTATCAAAAGAGATAACGAGAATACACATTAGAAGAAGACAATGATGTCGATGTCCACATCATCAATCTTGTCCACCTGATGTAACTCCTCTTGAGTCATTGGATCTCTATCAACAGGGATGTCATGCTTATATAGAGGAGGATCTGCGCCGGCAAAACCTAATGGGTCATCTAAGGGGCCAACGCCTGAGTTGGAAGGACCAAATGAAGCTGCCGCTGCCAGATCTCTACCCAAATGCCGTATAAATATGTGTGTCTGGTCTAACTGTCGGGTCAAACTATCAATCTGTGTCATATGAGTTGGATCTCGGACACAAGCTATCCAATCCGTCATCATCACGGATCCTGGAACCATATCCCCCAATGTGACGCCCCCAAAATAGGTATACAACACCCATTCTGAGTCGCCAAATACATGGTACATAAAACAAATTACAACTTCAAGAATACAAATGTCGTGTGAAATACGACAATACTACTATGAGTTTAAATACAAATATTGTCTTCTAGACAATATCCACACGCAAATAAGTCCTCATTACAATTATTCAAACACTATTTTTCAGAAATAGTGAGGACTGCTAAAACATCTTTCTAGAAACCTCACTCCATACCCCGACTCGATCCTGCTATGTGATAGGTTTGTAATATTCATGAAGGCAATCAAATTGCAAAAATATGCGGAAGCGTGGAAAATCAGAGTTTAAAAATTTTACAAACCATAAACCCGGATCACCCTTTATGCACAATTATTAATTAAACGAAAAGATAAAGAATAAAATCATACCCTTGAAGATCGAGCTTCCTCAGGTACAAGTTCACCTTCAAATCCTTTCGCGTTCAACTTGAATCCACCGGGTTTGGTTCCTTCCTTTGATCAACGTTAGCCACCCAAGTGTTTGGCCTCTAGAGGTGATCCACCAAGGAAGAAGAAGAATTCAAGAAGATGGGTGGTTGGCTAAACCCTAGTTTTTCTATCTCTGTAGAAAAAGGCGTACTCTCCCAACTATTGGAATTACGTATTCTAATAATACGTCAACCTCTCACTCACCCATAATAAGACTCCTCTTATTTATAGATGTGGGCAACCCATCCTTAACAATTAAGGAATTGGGTTTTATTTTAATTAATTAAACTCTTTTAATTAATTAGGCTCCTAATCTTATGAGGAATAATTAATTAATCTTTTAATTAATTAAGCTCCCTAATCTTATTAAGGATAATTAATTAAACTCTTTTAATTAATTTGCCTCCTAATCCTATTAGGATATTTGAGAGTACTTTTATTAATTAATTCCCAAACTCCTTTAGGAATTAAATAATAATAATAGTAATAATAATAATAAGACTCCTCTTATTAATTTATATTTAATATTTCTAAAATATTAAATAATAAATATTAAGCTATTTAATTTATTCTATCATCATAGATTAAATTAAATATATACTTAACTTATTATTACGATTATGCCATTAACTTCTTAAATAATTATTCTTCCTTTTATGGTGTGACCCTTTAGGTTCTCCATATTAAACCGGTTGTGAATAAATCAATTAGAACAATTCTAATCTTATTTAAATAAATAAATTAAACTAATAATTTATTTAAATAAATAATATTTATTCTACAATAGGGATAAGCCTCCCTAGCGATCAACGACTTTCCAGATAATATAGATTTCAACATTAATCATAAAAGAACCTTTGAGTAAATAGTTACCGTACAATTCAATCCTTCCACCATACAATGTCCCAATTAAATATAAGACATGGAATTACTGTCAAGTCTTATTTTATTTAATTATATGTATTTCGACTCTTAAATGGACAACTCCAAATAATGCAAATTAGAAACTCCTTTCTAATTTCATTCTGCCTTGGCCAAGGACTACTGGGTTGTCATTTATCGAATCACATAGGACATTTCTCTTCTTTTACTAGAAGTGGTAGATTCTTTATTGATCATACATTATCTCCATGTACAACTTATTATAGCATACCCTTTGATATACCCTAAGGGTCTTAAGGAATAAGTCACAGTATAACTAGTCATACACAAGATACTATGATGATCTCAAGTCCAAAGATCACTTGTACTACTATCACTACAGGAATTCCTATTGACATGCAAGTAAAACTCCATTAGGTATTCCTTAGCGAGTCACGTTCAGTGAACTTATTCTCTAATAAGCACCTTCATACTTGCTTTAGTGTCTCCACACAAATGATCATGAGATCAATCATCCTCATCCAATGAGCAAGCAACGTATGTATCAATCTATCCGGATTCACTAATCCCCAATTTAGTAATCCAACGATTGGGAACTATTTTAGTTTTAAGCTTTCTAAGAATTTAGATCTCATTAGAATGATCATCATCATTATTCTAAAAGCATTGCTTAAAACTATGGGTTTATCACATATTATAAAACAGCATCATGCAGATAATTAAAAGCCTTTAATAAATTAATACTTTTTATTAATAAATGAATAAGATTGTTTACAAAGGATATGCTTTATCATCAAATATGATTGGCTTGTGTGCATATTACTTTCAATCTCCCACTTGCACTAAAGCCAATCGTCATGGTATCTCATACTCTTTTTCTCTAAGTGACGATTATCCTGCTGTTGGTTAAGCTTTAGTTAATGGATATGTAATGTTGTTCTTGAGAGTCCACTATCTCTATAGTGATTTCACCTCTTTCAATGATTCTTATAATCAAATGAAAGTGCCACAACACATGTTTAGATCTTAGATGAGACTTAAGAATCATTCCTAGTTCTGTAATGAACTTTTCATCCAAACAATCAACTTGTAGCTTCATTTATAGCTATATACTTTGTCTTTATCACTAAATCAATAACTCTTTGTTGTTTGGAACCTTTCCAATTCGCTGCACCACCGTTCAAGGTAACCCTTTACCTTAAAGTGGATCTTCTGTCGTCTTGGTCTATCTGAAAAACTTGAGTCTGTTAAGCCCTCTAGTTTTAATTCAGACCCGCCATGAATTATGATCACATCCTTAGTACCGGTTAAGTACTTTTAGATGTTTTTCACTGTCTCACAGTAAATTTCTCCAGAATATGACTGATCAACATCAGGTCTCATACATTTCATTGCATACATGATAGTCATTCATGCGATCTCTCTTTTGGAGTCTATGGGGACTATTAAGAGAGATACACTCCATGGCTCATCAACATGAGACATCTCTTGGAGTTTTCCATGCTAAACAACTTTAACATCAAATGAATATACGTTCATTGGGTTAAGACGAGCTCTTCCCAAATCATTCATGGAGGAATGTTTAGACAACTTTATCTTTACTGATTCTAGCATTGGCATGTCATTCCGTATCCATAGTATATCAACATATAATACTAAGAATGTCACGACGCTCCCACTGACCCTTTTGTACACACTAGGTTCATTCTTGTTTTTGATAAAATCAAACTCTTTTGATTGTCTCATCAAAATGAATGTTCCATTTTTGAGAAGATTGCTTCAATCTATTTCTCTGAGTGTCTACAACTCTTACCTCGTCGTATGTAACTGGATCATATCTTCTATGTTACGTACCTCATCATCATCATCCATGATGAATCCATACCTCTTAGGTATCTTCGGTACTATTCCAGATTTACGATTCGGTTGTGGTACAATAGGTCTATCTATAGGTTCCTCTTATTTGACTTGTAGTGTTTTGTGGTTCTTGAACTTTTCAAGATGTATTATCCTCCCACTAGCCCTTTCAATGATAAACACCTTTATCTTAGAAGGCAGCATGTTTCGCAATAAACACCTTTTGCTAAGTAGGATTATAGAACATATGCCCTAAACTTACTTTAGGATGTCCCACAAATCTGTACTTGTCAAATTTTGTCCCAAGCTTATCCTCTGAAACCTTTTCATATAAGTTGGACAACCCCTTATCTTAACATACTTAAGATTAGGAATCCTCCCTGTCCATAACTTTTATGGAGTCTTGGGGCCGGATTTTGAGGTTACCTTTTCGGTAGATATGCAGCCATTTCTAGGACATGATCCTAGAAGGATACTGGAATTACGGTAAAATCATTATGGACCACACCATGTCCAACAAGGTACAATTTTTTCTTTCAGATACATCAATCAATTATTGTGTATCGGGAGGCGTCCATTGTGAGGAAACCATTTGAGATGATTTAAAACCTCATTGCACAAGTATTGCTTCCTTGATCCGATCAAAGAATCCCAATACTTTGCCATGTTGTTTCACTTCTGAATTCTTTGAACCTTTCAAATAATTCACACTTGTATTTCAACAAATACACACATTCAACTCTTTGAATGATCATCTCCTTTTTTTATACTAGTTTGTTCAATTCGTAAAATTATTTTCACGTAAGTCAAGTACACAAAATCCATTAAGTAATATTCCAGTTCTATACAAAACATTATTATTATAAATAGAACAACAATTGTTCTTAATTATAATACCAAAGATTTCATTGTCCAACAATAAAATAGAAATAATGTTTCTAACAAGAACAGGAATACAATAATAACTTATTGACTTAATAGATATGCCCGTAGGCAATGCTAAACAATAAATTCCTATGGCTAATGCAGCAACCTTTGCTTCATTTCCCACACATAAGATTACTTATCTTTGTTTAGCTTTCTACTTCTTCTTGGTCCCTTCATAAATCTATATTTATGATAACCAAAGTCAGTATCCAATACCCAAGTAGAACCTTGACTTAAAGAAAAAATTATTTCAATCATGAACAAATTTGTATTTATAACCGAAACTTCATTAAGCTTCTTTGGTTAACCTCTGTAAGATGCTTCTCATAGTTTCTTTCCAGTGTCCAGGCTTATTGCAGTGGAAGCAAACTCCTTTGCTATCCATATCAGTTTTGTTCTTATTATCCTTTGTTTATGGCCTTTTTTTATTTACCTTCTTAGAATCGTTCTTCTTTTCAGAAGATCCTTTGGCCCCTACCAGTAAGACATGGTCTTTCTTGGTTGGAAAGTGACTCTCAACATTTTTCAACATGTTAAGCAAATCAGCGAGGCTGATATCTAGCTCGTTCATATGAAAAATTCACAACAATTGTGAAAGGAGTCCGGAAGTGAGTGCAAGATCAAATCTTGGCTCAACTCTCCATCCATGACAAAACCCGTTGTCCTAATTGATCAATCAAATTGATTATGTTAAGGACTTTTATGTATACCGTAGTGTCATCGGTCATTCTAGATCGAAAGAGCTCCTTAGATATCTGATATCTATCAGTTCTACTTTCCACGCCATCAACTACTTGATGTGCAGAAATATAATAGGAGCATCCATAGTTTCATGCTGACGTTAAGCTCGTTACTCATGGATGTGAGCATGATGCATTGAGCCAACTATGCATCATCTAGCCACTTTCTAAAAGTAGCAATATCTTCCTCAGAGGCATTGTCTGTAACCTTTGCAAGGATAGGCGTATTAAGGACATAAGATAGCTTTTCAGCCGTGAGAACTATTCTCAATTACCTTAACCAATCCGTTAAATTCGGTCCGGTTAATTTAGCATCTAATATGCTACGCAGTGATAGTAATTTAGACATTGTAAAATTCTGTAAATGAATTTGTAATTAACAACATTTTAACATACATTCTTTTATTAATTACCAAAATAATTTAGGTCTTATTTTAAATTGGTATCTCCCACTATTTTCTTCAAACTATATTACCCTCACTTATATAGTTCGGCAAATTCTAATTAAAGATTTGCTAGTGAGAATAAGGATCCCATTTCAAATGTATATAGCCTTGTGTGTGCACAACAAACTATATATAAATAAATAGGTAGACAACTCTTGTCAATTACATTAACTATGTAACTACTTATATTTTGCCTCTTAAATCATAATGGTCAAGTGTGTGCACATCCGAACTAAAACGATTTAAGTTAAGTCAGACCCAGCATTTCTATATAAGTGAAGAGAAAACTACCGCCCTTGTGTGTGCACAACAAAGCAGTAATGTTCAATTCCTTATAAACATCATATGTAATAAAAACAACATCTTAAATATTTAATACTCGCCTTGTGTGTACACAACAAACTCATATTAAATATTCAATACTCTATTGTTTCTATCATGCTAGAAGGCGACGTTCGATATTCCAAATATCTTTGAACGTTACAACTTAATATAAAATATTTGAGGGGTTTGTTATTAATATGTCTCATCTTGTTTAGCGCGCATGCACATATATATATAAAATACGCGTCATATTAATTAACATGCGAAGCATGTTTGCATAATATATAATATATATATATATAGTATAAGCATGCACATATAGAATACTATATTCTACCTGGATTGATTATGGACTTTTATTCTAGTTTGGTTCACTAGAGCCACCAAGTGAACCAAAAAGGTCAAACCCTAGGGGTGCAAAAATTAATATTTAAATGTAACTATTACATTTAAACCCGGGCTCCATTACAAACGGGTCTTCACGCTTTACTTTGTTCCTTGATCTATAATTCTTCAAAATTAATTCTAACTATTCCTATTACAAAACTATTTAAACAAATAGAAACCTTGATCAGCAGTCAAGGGGAAGTACATAGGAGGAAGATAGAATTTACATTAAGAAAAATTAGAGAAGACGAGGTACGCAGACCCCATTTAATAAAACTCATACATTCTTGCATCCAACTAAAATAAAATCCAATCATATTGGTCAATAGTCCATAATCAATCTCATTTATTATCATACACATCACCATATGTATCAATAAATAACATTCATCTTCATGAATAATAAATATTTAATATATATATATATATTGATATCATTTAATGGGCAAAATTAGTTAGCATAAAATCTATTTTTGAATCAAAATAAACTCCTTTATTTTAATCCAAATTTAAATCAAAATAAAACTATTTTATTTTAATTTATCCAATTTTGAATAAAATAAACTTTTTTATTTTAATCAAAATTTTTAATTAAAATAAACTCCTTTATTTTAATTAATTATGAAATCCAATTCCATATAAAAAAAAAATTTCTTTTATTAAAGGAAACACGGATTTTCTTTTCTATTCACAAATAAACTCCTTTATTTTGAATAATATGAAATCTTATTTCATATCTAAATAAACTCCTTTATTTAAGAATATTAGGATTCTATTTCCTATTCACAAATAAACTCCTTTATTTTGGGAAACATGAAATTCAATTTCAACTCCAATTAGTTATCATGGAATCCAATTCTAACTCTAATTAGTTAGCATGAAATTTAATTTTAAAATTAAAATAAATATTTTTTATTTTAATTATAAAATAATTAAGAATATATTAATATATACCATATATATAATATATATTCAACCGAAAAAACTTGCCCACGTTAATCATAAACATGTGATGGCATTCAAATGATTATCGAAGACTAAACCTTGAAATACACCTGGAACATGATTATTTAGTTAAGAATATATATATATATATATATATATATATATATATATATATATATATATATATATACATATATATTAAGTAACCTTGCTCCAGGAAAAAAAAAAAAACTTAACCACGTGGGATCAAACATCCTTTTCAGCAGTCCGCAGTATAAAAGATTTCGGAATTGATTACCGTGCATTTTTATTTTTATTTTTTTTAATAAATTTTATATAACAAAATTATGCCCAATTAAATTGTTCTAAACAAATATCAATATACATATCAAATCTAAACAATTAATAATTCGCATAAAGGTTTGGCTCTGATACCACTGTTAGGTTTGTAACATTCATGAACGCAATAAAATTGCACAAAATTAGCGGAAACGTGTAAAATCAGAGTTTTAAAATTTTACAAACCATAAACTCGGATCACCCTTTATGCACAATTATTAATTAAACGAAAAGATAAAGAATAAAATCATACCCTTGAAGATCGAGCTTCCTCAAGTACAAGTTCACCTCCAAATCCTTTCGCGTTCAACTTTAATACACCGGGTTTGGTTCCTTCATTTGATCAACGTTAGCCACCCAAGTGTTTGGCCTCTAGAGGTGATCCACCAAGGAAGAAGAAGAATTCAAGAAGATGGGTGGTTGGCTAAACCCTAGTTTTTCTATCTCTGTAGAAAATGGCGTACTCTCCCAACTATTGGAATTACGTATTCTAATAATACGTCAACCTCTCACTCACCCATAATAAGACTCCTCTTATTTATAGATGTGGGCAACTCATCCTTAACAATTAAGGAATTGGGTTTTATTTTAATTAATTAAACTCTTTTAATTAATTAGGCTCCTAATCTTATTAGGATTAATTAATTAATCTTTTAATTAATTAAGCTCCCTAATCTTATTAAGGATAATTAATTAAACTCTTTTAATTAATTTGCCTCCTAATTCTATTAGGATATTTGAGAGTACTTTTATTAATTAATTCCCAAACTCCTTTAGGAATTAAATAATAGTAATAGTAATAATAATAATAAGACTCCTCTTATTAATTTATATTTATTATTTCTAAAATATTAAATAATAAATATTAAGCTATTTAATTTATTCTATCACCATAGATTAAATTAAATATATACTTAACTTATTATTACGATTATGCCATTAACTTCTTAAATAATTATTCTTCCTTTTATGGTGTGACCCTTTAGGTTCTCCATATTAAACCGGTTGTGAATAAATCAATTAGAACAATTCTAATCTTATTTAAATAAATAAATTAAACTAATAATTTATTTAAATAAATAATATTTATTCTACAATAGGTATAAGCCTCCCTAGCGATCAACGACTTTCCAGATAATATAGATTTCAACATTAATCATAAAAGAACCTTTGAGTAAATAGTTACCGTACAATTCAATCCTTCCACCATACAATGTCCCAATTAAATATAAGACATGGAATTACTGTCAAGTCTTATTTTATTTAATTATATGTATTTCGACTCTTAAATGCACAACTCCAAATAATGCAAATTAGAAACTCCTTTCTAATTTCATTCTGCCTTGGCCAAGGACTACTGGGTTGTCATTTATCGAATCACATAGGACATTTCTCTTCTTTTACTAGAAGTGGTAGATTCTTTATTGATCATACATTATCTCCATGTACAACTTATTATACCCAAGCATACCCTTTGATATACCCTAAGGGTCTTAAGGAATAAGTCAAAGTATAACTCGTCATACACAAGATACTATGATGATCTCAAGTCCAAGGATCACTTGTACTACTATCACTACAGGAATTCCTATTGACATGCAAGTAAAACTCCATTAGGTATTCCTTAGCGAGTCACGTTCAGTGAACTTATTCTCTAATAAGCACCTATATACTTGCTTTAGTGTCTCCACACAAATGATCATGAGATCAATCATCCTCATCCAATGAGCAAGCAACGTATGTACCAATCTATCCGGATTCACTAATCCCCAATTTAGTAATCCAACGATTGGGAACTATTTTAGTTTTAAGCTTTCTAAGAATTTAGATCTCATTAGAATGATCATCATCATTATTCTAAAAGCATTGCTTAAAACTATGGGTTTATCACATATTATAAAACAGCATCATGCAGATAATTAAAAGCCTTTAATAAATTAATACTTTTTATTAATAAATGAATAAGATTGTTTACAAAGTATATGCTTTATCATCAAATAAGATTGGCTTGTGTGCATATTACTTTCACTATGTTCTCACCTCCTGAGAAGAAAAAATGGAACAAAAAGGAAAAAGGTGAGCTCAACTAGCCTAGTAAAGAATATTATGACTAAGATAATATACAACAAATTATCGTTAGTCTTCAACAGGGAAAAATCTGATAGAATACAACAGACAACAAGTTTTAGATCAACAACTATAGCGGAAACAACAATCCATTAGAAGAGTCACGTAGAGAATGAATTCTACTGTCTTCTAAGATTTAAAAGTCCATCATCAATATTTCATCCCTGTAACAACAATCAATATACATCTTTAATCATCTTTGCACTACAGGCCAATGATATTCATTTGTATCACCAGTTGGTCATGTTCATCTCAACACCTGTTCATCTTTGCACTACGGGCCAAAGAGATTCATCAGTTTAATCATTCATCTTTGCATTACAGGCCAAAGATATTCATCAAGTATCACCTTTAAGGACTGAGGATGATGAAAAACATTTTTAAGAACGAATCCAGTGAGATAGAAGGACAAATATTAGGGATTCGTACAACAATTTGTCCAAGATTAATAATACTTCATAACAACTGATTTTGAAGCAGAACTCAAAAATAATGATCAAAACATGGATACAATCAAAGATAGTTGCCAAAATATATATTTTGGACAAAAAGAAGAAATTTCATTTTTCGATGAATAATGCCGTATTCGTGAATAGTGCCGTATACATGAATAGTGTCGTACACGTGAATAGTAACTCCGACACCAAAAGATAGAAATTTCATAAAAACATTATCACGCTTCGTGAATAGTAACTCATGAATAGTAACTCGCGAATAGTAACTCATGAATAGTAAGTCGTGAATAGTAACTAATGAATAGTAACTCCGACATGAAAAAGTTCCAAATTGATAAAAAGTTCAGAACAATATTTCGGCATAATGATGTTGAAGAATATAATATCATTTAAGAAAAAACAACATCCCTTACCTCAAAATAACCGTACTTCTGACTAAATTTCGGTATAGGGCTGACAGAAACTTGCACCGTATAGCAACACTCAAAGTATACTCACAAGATTACGCTCGATAATATAGAGATAGAAAGAGAGAAAACTTGTATCAGGTGTGATTTTCAATTCTAACTTAGCCCTCTATTTATAGGAAAATGCTAGAACGCCAAAGGAGATTAAATTAATAAAATATTAATTTATTTTTCTTAATTCCTTAGCAGCCTTCTTTGGTCAAAAACATCAGCCACCCATGTGCCAACAACCACAAAAATGTTTTTCTTAAATAAAATAATTAAAACTTTCAAAAATCAATTATTTCGGAACTCCGGAACTTCAATAATTCACAATAAATAGCCCCTTTTGTTAGAAAATTCGAATCTCACGAATTTTTATAGGAATTTCAATTCACTACAACTTTGCAAAAGAAATTTTTTCCAAATTCCAAACAGAAATTATCCGAAATCCACAAACGGATGATTTTTAATTCTTTCAGTCCGACAAAATACTGATAAAACACCTCAGCATTAATTCTTTCAATTATATCAACATAAAATAATATATTCATCAATTATATCCACATCAAATAAATATTTCATTATCATATGAATCAATAATTAATTATTCATAAATAATATTATAGAATCACAATTATGACAACCAGGCCGTTTCCAAGAAAGAGAGGGCTTTCCAATAAGGATTTTTCCTTACTGGCGCACAATTAGATGACCTTACTTCTTCTTGACAGAACTTTCTAGACATTGCCAATAATGCTACTCCCTCCGTCCCAAATTAATTGCTCAGTTTTGACTTTTTAAAGTCAAATTGAACATTTTTAAAACTAATTTTTTTACTATTTTTGCTAAAATATAGGTAAAGAGATTATAACCAAAAGAAAGTATATACAATTTATTACTAATCCTAATTTTTATAATTTTAGAAATATATTTATATATGCTTAATTATTAATTCTAAAAATAGTCAATTTGACTTTAAAAAGCCAAAACTGAGCAATTAATTTGGGACGGAGGGAGTATCTAATAATATTATTCAAATAATATGAATTATTGATCTGATCATGAGAAATACTGTGCAGTGATAATTATTA
The DNA here is from genome assembly GCA_020205505.1 of Panax japonicus. NCBI lineage: Eukaryota > Viridiplantae > Streptophyta > Magnoliopsida > Apiales > Araliaceae > Panax > Panax japonicus. Next base: position 15,680,975 of record CM035113.1, on the reverse strand, counting down.
AAACAATAATAATATAAACTAACAATGAAGCAATTATTGAATCAATATAATAAAATAATGAACAATAACTACTGTAACAATTATTGAGTAGTGTCTTCTTACGTACGAATCAATAATTCAACAATACTGTGCAATACCATGTTCTACTGTGCAACCACGCGTATTACTGTATTTTAACCACCAGGTAACCCAACAGTGTTAACGGTAACAATTTACGCCGTTATTTATAAAACTCAATCTTTGTTGTTTTCTTTTATCCAACCGTTTTCTGTTATGGGGCCCACAATTGACTGCGTCGTCGTACGAATATTCCCCAAAAAAGAATATTCCACGACCAAACGAATATTCCCCGACAACAATGATTATTTTATAACCACTTGTTTATTTTGTAAAAATTTTCACATTTCACCCATAACCAAAGTATTATATCAAATTAACACTTATTAATTTAGAATAATGAATAAAGGAAAATTCAATTTTTTTTATAATAAGTTGGGGTCTTACAACCTCCCCTCCTTATGAAATTTCGTCCTCAAAATTGACGTACGTACCTGGTGTATCGAAAAGGTGAGGGTACCTCACTTTTATTTCTGACTCCAACTCCCATGTCATTTCCTCAATAACATGGTTTCTCCACAAAACCTTAACTTGTGGTATAATCTTGGTGCGTAGGACATGCTCTTTCCTATCCAAGATCTTGACAGGTACCTATTCGTACGTTAAATCTTCGGCTATCTCGTCTGGTTCTAACGCAATAATATGGTTTGGATCTTTCACATATTTACGAAGCATAGATATGTGAAAAACATTATGAACACGAGACATGTTTGGAGGTAACGCGAGTCTATAAGCCACATTTCCTATTCGGTCAAGAATCTCAAATGGACCAACAAATCTTGGATTGAGCTTTCCTCTCTTTCCAAATCTTGTAACTCCCTTCCATGGAGCAACACATAACAGTACATGATCCCCAATATTAAATTTCACGTCTTTTCGATGAAGATCAGCATAACTCTTTTGTCGATCTTGTGAAGTGTGAATACGTTGTCGAATCATTTTGATCTTTTCTGTAGTCATGCGTACTAACTCTGGTCCCAACAACGTTGCTTCTCCCACCTCATCCCAGCATACTGGAGAATGACACTTTCGTCCATACAACGCCTCAAATGGAGCCATGCCTATACTTGCTTGATAACTGTTGTTGTAGGAGAATTCCACCAGTGGCAAATACTTATCCCAACTTCCTTTAAAATCTAGGACACAGAGTCTTAATAGATCTTCAAGGGTTTGAATAGTCCTCTATGATTGTCCGTCCGTTTGAGGATGATATGCTGAACTGAATCGTAAGTCCGTGCCCATAGCTTTCTGTAAGCTAACCCAAAATCTTGAAGTGAATCTTGGGTCACTATCTGAAACTATGGATATTGGCATGCCATGCAATCTCACAATCTCGTTCATGTACATACGAGTAAGACGTTCAAGGGAATAAGTCTCACGTATCGGCAAGAAATGGGCAGACTTGGTTAATCTATCAACAATAACCCAAATCGCATTTATACCTTGAGAAACCTTGGGAAGACCCGTAACGAAATCCATAGTAATGTGTTCCCACTTCCATTCTGGAATCTCAAGTGGTTGTAATGGACCTTCTGGTATTTGATGCTCTGCCTTTACACGTTGACAAGTTAAACACCTCGAGATAAACTCTGCGATCTCTGTCTTCATATTGTTCCACCAAAATGTGTGTCGAATATCATGATACATTTTGGTACTCCTAGGATGAATTTCAAACGGGGTGTTGTGTGCCTCCATCATGATTCTATGCTTCAAGTCAGAATCGTTCGGAACGCAAAGTCGAGATTTGAATCGAAGTATTCCTTCTTCATCGATTCTTACTTCTGGAATAGCACCTTCTTGTACTTTCTTTTTCATTTGCATCAGCCCCAGGTTCGTAGCTTGAGCAGCTTTAACTTTATAAATTAAAGTCGGTTCTACTCGTATATTCGCCATCATCATGTGGGTCCTTGGAGTATTTAATTCTACCTCCATCCTTTGCAAGTCATACAAAATGGGCCTTTGTGTTAACAATATTGCACTCGTACTCGCATATGATCTTCTACTCAATGTGTCAGCTACTACGTTCGCTTTCCCAGGATGATATTGAATAGTGTGATCATAATCTTTCAACAGCTCAAGCCAACGTCGTTGCCGCATGTTGAGTTCTTTTTGGGTGAAGAAATATTTGAGGCTTTTATGGTCCGTATAAATCTCCACTTTCTCCCCGTACAAGTAGTGCCTCCATATCTTCAACGCAAATACGACTGCTGCCAACTCCAGATCATGAGTAGGATAATTCCTCTTATATTCTTTGAGTTGTCGTGAGGCATAGGCTATGACTTACCCATGTTGCATGAGAACACATCCTAACCCCTTGCCAGAAGCATCGCTGTAGATAATAAATCCATCCGAACCAGATGGTATTGTCAGAACAGGTATCGAAATGAGTCTCCTCTTGAGCTCTTGGAAGCTCTTCTCGCATTCCTCGCTCCATACAAATTTTGCATCCTTCCGAGTTAGCTGAGTTAATGGAGTAGCGATTCGAGAAAATCCTTCCATGAATCTTCGATAATAACCAACTAAGCCCAGAAAGCTACGCACTTCGGTCACCGACTTTGGCTGCTCCCAACTTTGTATTGCTTCAATCTTCGCCGGGTCCACAGATACTCCATGTTTTGACACCACGTGCCCAAGGAATGCTACTTCCTCAAGCCAGAACTCGCATTTCTTTAGCTTGGCATAAAGCTTATGTTCACGAAGTCTTTGAAGTACTAGCTTCAAATGGTGCTCATGATCTTCACGGCTTTTGGAATAGATGAGGATGTCATCAATAAAGACAACAACGAATTGATCCAAATATTCCTTGAATACTCGGTTCATCATATCCATGAAGGCAGCAGAGGCATTAGTCAATCCCAAAGACATCACTAAGAATTCATAATGCCTGTACCGAGTTCTGAAGGTAGTCTTTGGAATATCCTCAGTTTTAATCTTCAGCTGATGATATCCAGAACGAAGATCGATCTTTGAAAAGAATTGTGCTCCTTGCAACTGGTAAAACAGGTCATCAATGCGAGGTAGTGGATACCTATTCTTGATGGTGACATGGTTTAATTCTCGGTAGTCAATACAAAGTCGCATACTCCCGTCTTTCTTCTTTACGAATAAAACAGGAGCACCCCAAGGAGATGTACTAGGACGAATGAATCCGATGTCTAATAATTCCTGTAGTTGGACTTTTAACTCCTAAATTTCAATAGGATTCATTCAATATGGGGTTTTAGAAATGGGTTTTGTACCCGGTTCAAGATCAATAAAGAATTCAACTTCACGTTCCGGGGGTAGACCGGGAAGCTCTTCAGGAAATACATCAGGAAATTCTCTAACCACAGAAATATTATTCAAATCTGACTTGTCTTTATTCAATTCCATAACATGGGCTAAGAAAGCTTGGCATCCATTTTTCAATAAACGAATAGCTTTGTGGCTTGATATGACATTAATTTATTTTAGTGGTTTAGTAGTTTGAATTCGTATGACAGGTTAGTTAGGAATATGAAAACTAACAACCTTACAAAAACAATCAATTTTGGCATGATGAGTGGTTAACCAATCAATTCCTAAAATCACATCAAAAGCAAGTATCTTTAAACAGATAAGATCAACAGGTAATGTGATAGTGCCAACTTGTATCATGCAAGATTTATAAACTATAGATGTAACGAAGGTTTCACCCAACGGAGTTTCAACAGATAAGTCAAAGTCCAATTTCTTCGGAGTCAAGTTTAAACGTTGAGCACAAGCACGAGAGATAAAAGAATGGGTAGAACCGGTATCTAGTAAGGTATAAACTTCGCAAGAATTCAAGATTAGCTTACCTGTGATCACTTCATTTGGGTTCCTCACGTTTTGGCCAGTCACGAAAAACGCTCTTCCAGGAACCGCTGATTTTGACTTATCCGGGACAGCCCTTGGAATCACCACTCCCGCTGAACTTGGTTTCGCTATAGTACAATCTCGAGCGATGTGGCCTTCCTTTCCACAGTTGTAACATACCTTAGATTATTGTGGACAGTTTGGGCTGATATGACCCTCCTTCCCGCATTTGTAACATCTAACTGGCGGTCGTTCTCCTCCCCTAGAATTTGTTGTTAGTGCTGGTGCTGCTGCTGATGTCTTTCCGTCGTTGTTGAATCTTCTCTTTTTGAAATTTCTACTTGAGTCACCTCTTCTATTATTATGGCCACGATTACCACCTGAGTGGTTATCGCCTTTGTCCGTATTCTTCCTTCCTCGTTGGTTATCATCGTTCTGATGACTGCTGTCACCGATATGACCCTGGTTGTGGTCCCTCGGTTGAGTATACTCACTATCTCGCTCTAACAATGGAGCCCTGTTTACAACATCTGAATACATAGAAAATTTATGAGATATAAGGTATTGACGAATCTCGGGTTTTAGACCTCTCAGAAACATCCGCGTCATACGTTCCTCATTCTCCACCAAATGAGCTGCAAACCTGGATAACTCTGCGAACTTTGCCTCGTACTGAGACACCGTCATGTTGTTCTGTTCGAGTCTAATAAACTCTACCTCTTTCATATGACGAATACTTTCAGGAAAGTACTTGTCATTAAAAAGTTTCTGAAATCTTTCCCAAGACATGTCGAGTGCATCTGGTTGGGTACGCTTCACAGATTCCCACCAATAATCTGCTTCACCACGAAACATAAAGGTTGTGAATGAAACCTTCTGTTCCTCCGTGCATCCTAAGACATTGAATATCTTGGTAATTTGCTTGACCCATGTTTCTGCCATGATTGGATCCAGTTTTCCCTTAAATTCTGGTGGTCCCAACTCCTTAAACTGCTTGGCTGTGACAGACCGCGCGTTGCCATCATTTCCACCCGTATTTTGTATACGAGTCTCCCTCGTCTGATTTTGCATGAACTGCAAAAAGCTCCTAAACATTCCATCGTTCATCGTTTGCTCGGTAGTGTTGTTTACAGGAGGAATATTGCCTTCCTGTTACACATTCTCCTGGTTTGTGACTAAAGGTTGCTCCACAGTCTCGTACACTCCATTGTTAACATTCTCAGCAGCCATTCTTAAATACTGCCATAAAACAAGGGTTAATTAAACATATCACATAATATCCCTATATTATGACCAACCAACAAATAAGCTTAGTAGGACACACTAGCAAAGGATTTACTCATCTCTCCCCTCCTAGTTCTATTCCCCGATCTCCGCCAGAGACCATATCCCTAAGCTTTGATACCAACTGTGACGCCCCCAAAACAGGTATACAACACCCATTCTGAGTCGCCAAATACATGGTACATAAAGCAAACTACAACTTCAATAATACAAATGTCGTGTGAAATACGACAATACATACTGTGAGTTTAAATACAAATATTGTCTTCTAGACAATATCCACACGCAAATAAGTCCTCATTACTATTATTCAAACACTATTTTACAGAAATAGTGAAGACTGCTAAAACATCTTTCTAGAAACCTCACTCCATACCCCGACTCGATCCTGCTATGTTCTCACCTCCTGAGAAGAAAAATGGAACAAAAAGGAAAAGGGTGAGCTCAACTAGCCCAGTAAAGAATATTATGACTAAGATAATATACAACAAATTATCGTTAGTCTTCAACAGGGAAAAATCTGATAGAATACAATAGACAACAAGTTTTAGATCAACAACTATAGCGGAAACAACAATCCATTAGAAGAGTCACGTAGAGAATGAATTCTACTGTCTTCTAAGATTTAAAAGTCCATCATCAATATTTCATCCATGTAACAACAATCAATATACATCTTTAATCATCTTTGCACTATAGGCCAAAGATATTCATTTGTATCACCAGTTGGTCATGTTCATCTCAACACCTGTTCATCTTTGCACTACGGACCAAAGAGATTCATCAGTTTAATCATCCATCTTTGCACTACAGGCCAAAGATATTCATCAAGTATCACCATTAAGGACTGAGGATGATGAAAAACATTTTTAAGAACGAATCCAGTGAGATAGAAGGACAAATATTAGGGATTCGTACAACAGTTTGTCCAAGATCAATAATACTTCATAACAACTGATTTTGAAGAAGAACTCAAAAATAACGATCAAAACATGGATACAATCAAAGATAGTTGCCAAAATAGATATTTTGGACAAAAAGAAGAAATTTCATTTTTCGATGAAAAGTGCCGTATTTGTGAATAGTGTCGTATACGTGAATAGTGCCGTACACGTGAATAGTAACTTCGACACCAAAAGATAGAAATTTCACAAAAACATCATCACACTTCGTTAATAGCACTCGTGAATAGTAACTCGTGAATAGTAACTCATGAATAGTAACTCCGACATGAAAAAGTTCCAAATTGATAAAAAGTTCAGAACAATATTTCGACATAATGATATTGAAGAAGATAATATCATTTAAGAAGAAACAACATCCCTTACCTCAAAATAACCGTACTTCTGACTGAATTTCGGTATAGGGCTGACAGAAACTCGCACCGTATAGCAACACTCAAAGTATACTCACAAGATTACGCTCGATAATATAGAGAGAGAAAGAGAGAAAACTTGTTTCAGGTGTGATTTTCAATTCTAACTTAGCCCTCTATTTATAGGAAAATGCTAGAACGCCAAAGGAGACTAAATTAATAAAATATTAATTTATTTTTCTTAATTCCTTAGCAGCCTTCTTTGGTCAAAAACATCAGTCACCCATGTGCCAACAACCACAAAAACGTTTTTTTTAAATAAAATAATTAAAACTTTCAAAAATCAATTATTTCGGAACTCCGGAACCTTAATAATTCACAATAAATAGCCCGTTTGTCAGAAAATTCGAATCTCGCGACTTTTTATAGGAATTTCAATTCTCTACAACTTCGCAGAAGAAATTTTTTCCAAATTCCAAACAAAAATTATCCGAAATCCGCAAACGGATGGTTTTTAATTCTTCCAGTCCGACAAAATACTGATAAAACACCTCAGCATTAATTCTTTCAATTATATCCACATAAAATAATATATTAATCAATTATATCCACATCAAATAAATATTTCATTATCATATGAATTAATAATTAATTATTCATAAATAATATTACAGAATCATAATTGTGACAACCAGGCCATTTCCAGGAAAGAGGGGGCTTTCCAATAAGGATTTTTCCTTACTGGCGCGCAATTAGATGACCTAACCTCTCCTTGACAGAACTTTCTAGACATTGCCAATAATGCTATCTAATAATATTATTCAAATAATATGAATTATTGATCTGATCATTTGAAATACTGTGCAGTGACAATTATTGAAACAATAATAATATAAACTAACAATGAAGCAATTATTGAATCAATATAATAAAATAATGAACAGTAACTACTGTAACAATTATTGAGTAGTGCCTTCTTACGTACGAATCAATAATTCAACAATACTGTGCAATACCGTGTGCTACTGTGCAACCATGCGTATTACTGTATGTTAACCACCAGGTAACCCAACAGTGTTAACGGTAACAATTTACGCCGTTATTTATAAAACTCAATCTTTGTCGTTTTCTTTCATCCAACCATTTTCCGTTATGGGGCCCACAATTGACTGCGCCGTCGTACGAATATTCCCGACAAAAAGAATATTCCACGACCAAACGAATATTCCCCGACAATAATGATTATTTTATAACCACTTGTTTATTTTGTAAAAAAATTCACATTTCACCTATAACCAAATTATTATATCATATTAACCCTTATTAATTTAGAATAATGAATAAAGGAAAATTCAATTTTATTTATAATAAGTTGGGGTCTTACACCCATGAACTGAGTGGTGCGGGACTGGGCTCCAATAGTACGAGGGAACCACCAACGCTGGAACGTCTCTTGAGTACATGGACCCTCTGATAATGCAAAATTGTCAACCCCCAACAATGGGATATCAGTGACGGGTGACTGCGATACAGGCCAATGAAGCCTGACAGGAGGCAAAATTGGCATACGAATCTCCCCTGTGGTGCTCCTAATTGCACGCTCTCCCAAATAGATCTCCCAGCCTCCATCTGTGAAGAGGGGAACTCTCCTGGTAGAAATCACATACTCGACTCTAGTCGAGTATCCATCCTCAAAATCGATGGTCAGGTGTTCCCCGGAATAGGGAATCCATATGATGGTGTCAGCTGTCAGCAACTCCAGCTACATACGGAAGTGAGTGAAACCCTCAGCTACAGGGACCTCAGGCAAAATGGAATGATGCCATCGTCATCCTCGTGGATAGATATCTAAACCTAACACACTCACAGGACGCAAGCATGGGAGCCTCTCGTAGGCCCAAAACTGCGAACACAGTGGCAAAACACCTGCGATCAGTAAATACTCTTAACCTATAAATGGGAAATGACAAGAGAAATACTCACAAGCAAAAATGGGTAAAACCCTAGCCAAGCCTCGGTCAAACCCTGCGAACGCATACGCATGCCCTAGAGAAAATAGGCAAAGGTGTAGGAATCCCAATCATACTCTCCAATACGGTGCACATGACGCGTGGCACTGATCTAAGCGAACGACACCGTGGAAGAGTTATCTGCTATGAAGCAGCCTCTAATGATCATCAGGAACAATCATCGAAGAATGCAATCCCTGACTCTGACATCATCAGGCATGGGCTCACTCAAAAGCCCGGTCATAGCATCTACGCTCAAAGGACCTGAACGGACAGTCCTACCTTTGAGTGCCTCCGCTGGAACTCCTAACAAGGATCTGACGGCAGTAGGGATAATATTCGTCATTCAAGGCACTGGCTTCCCTCCAAACTCCATACCTATAATAAATCACCAATCCATTGGCGTCATCATCACCTCGCAATCCAGCAGATGGAGTGACTGAGTCTAATGAAACCATAGCTCAGACAATGCCCTGAGGTAACCCCAGGGACAACGACGGGGAAGGATGGATAAGAATCCCCTGAATCCCCAATCCTACACTACCACTCTGTAATCAGGATGAAGAGCCTGATACATGGAGTGTATACTAAACCAATTCCCTCGAGGCTATGTGAAGCCGGGAACCTGCATGAAATGCAGATCAACATCAAAGCCCTTTAATCCTCATCAATAGGAAAGAAGGAAGATCAAGATCTAACGTCATACCTCGTTAGCATTCAAGTACATCGAGGGATGTCTGCTCAAATCACCCAGAAGCTCTGGGTTTACCACCTGAATACAAGGGAGCTCTATACGGGGAACATGTGCAACAGGAACGGGATCCTCAATTGAAATATCATCATCCTCGTCCTCAACGTCTGGAACATCAGCCCGGACTGGATGAATCACGGCCTCCACTAATCGATGAGGCTGTCTGACAGAACGGGGTCAAGGCACTTCAGAAGCCCTCCTCTGTATACCAAAAATGGTCCTACGGGAACTACTCGGCTGATCCGGATCCATAATATCTAGACAACAAGTCTCCAAATCACCTCAAAAATGGTGTGGTATTTCCTTATCTGGAGCTTTCTAGAATGCATTTTATGACTATATACATGCATGCATTTACTTTAACATACAATAGAGTTAAAATGCGTGAATACCCAATGCCTATATTTTGAATTTTTTTGTCATAGTCCCCTTTGAAAATAGGACTATCCACATGCACATAGGCATGTCTAGGTGGCCATTCAGCAGCACACCTGCCCCAAAGTTATATACATAATATATGCATTAAAAATCAAAATCATTCATGCATAAGGTTAACCTCAATATCAGGAGTACTTTTCCTTTCTACCTTATGCTCATTGGACCTCAAATAGGACAAAAAATAGCAGAAAAAGGTGCCAATTTGACTGTCTCAAAAGTCAAATTTTTTCACATCATTATGTTCAGCATGGTTTAATACTAACATCTACTATGTTGAATATTTTTTATCAAGTCATTTGTGCATACATAATCACTACTATGTGTTTAGATGCATTTTATGCGATAACTCAAATTCCAACGGATACAAATTGGAAAAAATACATGCATACGTTACCAGGATAGTGCAGAACACTTGTACGGTGACAAATTTGCAGAAAGTAGCCCGAACTCAGCAGATCTAAAGGAGGCTCTCGGATTTTCCTTGGCGAAAAAAGTTGAAAGTGACTTGTGTGACCAACCTACTGGAATATATCATCCACGATTGGCCGCAGGCTCATCTGCGGCTAAAGTAGGTGTACCTACGGCGCCCCTATATGGTCCCCATCCCTCCGTCTCAGTCCAGTTCGAGTTGCGAAGGAGTTCTTATGGACTATAAAGGTCAAATCAGGAATAAAAATGCCACGCGATTGAGCAAAACAACATACAATTCTGGTCTTCTCAAATAAAACTTTGAGTCTGTGCATCACTAATTGGTAATCACCCGAGCACGAGGTATACCCTGCCAATGACCTTATTTGTTAAAAATCACGTTCGGCAATACCTTGTATAGGTCCAATACTGCCAACTCCGGGTCGTTGCCCTAAAAGATCCACGTAGATCCCCGACGTGTGTTACAACGTAGATCCCCGAAGGGGTTACAACGTAGATCCCCGACGGGGGTTACAATATAGATCCTCGATGATGGTTACAACATAGATCCCCGGCGGGGTTACAACGCATGGTCGTCCATTGACACATAAATCAGCGAAGGTTAAGCAGCCTTAACATCATGACAACCGTTGATAGCAAACCTAACAGAGCATCGGAAGCCATCCGATGACCAGCCGCTGCTACATACATCAGCGATGGTTATAATGTGAAGCCCCGGCAGGGGATTAAAATGCACATCAGCCGTTGACACACATGTCAATGAAGGTTATGCAGCCTTGATGTTATCTCAGCTGATGGCTATTAAACCTATTAGAGTTCTAGAGCTATTCGAGGATTTCATGCTTAATTCCTCATATTCCCCAGCGGATCCCCGGCGGGGGTCACAACGAAATGTTCCATTGATTCACACGTCAGTGAATGTCAAGCAACCTTAACAATCATCCCACAGAGTATCAGTCATTGATTAACACGTCAGCGAAGGTCAAGTAACCTTGACAGTCTATCCCACAGGGTTTTCATTCGTTGATTCACATGTCGGTGAAGTACACATCAACGAAGGCCAGGCATCCCTGATAACATTTGCTATTGGTAGTAAATTCAACAGAATCTTGACATGTCCTGGCGATAACAACCAGGAAAGGTCAATGTTATCAAGGAGGATCGATGATGGAATATGTTATACACATTCTCAAACAGACCGAGCTTTATCCCCACAGATCTCTTACACATAAGAGGTACATCTTCAGGATCAAGTCGTTACCAAAGACACATGAATATTGTGATAACCCCAACATCAACATCCTAACAGATTTAGATTACACATCAAATCTGGTCATCATTGCCAATCCCCAGTTGAAGCAACAGGGAGCCATCAATCATCCCCATCATGTGGGGCTACAAACCGATACACATGCATCATATATTTGCATTATGTTGCTACATATAGTACCATGTTTGTCTTGTTTCAAGCGTTTAGGATTCTTTATCCTACCCAAGCATCGCTATGCATGAGTATGATAAAGAGGGGCATCTGTAGACACTCAAATTTTTTTGTACACTTGTCAATAACATTGCAGGAGGACAAATTCGCCTTTCAAGAGGGAACCATGGAAGACAGTTTATATCCATTCCGGATACTACCAGAAGTTCAACATCAACCCCAGAGTACACACTGGGAGTAACATTTCCAATCTCGGATATAACCCCAAGGCATGCAGATCCAATACCAGAACACACACGGAGTAGACCGATTAATCTCGGAGATAACCCCGAGGTATCCAGTCTCAGTCCCAATCATGGGAATAGCCACAACCTTGGTGATCACCCCAATGAATGAAGTTTCGGTGATAACCCCGGAAATGCTTGTTTCAAATGCAACCAGCTTCAATCTCGGCGCTCACAACGAGATACTCAGTACCAACCCAGAGATAGCATCGGGAGGACATGCACACCTCAGAGATGACACTGGGGACCTTCAACAATTGCAGCAGTCCAATCTCAGCGAAGCCCTGAGCAACGTCTGCTTTATCAGCCCAAACTGGCGATAACACTAGTGAAGGGCAACAACGTCATCTCTCCAATGCGATGCCACGCCATGTCATCTCAATATTTCATACACATCTCTACACAACGATTTCCCACAAGAATCAAGGAGAATCAATACCGAGTAACTTTTATACGGGGTAACGGATGGAATTTGAAGCTTGAAGACCGGAGGGCATCGTCCCATCTTCAATGACTTCGTACAAACTCTAATCCCATGCCATTCTGCAATTCTCGACAAAGGCGGTCTAAAATATGTCATGTATACCTCAATCGGATGCCCAAATTGCACTTCTGAAAATTTGATCGGACATTATAGTGCCCGAGTGCACGTACTACCAGACGACCCGACCAAAAAAAACCTGGGGCAACTCGAGTAGCCTCTGGTACACCCACCCTCTATAAATAGAGGGCATGGGGTGGCCATTTTGCAAGAGAAAACGGCGAGGAAGCCCTGCCCAATTTGCTCTGTTAACTTAGTTGAATCAGAAGGATACAAAATTTTTATGGATCAAGGAATGCGAGAAGAGTTTCTAAGAGCTCAAGAGGAGACTCATTTCGACACCTGTTCTGGAAATACCATTTAGTTTGGATGGATTTGTTATATACAGCGATGCTTCAGGCAAAGGGTTAGGATGTGTTCTCATGCAACATGGGAAAGTCATAGCCTATGCCTCACGACAACTCAAAGAATATGAGACGAATTATCCTACTCATGATCTAGAGTTGGCAGCAGTCGTTTTTGCGTTAAAAATCTGGAGACACTGCCTGTATGGGGAGAAAGTGGAGATCTATACGGATCATAAAAGCCTCAAATATTTCTTCACCCAAAAGGAACTTAACATGCGGCAACGACATTGGCTCGAGATGTTGAAAGATTACGATCATACCATCCAATATCATTCTGGAAAAGTAAACGTGGTAGCTAACGCATTAAGTAGAAGATCATATGCGGGTACGAGTGCAATGTTGTTAACACAAAGGCTCATTTTGTATGACTTGCAAAGGATGGAGATAGAGTTAAAGGCTCCAAGTACCCACGTGATGATATCAAACATACGAGTATAACCGACTTTAATCGATAAAGTTAAAGCTGCTAAAGTTACGGACATGGAGCTGATGCATATAAAGAAGAAAGTTCAAGAAGGTGTTATTCCAGAAGCAAGAATCGATGAAGAAGGAATACTTCGAGTCAACTCCAAACTTTGTGTTCCTAATGACTCTGACTTGAAGTATAGAATCATGATGGAGGCACACAACACATCGTTTGCAATCCATCCCGAGAGTACCAAAATGTATCATGATATTCGACACACATTTTGGTGGAACAATATGAAGAGAAAGATCGCAGAGTTTACCTCGAGGTGTTTAACCTGTCAACGTGTAAAGGCGGAGCATCAATTGCCAAAGGGTCCATTGCAACCACTTGAGATTCTGAAATGGGAGTGGGAACACATTACCATGAATTTCGTTACAGGTCTTCCCAAATTTTCTCAAAGCATAGATGTGATTTGGGTTATTATTGATAGATTAACCAAGTCTGCTCATTTCTTGCCGATACGAGAGACTTATTCCCTTGAACATCTAGCTCGTATGTACATGAATGAGATTGTGAGATTGCATGGCATGCTAGTATCTATAGTTTCGTATCGTGACCCAAGATCCACTTCAAGATTTTGGGTTAGCTTGCAGAAAGCTATGGGCACGGATTTACGATTCAGTTCAGCATACCATCCTCAAATAGACAGACAATCAGAAAGGACTATTCAAACCCTTGAAGATCTATTAAGACTCTGTGTTCTAGATTTTAAAGGATGTTGGGATAAGTACTTGCCACTGGTGGAATTCTCCTACAACAACAGTTATTAAGTAAGTATAGGCATGGCTCCATTCGAGGCGTTGTATGGACGAAAGTGTCGTTCTCCAGTATGTTAGGACGAGGTGCGAGAAGCAACGTTGTTTGGACCAGAATTAGTACGCATGACTACAGAAACGATCCAAATGATTCAACAACGTATTCGAACCTCACAAGATCGACAAAAGCGATATGCTTATCTTCATCGAAAGGACGTGAAATTTAATTTTGGAGATCATGTACTGTTACGTATAGCTCCATGCAAGGGAGTTACAAGATTTGGAAAGAGAGGAAAGCTCAATCCACGATTTGTTGGTCCATTTGAGATTCTTGACCGAATAGGAAATGTGGCCTATAGACTCGCATTACCTCCAAGTATGTCTCGTGTTCATAATGTTTTTCACATATCCATGCTTCGTAAATATGTGAAAGACCCGAACCATATTAATGCGTTAGAACCAGACAAGATAGTCGAAGATTTAACGTACGAAGAGGTACCTGTTAAGATCTTGGATAGGAAAGAGCATGTCCTACGCACCAAGGTTATACCACAAGTTCAGGTTTTTTGGAGAAACCAAGCTATTGAGGAAATGACCTGGGAGTTGGAATCGGAAATGAAAGCGAGGTACCCTAACCTTTTCGAAACACCAGGTACGTACGTCAATTTTGAGGATGAAATTTCATAAGAAGGAGAGGTTGTAAGACCCCAACTTATTATGAATAAAATCAATTTTTCTCTATTTATTATCTTGAAATAATAAGGAATTAATTTGATATAATGCTCTGGTTATGGGTGAAATGTGCAAATTTTTCAAAATAAACAAGTGGTTATAAAATAATCATTGTTGTCGGGGAATATTCGTTTGGTCGTGGTATATTCTTGTTGTCGGAGAATATTCGTACGACGGCGCAGTCATTTGTGGGCCCCATAATAGAATAACTATCGGATGAAGAAAACGATAAGTTTGAGTTTTTATAAATAACAACGTAATTGTTACCGTTAACACTGTTGGATTACCTGGTGGTTAAAATACAGTAATACGCGTGGTTGCACAGTAGCACATGGAATTGAACAGTATTATTGAATTATAGATTCTTACGTAAGAAGGAACTACTCAATAATTGTTACAGTAATTACTGTTCAATATTTTATTTTATTGATTCAATAATTGCTGCGTTGATATTTTATATTATTATTGTTTCAATAATTGTCAGTGCACGATATTTCCCATTATTAGATCAATAATTCATATTATTTGAATAATATTATTAGATAGCATTATTGGCAATGTCTAGAAAGTTCTGTCAAGGAGAGGTTTGGTAACCTAATTGCGCGCCAGTAAGGAAAAATCTTTATTGGAAAGCCCTCTCTTTCCTAGGAACGGCCTGGTTGCCATTATTGTGATTCTGTAATATTATTTGTGAATAATTAATTATTGATTTATATGATAAGGAAATATTTATTTGATGTGGATATAAATGATGGATTTATTTATGTGGTTATAAATGAAGGAATTAATGCTGAGTTATTTTATCAGTATTTTATCGGAGTGGAAGTATTAAAAATCACCCGTTTGTGGATTTCGGATATTTTTTGTTTGGAATTTGGAAAAACTTTCTTCTACAAAGTTATAGAGAATTCGATTTCGTGTGGAAAGAACATAAAATTCATATTTTTCTGATAAACGGGCTATTTTCTATGAATTACTGAAGTTTCAGAAAATAAAATTATTAAGAACATAAAATGTTTGTTGGCAACTTAGGTTGCGTACGAGAAAAAATGAAATAAATTATTATTTTATTATTTTAGTCTGCTATAGTGTTCTAGTATTTTCCTATAAATAGACGCTTAGGTTAGAATTGAAAATCACACCAAAAAAAAGTTTTGTTTCTCTCTAGATTATCGAGCGTATTTTTGTGAGTATTTTGATACTTTGAGAGTTACTATTCAGTGCAAGTTTCTGTCAGCACTATATTCAAAATTCAGTCAGAAGTATGGTTATTTTGAGGTAAGGGATGTTATTTTCTTCGTAAATGATAATATTTCTTTCGATATCATTATGCCAAGATATTGGTTTGAACTTTTTATCAAATTTAGAACTTTTCGTGTCAGGGTTACTATTCACGTATACATCACTATTCACGTATACGACACTATTCACGAATACGGAACTATTCACCGAAAAATAAATTTTTTTCCTTTTTGTCCAAGATGTCTAATATGGTTAGTATCTTTGATTGTATCCATGTTTTGATCTTTATTTTTGAATTTTGCTTCAAAATTGGTTATTATGAATTATTATTGATATTGGATAAACTGTAATACGAATCTCTAATATTTGTTATTTTGTTTCACTGGATTCATTCCTTTAAAATATTTTTCATCATCCTCAGTCCTAAATGATGATATTACTGAATATCTTTGGCCTGTAGTGCAAAGATGAATGATTACCTAATGAATATCTTTGGCCCGTAGTCCAAAGATGAACAGGTGTTGAGATGAACATGACCAACTGGTGATACAAATGAATATCTTTGTCCTGTAGTGAAAAGATGAATATTTGATTCAAGATGTATATTGATTGATGTTACAGGGATGAAATATTGATGATGAACTTTTAAATCTTAGAAGATAGTGGAATTCTTTCTCTACTTGACTCTTCTAATGGATTGTTGTTTCCGCTGCAGTTGTTGATCTAAAACTTGTTGTCTATTATATTTTATTATATTTTTCCCTATTGAAGACTAATGATAAATTGTTGTATATTATCTTAGTCATAATATTCTTTACTGGGCTAGTTGAGCTCACCCTTTTCCTTTTTGTTCCATTTTTCTTCTCAGGAGGTGAAAACATAGCAGGAACTAGCCAGGGTATGGAGTGATGGTTCAGGATAGTTGTATTAGTAGTCCTCACTATTTTGTAAAATAGTGTCTCAATAATTGTAATGAGGACTCCTTTTGAGTTTGTATACTCTCTATTAGATAATAGTTGTATTCAAACTCACAGTATATGTGTTTTCGTATTTTGCACAACAATTATATTACTGAAGTTGTATTTTTTTATGTACCATGTATTTGGCAACTCAGAATGGGTGATGTATACCTATTTTAGGGGTGTCATAGTTGGTATCAAAGCTTAGGGATATAGTCTCTGGCGGAGATCGGGGAATAGACCTAGGAAGATAGAAATGAGTAAATCCTTCGCTAGTGTGTCCTATCTAAGCTTATTTGTTGGTCGGTCATAATATAGGGATATTATGTGATATGTTAATTTGTTTAATTAACCTTTGTTTTATGACAGTATTTAAGAATGGCTGCTGAAAACGTTAACAATGGAGTGTATAAGACTGTGGAACAACATTTAGTCATAAACCAGGAGAACGTACAACAGGAAGGCAATATTCCTCTTGTAAATAACACTACCTAGCAAACGATGAATGATGGAATGTTTAGGAGCTTTTTGCAGTTCATGTAAAATCAGACGAGGGAGGCTCGTGTACAAAATACGGGTGGAAGTGATAGCAACACGCGGTCTGTCACAGCCAAGCAGTTCAAGGAGTTGGAACCACCAGAATTTATTGGAAAGCCGGATCCGATCAAGGCGGAAACGTGGGTCAAACAAATTACCAATATATTCGATATCTTGGGATGCACGGAGAAACAGAAGGTTCTATTTTCCACCTTTATGCTCCTCGGTGAGGCAGACTACTGGTGGGAGTCTGTGAAGCGTACCCAGCCTGTCGCACTCAACATGTCTTGGGAAACGTTTTAGAAACTATTCAATGACAAGTACTTTCCTGAAAGTATTCGTCATATGAAGGAGGTAGAGTTTATCAGACTGGAATAAAACAACATGACGGTGTCCCAGTACGAGGCGAAGTTTGTTGAGTTATCTAGGTTTGCACCTCATTTGGTAGAAAATGAGGAACGAATGACAATGATGTTTCTAGAGGTCTAAAACCTGAGATTCGTCAATACCTTATCTCTCATAAATTTCCTCTGTATTCAGATGTTGTCAACAGGGCTCAATTATTAGAGCGAGATAGTGAGTATGTTCAACCAAGGGAACACAACGAGGGTCATACCGATGGTAGTGGTCATCAGAGCAATGAAAACCAGTAGGGAGGAAAACATTCGGACAAAAGCGGTAACCACTCAGGTGGTAATCGTGGCCGTGATAATAGAAGGAGCTAGTCAGGAGGAGATTTCAAAAAGAGAAGGTACAACAATGATAACGTGAAGACGTCAGCACAAATATCAATTGTTTCTAGGGGAGGAGAACGAGCACCGGTCGTTTGTTACAAATGTGGGAAAGAGGGACATATCAACCCAAACTGCCCACAATAATCCAAGGTATGCTATAACTATGGAAAGGAAGGCCATATAGCTTGAGACTGTTCTGTTGCAAAACCAAGTTCAGCAGGGATGGTAACTCCAAAGGCTTTCTCGGATAAGTCGAAATCAGCGGTTCCTAGAAGAGCGTTTGTCGTGACTGGCCAAAACGCGAGAAACCAGAACAAGGTGATCACGGGTAAGCTTATCATAAACTCTTGCGAAGTTTATACCTTACCAGATACCAGTTCAACCCATTCTTTTATCTCTCCTTCTTGTGCTCAACGTTTAAACTTGACTTCGAATAAATTAGACTTTGATTTATCAGTGGAGACTCCATTAGGAGAAACTTTCGTTACGTCCACTGTTTATAAATCTTGCTAAATCCAAGTTGGCACCATCACATTACCTGTGGATCTTTTCTCTTTAAAGATACTTGCTTTTGATGTGATTTTAGGAATTGATTGGTTAACTACTCATCATGCCAAAATTGATTGTTTTCGTAAGGTTGTTAGTTTTTATATTCCTAACTAACCTGTCATACGAATTCAAACAACTAAACCACTAAAATCAGTCACTGTCATATCAAGCCATAAAGTTATTCGTTTATTGAAAAACGGATGTCAAGCTTTCTTAGCACATGTTATGGATTTGAAAAAAGACAAGTCAGATTTGAATAATATTTTTGTTGTTAGAGAATTTCCTGATGTATTTCCTGAAGAACTTCCCGGTCTACCCCTAGAACGTGATGTTGAATTCTTTATTAACCTTGAACCGAGCATAAAACTCATTTCTAAAACCCCATATCGAATGGTTCCTATTGAACTTCAGGAGTTAAAAGTCCAACTGCAGGAATTGTTAGACATCGGTTTCATTTGTCCTAGTACATCTCCTTGGGGTGCTCCTGTTTTATTCATAAAGACGAAAGACGGGAGTATGCGACTTTGTATTGACTACCGAGAATTGAACCATGTTACCATCAATAATAGGTTTCCGCTACCTCGCATTGATGACCTATTTGACCAGTTACAAGGAGCATAATTCTTTTCAAAGATTGATCTTCGTTCTGGATATCATCAGCTGAAGATTAAAACTGAGGTTATTCCAAAGACTGCCTTCAGAACTCGATACGGGCATTATGAATTCTTAGTCATGTCTTTTGGATTGACTAATGCTCCTGCTATTTCATGGATATGATGAACCGTGTATTCAAGGAATATTTTGATCAGTTCGTTGTTGTCTTTATTGATGACATCCTCATATATTCCAAAAGCCATTAAGATCATGAGCACCATTTGAAGCTGATACTTGAAAGGATTCGTAAAAACAAGTTATATGCCAAGCTGAAGAAATGCGAGTTCTGGCTTGAGGAAGTAGCATTCTTGGGCGCGTGGTGTCAAAACATGGAGTATCTGTTGACTCAGCGAAGATTGAAACAATACAAAGTTGGGAGCAACCGAAGTCAGTGACCGAAGTGCGTAGCTTTATGGGCTTAGCTGGTTATTATCGGAGATTCGTGGAAGAATTTTCTCGAATCGCTACTCCGTTAATTTAGGTGACTCGGAAGGATACAAAATTTGTATGGAGCGAGGAATGCGAAAAGAGTTTCCAAGAGCTCAAGAGGAGACTCATTTCGGCACCTGTTCTGGCAATACCATCTGGTCCGGATGGATTTGTTATATACAGCGATGCTTCAGGTAAAGGGTTAGGATGTATTCTCATGCAACTTGGGAAACTCATAGTCTATGCCTCACGATAACTCAAAGAATATGAGAGGAATTATCCTACACATGATCTAGAGTTGGCAGCAGTTATTTTTGCATTAAAAATCTGGAGACACTACCTGTATGGGGAGAAAGTAGAGATCTATACGGATCATAAAAGCCTCAAATATTTCTTCACCCAAAAGGAACTTAACATGCGGCAACGATGTTGGCTCGAGCTGTTGAAAGATTACGATCATAACATCTAATATCATCCTGGAAAAGTAAACGTGGTAGCTGACGCATTGAGTAGAAGATCATATGTGGGTACGAGTGTAATGTTGTTAACACAAAGGCCCATCTTGTATGACTTGCAAAGGATGGAGATAGTGTTAAAGGCTCCAAGTACCCATGTGATGATATCAAACATAAGAGTAGAACCAACTTTAATCGATAAAGTTAAAGCTGATCAAGTTACGGACATGGAGCTGATGCATATGAAGAAGAAAGTGCAATAAGGTGTTATTCCAGAAGCAAGAATCGATGAAGAAGGAATATTTCGAGTCAACTCCAAACTTTGTGTTCCTAACGACTCTGACTTGAAGCATAGAATCATGATGGAGGCACACAACACACCGTTTGTAATCCAACTTGGGAGTCCCAAAATGTATCATGATATTCGACACACATTTTGGTGGAACAATATGAAGAGAGAGATCGCAGAGTTTAACTCGAGGTATTTAACCTGTCAATGTGTAAAGGCGGAGCATCAAGTGCCAAATGGTCCATTGCAACCACTTGAGATTCTGAAATTGAAGTGGGAACACATTACCATGGATTTCGTTACAGGTCTTCCCAAAGTTTCTCAAGGCATAGATGCGATTTGGGTTATTATTGATAGATTAACCAAGTCTGCTCATTTCTTACTGATACGAGAGACTTATTCCCTTGAACGTCTTGCTCGTATGTACGTGAATGACTTGTGAGATTGTATGGCATACCAGTATCTATAGTTTTGGATCGTGACCCAAGATTCACTTCAAAATTTTGGGTTAGCTTGCAGAAAGCTATGGGCACGGATTTACTATTCAGTTCAGCATACCATCCTCAAACAGACGGACAATCGGAAAGGACTATTCAAACCCTTGAAGATCTATTAAGACTCTATGTTATAGATTTCAAAGGAAGTTGGGATAAGTTCTTGCCATCGGTGGAAATCTCCTACAACAACAGTTATCAAGCAAGTATAGAAATGGCTCCATTCGAGGCGTTGTATGGACTAAAGTGTCATTCTCCAGTATGTTGGGACGAGGTGAGAGAAGCAACGTTGTTGGGACCAGAATAAGTATGCATGACTACAGAAAAGATCCAAATGATTCGACAACGTATTCAAACCTCACAAGATCGACAAAAGAGTTATGTTGATCTTCATCGAAAAGACGTGGAATTTAATATTGGAGATCATGTACTGTTACGTATTGCTCCATAGAAGGGAGTTACAAGATTTAGGAAGAGAGGAAAGCTCAATCTACGATTTGTTGGTCCATTTGAGATTCTTGACCGAATAGGAAATGTTGCCTATAGACTCGCATTACCTCCAAGTATGTCTCATGTTCATAATATTTTTCACATATCCATGCTTCGTAAATATGTGAAAGACCCGAACCATATTATTGTGTTAGAACCAGACGAGATAGCCGAAAATTTAACGTACAAAGATGTACCTGTTAAGATCTTGGATAGGAAAGAGCATGTCATATGCACCAAGGTTATACCACAATTTAAGGTTTTGTTGAGAAACAATGCTATTGAGGAAATGACCTGGGAGTTAGAATCGGAAATGAAAGCGAGGTACCCTCACCTTTTCGAAACACTAGGTACGTACGTCAATTTCGAGGACAAAAATTCATAAGGAGAAGAGGTTGTAAGACCCCAACTTATTATGAATAAAATGGTATTTCCTCTATTTATTATCTTGAAATAATAAGGAATTAATTTGATATAATTCTCTGGTTATGGGTGAAATGTGCAAATTTTACAAAATAAGCAAGTGGTTGTAAAATAGTCATTGTTGTCGAGGAATATTCTTTTGGTGGTGGAATATTCTTGTTGTCGGGGAATATTCGTACAACAACACAGTCATTTATGGGCCCCATAACAAAATAATTATCGAATGAAGAAAACGACAAGTTTGAGTTTTTATAAATAACTGTGTAATTATTACCGTTAAACTGTCTTGATCTTGAGTATTATTACCGTTAAAATTGGTTACTATAGAGTATTATTGATCTTGGATAAACTGTAATACGAATCTCTAATATTTGTTATTTTGTTTCACTGGATTCGTTCCTTTAAAATATTTTTCATCATCCTCGGTCCTAAATGATGATATTACAGAATATCTTTGGCCTGTAGTGCAAAGATGAATGATTACCTAATGAATATCTTTGTCCCGTAGTGCAAAGATGAACAGCTGTTGAGAAAAACATGACCAACTGGTGATACAAATGAATATCTTTGGCCTGTAGTGCAAAGATGAATATTTGATTCAAGATATATATTGATTGATGTTATAGGGATAAAATATTGATGATGGACTTTTAAATCTTAGAAGATAGTGGAATTCTTTCTCTACTTGACTCTTCTAATGGATTGTTGTTTTCGCTGCAGTTGTTGATCTAAAACTTGTTGTCTATTATATTTTATCATATTTTTCCCCGTTGAAGACTAATGATAAATTGTTGTATATTATCTTAGTCATAATATTCTTTACTGGGCTAGTTGAGCTCACCCTTTTCCTTTTTGTTCCATTTTTCTTCTCAGGAGATGAGAACATAGCAGGATCTAGCCGGGGTATGGAGTGATGGTTCAGGATAGTTGTATTAGTAGTCCTCACTATTTTGTAAAATAGTATATCAATAATTGTAATGAGGACTCCTTTTGAGTTTGTATACTCTCTATTAGACAATATTTGTATTCAAACTCACAGTATATGTGTTGTCGTATTTTGCACGACAATTGTATTACTAAAGTTGTATTTGTTTATGTACCATGTATTTGGCGACTTAGAATGGGTGATGTATACCTATTTTGGGGGCATCACACCATGGGTCAAAGTAAAACACCTTTTTAGGTGTTTGGTGAGATAGCAGTCTCCTGTGTTAGTGGGCCAGATTGCTAATCAGAAGATGTGCAGAAAAGTCTCCATCAAAGTTCAGAAATGTCAAACGCATTTAATGCTTCAATGAATGTCTTCAACGGATAGATTTCAAAGACCTTATATATGCAAAACATCAGCAGATGATTGAACTAAGCAAGCATTGAACAAAATATTGAAGAACACTCAACGCTCAACTCTAAGATCTGAAAAGAGAAAGCTTGCTTAGCTACTCAGTTCTTTCGAACAAGAGCTTAACGACAACTGAGTAGCACCAATCAAGAACTCATCAACTACTATCAAGTGAAGTAAGAAGTTCCAAATCAGAAGGACTTAAAGAGTTCTAAGTGAACTGTGAAGAACCAAGTCTGCTGGACTTGAAGAGTTCAAAAGTGAACTGTGAAGTACCAAGACTGCTGGTCTTGAAGGAATATGTGAGATTTAGAAAGTGTAAAAGATATCCTTAGTGTATTTCCTAATCGAGGAGTAGAAGATTGGACTATGAGCTTTAAGTGCTCTGAACCACTTAAAATTGTTGTGTCTCTTACATTCTTGCTATAACTGCTATAACTATTATAACTACCTCACTCTCATTAACTCACTATATCTTAAAGGTTGAACAAACAAATCTTAATTCTGTTGTGTTTGATTCATTATCAAAACTAAAAAAGTATTTCGAAAAGAATTTAAAATATCTATTCAACCCCCCCCCCCTTTTAGATAACTATTGTGCCTCCGGGAACTAACACGATTGTTTGGGCCTCCATATTTGGTTAAAGGCCGACTTACAAATTGCATACAAAAATACGTTAATAACAACTTATTGTTAGGTTTGTAATATTCATGTAAAAATCAAATTGCATCAAAGTAGCGAAAGTATGGAAAAAACAAATTTTAAAATTTTACAAACCATATACTCAGATCATACTTTATGCACAATTATTAATTAACGAAAGAGATGAAACATACGATTCATACCCTTGTAGAAACTAGCTTTCTCAGGTACGAGTTCAACTCCAAATCATTCTCACGTTCAACTTTAATCCACTAGATTTGATTCTTTCCTTTGATCAATGTTAGTCACCCAAGTGTTTGGCCTCTAGAGGTGATCTATCAATGAAGAACATTTATTCAAGAAGATGGGTGTTTGGCTAAACCCTAATTCTATCTCTATAGAATATATGTGTACTCTCCCAACTCTTGAAACAAAGTTTATAACCTTATCCATAATAAGACCTTTTATTTATAGATGCAGGCAACTCTCCTAATCTATTTAGAATAGGGTTTTGATCTAATTAATTAGGCTCTTTTAATTAATTAGGCTTCCTAATCTTATTAGGAATATGTGAGAGTAATTATATTAATTAATTCTCAAACCCCTTTAGGAATTAACTTAATAATAAAAGTAATAATAGTAAGACTCCTCTTATTAATTTATATTTAATATTTATAAAATATTAAACTATTTAATTTATTCTATCACCATAAATTAAATTAAATACACTTAACTTATTATTACGACTATGCCATTTACTTCTTAAATAAATATTCTTCATTTTATGGTCTGACCCTTTAAGTTCTCCATATTAAACCGGTTGTGAATAAATCAATTAGAACAATTCTAATTTTCTTTAAATAAATAACATTTATTCTACAATAAATATAAGTCTCCTTAGCGATCAACAACTTTCCAGATAATATATATTTCAATATTAATCATAAAAGACCTTTGATTAAAGAGTTACCGTACAATTCAATCCATCCATCATACAATGTCCCAATTAAATATAAGACATGGAATTACTGTCAAGTCTTATTTTATTTAATTATATATATTTCGATTCACAGATGCACAACTCCAAATATTACAAATTAGAAACTCCTTTCTAATTTCATTCCACCTTGGTTAAGGATTCCTAGGTTGTCATTTATTGAATCACATATGACATTTCTCTTCTTTTACTAGAAGCAGTAGATTCTTTATTGATCATTCATTATTTTTGTGTATAACTTATTACACCCAAACATACCTTTGATATACCCTAAGGGTCTTAAGGGACATGTTAAAGTATAACTTATCATACACAAGATATTATGATGATCTAAAGTCTAAAGATCGCTTATACTACTATCACTTCAGGAATTTCTATTGACATTCAAGTAAAACTCCATTAGGTATTCCTTAGCAAGCCACGTTCATTGAACTTATTCTCTAATAAGCACCTGCATACTTATTTTAGTGTCTCCACACAATTGCTCATGAGATCAATCATCCTCATCCAATGAGCAAGCAACGTATGTACCAATCTATCCGGATTCACTAATCTCCTTTTTAATAATCCATCGATTAGTTAATCACATATTATTAAAACAACACCATGTAGATAATTAAATGTCTTTAATAAATTAATATTTTTATGATTGTTTACAAAGTATATGTTTTATCATCAAACATGATTGGCTTATATACATACTACTTTCACTCATCTAGTAATTCCAAAACATGAAATCGTGAGTTTATGGCATCATATCATTTGCCCTAAGGTTTCTCTATTTGTGGCATCCAATTCTATGAAGAATCGCAAAAAAAGACTGTAATTTTAATTCTTCATTTTCAACATGACATGATTTTGATGTTTTTAACTTTTAAGGTTTTGTAGCTTGTATAAAGGATATGGGGGAAATCACCTATTTTAAGGGGGGAAGAGGTAAGTAGAAATGGAGGCTATGGTAGGGGTGTCTAGCCATGGAGGTGCGAGAAAGTACTTATAACAGCATGATCACCACCAACAACAACACAACCACCAACCACCGCAGTTTCAGATAGGTTTTGCCAATTCTCAACCATAAAGCGATTATTTCTTTTTCTTTTCTTTTTGATATTTTTGATTTGGCTCAGATCTGGATATAATTTTGTCATTATTTTGTGATTATTATTTGTAACTACTGTTAAGTCTAATTATGTATAATGGGTTTAGAACGCAACAACAAAGAAAAAGCAAAAAATGAAGGGCTCAAGTTTCTTTTTTTCTCTTTCTCTAAAGTAGGTAGAGAATCGATCTAACTCACAAACCCGTCACCGATTTGCTGGGTCAGGCGGTCGGTACTTCGATTTTTGAAAAAAATGGTCATTGGTCTAAACCAGATCATTAGTTTTTTTCAGTTCAACCGTCGGGTTTCATACATGCTAATTGATCCCCAAAAGAAGTCATCTAGTAAGACCTTTTAAATAATTCAAAATATCTATGATTATATTACTAAAATTAATGAATTTATATAAATTTTAAAATTTTAAAATTGAACTTAACATTAAAAAATATCAAAACGAGATTTATAGTTGTGTAGCGAATGGAGTAATGTTTGCATCAATAATCCTTTTATACTATAGTGTTTGAAGCTTGACGGCAAACTAAGGTGCCGCATTTGACAATGTTTGATCACTAAGAATATACGACTAATAAGTGTTACGTTGATAAGGGTTTACTTAATAACTTATATATTGCATATTAATAAAAATATAAAAAATATTTAATGGTAAATTTTACTTCTTATTTTTTATATATATTATTTGTTCATAATTTTTTGTGTAATTTATGTGCATAGCTTAATCTTAATTCTTATGGAGTAGATTTAGCATGTTTAGCATTACACTTTTGTCAATTTATTTTTTAATTTATATTGGATTGTTTTCAACTAAATTGGATTTTGCTATAGCATTACTCTTGTTTCTTATATGGGATTCTCAATTACTCTTTCCATTTTACAAACAGAATCACATTTGAGTTTGATCTAATTAATTTGCAAAATTTTAAAATACGAATTATATTGTAAATTCTTTTATTTTACAAAATAACAATGTTGTATTTAGTAATATTTTTAAAGTAGATTACAATGTTAACTACTCCCACTATTTCAAAATTAGAAATACAATTTAATTTTTGAGGTCAAACGATGACACATTAAACTTGAAATTGATGTGAATATATTTAATTTTAGTTGATAAAATTATTATAATTGTATAGTATATATGTAACACAAACAATTAATCATAAAATTTATTTCACTATATACTTTTCTGAGTCATACCAATTTTGAAGTTTAATATATTTTTGTTTGACTTCAAAAGTTAAATTATATCTTTAATTTTGAAATTAATCGTGGATTAATCAAAGTGTGTTTCATCATGTTTCCACATAAACTAAAGTCTATGCTCTTTTGCAGGAACTGGAGTCCATGTATGAAAAGAAGACGACGCAAAATAAAGCTTTTTTGATAAGGAAGCTTGTGAATTCTAAATTCAAGGATGGAAACTCCGTTGCAGAACACTTGAGTGATTTTCAGAGTTTGATAAATCACTTGAGTACGATGAAGATGATCATTGACGAAAAGATGTAGGCTTTGTTGTTGTTGAGCTCTTTGTTTGATAGCTGGGAGACGCTGGTTGTATCGCTGAGTAACTCCGCTCCTAGTGGCAAGATGAATATGGATACAATTAAGGATAGTTTGTTTAATGAGGAACAGAGGCGAAGAGAAATCATGGTGATTAGTGTTGAGTCCTAAGTTTTTATTGCGTAGAGTAGGAGCAAAAACAGATAGGAAAACTCACCCAAAGATGATAAATTCAGGGGAAAGTCGAGAGATCGAAGAGAGATAGTTTATTTTCACTTCTAGAAATAGAGTCACATAATGCGAGAATGCAGATTTTTAAAGAAGGAACAATCTAAGGAAAAATATGAGAATAAATATTCGATTATGTATCTATCCGACATTGATGTAGCCATTATTTGTGATGATAAACCTAAATGCTATGTTAATGATTGGATTATTGATTCAGGTGTTTCGTTCCATGCTACTTCGCATGGTGAGATCTTCACATCCCACAGAATTGGTGATTTTGGCTATGTATGGATGGGAAACAGAAATGCATACAAGATTATAGGCATTGGAGATATTTGTTTGGAAACTAACAGTGGTTGTAGGTTAATGCTGAAAGAAGTCAGACATTCCGGATATTCGTCTTAATTTGATCCCTACTGGTAAGCTTGATGAAAATGGTTATAAAAGTTACTTTAGTGAAGGTCAATGGAAGCTCACTAAAGGGTCTCTAGTGGTGACTAGAGGTAAGAACATAGACACTCTTTACACAATACGGGAGCATGTGAGAGGTGTTGAAGATGGGGGAGTTAGGCGAAAAAAATGTGTGGTACAAAGTCGTGTAAGATGGAAAAAAAAAGCCTTGCATGAGAACCACGAGAGGAATACGGGTATATATGGGTTAATAATGGTGGAGCCTTAACCTAATAGGTTAACCTTTTAGGTAAGGAGGTAATCCAACATGTTTATTCAGCTAGTCTACACAAGTGTGTGATAAATTGATGTGGGATGGATCGTACAATTCCCCTACAAGTGGTATCAAAGCTCATAGTTCGTTAGGCCCAACTATCAAGTTGACACTCTAGGGTACAGCATTTGCAGGCCACATGTTACTCAATCTGCGCGGTGGAGTAAATAGAGTTGACTCAGGTGGAGCACAAGATGATCATTCATGCATTTGGCACCACACAGTGAAAGTATGATTTGAGTCAGGTGGAGTGGGCTCATAATGACTCTTAAAAAGTTTCTCAGGGTGAAGGGTTCACAAGAAGTAAGGATGTACTCACACATTTTCCAGGCGTGGTGAAGTAGTATTAGAGTCGAGCAGAGCTCTTGAAAAGAAAAAAAAGAAAGATATGCTTACTGAACTACAAGAAAACATGTTATCTCCGACAAAATTAACTCCGATGAAATGTATTCGGTCGAGGTTAAAATAAGATCGACTGAATATTATGTCGATAGTAATTCCGTCGACTTTAGTCTATACTCGACGGATATCCATCAGAATTATTTCCTCACCTTGGTGCCAAGCTTTCCCATCAGCATAGTATTAAGGTCGACAAAATATGTGTTACTCTTGATGAAATAGTTCGTCGAAATTAGTTTAGAGTCGACGAATATAAGTCCAACGGAATTTTGTCGAAAATATGCTTTAAAACCTATTGTTTTCTCCAGCCGCCTCAGTCCCTCAGTCTATCATTTCTCAGTCACTCTCCTCATCAGTCTCTCACTCTCTCATTTCTCATCACTCCGACCACCACTCTCTCATCTCTCATCACTCTGATCGACCACCACCTACGCCACCTCTGAACACCATCGGTATATGTGCCACCTCCATTCCAGAACCTGCGACCACCACCTCCGACCACCACCTACTAGCACCACCTCCGACCACCGGCCTTTTACATTTCAGAACGATTTCTCATTAAGGTTAGGTTTAATTTATGTTTTAATTTTAGAATTTTGATTGTGTTGTATATGTGTAATTTTAGCTACTGAGTTATGAAATTAATGGAAATTATTATAAATGCTTCGTAAATTAGCAACTAATCGTGTTGTATTGTGGCTACTGATTTATGTTTTTATGTATTCATGAAATTGGCTACTGATCATTTGGACAATGGAAATATTGTGTATTAATTTTAGGTTTTGGAAATTGTGGGTACTGATATGCTTAATTGACTTAGTAGGACTGATTTTGGGTATTGATGAAATTGGTTACTCACTCATATGCTTAATTGACTCAATTATGACTCATTTTGGGACTGCCTTAATTATTTGGGAATGCTTTACTTATGTTGTGTATATATGAATTCTGTTTGCAATATTACGTCTTTATCTTTCCTGATTTGGAATATTTTCTATTTCTGACGGAATTTTTGACGGAATTCTTATCAGAATTCTTCAATTACAATATATGTGGGCCCTTCTTTATTTTATTTATGGATTTTAATTATTTTCCAATATTAAAATATACTAAGTAACATTTGCTTATTTTCCTAGTAATAAAATCAATTGAAATAAAATAATAAAATAAAACAAAATTAATTGAAACAAAATTTAAAAAATAAAATAAATTAAACAAAATAAATTAAAAATAAAACAAAACAATATAATATAATATAAATAAATAAAATAAAATAAAGTCTAATGATAAAATAAAATAAAAATAAAGTTAAAATAAAATAAAATAAATTCAAAAAAAATTAATAAAATAAAATAAATTGAAACAAAATTAAAAAAAATAAAATAAATAAAACAAAATAAAATAAAAAATGTAAAATAAAATAAAATAAAGTAAAATCAAAAATATTTAAAGTAAAAATAATAATAATAAATTGAAACAAAATTAAAAAAATAAAATAAATAAAATAAATAAATTCTTTTGATAAAACAAAACAAAATAAAATAAAATAAAGTCTATTGATAAAATAAAATAAAATAAATAAATAAAGTAAAATCAAAAAAATACTTAAAGTAAAAATAAAATAAATTGAAACAAAATTAAATAAATAAATAAATAAAATAAAATAAATAAAATACTAAGTGTCATTTTCTTAGTGTTCCACAACTAAATTAAACTGAATATGTTTGACACATGTAAATTGTGACGCCCCCAAAATAGGTATACATCATCCATTCTGAGTCGCCAAATACATGGTACAGAAACAAATGCAACTTTAATAATATAATTGTCATGCAAAATACGACAACACATATACTATGAGTTTGAATACAACTATTGTCTAATAGAGAGTATACAAACTCAAAAAGAGTTCTCATTATAATTATTGATACACTATTTTACAAAATAGTGAGGACTACTAAAATAACTATCTTGAATCATCACTCCATACACCGACTAGTTTCTGCTAAATTCTCTCCTCTTGAGAAGAACAATGGAACAAAAAAGAAAATGGTGAGCTCAACTAGCCTAGTAAAGAATATTATGACTAAAATAATATACAACAAATTATCATTAGTCTTCAACAGGGAAAAATATGATAAAATATAATAGACAATAAGTTTTAGATCAACAACTGCAGCGAAAACATCAATCCATTAGAAGAGTAAAGTAGAAAAAGAATTCTACTATCTTCTAAGATTTAAAAGTCCATCATTAATATTTTATCACTGTAACATTAATCAATATACATCTTGAATCAAATATTCATCTTTGCACTATAGGCCAAAGATATTCATTTATATCACCAGTTGGTCATGTTCATCTCAACACATGTTCATCTTTGCACTACGGCCCAAAGATATTCATAAGGTAATCATTCATCTTTGCACTACAGGCCAAAGATATTCATTAATATCATCATTTAGGACTGAGGATGATGAAAAATATTTAAAAAAAAACGAATTCAGTGAAACAAAAGGACAAATATTAGGGATTCGTATTACAGTTTATCCAAGTTCAATAATACTCCATAATAACTAAATTTGAAGCAGAATTCAAAAATAAAGATCAAAACATAGATACAATCAAAGATAGTAACCATACTAGACATCTTGGACAAAAAGAAGAAAATTTTATTTTTCTGTGAATAGTGTCGTATACGTGAATAGTAACCCCGATACAAAAAGGTAGAAATTCTATAATAAAATCCATACCAATATTTTGGTATAATTAATATTGAAAGAATAGCATCATTAGGAAGAAAATAGCATCACTTACCTCAAAGAAACCATACTTTGGAATGGAATATTGGATATGATACTGAATGAAACTTGTACTAAATAGCAACTCTCAAAGTATCTAAATACTCACAAAATACGCTCGATAATATAGAGAGAAAGAAAACTGGTTTTTGGTGTGATTTTCAATTCTAACTTAGCCCTCTATTTATAGGAAAATGTTATCACGTCGAAGCATACTTGACCTACTACCTGATGGCTTTACCTGCTACTATTGCCACCCACCACATTTAAAATTCAATTTGAGCAAATTTCTCACCAACCAAAAGTGGGGCCCACCAATTCTAGAATTTTCCACCAAAATGATAAATTCTGAAACTTCAACAATTTCTGAACTAGTCACCTCTTAAAATTCATAACAAATCATACATTTATTTTTAACGGTTCAAAATTTATAGATATATACTCAACTTATATATGTATAACATATCCAAAAATCACAACGATCCAACGGTCAGATTAAAAATTATAAATCGCGCAATATATCTCAAGAACACTGGTTTGATTTTTAATACATCCATTTCGACAAAATACTGATAAAACACCTAAATATTAATTCCTTCATTTATAACCACATAAATAAATCCATCATTTAAATCCGCATCAAATAAATATTTCCTTATCATATAAATCAATAATTAATTATTTATAAATAATATTACATAATCACATTTATGACAACCAGGCAGTACCTTGGAAAGAGGAGGCTTTCCGATAAGGATTTCTCCTTACTAGCGCGCAATTAGGTGACCAAACCTCTCCTTGACAGAACTTTCTAGACATTGTCAATAATGTTATCTCATAATATTATTCAAATAATATGAATTATTGATCCGATAATGGGAAATATTGTGCAGTGACAATTATTGAAACAACAATAATATAAAATATCAACGCAACAATTATTGAACCAATAAAATAAAATATTGAATAGTAATTACTGTAACAATTATTGAGTAGTGCCTTCTTACGTAAGAATCAATAATTTAAAAATAATGTGCAAAACCATGTGCTACTGTGCAACCACGCGTATTACTGTATTTTAACCACCCGGTATTCCAACAGTGTTAACGGTAACAACTACGTCGTTATTTGTAAAAACTCAAATTTAACATTTTCTTCATCTGACCGTTATCCGTTATGGGGCCCACAAATGGTTGCGTCGTCGTACGAATATTCCCCGACAGAAAGAATATTTCACGACTAAACGAATATTCCCCGACAAAAATAAATATTTTATAACCACTTGCTTATTTTGCAAAATTTTCACATTTCACCCATAACCAAAGCATTATATCAAATTAACACCTTAATATTCACAATAATAATTAGAGGAAATTTGATTTTATTTATAATAAGTTGGGGTCTTACAACCTCCCTTCCTTATGAAATTTCGTCCTCGAAATTAACGTACGTACCTGGTGTTTCGAAAAGGTGAGGATACCTCGCTTTCATTTCTGATTCCAACTCCCAGGTCAATGCTTCAATAGCATGGTTCCTCCACAAAACCTTAACTTATGGTATAACCTTAGTGCGTAGGACATGCTCTTTCCTATCCAAGATCTTAACAAGTACCTCCTCGTACATTAAATCTTTGGCTATCTTGTCCGGTTCTAACTCAATAATGTGGTTCAGGTCTTTCACATATTTACGAAGCATAGATATGTGAAAAATATTATGAACACGAGACATGCTTGGAGGTAATGCGAGTCTATAGGCCACATTTTTTATTTGGTCAAGAATCTCAAATGGACCAACAAATCGTGGATTGAGCTTTCCTCTCTTCCCAAATCTTGTAACTCCCTTCCATGGTGCAATATGTAATAATACATGATCCCCAATATTAAATTCCACGTCCTTTCGATGAAGATCCTCATAACTCTTTTGTCGATCATGTGCCGTTTGTATACATTGTCGGATCATTTGGATCTTCTCTGTAGTTATGCATACCAATTCTGGTCCCAACAAAATTGCTTCACCCACCTCATCCCAACATACTGGAGAGCGACACTTTCGTCCATACAATGCTTCAAATGGAGCCACACCTATACTTGGCTGATAACTGTTGTTGCATGAGAATTCCACCAATTATAGGTATTTATCCCAACTCCCTTTGAAATCTAGGACACGGAGTCTTAATAGATCTTCAAGAGTTTGAATAGTCCTCTCTGATTGCCCGTCCGTTTGAGAATGGTATGCCGAACTGAATCGTAAATCCGTGCCCATAGCTTTCTGCAAGCTAACCCAAAATCGTGAAGTGAATCTTGGGTTATGATCCGAAACTACTGGCATGCCATGCAATCTTACAATCTCATTCACGTATATACTAGCAAGATGTTCAAGGGAATAAGTCTCCCGTATAGGCAAGAAATGAGCAGACATGATTAATCTATCAACAATAACCCAAATCGCATCTATGCCTTGAGAAATCGTGGGAAGACCCGTAACGAAATCCATGGTAATGTATTCTCACTTCCATTTTAGAATCTCAAGTGGTTGCAATGGACCCTTAGGCACTTGATGTTCCGCCTTTACATGTTGACAAGTTAAACTCTGCGATCTCTCTCTTCATATTGTTCCACCAAAATGTATGTCAAAGATTATGATACATTTTGGTACTCCCGGGATGGATTTCAAACGGTGTGTTGTATGCCTCCATCATGATTCTATGCTTCAAGTCAGAATTGTTAGGAACACAAAGTCTGGAGTTGACTCGAAGTATTCCTTCTTCATCGATTCTTTCTTCTAGAATAGCACCTTCTTGCACTTTCTTCTTCATACGCATCATCTCCATGTCCGTAGCTTGAGCAGCTTTAACTTTATCGATTAAAGTCAGTTCTACTCGTATGTTTGATATCATCACTTGGGTATTTGGAGCCTTTACCTCTATCTCCATCCTTTGCAATTCATACAAAATGGACCTTTGTGTTAACAACATTGCACTCGAACCCGCATATGATTTTCTACTCAATGCATTAGCTACCACGTTTGCTTTTCCAGGATGATATTGGATGGTATGATCGTAATCTTTCAACAGCTCGAGCCAACGTCGTTGTCGCATATTGAGTTCCTTTTGGGTGAAGAAATATTTGAGGCTTTTATGATCTGTATAGATCTCCACTTTCTCCCCATACAGGTAATGTCTCCAGATCTTCAACACGAAAACGACCGATGCCAACTCTAAATCATGAGTACGATAATTCCTCTGATATTCTTTAAGTTGTCGCGAGACATAGGCTATAACTTTCCCATGTTGAATGAGAACACATCCTAACCCTTTGCCTGAAGCATCGCTGTAGATAACAAATCCATCCGAACCAGATGGTATGTCAGAACAGGTGCCGAAATGAGTCTTCTTTTGAGTTCTTGAAAACTCTTCTAAAAATCTTCGCTCCAACCGAATTTTATATCTTTACGAGTCAGCAGAGTTAATGGAGTAACAATTCGAGAAAATCCTTCCATGAATCTCCGATAGTAACCAGCTAAGCTCAGAAAGCTACGTACTTCGGTCACCGAATTTGGTTGCTCCCAACTTTGTATAGCTTCAATCTTTGCCGGGTCGATAGATACTCCGTGTTTTGGCACCACGTGCCCAAGGAATGCTACTTCCTCAAGCCAGAACTCGTATTTCTTCAGCTTGGCATACAACTTGTTATCACAAAGCCTATGCAGTACCAGCTACAAATGGTGCTCATGATCTTCACGGCTTTTGGAATAGATGAGGATGTCATCAATAAAGGTAATAATGAACTGATCCAAATATTCTTTGAACACACGGTTCATCATATCCATGAAAATAGCAGGAGCATCAGTCAATCCAAAAGACATGACTAAGAAGTCATAATGCCCATACCGAGTTCTGAAGGCAGTCTTTGGAACATCCTCAGTTTTAATCTTCAGCTGATGATATCTAGAACGAAGATCGATCTTTGAAAAGAATTGTGCTCCTTGCAACTGGTCAAATAAGTCATCTATGCGAGGTAGCGGATACCTATTCTTGATAGTGACATGATTCAATTCCCTGTAGTCGATACAAAGTCGCATACTACCATCTTTCTTCTTTACGAATAAAATAGGAGCACCCCAAGGAGATATACTAGGACGAATGAAACCGATGTCCAACAACTCCTGTAGTTGGACCTATAACTCCTGAAGTTCAATAGAAGCCATTCGATATTGGGTTTTAGAAATGGGCTTTGTACCAGGTTCAAGGTCAATAAAGAATTTAACTTCACGTTCTGGGGGTAGACCGGGAAGTTCTTCAGGAAATACGTCAGAAAATTCACTAACAACATAAATATTATTCAAATCTGATGTGTTTTTGTTCAAGTCCATGACATGGGCTAAGAAATCTTGAAATTCATTTTCAATAAACGAATAGCTTTATGGCTTGATATGACAGTGATTGATTTTAGTGGTTTGGTTGTTTGAATTCCCATAACAGGTTGGTTAGGAATATGAAAACTGACAACCTTACGAAAACAATCAATTTTAGCATGATGAGTGGTTAACCAATCAATCCCTAAAATCACATCAAATTCAAGAATTTTCAACAAAATAAGATCAGCATGTAATGTGATGGTACCAACTTGAATCAATCAAGATTTATAAATAGTAGATGTAATGAAAGTTTCTCCTAACGAAGTCTCAACAGATAAGTCAAGGTCTAACTTCTCCGGAGTCAAGTTTAAACGTTGAGCACAAGCATAAGAGATAAAAGAATGGGTAGAATTGGTATCTAATAAGGTATAAACTTCGTAATAGTTTATGATTAGCTTACCCATGATCACCTCGTCTGGGTTCCTCGCATTTTGGGCAGTTACGAAAAACGCCCTTCCAGGAACCACCGACTTTGACTTGTCTGGGATAGCCTTTGGAGTCACCATCCCCATTGAACTTGGTTTCGTAACTAGACAATCTCTAACTATATGACCTTCCTTTCCACAGTTATAACACACCTTAGATTGTTGTGGGCAGTTTGGGCTGATGTGTCCCTCTTTCCCGCATTTGTAACAAACGACCGGTGCTCGTTCTCCTCCCCTAGAAACAGTTGATGTTTATGCTGACGTCTTCACGTTATCATTGTTTTACCTTCTCCTCTTGAAATCTCCTCCCGACTCGCTTCTTCTATTTTTATGGCCACGATTACCACTAGAGTGGTTACTGCTTTTGTCTGAATGCTTTCTTCCCCGCTGGTTGTCATTGCTCCTATGACCGCTACCACCGGCATGACCCTGGTTGTGGTCCCTTGGTTGAATATACTCATTATCTCGCTCTAATAATTGAGCCCTATTTACAACATCTGTATATAAAGAAAATTTATGAGAGATAAGATATTGTCGAATCTCGGGTTTTAGACCTCTCAGAAACATCCTCGTCATTCGTTCCTCATTCTTGACCAAATGAGGTGAAAACCTGGATAACTCTGCAAACTTCGCCTCGTACTGGGACACTGTCATGTTGTTTTGTTCCAGTCTGATAAACTCCACCTCCTTCATATGATGAATACTTTCAGGAAAGTACTTGTCATTAAACAGTTTTTGAAATGTTTCCCAAGACATATTGAGTGCGGCAGGCTGGGTACGCTTCAAAGACTCCCACCAGTAGTCTGCCTCACCGCGGAATATAAAGGTGGTGAATGAAACCTTCTGTTCCTCCGTTCATCCCAAGACATCGAATATCTTGGTAATTTGCTTGACCCACTTTTCTGCCTTGATCGGATCTGGCGTTCGAATAAATTCTGGTGGTCCCAACTACTTTAACTGTTTGGCTGTGACAAGCCACGCATTGCTATCAATTTCACCCGTATTATGTGCACGAGTCTCCCTCGTCTGATTTTGCATGAATTGTAAAAAACTTCTAAACATCCCATCATTCATCATTTGTTCGGTAGTGTTGTTTATACGAGGAATATTGCCTTCCTATTGCACGTTCCCCTGGGTGGTGATTAAAGGTGTCTCCACTGTCTCATTCACTCTATCGTTAATATTTCCCGCTGCCATTCTTAAATACTACCATAAAACAAGAGTTAATTAATAAATTAACACATCACAAATTAACCATATGCTCTAACTGACCAACTAAATAACAAATAAGGTCATACTAGCGAAGGAATTCCCCTGTGATAGCCCCGAATTCGAGCCCCGAATCGCCGCGGATCCGGTTCACTATAATTTCTATAACTGTTTGCGGAAGATATAAACATAAATTATTTATACAATGCATTACACACTATTCCCCAAGGTCGAGTAACCTTAACTTAATACACATTTCATAAAATATCTATTACACAACAATATTTATCAAATACGCTATTACAAACTAGCTGCACTTTATATCCCAAGCTGAACTTGGCTTTAATCGTTTCCTGTATCCGAACGCATTCGCCTTTTCTGCAATGTTTTATCATGATATAGCAAGGGTGAGCATGAAAGTTGCCCAGCAAGTTTATATACAACAATATAATGATATATCATGATTGAAGAGTATGAATAATGAGCTTGCTATAATTCATCAATATAATTGAGAACTAGCACGAATAAATTTTTGACTGAACAAGTTTTAAACATGAACAAACATTTCTGAACCAACTGGTAATGAAGGTGATCAGCCTTTCATACCTGACTTATACATGCAAGATGTACAAAGTACAATTTTCATGGCAATCAGCAATGATTAACCATAAGCTTGAATAAAACACTCTTATTAGAGTTAAGTACAAAGAAACTTGCCTGAACCGTTGATTACCGCAACGCAATTTTTAACGCTTTACCCAAAGACCTAATATTAATAATATAGGTCTTCAATAATTAGAATAATATCATCACAGTATAATACTATTATATTTATATCCACAGAATAACCTAAACACATTACCACATAACCATATCAGTCTATAATTCACATAAGACTTAGTATCAGTTAGACTATTAAGTTTGAGTTGAAACCGATACAATTTTAACATCCCGACGGTCTAGTCGGTCAACACTCGAGTTTAAGTTCAGTTAAACTCTGCTTAAGCACTTAACCATGACATAGAATCACATTTATATGATTTAACACTCGCTTTTTCATTTCATAAGTTAATCGTTAACACCTAGTAAGTTAAATACTAATCCAGCAACCTGGATTCTAAATCTAGCAACTAAATTTTTAATTCATCAACCTGGATTCACCAATCCATCAATCTAAACCTCAATCCAACAAACCGATTTCAACAAATTTTTGAATTCAGCAAACTGTTTTTCAATCCAGCAAACTGGATTCACAAATTATATAATCCAGCAATCTGTATTCTAAATTCGTATCACCAAAATACCAAATCAGTTTATTATTCTTCTATCCTTTGGTCAAACACATATACATGTATTTCATGCACAAGAATTATTTTTCCACAATTTTCCAACTTCCTTTGGTATTTTTCAAAAATTAATTTCTAGTGCGTAGCTTAAGAAATTAGCTACCTCGTGCTTAAATCCAGTAATGCCCATCTTTTGGCATATCATTATATATGTTAACGTGATGCTCCATTTTAAATTTCGTGGCAATCGGAGTTGTAGAACTCCGTTTATAGTGATTTCCGTCGGAAACTCACAAAAATTTTAATGGTCATAACTTGGTCGTTTTAACTCGGAATTAGCTCATTTTTGGACACGAGCTACATAATACCATATATTTTCATTTCCCAAAATCCTGGAATTTTTCTCATTAAATAAATGTCCGAAACAGCCCCCGGAAAATTTTGGGCAGCAACTTTTTGTCATTCGACAGTTTTGGAGTCCTTTACCAAAACTTGAATAAAATGAAATCTATAACTCCGATTAATGATCCGTCAATTTTGTTAGGTTTGTATCTTTCCGAACTACAGTTTTAATTTATCACAATCCATATTTGGATATGTTAAGCGCCCGGAATTTAGCCCGGAAGTGGCTGTTACAAAACTGTCCTTTTAACAGTTTTCTTATCTTTGTGTAGTTTGGGAGAAATCCCATAACTTGATCAATATTCAACCTATTTGAGAAATTCCAAAGGGATTTTACCCTTAACACATATATCTAGCATCCCAAGAACATAAATCACAAATATACATCATAGATTTCAAAGATCCAAAAGCTTGATCACACTTTTTAAAAGTTTAACTTTTCCGGAAAATTCCATTTTTCTATTCCTTTTAATTCCAACCAAATCAACACCCATTATGGGTAGATCCAAACAATAAACACTTATTAACATGTATATACATAGTTTTTGAGTTTAGAAACAAAGTTTCTTATTTCATCAAACAAGCATCAACACAATCAAAGCTAAGAAAAAAATTAGGTTCTCTATCTTTTGAAAAACCTAGCTTCCATTCCACACTTTAGATCTAACTTTTGATCTTCAAAAAGGTTATATCTAAACATGAAACACTTATATACACATAGATCTAAGGTTTTAAACATCAAGATCCCAACTTCAAGTTGTCAAAAATCAAATCAAACCACAAAAGAAATATACTACATAAGTAGAAATTTATTTGATATACCTTAGCTTTTCTTCTTCTCCTTCTTCCTAGTTTGATCATGGAGCTTGGATATCTCACCTAGAACTCTCCTTTTCTCTCCTCCATGGCTGCCGAGTGGCCCTCTTCTCTCACTCTCTCTTTTTAGTTCTTTGCTAACTTCTTTTGATTCCTCTTCTTCTTCTTTCTAATACTTAGATTAAAGAACTAAGTAACTTTAAAAAAAACTCTCCCTTTTTCTTTCCCTAATATGGCCGAAAATCCTCCTCTCTTTCTTTCTTTAGTTCTAAGCAACTTAGAAGTAAGATGAAAGAGAAATGAGATTGATTTTATTAGGTGTAGTTTTTTTTTATCAAACATCCAAATCCACTCTCATTTCTCTCCTACTCCATCCGGCCATGAGCCTTTATTATCTCACCCATTCTCTTTCCTTCTCTCATTAAACCTCCAAGCTTTTACTTGGAAGAAATGCCAAAGTGTTGGCTAAATTAAATGAGGACACATAGGGGAAGTTGGTAGGAGTGGGTGAACCACTAAAGTAGAAAATCATTACATCACATGCCCCTTTTTTTTTCCTTGTAATAACCGGCCATGTAGTTCATTTTTCATCCCACTAACTCTCTTACTAATCATTGCATAGATGTGTGGAAGATTAGTATACAAGGTGGCTTCTTTATTCATGAGACACCTAGCTTATTTTGGAAATATCCTATGCCACATGTGTGGTTTAAAAATGGAAGATGTGCATGCATTATTTCTTCTCCTTTTCTCCCACTAAACTACCAAAGCTTTACTTACAATCATGAACAAAGATGTTGGATAAATAAAACAATGACACATAAGAGGAGATGGTGGAGAGTTGGTAACCAACTTTAGACAAATAAGAGACCAAAATAAATCTTAGTCACATGCTCAATCTCTCCTCTTTTTTCCTTCTCTATCCACCGGCCATGTAAATCAATCATAGTCCAACACTTCTAATAATATCAAATGTCCACCACGCCCTTCCTTCAATTGGGCTTATCAATAAAAATATTTGAGCCACTCAATTAATGTATTGTTTGGGCCTCTAACTAATTTCATTGGCCAACACTTGGGTTATAAATATATATAATCCAATACCTTAAATTCTTATCCAACCCAATTCATTTAATTAGGGTTTTTATTCCCTCAATTATAACACAAATCCTTGCTCGTGTACACTTATTTCCT
This sequence comes from Panax japonicus, assembly GCA_020205505.1. Taxonomy (NCBI): domain Eukaryota; kingdom Viridiplantae; phylum Streptophyta; class Magnoliopsida; order Apiales; family Araliaceae; genus Panax; species Panax japonicus. Next base: position 15,639,437 of record CM035113.1, on the reverse strand, counting down.
TAACCCAATTAGACTTGCTATAATTAGGTTATAAAATTAATCATTTGAGATATATAAAATAAATCTCCTAGAATTAATAAGTATTCTAAATACCACAATTCTTTTTTTTTTTCATAACCCTTAAGTTATTAAATCCTTCATTCCTAATATATAATTAGGGTTACACTAGTTTCTTTTGGTTTGTTTATATAATAAACAAATATAAACCATCACCTAATGTTCATATTCCTTACACACAACTTTTTAACCCTTAGGGTTTAATACTTTGCATTTAGGATTCCCAAATTAGGGTTTAAATTCTCGAAACTGAAATTAGGCTTTCTGAACATATCGTTAGGGTTTTCTAACTTAATCACCATATTCATATTATGAATTTAGGGTTTCGGATTCCCGGAACTGAAACTAGGGTTTTCAGAACCGATTTCTATGATTTCTCATCAGACGTTAGGGTTTTCTAACAGAACATTGACGTTCTTAATATATACTTAGGGTTTGACACATATATAATTAATCTGGTCAACCCTTGACCCTTAACCACATTCTGAACACATACATAACCATAAACACAAAACATATTCTCATAAATCCTTAATCCTGAATAATTCACCTATTTCCTTTACCGAATTTTGAAATCCTCAAAATTCAATCCCAATAACACCAAACGCATACACTTATCTTCTGTCTAGGTCTATTATTTGACCTTAAATCAATCATTTAAGATTTTCATAAATTGTCCAAATTCTTGGGTTGTCACATCCCCGACTCTCCCCTCCTAGTACTTGTCTCACATCTCAGCCATGGATCATATCTCTAAGCTCTGATACCAACTGTGACGCCCCCCAAAATAGGTATACATCACCCATTCTGAGTCGCCAAATACATGGTACAGAAATAAATACAACTTCAGTAATACAATTGTCGTTCAAAATACGACAACACATATACTGTGAGTTTGAATACAACTATTATCTAATAGAGAGTATACAAACTCAAAAGGAATCCTCATTACAATTATTGATACACTATTTTACAAAATAGTGAGGACTACTAAAACAACTATCTTGAATCATCACTCCATACCCCAGCTAGTTCCTGCTAAATTCTCTCCTCCTTAGAAGAACAATGGAACAAAAAGGAAAATAGTGAGATCAAGTAGCCCAGTAAAGAATATTATGACTAAGATAATATACAACAAATTATCATTAGTCTTCAACGGGGAAAAATCTGATAAAATATAATAGACAACAAGTTTTAGATCAACAACTGCAGCGAAAACAACAATCCATTAGAAGAGTCAAGTAGAGAAAGAATTCTACTATCTTCTAAGATTTAAAAGTCCATCATCAATATTTTATCCCTGTAACATCAATCAATATACATCTTAAATCAAATATTCATCTTTACACTACAGGCCAAAGATATTCATTTGTATCACCAGTTTATCATGTTCATCTCAACACATGTTCATCTTTGCACTACGGGCCAAAGATATTCATTAGGTAATCATTTATCTTTGCACTACAGGCCAAAGATATTCATTAATATCATTATTTAGGACTGAGGATGATGAAAAATATTTTAAAGAAAATGATTCTAGTGAAACAAAAGGACAAATATTAGGGATTCGTATTACAGTTTATCCAAGTTCAATAATACTCCATAATAACTAAATTTGATGCAGAATTCAAAAATAAAGATCAAAACATGGATACAATCAAAGATAGTAACCATAATAGACATCTTGGACAAAAAGAAGAAATTTTCATTTTTCGGTGAATAGTGCCATATTTGAGGATTGAGCTTTTCTCTTTTTCCAAATCTCGTAAGTCCTTTCCATGGAGCAACACGTAACAACACATGATCTCCAATATCGAATTCCACATCCTTTCGATGAAGATCAGCATAACTCTTTTGTCGATCTTTTGAGGTTTTTATACGTTGTCGGATCGTTTGAATCTTTTCCGTAGTCATACGTACCAACTCCGGTCCCAACAATGTTGCTTCACCCACCTCATCCCAGTATACGTGAATAGTGTCGTATACATGAATAATAACCCCGACACAAAAAGGTAGATATTCCACAATAAAATTCATACCAATATTTCGGTATAATGATATTGAAAGAATAACATCATTAGGAAGAAAATAACATCCCTTACCCCAAAGAAACCATACTTCGGAATGAAATATCGGATATGATGCTGAATGAAACTTGTACTGAATAGCAACTCTCAAAGTATCCAAATACTCACAAAATACGCTCAATAATATAGAGAGAAAGAAAAATTGTTTCTGGTGTGATTTTCAATTCTAACTTAGCCCTCTATTTATAAGAAAATATTAGCATGCCAAAGAAGACTTGACCTGCTACCTGATGGCTTTATCTGCTACTATTGCCACCCACCACATTTGAAATTCAATTTGAGCACATTTCTCACCAACCAAAAGTGGGGCCCTCCAATTCTAGAATTTTCCACCTAAATGATAAATTCTGAAACTTCAACAATTTCTGAACCAGACACCTTTTAAAATTCATAACAAATCATACGTTCATTTTAAACGGTTCAAAATTTGTGGACATATACTCAACTTATATATGTATAACATATCCAAAAATCACAATGATCCAACGGTCGGATTAAAAATTATAACTCACGCAATATATCTCAAGAACACTGGTTTGATTTTTAATACCTCCATTCCGATAAAATACTGATAAAATATCTCAACATTAATTCCTCCATTTATAACCACAAAAATAAATCCATCATTTAAATCTGCATCAAATAAATATTTCCTTATCATATAAATCAATAATTAATTATTCACAAATAATATTACAGAATCACATTTATGACAACCAGGCAGTTCCCAGGAAAGAGGGGGGTTTTCGATAAGGATTTCTCCTTACTGGCGCGCAATTAGGTGACCAAACCTCTCCTTGACAGAACTTTCTAGACATTGCCAATAATGATATCTCATAATATTATTCAAATAATATGAATTATTGATCCGATAATGGGAAATACTATGCAGTAACAATTATTGAAACAACAATAATATAAAATATCAACGCAGCAATTATTGAACCAATAAAATAAAATATTGAACAATAATTACTGTAACAATTATTGAGTAATGCCTTCTTACGTAAGAATCAATAATTCAAAAATACTGTGCAAAACCGTGTGCTATTGTACAACCACGCGTATTACTGTATTTTAACTACCGGGTATTCCAACAATGTTAACGGTAACAACTATGTCGTTATTTGTAAAAACTCAAATTTGTCATTTTTTTTATCCGACCGTTATCCGTTATGGGGCCCACAAATGGTTGCGCCGTCGTATGAATATTCCCCGACAGAAAGAATATTCCACGACCAAATGAATATTCCCCGATAACAATAAATATTTTATAATCACTTGCTTATTTTGCAAAATTTGCACATTTCACCTATAACCAAAGCATTATATTAAATTAACACCTTATTATTCACAATAATAATTAGAGGAAATTCGATTTTATTTATAATAAGTTGGGGTCTTACATAAATACTTATAACCTTTACTAAACTAAATAGTATTTGCTTAGTTTTCTACAACTAAAGGAAACTAAATATACTTGACACATGTAGTACACTTATTAGGAGCTTTAGTAAACTAAGTAGCATTTGCTTAGTTTTTCACAGCTAAATCAAATTGAATATGGTTGACACATCACGTAGTATACGTAGGAGTTTTAGTATACATAAGTAGGAGCTTAGAAACCCATTTGACATTCACTCATTAGGAGTGAATATCGAATAGTCCCCAGTTTGGGACTGTTATTGGATGTTATGTCTCTCATTTAGGTCGGTGCCAATTCACAAGGTGCATTTTTAAAAACTTTTGAGGATTTTTCAGCTGTTATCTCTACATGTTCTTCGAGTGCATACTTAGACTAAGTTGTCTTGGTCTATTTCGTGTATTTGGAGACCATGTGGAGATGCTGCTGAAATTTTCTTAAAATATAAGAAACATGCTCAAGATTGGCACTAGTGAGGAGACGCATCCATGAACGGGATAGAAACCTAACCCCTGTAGAGTGGAGATATATATTAGGTAAACTAAATACATGCATGGACCACATTCATGATTATTCTTGATCTAATTGGGTATTTTCTTCAATTAAAGATGTCATTCGACAGGAGTTGGATGTACCATAGGATTAAGATTGATGGGAGGGGATTAGTTGATGCGTACCGTGAAGGGGTGTCCAATTTTATGAACAAAGAAATAGAACATGTTGATAATCCGAACGAAAAGATGAGATGCTAGTGTTTCAAGTGTAAGAACATGATATGGAAGATTGCCGATGAAGTTAAATTTAACTTATATTCACATGGGGTTGTGGATGGGTATTCGGTATGGATTCATCACGGGGAATCAGCTGAGTTTAGAGAACGGGCAAATAGTACTGTAGACCAATCGGTTCATGGGGATTCACAATCAAATAACTATAATGTCGTACAGATGTTAGTTGATGTGTATGGCCCTACCAATATTGACTGGTCTGAAAATGAGCATGCGTCAAGCAGTGCTCAGCAAAAGCCAAATTATTCAGCCACCTCTTTCTACAAGTTGCTATCTGAATCGGGTGTTCTATTGTATCTTGAAATGACAAGCACACCAGGCTTTCTTCTTTCAGCGACGTGTTGGTAGATGATGTTGTTAACGTACCTGATGTCTACGAAGTGTAAGAAGATGTGGTTGTCAGTCCGTACGTGATAGAGGAAGATAATACTGAGGAAGAAATTGATACAGAAGAGGAAGAAACAGAATCAGAGGATGAAAATGATTTTGATTTTGACAGGTTTGACGACGTACTACTTCTTCAGAGCTTTGTGTTTTGTAAATATTATACCACTAAAACAAATCATTAGAATAATTGCAATGAAATTTCACTAATGCAAATTTATGTCTGTAATTTTAGTAGTACAGCTATGCCTAGACATAGTGGCGGAGGCGGCCGTGGTGGCGGCCGCGATGGATCGGGTGACGGCTCCCAGGGTGGGTCGTCTTCGTCAACTAGTGAGTTAACATTTTTTTCATAAATATATTAAACATTCATTTACTATAATATATCAATGTCATAACTATATTAAGCATACATATGCAGTATGCTAGACGTCGGCGTCAGCGAGGGCCTAACCTTGGTCGATTAAGTCATCCGCTAGTGGTTCCTGACATATGCCTCATTGATGTTGGGTCATCATGGTAGGTTTCAAATTTAAAATATCACTTATATTCAATTAAAATGATATTATTATGTGATTAATAAATTAAAATGTTCCATACAAATTTTGTTTTCTGGTATTATGGATTCGGTCGCTAAGCAGACCGTACACGCCATATGTCTGGCGCATCTCCCGATTGGCGGCATGCGATTTAGTCGGTACTCGCGTTACGATGGTAGCTTTATGGTGACAGTGTTGTTGGAGTTTCACATAAGTCAAATTACATATATATACTAAATCAAGGTTCAAGTTATTTACATATTGTTCAAATAATTAATTAAACATACGTTATGTTAGCTTGATAGAGGTATTATAGATACAATCCCAGCATCACTGAGGCTAGGGGTGGGCAAATGGTTCGGTTTTTTCAGTTTTTGGACGAACCGAACCGATCCGAACCGGCCAGTTCGGTATAAATATAAATCGGTCCGGTTCGGTCCAAAAAAATTGGTATATACCGGTTTTTCGGTACCGGTTTTGGTCCGACACTTTTATGGTTCGGTATAAACCGAACCGGACCGGTATATACCGGTTTTCTAATTTTTATTATTATTAATAATTTAATAATAAAAATAATAATAAAATATTGATTATAATAATAAAAAAAAAAATAATATTAATAAAAATAATAATAAAAATAATAAAATAATAATTATATTAATTTCTGGTAAAAACCAGTACCGAACCGGTACCGCCGGTTCGGTATACCAGTCCAATTGGTTCCGGTACCGGTTCGGTTTGGTACCGGTTCTATTCAGTCCGGTTTTTATCGGTTGCCCACCCCTAACTGAGGCACATGGTGATGCCGTTATTATTACGCACATCTTGATGAACTATTCTGGCCGGCTGTACGAGATGCATATGAGGGCAGTTCGGGCAATAGAAGAAACGTCGGGGACTACTATATGCCAACATCAGCTGCCGGTAGTATCAGATGCAGCATGGGCTGCCATGTGTACATATTGGGATGATGATGTCTTCAAGACCAAGTCTGAGCAGATGAAGAAGAATCGAGTCTAGCAACGAGTTGTACATACTTCTGGCTCGCAGTCGTTTCAAGAGGTTAAGTCAGTATATATTTATATTTAGTTTAATTTAATATTAAACTACAACTATAGTAAAGTAAGGTAATATTAATTAATGTACATGATTTAGGCTATGCGGAGTAGCTTGGGTCGACCTCCTACTATAATGGAGTTCTGGGATGGAGTCCATACGCCGAAGGATTCTACTTCAGGGTCGACGATGTCTCCAGCTGCACTCGCTACATTTACTATAATCTCTGTAATTTAGGATCATATTATGTAATTTATAGGATGATACAAAGTTACCTCACATGTACATATATTAAATTAGAGGATCGATTTGAGAAGCTCCGCATCGAGCGTATAGCAGAGTTGCAGGCTGCTAGGGGCGATGCTGAGATGGATGATCTCACCATCCCTCCACCCGAGATTAGTTTATCTCAGGATGAGGAGATGACTCTTTGGGTCGCGTCTTAGGATACTCCCACTAGCACTACTGGCCGGTATCGAGTGCTGGGGTTGTCGAGGATACCAGACTATACACTGCCTGGAGGTATAATATTTTAGTTTATTTCTTGTTTATGAATAAAGTAAACTTAATTATAATATTATTCATGTTATATTTATTTTTATAGGCTCTAGCCAGCGTCCGAGAGCCACCGTGGGACCATCACATACGGGCGTTGGCTTAGACGATGCTTTGTTCCAGCGGGTTGTGGCTGCCTGCTCGAAGAGGTTTGAGACAGATCCGCTATTCCGTCGTCGGGACCTGCCCAACCGTTCTTGCCTCAATCAGCTTGTGCAGGACATTGCAGCTGGTGCCACCATCGAGAGTACGAGTATCCCTCCGGAGCAGTTCACCGCTCTACATGACGAGATTGTTTGGATGGTGGTTACTGTTGATTAATTTCGCAATCAATGAATTTGTGCAAGTGTACACAGTCAACAAGTAATAAAGTGAAAGTAGAGTATCGTTCCCATGAGGAATTATTTAATAAAAATCAGCAAGTAATAATTTTTAACCAAACTAATTTTATTTAAACAACCTCAAATCGTGATTTTTCTAATTAAGAAAACTAAGTTAACTAATTAAACTGAATTGCATTATGACTGAATTCAGATAAATAAAGTTTAAGACTTCAATATCCCCAATTATGAACTATAAATCAATTATCCCAATTATTATGCCTACTGAATTGTTAACAGGAATTCTCAAATGCCAAAAGTCCTTTTCCAAGTGATCAATTGCCTTCTATTTAACCCAGATTAATCTTGCTATATTCCTATGCAAAATAATTAAATTAAATTCTTTTCAATCCCAATTCCTTATGTGTTATGTGCGGCGAAGAGATATTTCCATTTCATTCACAAACCTAATTATTCACTGTGCAAATAACTAAGTCACATGTCACCATGCCCAGTTCTAACCCTAGAATTCCTCTTTCAATTCCTTCTAGAGTAACAAGGTAATTACTGATCAAATCAAGGTTTTTAAACCCGGACCGGTCATCGAACCAGAAAAATTACTGGGTGGATGGGTCACTGGTCCAACCAGTGGTCGGACCGTTATTGACCCAGTGACGTCATTAATATGTAATAAATAATAAATAATTAATTATATTAATTATTATTATATATTGTATATAATATTTAGTAAATATGTAAAATTAATCAATTTATCTACAAAAAAAAAACTAAACATCTCTAAGATACATTCAAATTCCGAAATTCAACCACAAGTTCAAGTGTTTGATTAAATGAATGCAAAAATATGTAAAATACGAAACAAAATCTCAACTAAATTACTAAAATAAAATAAAATTTGTAATATTTTTTTTTAATCTTTAAGGAGAGAACCGGTCAAACCCGTGAACCGGTCACTGGTTCACTGGGTCAACCGGTTCAACCGCCGGTTCACCGATTCTGAACGATTTTTGAGCAAAAGTGGTTTAATGGTCCAAACCGGACCGTTGAGTGAACCGGGTCCGGTTTTTTCCGGTTGAACCGGCGGTCCGGGCCGGGTTTGAAAACAGTGGATCAAATAATTAGTTAATAAGCACAAGGCAAAATAAATAATTCACTTTGACACAAATAATTGGGACAAATCAAATAGCTAATTTATAGACATGAAAGGTTCAATTGAAATCTTAATGAAAGAGTTAGTTCATAATTAATGAATTAAAACTAAGAATCCACAGCTGAATAGACATTAAAAGATAAAAGTATGATAAGAGAATAGAATAGAATTTATTGTCAGCAAATCTGATACTCCCCATTTGTTCTTGCTCTTGATCTTCAGTGTTCTCCAAGTTGCTTCAATCTCCAATGGCTAATTAAGAACTAGGGTTTATATTCTAATCTAATGGAGTGTTTTATCTAAGCTAAGCTATGTAATCTCCCTTTATTTTATGTCTTACATCATGTATTTATAGGTTACAAGTCCAATTTTTAGCTTAGGAACAAACCCAATCCAATTTGGAGTTAAAATGGTGTCAAAATTCACCCCAAAATGCGTCCAAGCCTGACCACTGACTTCCCTAGTGCCCCAGCTCTGGGCACAGTGCTGGAACCCTGCCCCCTAGTGCCCCGACACTAGAAATAGGGCTGATTTGGCCGCCCTGGCGCTGGCACATGTTTTGATATTTTCTACTCCGGCAAACTTTGGAAAAATGTCCATAACATCTTCGTCTGAACTCCAATTTCGATGATTCAAGATGTTCCGAAAAGAGGAGAAGTAGGTCTACAACTTTCATGCTTTGAGATTTTCGAAATAGGGTCCGGAGAAATACTCAAATTGGCTCTGAAGTGACTACTGTGTAAATGGCAAGCTGAAAATGCGAATCTAGCCACCCCAAACGTCGATCCAAGTAACTTTTGTCCCAATTCCTACAAAACAATGTAAAACATGCATGAATAGATACAAACACTTCAAAAAATCCAAAAAATTAAGCTCAAACGCACTTAATTCATGTGTATAAAACTCACTCATCAAATACCCCCAAACTTAAACCTTTGCTTGTCCTCAAGCAAAAACACAAAAGAACTAAAAATAAACAACGTAAATTAACTACATGAATGTATATGCATGATCTACTTCCTAATATACCTACGAACCCAGTAATAAATCAATATGATATATAGCAACAGTCCTCAAAGATACCAATGATACTCAAATAATTTATCCGATCAAATTAAAGTACATAACTTTAACCAATTAGTCAATCCAAACCAGTCATCACCCATGTTGTGTGTGTGTGTACTTGTTAACCATTCTAACCAACCACAGTTCAAGATAATCACATAACAAACTTCTTATGAGGAAAATTTTAGTTCCAATTCGATTACTTTTGTGAACATGACAACTCCAGTTAAAACTAAGCAATTACCAAGTCTAAGGGTAAATACAGGATTTATTTATACTTTTATTCAACCACAAGGGCATTTTTGTTCTTTCTTGTTTTTTTCATTTTTCTCATGATTGTGCAATGTCTTATTCCCTTAGGCTTTTCAATGTTACCTTAACAAGCTTTCAACCAACGACTCCCAAGCCATTAAGACCTTAGGGCGCTAGGTGTAAAGACAATCCCCTCGGGCTTACTTACTCAAGTAACAAAGGCCACAAAACTAGACAAGCATGCCACGGTGTTTATTCTCTTTTTTTTCTCTTTTTCTGAATTTTTTATTCTTTCTTTTTCTTTTCATCATTTCTTTTCCTTTTTTCTTTTTTTTTTCTTCATTTTTTTTCATTTTCATTTTGTATATATATATCCCATAGATTCCCCAAACTCATGCTTTTACGTCATTCCAACCTTTACCGCCAATTCACTAATTTCCTTAAATTTTAACCAAGATTTTCCCTCAGAAATAAATTATGCACCCCTTGAACCAAGTGGATTAAAATAGTTAAACTTTAAGTGCTAACTAGTTACACAAGTTTCAGACAGGCTCAGATTATCATCATGATCAAAATTAGAACTTATCATCAATTATCAACATTGTTCAAGTTAACATGCAAAATCAATCTTATCATAGGCCGAGCTAAGACCACACCAACCGATCACACAGATTCATGCAAAAACAAATATGCAATTATACTACATGAACACATAATAATGCAACACATATATGAATATGCAAATAACTACCATGTATTATATGCAACCTAAAAAAACACAATGCTAACACATAAAAAATGAACCACTATGTAGATAACTAATTATATGCAATACGACACTAAAATGCCCCCAAACTTAAACTAGACATTGTCTTCAATGACTAAAATAGAAAAAAATTAAAGCAGAGGACTTCCCTAAAAATATAGCAATCTTCCTCCTTGTCCGCTAAGTTTGGAGAATAGGCTAAGCACATGGAACAAATTGGGCACCACACTTGAATTTGACTTGAATAACCTGCAAACCTGAAAGTAGTATGCACACAAGCCAATCATGTTTGATGATAAAGCATATACTTTGTAACAATCTTATTCATTTATTAATAAAAAGTATTAATTTATTAAAGGCTTTTAAATTATCTACATGATACTGTTTTATAATATGTGATAAACCCATAGTTTTAAGCAATGCTTTTAGAATAATGATGATGATCATTCTAATGAGATCTAAATTCTTAGAAAGCTTAAAACTAAAATAGTTCCCAATCGTTGGATTACTAAATTGGGGATTAGTGAATCCGGATAGATTGGTACATACGTTGCTTGCTCATTGGATGAGGATGATTGATCTCATGATCATTTATGTGGAGACACTAAAGCAAGTATGTAGGTGCTTATTAGAGAATAAGTTCACTGAACGTGACTCGCTAAGGAATACCTAATGGAGTTTTACTTGCCTGTCAATAGGAATTCCTGTAGTGATAGTAGTACAAGTGATCCTTGGACTTGAGGTCATCATAGTATCTTGTGTATGATGAGTTATACTTTGACTTATTCCTTAAGACCCTTAGGGTATATTAAAGGGTATGCTTGGGTATAATAAGTTGTACATGGAGATAATATATGATCAATAAAGAATCTACCGCTTCTAGTAAAAGAAGAGATATGTCCTATGTGATTCGATAAATGACAACCCAGTAGTCCTTGGCCAAGGTAGAATGAAATTAGAAAGGAGTTTCTAATTTGTATTATTTGGGGTTGTGCATTTAAGAGTCGAAATACATATAATTAAATGAAATAAGACTTGACAGTAATTCTATGTCTTATATTTAATTGGGACATTGTATGGTGGAAGGATTGAATTGTACGGTAACTATTTACTCAAAAGTTCTTTTATGATTAATGTTGAAATCTATATTATCTGGAAAGTTGTTGATCGTTAGGGAGGCTTATCCCTATTGTAGAATAAATATTATTTATTTAAATAAATTATTAGTTTAATTTATTTATTTAAATAAGATTAGAATTGTTCTAATTGATTTATTCACAACCGGTTTAATATGGAGAACCTAAAGGGTCACACCATAAAAGGAAGAATAATTATTTAAGAAGTTAATGGCATAATCGTAATAATAAGTTAAGTATATTTAATTTAATCTATGGTGATAGAATAAATTAAATAGCTTAATATTTATTATTTAATATTTTGGAAATATTAAATATAAATTAATAAGAGGAGTCTTATTATTATTATTACTATTATTATTATTTAATTCCTAAAGGAGTTTGGGAATTAATTAATAAAAGTACTCTCGTATATCCTAATAAGATTAGGAGGCCAATTAATTAAAAGAGTTTAATTAATTATTCCTAATAAGATTGGGAGCCTAATTAATTAAAGGAATTTAATTAATTAAAATAAAACTCAATTCCTTAATTGTTAAGCAGGGTTGCCCACATCTATAAATAAGAGGAGTCTTATTATGGGTGAAAGTGGTTGTTGACTTTGACAACATACGTTATTCCAATTGTTGGAGAGTACGCCCCTTTTTCTATAGAGATAGAAAACTAGAGTTTGAGCAAAATACCCATCTTCTTGAATTCTTCTTCTTCCTTGGTGGATCACCTCTAGAGGCCAAACACTTGGGTTGCTAACGTTGATCAAAGGAAGGAACCAAACCCGGTGAATTCAAGTTGAACGCGAAAAGGATTGGAGGTGAACTTGTACCTGAGGAAGCTCGGATCTTCAAGGGTATGGTTCTTGTTCTTTCTTTTTCGTTTAATTAATAATTGTGCATAAAGGGTGATCCGGGTTTATGGTTTGTAAAATTTTTAAAACTCTGATTTACCACGCTTCCGCATATTTTTGCAATTTGATTGCGTTCATGAATATTACAAACCTAACAGTGGCATCAGAGCCAAACCTTAATGCGAATTATTAATTGTTCAGATTTAATATATATGTTGATATGTGTTTAGAATAATTTAATTGGGCATAATTTTGTTGTATAAAATTTATTTTAAAAAAAAAGAAAAAGAAAAAAAGAGGAGAGCCAAATTTATTTATTTTTTTTTCGGAAAAACTATTTGAAATTGGCGAACTCCTTTTGTTTTTTTTTGTTATCCGCGAGATTCCAGCCGTGACCCATGGATTCTTATTTCAAGGGATGCAGTTTTTTTTTTACTACATCCTTTATATTGCACGGATTTCAAGGTGGAGGTATCAGGATTCAAAACAATTAAAGGATTCGAGAATTGGAGGCATGACTTGCTGAGATGAATCAGATTCATGTAAGCACATGTTAACTTATTTAGTCTAAGCATGCGTAATAATATTATATATTACGGTATATATGTAATATATAATATTTTATAATTAAAATAAAAGTTTATTTTAATCTTAAAATAAGAAGTTTATTTTAATATTAAAATAAAAAGATTTATTTTAATTTTAAAATTAAATTTCATGCTAACTAATTAGAGTTGGAATTGGATTCCATGATAACTAATTGGAGTTGAAATTGGATTTCATGTTTCCTTAAATAAAGGAGTTTATTTAGATATGAAATAAGATTTCATATTATTCAAAATAAAAGAGTTTATTTGTGAATAGGAAAGAGAATCCTAATTTCCTTAAATAAAGGAGTTTATTTAGATATGGAATAAGATTTCATATTATTCAAAATAAAAGAGTTTATTTGTGAATAGGAAAAAGAATCAATCTTTCCTTAAGTAAATGAGTTTATTTAGATATGAAATAAGATTTCATATTATTCAAAATAAAGGAGTTTATTTGTGAATATGAAAGAGAATCTGTGTTTCCTTTAATAATGGAGTTTTATTTTTTTTTTACATGGAATTGGATTCCACAATTAATTAAAATAAAGGAGTTTATTTTTATTAAAGATTTTGATTAAAATAAAATAGTTTATTTTATTCAAAATTGGATAAATTAAAATAAAATAGTTTTATTTTGATTTATATTTGGATTAAAATAAAGGAGTTTATTTTGATTCAAAATTAGATTTTATACTAACTAATTTTACCCATTAAATGATATCAATATATATATTAAATGTTTATTATTCATGAGATGAATATTATTTATTGATGCATATGGTGATGTGTATGAGAATAAATGAGATTGATTATGGACTATTGACCAATGTGATTGGATTTTATTTTAGTTGGATGCTTAAATGAATGGGTTTTAATAAATGGGGTCTGCGTACCTCGTCTTCTCTAATTTTTCTTAATGTAAATTCTATCTCCCTCCTATGTACTTCTCTTTGACTGTTGATCAAGGTTTCTATTTATTTTAAATAGTTTTGTAATAGGAATAGTTAGAATTAATTTTGAAAAATTGGAGATCAAGGAGCAAGGAGCACTTGAAGACCCGTTTGTAATGGAGCCCGGGTTTAAATGTAATAGTTATATTTAAATATTAATTCTTGCACCCCTAGGGTTTGACCTTTTGGTTCACTTGATGGCTCTAGTGAACCAAACTAGAATAAAAGTTCATAATCAATCCAGGTAGAATATAGTATTCTATATGCGCATGCTTATACTATATATATTATATAGTATGCAAACATGCTTCGCATGTTAATTAATATGACGCGTATTTTGTATATATATGTGCATGCGCGCTAAATAAGATGGGACAAATTAATAACAAAACCTTCAAATATTTTATATTAAGTTGTAACGTTCAAAGATATTTGGAATATCGAACGTCGCCTTCTAGCATGATAGAAATAATAGAGTATTGAATATTTAATATGAGTTTGTTGTGCACACACAAGGCAAGTATTAAATATTTAAGATGTTGTTTTTATTACATATGATGTTTATAAGGAATTGAACATTACTGCTTTGTTGTGCACACACAAGGGCTATAGTTTTCTCTTCACTTATATGGAAATGTTGGGTCTGACTTAACTTAAATCATTTTAGTTCGGATGTGCACACACTTGACCATTATGATTTAAGAGGCAAAATACAAGGAGTTACATAGTTGATGTAATTGACAAGAGTTGTCTACCTATTTATTTATATATAGTTTGTTGTGCACACACAAGGCTATATACATTTGAAATGGGATCCTTATTCTCACTAGCAAATCTTTAATTAGATTTTGCCGAACTATATAAGTGAGGGTAATATAGTTTGAAGAAAATAGTGCGAGATACCAATTTAAAACAAGACCTAAATTATTTTGGTAATTAATAAAAGAATGTATGTTAAAATGTTGTTAATTACAAATTCATTTACAGAATTTTACAATGTCTAAATTACTATCACTGTGTAGCATATTAGATGCTAAATTAACCGGACCGAATTAAACGGATTGGTTAAGGTAATTGAGAATAGTTCTCAAGGCTAAAAAGCTTTCTTATGTCCTTCATACGCCTATCCCTGCAATGGTTGCAGACAATGCCTCTGAGGAAGATATTGCTACTTTTAGAAAGTGACTAGATGATGCATAGTTGGCTCAATGCATCATGCTCGCATCCATGAGTAACGAGCTTCAGCGTCAGCATGAAACTATGGATGCTCCTATTTTATTCCTGCACATTAAGTAGTTGAAGGTGAGGAAAGTAGGACTGATAGATATCAGATATCTAAGGAGCTTTTCCGATCTAGAATGAGCGATGACACTACGGTACAGGTAAAAGTCCTTAACATAATCAATTTGATTGATCAATTAGGACAACGGGTTTTGTCATGGATGGAGAGTTGAGCCAAGATTTGATCTTGCACTCACTTCCGGACTCCTTTCACAATTGTTGTGAATTTTTCATATGAACGAGCTAGATATCAGCCTCGCTGATTTGCTTAACATGTTGAAAAATGTTGAGAGTCACTTTCCAACCAAGAAAGACCAAGTCTTACTAGTAGGGGCCAAAGGATCTTCTGAAAAGAAGAACGATTCTAAGAAGGTAAATAGAAAGGGCAAAAAAAAAGGATAATAAGAACAAAACTGATACGGATAGCAAAGGAGTTTGCTTCCACTGCAATAAGCTTGGACACTGGAAAGAAACTGCGAAAAGCATCTTGCAGAGGCTAACCAAAGAAGCTTAGTGAAGTTTCGGTTACAAATATAAATTTTTTCATGAATTAAAATAAATTTTTCTTTAAGTCAAGGTTCTACTTGGGTATTGGATACCGACTTTGGTTATCATAAATATAGATTTATGAAGGGACCAAGTAGAAATAGAAAGCTAAACAAATATAAGTAAACCTATGTGTGGGAAATGAAGCAAAGGTCGCTGCATTAGCCATAGGAACTTATAGTTTAGCAATGCCTATGGGCAAATCTATTAAGTCAATAAGTTGTTATTGTATTCCAGTTCTTGTTAGAAACATTATTTGCATTTTATTGTTAGACAATGAAATCTTTGGTATTATAATTAAAAACAATTGTTGTTCTATTAATAATAATAATGTTTTGTATAGAACTGGAATATTACTTAATGGATTTTGTATACTTGACTTACGTGAAAAATATATTTTGCAAATTGAACAAACTAGTATAAGAAAAGGAGATGATCATTCAAAGAGTTGAATGTATGTATTTGTTGAAATACAAGTGCGAATTCTTTGAAAGGTTCAAAGAATTCAAAAATGAAACAAATTGACAAAGTATTAAGATTCTTTGATTAGATCAAGGAATAAATACTTGAGCAATAAGTTTCTAGATCATCTCAAATGGTTTCTTATAATGGACACATCCTGATACGCAATAATTGATTGATGTATCTAAATGAAAAATTGTACCTTGTTGGACATGGTGCGGTCCATAATGATTTTACCGACATTCTAGTATCCTTCTAGGATCATGTCCTAGAAATGGCTGCATATCTACGGAAAAGGTAACCTCAAAATCCGGCCCCAAGACTCCATAAAAGTTATGGACAGGGAGGATTCCTAATCTTAAGTATGTTAAGATAAGGGGTTGTCCAACTTATGTGAAACGGTTTCAAAGGATAAGCTTGGAACAAAATTTGACAAGTACAGATTTGTGGGACATCCTAAAGTAAGTTTAGGGCATATGTTTTATAATCCTACTTAGTAAAAGGTGTTTGTTACGAAACATGTTGCCTTCTAAGATAAAGGTGTTTATCATTGAAAGGGCTAGTGGGAGGATAATACATCTTGAAAAGTTCAAGAACCACAAAACACTACAAGTCAAATAAGAGGAACCTATAGATAAACCTATTGTACCACAACCGATTTGTAAATCTGGAATAGTACCGAAGATACCTAGGAGGTATGGATTCATCATGGATGATGATGATGAGGTACGTATCATAGAAGATGATGATCCAGTTGCATATGATGAGGTAAGAGTTGTAGACACTCAGAGAAATAGATTGAAGCAATCTTCTCAAAAATGGAACATTCATTTTGATATGATAATCAAAAGAGTTTGATTTTATCAAAAACAAGAATGAACCTAGTGTGTACAAAAGGGTCAGTGGGAGCGTCGTGACATTTCTAGTATTATATGTTGATATAATACGGATAAGGAATGACATGCCAATGCTAAAATCAATAAAGATAAAGTTGTCTAAACATTCCTCCATGAATGATTTGGGAAGAGTATCTTAATTGGGGATGCAAATCTATATAGATAGATTTAAAAGGATGCTCAGCTTAACCCAAGGAACGTATATTCATTTGATGCTAAAGTCGTTTAGCATGGCAAACTCCATGGGATGTCTCATGTTGATGAGCCATGGAGTGTATCTCTCTTAATAGTCCCCATAGACTCCTAAAAGAGAGATCGCATGAGTGACAATCATGTATGCAATGAAATATACGTGACCTGATGTTGATCAGTCATATTCTGGAGAAGTTCACTGTGAGACAGTGAAAAACATCTTAAAGTACTTAACCAGCACTAAGGATGTGATATAATTCATGGCGGGTCTGAATTAAAACTAGAGGGCTTAACAAACTCAATTTTTTCAGACAGACCAAGACGACAGAAAATCGACTTTAAGGTAAAGGGTTACCTTGAACGGTGGTGCAATGAATTGGAAAGATTCCAAACAACAAAGAGTTGTTGATTTAGTGATAAAGACAAAGTATATAGCTATAAATGAAGCTACAAGTTGATTGTTTGGATGAAAAGTTCATTACAGAACTAGGAATAGTTCCTAAGCCTCATCTTGGATCTAAACATGTGTTGTGGCACTTTCATTTGATTATAAGAATCATTGAAAGATGGGAAATCACTATAGAGATAGTGGACTCTCAAGAACAACATTACATATCCATTAACTAAAGCTTATCCAACAGAAGGATAATCGTCACTTAGAGAAGAAGGGTATGAGATACCATGGCGATTGGCTTTAGTGCAAGTGGGAGATTGAAAGTAGTATGCACACAAGTCAATCATGTTTGATGATAAAGCATATACTTTGTAACAATCTTATTCATTTATTAATAAAAAAAGTATTAATTTATTAAAGACTTTTAAATTATCTACATGATGTTGTTTTATAATATGTGATAAACCCATAGTTTTAAGCAATGCTTTTAGAATAATGATGATGATCATTCTAATGAGATCTAAATTCTTAGAAAGCTTAAAACTAAAATATTTCCCAATCGTTGGATTACTAAATTGGGGATTAGTGAATCCGGATAGATTGGTATATACGTTGCTTGCTCATTGGATGAGGATGATTGATCTCATGATCATTTGTGTGGAGACACTAAAGCAAGTATGTAGGTGCTTATTAGAGAATAAGTTCACTGAACGTGACTCGCTAAGGAATACCTAATGGAGTTTTACTTGTCTGTCAATAGGAATTCCTGTAGTGATAGTAGTACAAGTGATCCTTGGACTTGAGGTCATCATAGTATCTTGTGTATGATGAGTTATACTTTGACTTATTCCTTAAGACCCTTAGGGTATATTAAAGGGTATGCTTGGGTATAATAAGTTGTACATGGAGATAATATATGATCAATAAAGAATCTACCGCTTCTAGTAAAAGAAGAGATATGTCCTATGTGATTCGATAAATGACAACCCAGTAGTCCTTGGCCAAGGTAGAATGAAATTAGAAAGGAGTTTCTAATTTGTATTATTTGGGGTTGTGCATTTAAGAGTCAAAATACATATAATTAAATGAAATAAGACTTGACAGTAATTCCATGTCTTATATTTAATTGGGACATTGTATGGTGGAAGGATTGAATTGTACGGTAATTATTTACTCAAAGGTTCTTTTATGATTAATGTTGAAATCTATATTATCTGGAAAGTCGTTGATCGCTAGGGAGGCTTATCCCTATTGTAGAATAAATATTATTTATTTAAATAAATTATTAGTTTAATTTATTTATTTAAATAAGATTAGAATTGTTCTAATTGATTTATTCACAATTGGTTTAATATGGAGAACCTAAAGGGTCACACCATAAAAGGAAGAATAATTATTTAAGAAGTTAATGGCATAATCGTAATAATAAGTTAAGTATATTTAATTTAATCTATGGTGATAGAATAAATTAAATAGCTTAATATTTATTATTTAATATTTTGGAAATATTAAATATAAATTAATAAGAGGAGTCTTATTATTATTATTACTATTATTATTATTTAATTCCTAAAGGAGTTTGGGAATTAATTAATAAAAGTACTCTCGTATATCCTAATAAGATTAGGAGGCCAATTAATTAAAAGAGTTTAATTAATTATTCCTAATAAGATTGGGAGCCTAATTAATTAAAGGAATTTAATTAATTAAAATAAAACACAATTCCTTAATTGTTAAGGAGGGTTGCCCACATCTATAAATAAGAGGAGTCTTATTATGGGTGAAAGTGGTTGTTGACTTTGACAACATACGTTATTCCAATTGTTGGAGAGTACGCCCATTTTTCTATAGAGATAGAAAACTAGGGTTTGAGCCAAATACCCATCTTCTTGAATTCTTATTCTTCCTTGGTGGATCACCTCTAGAGGCCAAACACTTGGGTGGTTAACGTTGATCAAAGGAAGAAACCAAACTCGGTGAATTCAAGTTGAACGCGAAAAGGATTGGAGGTGAACTTGTACCTGAGGAAGCTCGGATCTTCAAGGGTGTGGTTCTTGTTCTTTCTTTTTCGTTTAATTAATAATTGTGCATAAAGGGTGATCCGGTGTGACGCCCCCAAAATAGGTATACAACACCCATTCTGAGTCTGCAAAATACATGGTATAGAAAGCAAACTACAACTTCAATAATACAAGTGTCGTATGAAATACGACAATACATACTGTGAGTTTAAATACAAATATTGTCTTCTAGACAATATTCACATGCAAATAAGTCCTCATTACAATTATTCAAACACTATTTTACAGAAATAGTGAGGACAACTACAACATCATCCTAGAATCATCACTTCATACCCCGACTCGATCCCGCTATGTTCTCACCTCCTGAGAAGAAAAATGGAACAAAAAGGAAAGGGTGAGCTCAACTAGCCCAGTAAAGAATATTATGACTAAGATAATATACAACAAATTATCGTTAGTCTTCAACAGGGAAAAATCTGATAGAATACAATAGACAACAAATTTTAGATCAATAAATGCAGCGGAAACAGCAATCCATTAGAAGAGTCATGTAGAGGATGAATTCTACTGTCTTCTAATATTTAAGAGTCCATCATCAATATTTTATCCCTGTAACAACAATCAATATACATCTTTAATCATCTTTGCACTACAGGCCAAAGATATTCATTTATATCACCAGTTGGTCATGTTTATCTCAACACCTGTTCATCTTTGCACTACAGGCCAAAGAGATTCATCAGTTTAATCATTCATCTTTGCACTACAGGCCAAAGATATTCATCAAGTATCATCATTTAGGACTGAGGATGATGAAAAACATTTTTAAGAATGAATCCAGTGAAATAGAAGGACAAATATTAGGGATTCGTATAACAGTTTATCCAAGATCAATAATACTTCATAACAACCGATTTTGAAGCAGAACTCAAAAATAACGATCAAAACATGGATACAATCAAAGATAGTAGCCAAAATAGACATCTTGGACAAAAAGGAAAATTTTCATTTTTCGGTGAATAGTGCCGTATTCGTGAATAGTGCCGTATACGTGAATAGTGCCGTATACGTGAATAGTAACTCCGACACCAAAAGATAGAAATTTCACAAAAAACATCTTCACGCTTCGTGAATAGTACTCGTGAATAGTAACTCATGAATAGTAACTCGTGAATAGTAACTCGTGAATAGTAACCCCGACATGAAAAAGTTCCAAATTTGATAAAAAGTTCCAACCAATATTTCAGCATAATGATATTGAAGAAATAATATCATTTTAGAAGAAAATAACATCCCTTACCTCAAAGAAACAGTACTTCGGAAGGAAAGGTCGGAAGTGATGCTGAATGAAAACTTCTATGAACAGCAACTCTCAAAGTATCAAAATACTCACAAAATACACTCAATAATATAGAGAGAGGGAGAAAACTTTGTTTCTGGTGTGATTTTCAATTCTAACTTAGCCCTCTATTTATAGGAAAATTTTAGCCCGCCGAAGCAGACTTGACCTGCTACCTGATGGCTTTACCTGCTACTATTGCCACCTACCACATTTGAAATAAAAATTCAGCACATTTTTCACCAACCACAAGTGGGGCCCACTCAATTCTAGAATTTTCCACCAAAATCATTTATAACCCTAATTTCTGAAGCAGACTCCTCTTAAAATTCATAACAAATCATTTGTTCATTTTTAACGGTTCAAAATTTGTAGACATATACCTAACTTATATATGTATAACATATCCAAAAATCATAACGATCCAACGGTCGGATTAAAAATTATAATTTTCGCAAAAGAGCTTTAAGAACACCGAAATCCGACAAAATACTGATAAAACACCTCAGCGTTAATTCCTTCCACATAAAATAAATAAATCCATCATTTATATCAAATAAATATTTCATTATCATATAAATCAATACTTAATTATTCACAAATAATATTACAGAATCACAATTATGACAACCAGGCCGTTCCCAGGAAAGAGGGGGCTTTCCAATAAGGATTTCTCCTTACTGGCGCGCAATTAGGTGACCAAACCTCTCCTTAGACAGAACTTTCTAGACATTGCCAATAATGTTATCCGATAATATTTTTCAAATAATATGGATTATTGATCTGATAATGGAAAATACTATGCAATGACAATTATTGAAACAATAATAATATAAATATCAACGCAGCAATTATTGAATCAATAAAGTAATGAACAGTAACTCCTGTAGCAATTATTGAGTAGTGCCTTCTTACGTAAGGATCAATAATTCAAAATACTGTGCAATACCGTGTGCCACTGTGCAACAAAGCGTATTACTGTATTTTAACCACCAGGTAACCCAACAGTGTTAACGGTAACAATTTACGCCGTTATTTATAAAACTCAATCTTTGTCGTTTTCTTTCTTCCAACCGTTTTCTATTATGGGGCCCACAAATGACTGCGCCGTCGTACGAATATTCCCCGACAGCAAGAATATTCCACGACCAAACGAATATTCCCCGACAAAAATGAATATTTTAATAACCACTTGTTTATTTTGTAAAAATTTCACATTTCACCCATAACCAAAGCATTATATCAATTTAACCCTTATTAATTTAGAATAATGAATAAAGGAAAATTTAATTTTATTTAATAATAAGTTGGGGTCTTACAACCTCCCCTCCTTATGAAATTTCGTCCTCGAAATTGACGTACGTACCTGTTGTTTCGAACAGATGAGGGTACCTCGCTTTCATTTCCGATTCCAACTCCCAGGTCATTTCTTCAATAGCATGGTTTCTCCACAAAACTTTTACTTGTGGTATAACCTTGGTGCGTAGGATATGCTCTTTCCTATCCAAGATCTTAACAGGTATCTCCTCGTATGTTAAATCTTCGGCTATCTCGTCTGGTTCTAACTCAATAATATGGTTCGGGTCTTTCACATATTTACGAAGCATAGATATGTGAAATACATTGTGAACACGAGACATACTTGGAGGTAACGCGAGTCTATAGGCCACATTTCCTATTCGGTCAAGAATCTCAAATGGACCAACAAATCTTGGATTGAGCTTTCCTCTCTTCCCAAATCTTGTAACTCCCTTCCATGGAGCAACACGTAACAATACATGATCTCCAATATTAAACTCCACGTCCTTTCTATGAAGATCAGCATAACTCTTTTGTCGATCTTGTGAAGTTTTAATACGTTGTCGAATCATTTGGATCTTTTTTGTAGTCATACGTACTAAATCTGGTCCCAACAACGTTGCTTCTCCCACCTCGTCCCAGCATACTGGAGAACGACACTTTCTTCCATACAACGCCTCAAATGGAGCCATGCCTATACTTGCTTGATAACTATTGTTGTAGGAGAATTCCACTAGTGGCAAGTACTTATCCCAACTTCCTTTGAAATCTAGGACACAGAGTCTTAATAGATCTTCAAGGGTTTGAATAGTCCTCTCTGATTGTCCGTCCGTTTGAGGATGGTATGCTGAACTAAATCGTAAATCCGTGCCCATAGCTTTCTGCAAGCTAACCCAAAATCTTGAAGTGAATCTTGGGTCACGATCTGAAACTATGGATACTGGCATGCCATGCAACCGCACAATCTCATTCACGTACATACTAGCAAGACGTTCAAGGGAATAAGTCTCACGTATCGGCAAGAAATGGGCAGACTTGGTTAATCTATCAACAATAACCCAAATCGCATCTATACCTTGAGAAACTTTGGGAAGACCTGTAACGAAATCCATTGTAATGTGTTCCCACTTCCATTCCGGAATCTCAAGTGGTTGCAATGGACCCTTTGGCACTTGATGCTCCGCCTTTACGCGTTGACATGTTAAACACCTCGAGATAAACTCCGCGATCTCTCTCTTCATATTATTCCACCAAAATGTATGTCGAATATCATGATACATTTTGGTACTCCTAGGATGGATTGCAAACGGGGTATTGTGTGCCTCCATCATGATTCTATGCTTCAAGTCAGAATCGTTCGGAACGCAAAGTCGAGAGTTGAATCGAAGTATTCCTTCTTCATCGATTCTTGCTTCTGGAATAGCACCTTCTTGTACTTTCTTCTTCATTTGCATCAGCCCCAGGTCCGTAGTTTGAGCAGCTTTAACTTTATCGATTAAAGTCAGTTCTATTCGTATATTCGCCATCATCACGTGGGTCCCTGGAGTCTTTAATTCTACCTCCATCCTTTGCAAGTCATATAAAATGGGCCTTTGCGTTGACAATATCGCACTCGTATTTGCATATGATCTTCTACTCAATGCGTCAGCTACTACGTTCGCTTTTCCAGGATGATATTGAATAGTGTGATCGTAATCTTTTAACAGTTCAAGCCAACGTCGTTGCCGCATATTGAGTTCTTTTTGGGTGAAGAAATATTTGAGGCTTTTATGGTCCGTATAAATCTCCACTTTCTCTCCATACAAGTAGTGTCTCCATATCTTCAACACAAATACGACTGCTGCCAACTCCAGATCATGAGTAGGATAATTCCTCTCATATTCTTTGAGTTGTCGTGAGGCATAGGCTATGACTTTCCCATGTTGCATGAGAACACATCCTAACCCCTTGCCAGAAGCATCGCTGTAGATAACAAATCCATCCGAACCAGATGGTATTGTCAGAACAGGTGCCGAAATGAGTCTCCTCTTAAGCTCTTGGAAACTCTTCTCACATTCCTCGCTCCATATGAATTTTGTATCTTTCCGAGTCAGCTGAGTTAACGGAGTAGCGATTCGAGAAAATCCTTCCACGAATCTCCGATAATAACCAGCTAAGCCCAGAAAGCTACGCACTTCGGTCACCGACTTTGGCTGCTCCCAACTTTGTATTGCTTCAATCTTCGCCGGGTCAACAGATACTCCATGTTTTGACACCACGTGCCCAAGGAATGCTACTTCCTCAAGCCAGAACTCGCATTTCTTCAGCTTGGCATAAAGCTTGTGTTCACGAAGTCTTTGTAGTACCAGCTTCAAATGGTGCTCATGATCTTCATGGCTTTTGGAATAGATGAGGATGTCATCAATAAAGACAACAACGAACTGATCCAAATATTCCTTGAATACACGGTTCATCATATCCATGAAAGCAGCAGGAGCATTAGTCAATCCAAAAGACATGACTAAGAATTCATAATGCCCGTATCGAGTCCTGAATGCCGTCTTTGGAATATCCTCAGTTTTAATCTTCAGCTGATGATATCCAGAACGAAGATCGATCTTTGAAAAGAATTGTGCTCCTTGTAACTGGTCGAACAGGTCATCAATGCGAGGTAGCGGATACCTATTCTTGATGGTGACATGGTTTAATTCTCGGTAGTCAATACAAAGTCGCATACTCCCGTCTTTCTTCTTTACGAATAAAACAGGAGCACCCCAAGGAGATGTACTAGGACGAATGAAACCGATGTCTAATAATTCCTGTAGTTGGACTTTTAACTCCTGAAGTTCAATAGGAGCCATTCGATATGGGGTTTTAGAAATGGGCTTTGTACCCGGTTCAAGGTCAATAAAGAATTCAACATCACGTTCTGGGGGTAGACCGGGAAGCTCTTCAGGAAATACATCAGGGAATTCTCTAACCACAGAAATATTATTCAAATCTGACTTGTCTTTATTCAAATCCATAACATGGGCTAAGAAAGCTTGACATCCGTTTTTCAATAAACGAATAGCTTTGTGGCTTGATATGACAGTGACTGATTTTAGTGGTTTAGTGGTTTGAATTCGTATGACAGGTTGGTTAGGAATATGAAAACTAACAACCTTACGAAAACAATCAATTTTGGCATGATGAGTGGTTAACCAATCAATTCCTAAAATCACATCAAAAGCAAGTATCTTTAAAGAGATAAGATCAACAGGTAATGTGATAGTGCCAACTTGGATCATGCAAGATTTATAAACTGTAGATGTAACGAAGGTTTCACCCAACGGAGTTTCAACAGATAAATCAAAATCTAATTTCTCCGGAGTCAAGTTTAAACGTTGAGCAAAAGTAGGAGAGATAAAAGAATGGGTAGAACCGGTATCTAGTAAGGTATAAACTTCGCAAGAATTCAAGATTAGCTTACCCGTGATCACTTCGTTTGGGTTCCTCACGTTTTGGCCAGTCACGACAAACGCTCTTCCAGGAACCGCTGATTTCGACTTATCCGGGACAGCCCTTGGAATCACCACTCCCGCTGAACTTGGTTTCGCTATAGTACAATCTCGAGCGATGTGGCCTTCCTTCCCACAGTTGTAACATACCTTGGATTGTTGTGGACAGTTTGGGCTGATATGTCCCTCCTTCCCGCATTTGTAACATCTAACTGGCGGTCGTTCTCCTCCCCTAAAATTTGTTGTTGGTGTTGGTGCTGCTGCTGATGTCTTCCCGTCGTTGTTGAATCTCCTCTTTCTGAAATTTCCACTTGAGTCACCTCTCCTATTATCATGTCCACGATTACCACCTGAGTGGTTACCACCTTTGTCCGTATTCTTTCCTCCTCGCTGGTTATCATCGTTCTGATGACTACCCTGGTTGTGGTCCCTCGGTTGAGTATACTCACCATCTCGCTCTAACAACTGAGCCCTGTTTACAACATCTGAATATAAAGAAAATTTATGAGATATAAGGTATTGGCGAATCTCGGGTTTTAAACCTCTCAGAAACATTCGTGTCATGCGTTCCTCATTCTCCACCAAATGAGGTGCAAACCTGGACAACTCTGCGAACTTTGCCTCGTATTGAGACACCGTCATGTTGTTCTGTTCGAGTCTAATAAACTCTACCTCCTTCATATGACGAATACTTTCTGGAAAGTACTTGTCATTAAACAGTTTCTGAAATCTTTCCCACGACATGTTGAGTGCATCTGGCTGGGTACGCTTCACAGGTTCCCACCAGTAATCTGCTTCACCACGAAACATAAAGGTGGCAAATGGAACCTTCTGTTCCTCCGTGCATCCCAAGACATCGAATATCTTGGTAATTTGCTTGACCCACGTTTCTGCCATGATCGGATCCGGCTTTCCCTTAAATTCTGGTGGTCCCAACTCCTTGAACTGCTTGGCTGTGACAGACCGCGCATTGCCATCATTTCCACCCGTATTTTGTACACGAGTCTCCCTTGTCTGATTTTGCATGAACTGCAAAAAGCTCCTAAACATTCCATCGTTCATCGTTTGTTCGGTAGTGTTGTTTACAGGAGGAATATTGCCTTCCTGTTGCCCGTTCTCCTGGTTTGCGACTAAAGGTTGTTCCATCGTCTCATAAACTCCATTGTTAACGTTCTCAGCAGCCATTCTTAAATACTGCCATAAAACAAGGGTTAATTAAACAAATTAACATGTCACATAATATTCCTATATTATGACCGACCATCAAATAAGCTTAGGTAGGACACACTAGCGAAGGATTTACTCGTCTCTCCCCTCCTAGTTCTATTCCCCGATCTCCGCCAGAGATCATATCCCTAAGCTCTGATACCAACTGTGACGCCCCCAAAATAGGTATACAACACCCATTCTGAGTCGCCAAAATACATGGTATAGAAAGCAAACTACAACTTCAATAATACAAGTGTCGTATGAAATACGACAATACATACTGTGAGTTTAAATACAAATATTGTCTTCTAGACAATATTCACATGCAAATAAGTCCTCATTACAATTATTCAAACACTATTTTACAGAAATAGTGAGGACAACTACAACATCATCCTAGAATCATCACTCCATACCCCGACTCGATCCCGCTATGTTCTCACCTCCTGAGAAGAAAAATGGAACAAAAAGGAAAGGGTGAGCTCAACTAGCCCAGTAAAGAATATTATGACTAAGATAATATACAACAAATTATCGTTAGTCTTCAACAGGGAAAAATCTGATAGAATACAATAGACAACAAATTTTAGATCAATAAATGCAGCGGAAACAGCAATCCATTAGAAGAGTCATGTAGAGGATGAATTCTACTGTCTTCTAATATTTAAGAGTCCATCATCAATATTTTATCCCTGTAACAACAATCAATATACATCTTTAATCATCTTTGCACTACAGGCCAAAGATATTCATTTATATCACCAGTTGGTCATGTTTATCTCAACACCTGTTCATCTTTGCACTACAGGCCAAAGAGATTCATCAGTTTAATCATTCATCTTTGCACTACAGGCCAAAGATATTCATCAAGTATCATCATTTAGGACTGAGGATGATGAAAAACATTTTTAAGAATGAATCCAGTGAAATAGAAGGACAAATATTAGGGATTCGTATAACAGTTTATCCAAGATCAATAATACTTCATAACAACCGATTTTGAAGCAGAACTCAAAAATAACGATCAAAACATGGATACAATCAAAGATAGTAGCCAAAATAGACATCTTGGACAAAAAGGAAAATTTTCATTTTTCGGTGAATAGTGCCGTATTCGTGAATAGTGCCGTATACGTGAATAGTGCCGTATACGTGAATAGTAACTCCGACACCAAAAGATAGAAATTTCACAAAAAACATCTTCACGCTTCGTGAATAGTACTCGTGAATAGTAACTCGTGAATAGTAACTCATGAATAGTAACTCGTGAATAGTAACTCGTGAATAGTAACCCCGACATGAAAAAGTTCCAAATTTGATAAAAAGTTCCAACCAATATTTCAGCATAATGATATTGAAGAAATAATATCATTTTAGAAGAAAATAACATCCCTTACCTCAAAGAAACAGTACTTCGGAAGGAAAGGTCGGAAGTGATGCTGAATGAAAACTTCTATGAACAGCAACTCTCAAAGTATCAAAATACTCACAAAATACACTCAATAATATAGAGAGAGGGAGAAAACTTTGTTTCTGGTGTGATTTTCAATTCTAACTTAGCCCTCTATTTATAGGAAAATTTTAGCCCGCCGAAGCAGACTTGACCTGCTACCTGATGGCTTTACCTGCTACTATTGCCACCTACCACATTTGAAATAAAAATTCAGCACATTTTTCACCAACCACAAGTGGGGCCCACTCAATTCTAGAATTTTCCACCAAAATCATTTATAACCCTAATTTCTGAAGCAGACTCCTCTTAAAATTCATAACAAATCATTTGTTCATTTTTAACGGTTCAAAATTTGTAGACATATACCTAACTTATATATGTATAACATATCCAAAAATCATAACGATCCAACGGTCGGATTAAAAATTATAATTTTCGCAAAAGAGCTTTAAGAACACCGAAATCCGACAAAATACTGATAAAACACCTCAGCGTTAATTCCTTCCACATAAAATAAATAAATCCATCATTTATATCAAATAAATATTTCATTATCATATAAATCAATAATTAATTATTCACAAATAATATTACAGAATCACAATTATGACAACCAGGCCGTTCCCAGGAAAGAGGGGGCTTTCCAATAAGGATTTCTCCTTACTGGCGCGCAATTAGGTGACCAAACCTCTCCTTAGACAGAACTTTCTAGACATTGCCAATAATGTTATCCGATAATATTATTCAAATAATATGGATTATTGATCTGATAATGGAAAATACTATGCAATGACAATTATTGAAACAATAATAATATAAATATCAACGCAGCAATTATTGAATCAATAAAGTAATGAACAGTAACTCCTGTAGCAATTATTGAGTAGTGCCTTCTTACGTAAGGATCAATAATTCAAAATACTGTGCAATACCGTGTGCCACTGTGCAACAACGCGTATTACTGTATTTTAACCACCAGGTAACCCAACAGTGTTAACGGTAACAATTTACGCCGTTATTTATAAAACTCAATCTTTGTCGTTTTCTTTCTTCCAACCGTTTTCTATTATGGGGCCCACAAATGACTGCGCCGTCGTACGAATATTCCCCGACAGCAAGAATATTCCACGACCAAACGAATATTCCCCGACAAAAATGAATATTTTAATAACCACTTGTTTATTTTGTAAAAATTTCACATTTCACCCATAACCAAAGCATTATATCAATTTAACCCTTATTAATTTAGAATAATGAATAAAGGAAAATTTAATTTTATTTAATAATAAGTTGGGGTCTTACATCCGGGTTTATGGTTTGTAAAATTTTTGAAACTCTGATTTTCCACGCTTCCGCATATTTTTGCAATTTGATTGCGTTCATGAATATTACAAACCTAACAAAACCATGATAGACACAATTTTATTAAATCCTAAACTACTAATATAAAACCTAATAAAAACTAAAAATAAAAATTAAACTTGGGTTGTCTCCCAATAAGCACTTGTTTTATAGTCTCAGCCTGACTTCTTCAATTCTCTATCCAATTCCCCTACAAAAATTGAGGAACCCTCCATCCATCAGTAATAATGTCTCTTTTGGGAGGTTCCCATTAGCAAAGACCCTTGAATTAAAGTCACCTAGCATGCTCTTTGTAGATAGGTTCCCTATTAAGAACGTCCAACAACTAGGTATTTTCTCCATTATGTCTATGATCAGATTGGGGCATAGAAGCTTGTCAAACACAATGGGCTCTTCCTCTATCTTCTCCTTTTCAACCCACCATGACTCCACAGTTGTAATCGGTTCATCTTTGTTGAATCTTACAGTTAAATCTTCACTGATCTCCTTTTCTTGGTCCCCAAGTCTTTCCTCTCTTTCAACATCTATATCATTTGGCACATCCGGTTGCAGATTTGGTTCGGGCTCACCATCAGTCTCGAAATTCATGTCATGGAGCCAAGTGTATTGGGGACAAATGGTCGAGGCATTGGTTAGTTGTTCCGTTTGGTTCGTAAACTTTTGACTCAATATCTCTTGATTAATCCTCCTCTCCTCACATGAAGCTATGTACTTGGACAAAACTTCTTCCAAATTTGAATGTTCTTCCTGTTGTAGTGGAGGTGGACAAGATAAATCTGGTGGATATATTGGACTTGGAGCATAAAATTGATCTTGATGCGTATGGCTCCATGAAAAATTCAGGTGATATCCCTAATCCTGATAATAGTTATTGGGATAGACATAATTATTGGGGTAATCACCACCATACGGCACCGGCTCGAAACTTGTGGTGCATTGATGATTCATATGATTTCCAGCACAATAATCACAAGTAACCGCCACACTTTGACAACGTTGAGCTTAAAAAGCGTCGAACATCTTCGAAAGTATCTCAATTTGTGCTGAGAATGCAGACAGTGCTGTCGTGAGTCCATCATTCTCCGTTCCCCTTGGCTGAGTCATTTTTGCCATCCTTCGACTCTGTTGGGCTATGATAACCTCCAACGTCTTCAAATTTGCCTCAATTTGTATTGGCTCTGGATTATATGCATTTTGATTCGAATACCGTTGGGTAGATCAATTATAGCTCCCTATGAACTGAGCTGATTCCCAATTGATGGCACATTGATCTGTAGTATGACTCCCAGCACATAACTCACAAACCATTGCTACTTGTTGTGTGGATGGTGGGCTCCATGTTTCCATTGGTCGAGTCATGTTCGTGTATGGCCATTGATACGCAAAGTCATCTATGGTACCTGAAAAGATAGAAAGAAAAAAATGAAAGAGAATTAAAGAAAAAAAATGTTTAAATTAAAACTAATTTGATAAAAATTAATATTGGCAAAATTATTAAACTAATTCCCCGGCAATGGCGCCAAAAACTTGTTGATTAATTTCGCAATCAATGAATTTGTGCAAGTGTGCACAGTCAACAAGTAATAAAGTGAAAGTATAATATCGTTCCCACGAGAAATTATTTAATAAAAATCACCAAGTACTAATTTTTAACCAAACTAATTTTATTTAAACAACCTCAAATCATGATTTTTCTAATTAAGAAAACTAAGTTAACAAATTAAATTGAATTGCTTTATGACTGAATTCAGATAAATAAAGGTTAAGACTTCAATATCCCCAATTATGAACTATAAATCAATTATCCAATTATCCAATTATCCCAATTATTATGTCTACTGAATTGTTAACAGGAATTCTCAAATGCCAAAAGTCCTTTTCCAAGTGATCAATTGCCTTTTATTTAATCCAGATTAATCTTGCTATATTCCTATGCAAAACAATTGAATTACATTCTTTTCGATCCCAATTCCTTATGTGTTACATTCGGCGAAGAGATATTTCCATTCCATTCACAAACCTAATTATTCAATATGCAAATAACTAAGTCACATGTCACCATGCCCAGTTCTAACCCTAGAATTCCTCTTTCAATTCCTTCTAGAGTAACAAGGTAATTACTGATCAAATAATTAGTCAATAAGCACAAAGCAAGATAAACAATTCACTTTGACACAAATAATTGGAACAAATCAAATAACTAATTTATAGACATGAAAGGTTCAATTGAAATCTTAATGAAAGAGTTAGTTCATAATTAATGAATTAAAATCAAGAATCCACAACTGAATAGACATTAAAATATAAAAGTATGATAAGAGAAGAGAATAGAATCTGTTGTCAGCAAATCTGATGATCCCTTCTTGTTCTTGCTCTTGATCTTCAGTGTTCTCCAAGTTGCTTCAATCTCCAATGGCTAATTAAGAACTAGGGTTTATATTCTAATCTAATGGAGTGTTTTATCTAAGCTAAGCTATGTAATCACCCTTAATTTTATGCCTTACATCATGTATTTATAGGTTAAAAGTCCAATTTTTAGCTTAGGAACAAACCCAATCCAATTTGGAATCAAAAAAGTGTCAAAATTCACCCCAAAACGCGTCCAAGCCTGACCACTGACTTTCTCAGTGCCCCAGCGCTGGGCACGGCGCTGGAACACAGCCCCCTAGCGCCCCGGCGCTGCAAATAGGCCTGATTTGGGAGCCCCGGCGCTGGCACATGTTCTGGCATTTTTTGCTCCGACATCCTTTGGGAAAATGACCATAACTTCTTCGTCCGAACTCCGATTTTGATGATTCAAGATGTTCCGAAAAGAGGAAAAGTATATCTACAACTTTAATTCTTTGAGTTTTCCGAAATAAGGTCCGGAGAAATACTCAAATTGGCTCTGAAGTGACTATTATGTAAATGGCAAGCCGAAAACGCGAATCTAACCACCCCAAACGTCGATCCAAGTAAATTTTGTCCCAATTCCTATAAAACAACATAAAACATGCTTGAATAGACACAAACACTTAAAAACATCCAAAAGATTAAGCTCAAACGCACTCAATTTATTTGTATAAAACTCACTCATCAGTTACCTTACTACTGGATGCGTTTGGGCCATTGTTGAGCAGCCCTCGATTACTCAGCTATATTATTCATAATATAATTCTATTATGCATGTTATGTAATTTTCATTTAATTTGTTATCTTTAACTGTATTATATATGGACTAATGAGTTACATTATATTGTCTGAACAGGGTGACGATTGGGCTAACGACGACGACGGCCCGTGACATATATAGTTTTGTTTTTGATTTGTATATATTTACTTAGTTTTTAGCTTAATATGATGTAAATTTTAATAGTTTAACTGATTTTTGGCGTATTATAGCTTTTATTTACCATTACTTTAGTTTGACATATTTACGTTAGTTTAAATGCATATTTGATATACTTTAGTTGATTAGAACTTTAGTTTAATGTCATATTCAAGTTGGCATTGGTAATTAATATTCATGTTGGCCATTATTATTAGACTTGGATTATATTTGTGTGTTATGTGCTATTGAAAAAAAAATAGATTTACAAGTACAAAATATGGGTATTATTACCCTGAATATTGCCAAAACAGGAAAAATATTTTTAAAAAATGGGGATAAAGTTGACGGAATAAGCATATCCTCGACGGATTAAATTCGGTCGAAATAATATTACTTTCGAAGGAATAATACGTCGAATATAAGTCCCTCGAAAATAACATAAGTAGGACGGAATTCCGTCGATCTTAGACCTCTCCAGTTGGCACCAAGTTTTGCGCCACCGCGAAAAGTAATTTCGACGAACAAACGTTAATTCCGAGGGACGCTTCGTTGAATTTAAGGTATTTCCGAGGGACGTATATCTGACGGATAGTCCGTCGGAGATAACAAATAAACTTTTCAGCTTCTGCCTTTTCATTTCAGACGCTCGTTTATCTCTCATTCTCTATCTCAATCTCTCACTCTCCTTCCCTACCCCCACCCTCTCTCATTCTCTCACTCTCCTTCCCTCTCTCATCCTCCCCATCCCCACTCATCCGGTCACCGATCCCCCCCAATAATCTCCTTCCCTCTCTCATCCTCCCCACCCCCACCCATCCGGTCATCGGTCCCCCCCTTTTCCCCTGCAATCGTTCCCCCCCCACTGCGTCCCTCGCCTCTCTCTCTCTTTACCTCTCTCTACACTCAGCCCCACTGTCGGCCACCCTTCCACACAGCACCACTGCCGGCGACCCTCCCATACGCAGTCGACGACTCGCGTTCTGGTCAGGTTGGACTCTGCTCTCTCCTTCTCCTCATTTAACCGGTTTTCAAACTAAGGCCTAAGGTTAGTAATGGTTTATTTCTATAATTAGGTATACTTTCCTGCCCTATATTGTGCATATTGTACTAAAATTGGTACTATATATATATATATATATATATATATATATATATATATATATATATATATATATATATATTAATGATAACTGCTACTATATATATTTCGGATGAATTGCTGAAATTGGGACTTACGTGTAATTGTCAATATAAGGGTTATTATTTGTGTTCTGCCGAAA
Source organism: Panax japonicus (assembly GCA_020205505.1). Taxonomy (NCBI): domain Eukaryota; kingdom Viridiplantae; phylum Streptophyta; class Magnoliopsida; order Apiales; family Araliaceae; genus Panax; species Panax japonicus. The sequence goes on along the minus strand of CM035113.1, from coordinate 15,604,928 downwards.
TGGGTTACTGCTTGTGGTTACCTGTTGTGTTAATTGCCTAACTGTTGTGAAAATTGGGTTGCCGAAAATTGTGTTATGCCTAACTGTTATGCAAACTGCATGTTGTGCAAATTGGGATTGTAGCTTCTGTTTAGTGTATAGCATCTGGTAAATGTTTCAATTTATTTTTCTTTATGCAATTCTGATTGAATTTTTGACTGAATTTATGTCTGAATTATTCAATTGCAAATGTTGTGGGCCCATGTAACTATTTAAATATGTTACTTAATTTATTTTCCAATACTAAAATAACCTAGTTTATAGTAATATTTACTTAGTTTTGTATTACTAAATAAAATAAAATAATATTATAAATAATATAAATTTAAATAACATAATATAAGATAATATAATATAAAATAATAAAATTAAATAACATAAGATAAGATAATTTAAGATAAAATGAAATAGAATAATTGTTCCTAAATGAAATAACTTAAATTATATCTAATAAATAAATAAAATACATTAAATAATATAATATAATATAATATGAGTAATAATAAGATAAAATAAAATAAAATACAAAATAATAATAATAAATTATAATAATTTAAATTTAATAAAATATAATGAAAAAAATTAAAAAAAATTAATTTAATAAATAAATTAAATTTAATAAAAAATATTTTAAAATATATAATATAATACAAATAAAATACAATCCAATAAAACATAAAATAAAATAATATAATATAATTTAATTAAAATAATTTAAATAAACTGAGTACCACTTACTTAGTTTATCATTAATTGGCAAAATAAATTAAGTAGCTGGGAATGAATGTCGAACAGTAGTCTCTATAGATTCCAAATAACAATTCTCATAAACTAAGTACCACTTACTTAGTTTATCATTTGCAAAAACAAACTAAGTAGCATAGCATTTGCTTAGTTTGTCACAATTTTTAATAAATGCAATAATACTCCCCGTACATATATGTACTCTTTCTTGTATGCAGGTTTCGACATAGCAGTTACAGGTAATAGTACTCCAACCAGTTCCTCGACAGCAGATAAAAAAAAGGGAGTCGTATTTTCTGTTTGTGTCCTATACTCGAATTGTAAAGTTAATTGAATTACTGCAGACATTCCTCACTGTTCCATCATAACAGATGGCAACATCCAGAAGGAGTGTCATTAAGTCGTTAAACAAAGTTCTAGGTTAAGCAACCCTCTAGATGAGCGAACGATCACTTCTTTGCTAGGAATGAATTGGACTCGTATGGGGAGATGATTCATTCCTAGCTGAGAAGTGATCGTTCATTCATTTAGATGGTTGCTTAACCTGAAACTTTGTTCAATAGCTTAATAGAACTCCTTCAGGATGTTGTCATCTGTTATGATGGAACAGTGAGGAATGTCTGCAGTAATTCAATTAACTTTATTATTCGAGTATAGGACACAAACAGGAACTACGACCCTTTTTTTTGCCGGATTGCCGACTCAAGTAGTCTCTATAGATTCCAAATAACAATTCTCATGTACTATAAGTACCAATTACTTAGTTTATCATCATTTGACAAAATAAACTAAGTAGCATTTGCTTAGTTTGCCACAATTTTTAATAAACTTAGAAACGCGTTTGACATTCACTCAGTAGAAGGGAATGTCGAACAGTCCCAAGTTTGGGACTGTTATTGGAGGTTACGTCTCTCACTTAGGTCGGTGCCAATACGAAATAGTACGTTTTTATTATTTTGAGGATTTTTTGACTGTTATATCTATATGTTCTCTGAGTGCATTGAGAGCAGATTAAGTTATCTTAGTCTATTTCGTGTGCTTGGAGACCATGGGGAGGTGCTGCGAAAATTTTCTTGAAACTCATGAAACGTACTCATTATGTTTGCACTAGTGACGAGACGCATCCAATAACGGGATAGAAGCCTTATCCATGTCCTGTCCTTATCTAATTCATGCATAAATTTCCAAATTAACTGAATCCGTTTTCTGTGTAGTTAAAAATGTCAGCCGACCGGAGTTGGATGTTCCGTAGGATACCTAGTGATGGGAGGGGATTAGTCGCAGCTAATCGTGTTGGGGTGTCAGATTTCTTGAACAAAGCACTAGAACATATGGATGATCTGAATGGGAAGATGCGATGCCCGTGTGTCAAGTGTAAAAACTTGATTTGGAAGAAAGTCGACTAGATTAAATTCGACTTATTTTCCTGTAGATTTGTGGATGGGTACTTCATATGGACTCATCACGGGGAATCAGAAGTGATTGAAAATATTGTGGAACAACCAATTCCACGGGATTCATACATCGAAAACTATGATCCAGTTGAGATGTCGGTCGATGCTTATGGCCCTACTAATTTTGATTGGGCTGAAAATGAACCTTCTTCAAGCAATGTGAAGCAAGTGCCAAATGATAAATCTACTGCATTTTATAAGTTGTTATCTGCTTCTGGGGTCACGTTGTATTCGGGAAATGATACGGACACCAAGCTTTCTGTAGTGACGAAGATCTTACACTTCAAGAATGAGAACAACTGTAGTGAGAGAGGTTTCAACGATTTTCTTGCTATAATTGGACAGTTCTTACCCAAGGATCATACTCTTCCTGCAAATTATTACGAAGTGAAAAAGATTGTCAAGGGGTTAAATATGGGGTATCAGAAAATCGATGCTTGTGAGCAGGATTGCATTTTATACTATGGGGAGGATAGAGATAAGGGACAGTGTGATATATGTAGGTTACCGCACTACAAGGTTACAAAACAGGGGGAGGAGAAACATGTTCCCAGGAAAATCTTATGGTACTTTTCACTTGCGTCGAGACTTTAGCGGCTATTCATGTCGTTTCATACGACTCAACATATGAGTTGGCATCGAACAAGGGATGTCGTGCCTGGTCAGCTGACTTACCCAATGGATGGAGATGAATGGAAGAGATTTGATGCAAATTATCCTGAGTTTGCGGAAGAAGTTAGGAATGTTAGGCTTGGCATGTCTACTGATGGATTTTGCCCTTTTAATAATTTTAGTCAGCCGTACTCAGTTTGGCCAGTCATTATGGTCGCTTATAATCTTGCACCGTCAATGTGCATGAGGGATCCGTATTTGTTTTTGGCTTTACTCATTCCGGGGGATAAAATTCCTACAAAAGATCTTAATGTATACCTTCGACCGTTAGTGGATGAACTAAAGATGTTGTGGGAGACAGGGGTCCATACGTATGATAAATCGATATGCGAGAATTTTATGACAAAGGCAGCCATGTTATGGACTATTTGACTTTCCGGCTCTTGGGATGGTTAGTGGTTGGTCAACTCACAGGAAATTGTCATGTCCTGTGTGTATGGGGGATGTACAAGGCAACCAGTTGCAGCATGGGCGGAAATGTAGTTTCTTTGGAACTGCTCGTAGATTCTTGCCTCTTGATCACAATTACAGAAAGATGTCTGCACAGTTCAACAGAAAGATAGAGAAGAAGGGGGTTGTTAGTCGGTTGTCGGGTAGTGAGGTGTTGGGTTATTTGAACCAGCTTGATTTTCCTTTGTTGGGAAGGAACACAGTAAATTGAGAGCAACCAGATACGGGAAGACTCATAATTGGACACACTTGCCTATATGGTTTGAGTTGTCGTATTGGGGCACATTTTCAGTTCGTCATTGTATAGACGTCATGCATACCAAAAGAATGTGTTTGAGAACTTATTTTACACCGTGTTAAATGCGAGTGGTAAGACCAAAGACAATGACAATGCTCGAAAAGATTTGGAGGCATTAAACATTAGGCCAAAATTGTGGCTTCGCCCTAATACTACGAAACCTAAAACTCCATTCTATCTTACTAAGCAACAAGTTGAAGATGTGTGTAAATGGGTTAGTGGGTTGAAGCTCCCAGATGGATATGCGTCGAACATATCACGTTGTTGTAAAGTTGAGCAATTGAAAATTTCTGGATTCAAGAGTCACGATTGTCATGTATTCATGCAGAAGTTGATCCCAATTGCATTTCGTGAGATGTTACCTAGAAAAGTTCTGGATCCATTGACCGAACTTTTAAATTTCTTTCAAGATATTTGTTCAACTGTAATCAAGTACAGTGATGTCGAACAGATGGAGAAGAGTATTGTGCTTACCATTTGCAAGCTCGAAATGATCTTTCCTCTAGGATTCTTTGACTCGATGGAACATCTGCCTATTCATCTACCGTATGAACTCAAACTTGGAGGATCGGTGCAATATCGGTGGATGTATCCTTTTGAGAGGCAATATAAACTGCTAATTACTATATCCTGCTCATATTAATAATACTTTAATTTGTCGGTATATTTATCTTAGGTATATGCGTCGATTAAAACAAAAAGTCAATAACAAAGCTCGTGTCGAGGGTTCTATTATTGAACGCTATACAGAGGAAGAGTTTGTCAACTTTTGTTCATTGTATTTTTACGATGTTGTCTCAACGAAGCACAACCGTTTAGGAAGGAATGAGGTTGTTGGTCTAATGACTCATGATGATGATGAGTTAGCTGTATTCACATATCTGGCTAAACCATTTGGCCATGAGACGCTGACTTACTTAAGCGACAAAGAGTTGAAGATTGTATCTACATACGTTCTTCTAAATATGCCCGAAGTATCATCATACATCACGTAAGTCTTAGCTTATTCACGTTATTTAGTAGCATTTACAAGTGTAGTCATCTATATATGTTAAAGACATTTTACTAATTTCGCAGTTCATTCGAAGAGGAAGCGTATGCTTCTAACCCAAATTTTACTGCAATAGAATTGGAAACATTCACTACAGCTAATTTCCAACAGTGGTTTAAGAAAAGGGTTGAAGCGGAGAACACTTCTGCGCGTTTTATAGATGTCATCCAAGGACCTTACAAAGTTGTTAGTTCTTTTCCTGGTTGCATCGTGAATGGGTACAGATTTAGAGTAGATGACTTGAATGAACTCAGATCAGTTAATTCTGGGGTTGTGGTGTTAGGAAGCTGCTACTAAGATTCTGAGTCCAATTACTATGGTTGTTTACATGATGTGGTTGTGCTTAATTATCACGGGGGCAACAAGGTAGTTACATTTAAGTGTAGCTGGTTTGATATTGAAAAGGGGGTTAAAGTTGATCGTAATAGGATCACAACTGTGGATATCAAGTCGGTGTTATAGTCTCATGACGTGTTCGTGTTAGCAAGTCAAGCAACTCAAGTGTATTACACTCCAAATGTCGTAAATACTCGTAGTCCCTAGTACACAGTAGTCACTACTAAAACACGTTTATTTAATGCTGATAACATGTTTGGTATGGATGAGGCGTTGTAAGAAGATGTTAACAAACCTTTGGCCGTAGTGTTCTATGCTGAAGATGTGGCGAGTACTGATGTCATTGACATACCTGGCGATGAGGATGTCGAGGCAAACATACACATGAATGATTATGTAGTCGTTGAGGATGATAACGATGTCGAAACTGATGTCGAAACTGAGGATGGGGAAGATACCTAATTCGAGAATGATATACACGTTGATTCTCATGGGTTTGATGACGTGCGTAATTGAAAATGAGCATTCATATTAATACATACCACATATTGTTAAGCCTTAATATTCATAATCTACCAATATTTTGTTATTTCAGTAAGATATTTATGGCTAGACATAGCGGTGGAGGTCGTCGAGGTGGGCGATCCGGTACTGGAGACGGTAGCCACGATGGAGGCTCTTCTTCAGGCACGAGTAAGTACTTATCGAGTCTAGGATTTAAATATATCTTAAGATGCAATAGTTACAATGTTTATTGATTCATTTAAATACAATTATTACAGATTCACCTCGTCGACGACACCGAAGGACGAACCTTGGTATCTTTGGTCGTCCGCCGGCAGTGCCACTTACAGTACCAGTGGATGTCGCTTCCCAGCAGTAAGTGTTAATATATTGGTAATATTAATTTTAGATATTGAAAAACACAATTCACATATTGTTAAACTTTTTCTGTAGTATACTAGACCCGGTGGCTAAGCACACCCTACACGCGATCTGTTTGACGCATCTCCCGAGATGGTGCATTGAAAGTAGTATGCATACAAGCTAATCATGTATGATGATAAAGCATATACTTTGTAATCATTCTTATTTGTTTATTAATAAAAGAATTATTTATTAAAGACATTTATTATCTACATGGTGTTGTTTTAATAATATGTGATAAACCCATAGTTTTAAGCAATGTTTTTAGAATCATGATGAGATCATGCTAATGAGATCTCAATTCTTAGATAGCTTAAAAATAAAATATTCCCAATCAATGGATTACTAAAAAGGAAATTAGTGAATCCGGATAGATTGGTACGTACGTTGCTTGCTCATTGGATGAGGATGATTGATCTCATGATCATTTATGTGGAGACACTAAAGTAAGTATGTAGGTGCTTATTAGAGAATAAGTTCACTGAACGTGACTCGCTAAGGAATACCTAATGGAGTTTTACTTGTCTGTCAATAGGAATTCATGTAGTGATAGTAGTACAAATGATACTTAGACTTAAGATCATCATAGTATCTTATATAAAATGAATTACACTTTGACTTATTCCTTAAGACTCTTAGAGTATATCAAAGGGTATCCTTGGGTGTAATAAGTTATATATGAAGGTAGTGAATGTTCAATAAAGAATCTACCACTTCTAGTAAAAAAAGAGAAATATCTTATGTGATTCGATAAATGACAACCTAGGAATCCTTGGCCAAGGTGGAATGAAATTAGAAAGTAGTTTCTAATTTACATTCATTAGCAGTTGTGCATTTAGAAATCGAAATACATATAATTAAATAAAATAAGACTTGATAGTAATTCCATATCTTATATTTAATTGGGACATTGTATGGTGGAAGGATTGAATTGTACGGTAACTATTAACTCAAAGGTTCTTTTATGATTAATGTTGAAATCTATATTATCTGAAAAGTCGTTGATCGCTAGGGAGGCTTATCCCTATTGTAGAATAAATATTATTTATTTAAATAAATTAATTATTTAATTTATTTATTTAAATAAGATTAGAATTGCTCTAATTGATTTATTCACAACCAGATTAATATGGAGAACCTAAAGGGTCACACCATAAAAAGAAGAATAATTATTTAAGAAGTTAATGGCATAATCGTAATAGTATGTTAAGTATATTTAATTTAATCTATGGTGATAGAATAAATTAAATAGCTTAATATTTATTATTTAATATTTTAGAAATATTAAATATAAATTAATAAGAGGAGTCTTATTAATATTATTACAATTATTATTATTTTAATTACTAAAAGAGTTTAGGAATTAATTTAATATATGTACTCTCATTTATTCCTAATAGGATTAGGAGGGAAAATTAGTTAAAGGAGTTTAATTAATTATCCCTAATAGGATTAGGGAGCCCATTTAATTAAAAGAGTTTGATTAAATAAATAATGCCTTATTTTAATTAAATAGGGTTACCTGATATCTTTATAAGAGGAGTCTTATATCCGATGTCAGATATACGTAATTCTAAAAGTTGGAGAGTACGCCCTCTTTTCTATAGAGATGGGAAACATTAGGGTTTGAACCAATACACCCTTCTTCTTAAAAATTGTTCTTTCTTGGTAGATCACCTCTAGAGGTCATACACTTGGGTGGCTTACATTGATCAAAAGAAGGAATATACCCGGAGATTCAAGGAATCGCAGAGAAGTAGGAGTTGAACTCGTACATGTGGAAGCTCGTATCTACAAGGGTATGATTACATAACTTCTTGTTCTTCGTTTTAATTAATAATATGCATAAAGGATGATCGGGGTAATTGGTTTGTGAAAAAATTTAAAATCTGATTTTGTTTTGCTTCCGCTATTTTTGCAATTTGATTGCTACTTTGATTTTCACAAAACCTAACATGCATGCGGTTCAGTCAGTATGCATGGTACGATGCCACTTTTATGCAGACCGTCTTGTGGGAGTTCCACGTAAGTTAAGCATATTATATTAATTACTACATAGTTGTATTAGGATACCTTCATCAATTGTTCTTAATTTTAAATTAACTTTTATTATAGGTTTATTATCGATTTGACCCGAGCATCTCTCAGTCAGCTGGAGACGATGTGATTGAGCATCATGTCACTGCAAATTACTCTGGCTGGCTATATGAGATGCGACAGAGGGCAGCCAAGACAGTTGAGGACCAGCCCGGGACCACCATCAGAGATCATCAGCCCCGCATAGTCTCCGATTTAGCCTAGGAGGCAATGTGTGCACAAGGAGGCTGATGACTTCAAGAAAAAATCTGAGCAGACGAAGAAGAACCGTGGTCAGCTCCGGATAGTACACACCACTGGTTCTCAGTCGTTAGAGGAGACGAAGACGGTAAGTGTGTTGTATTTAGTTATTTAGGTATCAAGTTCTCACACAAATACGTAATACCTATTTTATGAATGCTTTTATAGGCATTAGGGAGGACCTTGGGTCGAGATCCTACCATTCTAGAGTTTTGGGATCGAGCCCACACGCCTAAGGACGAGCGTGCTTTGTCTCAGGCAGCTTTAGCTACACGGGCAATGTAAGACCCCAACTTATTATAAATAAAATTGAATTTTCCTTTATTCATTATTCTATATAATAAGGGTTAATTTGATATAATGTTTTGGTTATGGGTGAAATGTGCAATTTTTGAAAAATAAACAAGTGGTTATTAAAATATTTATTTTTGTCGGGAAATATTCATTTGGTGGTGAAATATTCTTGCTGTCGGGGAATATTAGTACGACGGCGCAGCCATTTGTGGGCCCCATAACGAAAAATGGTTGAATGAAAGAAAACGACAAAGATTGAGTTTTATAAATAACGGCGTAAATTTTTACCGTTAACACTGTTGGGTTATCTGGTGGTTAAAATACAGTAATATGCGTGGTTGCACAGTAGCACACGGTATTGCACAGTATTGTTGAATTATTGATTCGTACGTAAGAAGGCACTACTCAATAATTGTTACAGTAATTACTGTTCATTATTTTATTTTATTGATTCAATAATTGCTGCGTTGATATTTATATTATTATTGTTTAAATAATTGTCACTGCACAGTATTTTCCATTATCAGATCAATAATTCATATTATTTGAATAATATTATCAGATAACATTATTGACAATGTCTAGAAATTTCTGTCTAAGGAGAGGTTTGGTCACCTAATTGCGCGCCAGTAAGGAGAAATCCTTATTGGAAAGCCCCCTCTATCCTGGGAACGACCTGGTTGTCAGTACTGTGATTCTGTAATATTATTTTTAAATAATTAATTATTGATTATTATGATAAAGAAAATATTTATTTTATGTGGATATAGATAGAGAAAATTTTTAAGGTGACAATTGTTGAAAATTAATATTTTATCTTTTTCTGATAAAATAATTCATTTAAATATATTATTTTAATAATATATTAACGGTGATATTTTTACAATGAATGTGGGATATATGAGTATATAAGTAGGAAGAGTATTTTTGTGGCATTAAATGTTTAACACATATTTTGTGTGTCGGTGGACACAATTCTTGACCGAAAATTGATTATAGACTGTAAAATTGCCCGTTTGTGGATTTTGGATTATTTCTGTTTGGAATTTAGAAAAATTTTCTTCTGCAAAGTTGTAGAGAATTGAAATTCCTATAAAAATTTGCGAGATTTGAATTTTTCTGATAACCGGGCTATTTTCTATGAATTGTTGAAGTTTTGAAAAATAAAATGATTTTTATTAAATTTATGGGGGGACCCACTTTTGGTTTTTCAAACACATGGGCTACTGGAAATTTTTCCAAGGTGGTGGCTGGTCATGGTCTATATAGCATGCGTAGGAAATTTTGATTAATAATAATATATTTTATTAATTTAGTCTCCTTTGGTGTTCTAGTATTTTTCTATAAATAGAGGGCTAAGTTAGAATTTAAAATCACACGAGAAACAAGTTTTCTCTCTTTCTCTCTCTATATTATCGAGAGTATTCTTGTGAGTATACTTTGAGTGTTGCTATACGGTGCGAGTTTCTGTCAGCACTATACTCGAAATTCAGTCAGAAATACGGTTATTTTGAGGTAAGGGATGTTGTTTCTTATTAAATGATATTATCTTCTTCAATATCATTATGCCTAAATATTATTCTGAACTTTTTATCAATTTGGAACTTTTTTATGTCGGAGTTACTATTCATGAGTTACTATTCACGAGTTACTATTCACGAGTTAATATTCACGAGTACTATTCGTGAAGCGTGATGATGTTTTTGTGAAATTTCTATCTTTTGGTGTCGGAGTTACTATTCACATGTACGGCACTATTCACGTATACGACACTATTCACGAATACGGCACTATTTATCGAAAAATGAAATTTCTTCTTTTTGTCCAAAATATCTATTTTGGATACTATCTTTGATTGTATCCATGTTTTGATCGTTATTTTTGAGTTCTGCTTCAAAATTAGTTATGAAGTATTATTGATCTTGGAGTTGTAATTGTAGTTTGAAGTTGTATTTTACTTTATGTACCATGTATTTGGCGACTCAGAATGGGTGTTGTATACCTATTTTGGGGGCGTCACAGGCAAAACTCATTTTACTACTTAACTTTTAAAAATATTCAATCGTAAATAAAATGATATAATTAACATACATATACGGAATACATTACAGGATCGATTTCAGAGGCTTCGGGACGAGCGTATAGCTGAGCTGGAGGCTATTAGGAGGGGTTCTGAGCCGTTAGATTCTGCCACCCCTCCTCCCGATATAGTATTAGATCGGGATGAGGAGCTGAGACTATGGGTCGCGTCTCAGGATCCCCCTACTAGCAGTACCGGCAAATATCGAGTGTTGGGTCTGCCGAGGATACCCGCATATACACTTCTTGTAGGTAATATTTTATTATGTTTCACAAAATTATCCGAATTTATCACATTATATAAATTATCCGGCAGATATCGAGTGTTAAATTTGTATCTCTTTATAGGCTCCAGCCAGCGCCCGAGAGCACATGTCAGACTATCTCATTCGGGCGCTGGCTTGGATGAAGATATCTTTCGACGGCTGATATGGGTCGTGTCGGATAGGTTCCGTACTAACTCGGTCTTTCGGCGTCAGCAGTTGCCTTCCAATTCGCGTTTCACCAGATTGCTCAGGATATTATAGCAGGGGCCTCTGCAGAGAGTACAGGATTACCACGAGAGCAGGTCGATGCTTGGAGCGCCGAGATGCTCCGGATAGTGATTACCCTCTTAGAGGAGGCTTTTTGTCCGCCCCACCTACTCAGGTATTCTTATTGTTTATGTTTTTTTAATTAAGGCTAGCTAGCTTGTTAATTAACACACACACACACACACACACACACACACACATATATATATATATATAGGACTAATGATTTATATTTTTTACTCTATCAACAGGGTGACGATGGCGAGCAGACTGGCGATGACGAGCGGTACCGTTCACCTCCGCCCGATGATGATACTTTTACTAATTTATAGTTCATTTGTATTCATGTTATTGTAGAACATTTGTATATATTGTAGTGTCTAATTGTGTCTGTACAAGTATTGTCAATTATATTGTTTATCATTTATGGAACATTAGCTTATATTTGTAATTGGTTAGCTCAGTAGTGTTGATGATAATAAGTTGAAGATTACATTTTGGTATAGATATTTGAATGTGAATGTATGTGAATGATAATGAGTTGGATATTACGTTTTGATGGATATTACGTTTTAGCGTTACGTTGAATATTTGAATGTGAGATACAAGTTTATATTACTATGTATTGGGTTGTGACAGGTTACAGGTACATAAATGGGTTTAAACACCTGAAAACTGAACTTTTCAAATCTATATTAAAAAAATAGTTACTTCCGACATAATAAGGTAATTCCGATGAACATTTCGTCGTATTTCATAAGCACTCATTTTTTTACTAAATATTGTTATATTTTAATTTTCAGTCGGGGATGAGTTAATTCCGAGGGAATATATCCGTCGGACCTACGTTGTCTCCTACGCAACGTTCGTCGGAATTAATAAACAGCCATTTTATATAAATACCAGTTTATTTTAATATTCAGTCGAAAATACCTTATTTCCAAGGGAATAAATCCGTCGAAAATAAGAAATATTATACTCGACGAAAAGTTCTGTCCTATTTTTTCAGTCGTAAATAGGTTATTTTCGACGCATTTTCGTCGGAGATAAGTTAGTCGACGATATTACAGTCCCGACGGAGTTTTTGACGTATCTTATCTTCGACGCGTATATATACGATCGAATATCCGACGGAAGTTTCCGTCGGACATAGTCTAGTTCCGACGGAATAGGCTTATTTCCGAGGGAATATTCCGTCATAGGTAAGCTTTTTTTCTTGTAGTGCGTCGAGATTAAGCCCTTCCTTTTTATGGGGTGACACGTGGCAGGGTATCCTTGACTGACTAACTTCGACGGATGTCATTCAGTCGATAATAGATTACTCTCGACTAAATATTCCGTCGAGGTTAGTCAATCGAGGATAGATATCTCCGATTGAAATATCGACGGACTTTAATTTCGACGTACTTATATCTGACTGCATTTTCGACCGAATATTCCGTCGGAATTAACATAACCTCGACAGATTATGCTTAATTCCGACGAAATATTCCGTCGAAAATAACCCTTTTTGTTGTAGTGTTGATGACTATTCTATGATGATACTTGTGATGGGTATTCAAAGGAAAGATGGAGATTATTGTGATATTTCACATGAATCCCACATCAGATAAATTCAAAAGTATAGATGGGTTAATAAGTATGGTGAAATCTTAACCTAATAGGTTAACCTTTTAGGTAAGAAAGAAGTCCAACATGTTTATCGAACCAATCTATACATGTGTGAGATGGATCGTATAATTCTTCTATATAAGTGAGTATTAAATTAATAAATATAAAATAAGTTCACAATAGTTAAGAATTTTAGAATTTGGTAAAGTATAAGTGAGTATTAAATTAATAAATATAAAATAAGTTCACAATAGTTAAGAATTTTAGAATTTGGTAAAGTATAAGTGAGTATTAAATTAATAAATATAAAATAAGTTCACAATAGTTAAGAATTTTAGAATTTGGTAAAGTGACTTGCAAAAATTAAATGAGAATCTTTTTCTTTTCTTTTTTCGAATGGAGAGAGTATATTTTTAGGAAATTGTTAAATCAACAACAATAAATATTATTTTCACAACAAAAGTGTCGCTATAGATCCTATAGCGACGGTTTTTACTGTCGCTATATTTCTACAGCGACACTTTTATTGTGAAAATAACAAAAAATATTGTGTATTTAACAATTCCCTTTTTTTATTTAAATACTCCCAGGTGTAACTAACTATCTTCCGTTTGGGCTTAAGAATATGCTTATTGTCAATATAGGCTTTTTAGATAATTCCACTCCAATATTCGGACCATGGGCTAACAGCCTAGCCCATCACACTTCAATCTCAATACAGCAGAAACGATAATTCAGACTGAGTATTACACCCAACAAAAGAGTCTTTCTTTGTAATTTCTAACAAAAAAAGATAATGATATATTACGAGTGATGATTCATAAATATGTATGTATGTATGTATGTATGTATGTATGTGTGTGTTGATAGACACGTAATTTTTACATTTTATTATCTTTAATTTTATTTTTTTTAATTATATTAATTTATTTAATTAATATATTTTATTTTATTTTATAGGATTTAATTTTTTGTTACAACAAAATCAAAATTTTGGTGATCAATTAATATTTAATACTCTTATTCATGTAACAAAATATCTACAACAAGAAGGAAGGAGGTGAAACAATATTGGATTATCTTGGTGAATAAGTAAAAAGATAATTGTTCAAACTTTTAAAGATAAAAAATGACTTTTGAGAGTTTACCACGTAGAGATTGAAGTCAAAAAGGAAAGAAATAATAAAATGAACAAAAGAGACAAAATTCAATGAATTTAAATTATGGCAGCACAAGGGATGTATTGCATTAGTTTAGGTTAGGAGTAGGGGTAGATTAAATTGGAGAATCCTTAATAAAAGGAGTTTTTTTATTTATTTGTAATCTTCTCCCCTTCTTTATTTTAGTTAGTTTATTTATTTTCATGTCTAGTTAATTTCTTTAATCTAGGATGAAGATGAAATTAAATAATTATTTATGATAATATTTTTATCTTTTCTATTATTCATGCTTTAATGTTTAATTGATTTTGTCTTCATGTTTCGTTAATGAAATATAAACCTTCATTTTATAGTTTTTATGTGATTTTAAATTAATTAAAAGGTTTTGATAAATTATTGTTAATATATAAGTTTTTTATAATCCATGCTTGCTCGAAGAAGTTTTGATGAGTTATAGTTAATCTTTAAATTTTCATATTCTATGATTGTCCACGTTAATTGTAAAATTACTAAATTAAAGGGAAGGAAAATCAAAATCATAGTTAAGTTATAAAAAATAGAAAGATTGAATTATTTGTTATGTTTATTATTTAACAGATTCAATTTCTTAGATTGCTTTCTTATTATTAGTTAGTTTAATTATAGTTAATCGATTTTAAATCTTTATTTTTAATTCGCCTAAAATAAATATTAAAGATACATTAAAATTAATCAGTCTCTGTGGTTCAACATGTACTTGTCAGATCTTTAATTTGACATTGCAGTTGCATATATATATATATATATATATATATATATATATATATATATATAGAGAGAGAGAGAGAGAGAGAGAGAGAGAAAGAGAGAGAACTGATCAGGTCCGGGAGTCCGGACCTGTTCAAAAACGGACCAATTTTTTTAAAACAACTAAAAAAATATTTAATATTTTATGGAACTGAAATTTTTTCATAATACAATATTTTTTGTGATTTGGATACCTATACCAAAAAATATATGCACAGACTGTACATACATGTTTTGTTATATGTATCAAAATCACACCCAAAACACTGTATTATGTAAAAATTCAAGTTCCATAATTTGTTTTTTATTTTTTTAGTTGTTTTAAAAAAAACAAAAAAAAAAACGAAAAAAAGTCTTAATTTTGATCCGGTCCGGGAGACCGGACGTGATCCAGTCTCTCTTTCTCTCTCTCTCTCTCTCTCTCTCTCTCTCTATATATATATATATATATATATATATATATATATATATATATATATATCACGGATCAGGTCCGGACTCCTGGACCTGATCAAAAACGGACCCCAAATTTTTATTTTTATTTTGCTTTTTTTTAAAACAACTATTTTTTTTTAATATTTTATGGAACTGAAAAATTTTCATAATACAATATTTTGGGGGTGATTTGGATACCTATACCAAAAAATGTATGTACAGTCTGCACAGACTGTACATACTTGTTTTGTTATACGTACCCAAAACACAGTATTATAGAAAATTTTTAATTTCATAAAATATTAATTATTTTTTTAATTGTTTTTAAAAAAAAAAAAGTCCAGACAGGACTAAAATCCGAGCGTCCGAACTGGAACCGGACTATATATATATATATCCAAGAAAGAAAATGAAAGGCATGATGGTGACTAAGATGAATAAAAATGATAGCCATCATGTTTCATGGCTGTTTGTGAGTTCGAAAGTCATTTTGCATGCCACCGTGAATTTGCAGTAGTTAATAGCAGGCAACCTTCACGGACTTCTGAGTGTTTTTGTGACATAGAAAGGATGGAAAATTAAAATAATAAATCAAAATGCAAATTCCTTAAAAGTGATACTTTCACATTGATTACAAAT
Source organism: Panax japonicus (assembly GCA_020205505.1). Lineage (NCBI taxonomy): Eukaryota > Viridiplantae > Streptophyta > Magnoliopsida > Apiales > Araliaceae > Panax > Panax japonicus. Next base: position 15,589,083 of record CM035113.1, on the reverse strand, counting down.
GTAACTTGGCGTCTGTTTTACGAGAATGGTTAACATAAAATTAATTTTGATCATTGATTAATATAATATTGACATGCATGATGGGAGATAATCTCTCTCTGCGTGTCAGCATTGTATTGATCAATTGACCAACTTACCAACTTACTATAAAATTAATTTCATAATAATCGAATCCCTGTTTTAGACCTTACTATCTGTTCTTAGATAACTAATTTTTCAAGTTTAATCTACCAAAGTTTGTTTTATTGGTTTGGGACGACTTGTAAAAACTTAGAGAGCGAATTAAAATACTGATAGTCTAAAGTTTGCTTCAATTGGCCATGCGATTTATTTAATTTTAAAAATAATAAATTTTATAATTAATAATATTATTCAAATAATATAATGTAAATAATTTATAATTTATGACTTGTATTATTTAAAGTCATATTAATTCATCTATTTTATATTAAAAATATTTTAATTGTCTTAAAAAAAATGATGTCGACACTTGTATTTTGATGCATTGAATAATCTTGGCAGGCAAATCGGACTGTAAGGGTCCTGCTTCTAGAAGGTGAACTGTTGATTTCCCAGGAACAATTAATAACAAGTCGACACAAAGAAACAAGAGGATACAAGGAGATTGGTACAATACTCTTCCATACCAAATGTAGAAATATATATTTAAAAAAATCAACTGTTTGAGAATAATGTAATTTTGAGGACACCTCTTTCTCTTTTTTAAATATAACTTTAATATGTTTTGCATGAGATATATCTGGCCTCCTTTTGCCCTTTTTATTTATTTAAATAATTGTAATTTACATTGCTTAGGGGTGAGTATCTTAATACTCTATTCAAGATAATTTTTGACTCAAAGCTGAATTTTATTCAAATTTAGATTATATATTTTGGACCCGGTTAACATGAAGTTTATTTTTTGGTAAATTGGTCAATTGACCAATAAAATACTGACGCACATAGAGTCTCGCTGTGTGTTAGTACTCTATTGATCAATTGACCAATTTATTCAAAAATTAACTTCATGCTAACCACTTCCATATATTTTGTACACGTACATACTAACACAGAGACAAAGACATGAAAGTTATGGAAGCAAATGATTAATAATGATGGTGTGATGTGAGAAATGATAGTTTAAAAATATAATTAATTAAAAATATCATTTTATAATTAAAAAAAGAGGGCACGGATAGGGTTGAGCAAGTAACCAAATTGGAACCGAAATCGCACCAAAAACCGCACGAACCGCACCAACGATTCTGGCGTATGTGGCGGTTTTAGGCAGGTTGAATAACCAAATTTACTGTTCCGGTTTAGTTACTAGCCAAAACCAAATCGCATAAAATCGAAACCGCACCATGTGTGTGTATATATGTATTATCTCTAGTAAATTCTAAAGTTACTTTTCACTTGAACAGGCTAAGAGAAAACTCCAGTCTTGCATTGTCATTTTTTCACCAATTGAAAGAAGATGTTAGAGGTTATAGAGTCAAAAATTAAGCAATTGGGTTTTGGAATTTTGAATTTGTTTGATCCGTTATTGGAGGGGCTTATAGTTGAGGGGCTCAAGCACTTGATGCATTAGTTAATGTCAATGCTATAATTATAATTATCTAATAGATTATTTTTAGTCCTCTCTGCAATATATTTTATTCTATCTTCAGTATATACTTTTAATTTTTGGGGAACTAGATAAACATTCTTGCTTGTTATCGAATATATGGTCTCCATTGTTTTATATAGCGCATATTTTAGTTTTAAAGCATGCTTGATATAATTCTCATTGTCGACTTTGTCACTAAGTTAATTGCTCGATGTAAGTTTTATGTTAAATTTTATTGAAGGCTTAAACTTTTTTGTTGTTTCAATTAGTTTTGGAACCGAAACTGTACCAATTAAAACTGCACTGCACACTTTAAAATCGCACCGCACCAATCACAAGCGATTTTAGGTGCGATTTTGAATTTTCCAAATCGCACCTAAGCGTTTCGGGTGCGAGTTGGACTTCAAACTGCACCATGCTCACCCCTAGGCACGGGAGGTGAGAGTTAACTCACGTTTTTGCATGAAGTATTCCTTTATAATAATAATATTTTGATAAATTATAAAAATACTCTTTTGCACATAATATGGAGAGGGAGTACATTCAATTATGCAACACGATGTCGTTTTATATTATTCCATCCGTTCTTTAATTATATAAGTCATTTTAGAGTTGTGCACAAGTATTAAGAAAATAATTATATAACATTAACTATAATATCAATTGTCTATATTGTCCTTGTATTGAAAGAAGAGATTGTTATTTATTAGACACAAAATAGTGAGAGAACCAATATTACATTTAATACTTAGGGTAATATTAAAAACTAAGCAATTAATGCTTATTTGAAATTCTTAAACGACTTATGTTAAGGAACAAAAATATTTTTCTAAAACGACTTGTATAAAAGAACGGAGATAGTACTTTCTCTATCCTCAGAAGAATGTTCGAAGTACATTTTTCACACAAATTAAAAAAAAATTAAAAAAATAGAAAAAGTTTTAAAAAAATATTGTACCTAGCCATCATTTTAAAAATAGAAGGAATATTATTTTTATTTTATCTTTTAAATTAAATTTTAATTTCTTAAAATTAATAAATTACATACGCAAAACATCTGCCCATCTCTAGGCCTAGTTTACATAGCTTAGGAAAAGCCTTGTATGTGAGGATATAATGAAAGTTTATCCGGGTTGATCTAATGATTAGGGAGGTTTGTTCATTTTCTTAATTTTTTGTGTTTGAATCATGGGATCAATATTCAAAAAAAATCTTTTAAATGGAAAATTTAATCTCGATTAAAGTTTTAAACTAATCCAATAATATTTTTACAGTTCAAACAAAAAAGAAAAAGAGAGGGTTTCATCAACAATAAATTTCGGGGGACATTTTTCTAGTGATATTTTAGTGACCTTTTTTTTGTTTTTTTTTGTAGTACCTCTCAAAAAATATATATAGTATTTATTTCAATTGGAATTTTTATAAAAAATAGTGTTTTAGGTATAATTTGAATACATACAAAGAAACAAGGTTGTACAGACTGTACATACCCTGTTTCATGCATATATCCAAATTACATCTAAAATATTATTTTTTATAAAAATTATAGTTAGAATAAATATTATACATTTTCAAAAAAATATTATAAAAAAAACACTAAAATGTCTCTAGAAAAATGTACCTGTAAAAGGACTCATCAATCAAAGAAAGTTATTGACGCTAGTCACGCTACAATACCCCATGCTTTGGAGTTGTACTTCCACTCAATTTATAATAATATGTCGACAATCAAGATGATCCTCCTCATCCTCAATTATTGAATTATAATATTCTCTTGGCAACTGACAGTTGCAGCATATATAAATATATCTTCAACGCATGAATATGATTATCCTTTCATTAATATATTTCAAATAATAATACGGAAATCGAGAGACAACTCACTTTTTTTCTTCATGAATTGCCACTAGGACTAATTATTCGATTATAATCGAACCGAATAGACTATTCGGTTATAACTGAAAATCGAAATTTATTCAATTTTGATATCCGAACAAGTAACCGAATTGCCCATTAACCGAATAACCGAATTACCGAATAATCGAATTTACAATTCGGTTATTCGGGTAATAACCGAAATTAAGAAAACAAAATTAGAAAACAAAAAGGAAAACATTTTCTGAAATACATTGTGCCATTACAGAAACATTTCAGCAATCAAGCAAGAAACATTTCATTCAGTAATTGCAAGGGCCACAACTTTTTCTGCATTCAAGTAAAAAATGGCAATAAAAATAATTACCCATCACACATCACACATCCCGAATTGCAATACAACTATACAAGTATGACGATCTCGCCCCCATGCATAGGGCGTCCAGTGTAGGGGTCATGATTTGGAAGCTCCATCAAATAAATCATCTCAGAACCCACCCATAGCCACGCACCCAAATAATCTGTACAGAAAACAGGGATTACCAAGAAGGTACTGGTGTCGATCTCCACCACGCCCCCATGTTTCGTCGTGCCGTGCCCACGTTTGTGTCGTCGACGAGTCGAATCGTCCGATTCCGGTGGGGGCGGCTCTCGATTTTCATGAGGCTACCTGAAAGAGAAAGCCGACAAGACTTTTAACAGGACTTTCACCTTCAGTCTCCACAGGAGGAGTTCAAAAGAGGGAAAAAGAAAAACAGAGGGCAGCATAAAATGAGTGGGTTGGGAGCTAAAATTAGGGCTTCAACTCAGATAATCGAATGAGGCACAGAGAGAAGGGATGTTTCAGAGGGTGGTTGCCCCTCTCTGAGAGGCGAGAGCCCATGATTTCATTTTTATAGTGGCCAAATCAACAAGCCTAACCTTTTGTGGAAAGTGGTTAGTATGAAGTTTATTTTTAAGTAAGTTGGTCAATTGACCAATAGGATACTGACACGCAGGCGAGGTTGTACGTGTGTCAGTATTTTATTGGCCAATTAACCAACTTACCAAAAAAATAACTTCATGCTAACCGGATCCCCTTTTATGTGTCTGTTAGTCTGTGTGTGAATATATGTATATTATATGTCTATTGTTACCGTATTACCGTAATGTCTGTGTGTGAATATATATATATATATATATATATATATATATATATATATATATAATGTATATTATATATGTATGTCTTTTGTGTGTGTCTGTCAGTCTGTGTGTGAATATATGTATATTATATATGTATGTCTTTTGTCTATTACGTCTAGTATTATGGATAAGAGTAATGAATGGGCTGTGGATAACTGATAAGAGTGAATGGGCTTAGTGCTGTTGTTTGGTTATTCGGTTAAACCGAATAACCCAAAAATAATACCCGTACAAACTAATCGAAAATCGTACAAAAATTCGGATATAACCGAAACAGTAAAATAATCGAATTGTCAGAATATTTCGATTAAATTATTTCGGTTGTGTTCAATTTTTCGGATATACCCGTTTTTTGCTCAGTCCTAATTGCCCCTCAAGACAACAGTGTTTCGAAAAATTACAACACTCATTTTTACACGACATAAGAGGAATAGGGCAAAGGGTCAAAAATACCCCTGATATTTATCCCGATGACCCACTTGCATCCTAAAATAATTTTTTTTTCAAAAGTACCCTTAACGTTATATTTTTTGGGTCGCTCGTGCCCCTGCTGTTAACAAAAAAATAAACGGAGTTAAAATGTGATGGCGTGGCAGACTTAAATATAAAATATATTCTAAATAAAACAATATATATCATTTAATCAAAAAAATACTAAAATTCAAAATAAAAAAGCATAACATATTTACATCATTTAATCAAAATAATAAAATTCAAATTATTTTTTTAACTAATCAAAATAACTAATTAAATAAAATAAGTTGTATAACATATTAACATCATTTAATCAAAATACTAAAATTCAAAATATAACATATTTACATCAAATACTAATTAAAAAAAAAATACTAAAATACTAATTTTAAAAAAATACTAAAAAAATCAAATTAAAAAAATACTAAAATACTAACATTCAAATTATTTTGTTAATTAATCAAAACAACAAAAATTCAAATTACATCATTAAAATACTAAAATCATAATACTAAATACTAATTGATATAAAAATTTTAAATTACTAAAATTATAATACTAAATAATATTTTTAAACTATATAAATAATATTTTTAAAAATTTAATAATATTTCAAGTGTCATGTGTGTTGGGAGAATGCATATTATGATTTGATATTTTAAATGTACATGCTCATGATTAGTTGTGAAGTCCTTCAAGTAATATATGTACAAGGACTTAGTGATAGGTCAAATTTGTTAGGTTGATCTAAGCTTTTAACGTGTATCATTCTGTAATAGAATGTATAGATAGAAAGATCAAAGTTGTTAGGTTGACCTTGAGATGTAATAGATAGGCTTCGAAGAAATTATAGTGTATAAATCTGATCAACATTGCAGAAGTCAAGGCAGAAACGTAGAGCTTCAAAGATCGTAGTGTGCCTGCCTTGAAGGGCCTCTTCGAAAATCATAGAGTGGTCCCAACGTCTGCCGAGCCAACTCAACGATCGTAGTGTGCTCTCAGAAACGTGGAGTTTACAAGTCAACGATCGTAGTATGCTCTCGGAAACGTAGAGTTTACAACTCAAGTAAGCGAAGATCGTAGTGTGTAAAGACTTAAAGAGAAATCGTAGTGTTCTAGGCTGATATCATCAGACCAGACACCAAGGCAACAAGTCACCACGATCTAAATCGTAGAGTACCACGATCTGAATCGTAGAGTATCATCTGTCTTGTTTTAAAAACGTCAAGCCTCACGATTTGTGTGGAGACAGACTTTAACATACGAGGAATAGATTCTAAACGTTGCAGTACTCACCAGTCCCAAAGTCATAAGAAATATCATTAGTATGCAACAAAGAAGCGTATTGAAGAAGCTAATGAAAGTACCATGGGTAAGGGGGAAAACACCTTTTCAGGTGTTAGGTGAGAAAGCAGTCTGCTATGTCAGTGGGCCAGAATGTAATTCAGAAGATGTTCAGAAAAGTCTCCATCAAAGATCAGAAAGGTCAAACGCATTTAATGCTTCAACGGATGGATCCAACAGATAGTTTTTCAAGATCACATATATGCAAATCAAGCAGGTGAGAGAGAAAAGCAAGCATTGAACAAACAACATGAACAACTCTCAAAGCTCAACTCTACGATCTGAGAAATAGCAAAACTTGCACAGCTACTCAGTTATTTCGAACAAGTACTTAAACAACAACTGAGTAGCAACCATCAAGAACTCAACATCTACCAATCAACTGAAGAAGAGTACCAAGTCTGCTGGACTAGAAGAGTTCTAAGTGAACTGTAAGAGAGTCAAGTCTGCTGGACTTGAAGAGTTCAAGAGTGAACTAAGAAGTTCTTAGACTGCTGGTGTAAGACCCCAAATAATTAATAAATAAAATTTAATTTCCTTTAATTATTATTTTGAATAGTAAGGGTTGATTTGATTAATGAGGATAGTTATGGGTAAAATAGGCAAATATTTCAAAATAAGCAAGTGGTTATAAAATATTCATTGTTGTCGGGAATATTCGTTTGGTCGTGGAATATTCGTACTGTCGGGGAATATTCGTACGACGGCGCAGCCATGTGTGGGCCCCATAACGAAAATCGATTGGAGAAAGAAAATGACAAATATAAGCTGTTTAAAAATAACGGCGTAGTTGTTACCATTTACACTGTTGGAATACCCGGTGGTTAAAATACAGTAATACGCGTTGTTGCACAATAGCACACGGTATTGCACAGTATTTTGAATTATTGATCCTTACGTAAGAAGGCACTACTCAATAATTGCTACAGGAGTTACTGTTCATTACTTTATTGATTCAATAATTGCTGCGTTGATATTTATATTATTATTGTTTTAATAATTGTCATTGCACAGTATTTTCCATTATCAGATCAATAATTCATATTATTTGAATAATATTATCAGATAACATTGTTGGCAATGTCTAGAAAGTTCTGTCAAGGAGAGGTTTGGTCATCTAATTGCGCGCCAGTAAGGAGAAATCCTTATTGGAAAGCCCCCTCTATCCTGGGAACGGCCTGGTTGTCAGTACTGTGATTCTGTAATATTATTTTTAATAATTAATTATTGATTATTATGATAAAGAAAATATTTATTTTATGTGGATATAAATGGAGAAAAATTTTAATGTGACAATTGTTGAAAATTAAGATTTTATCTTTTTCTGATAAAATAATTCATTTAAATATATTATTTTAATAATATATTAACGATGATATTTTTAAAATGAATGTGGGATATAAGAATATATGAGGAGGTAGAGTATTTTTGTGGCATTAAATGTTTAACACATGTTTTGTGTGTCGGTGGACATAATTTTTGACCGAAAATTGAGTATAGACTGTAAAATCACCCGTTTGTGGATTTCGGTCAATTTCTATTTGGAATTTGGAAAAACTTCCTTCTGCAAAGTTGTAGAGAATTGAATTTCCTATAAAAAGACGCGAGATTCGAATTTTTTGACAAAAGGGTTATTTATCATGAATTATTGAAGTTTCGGAGTTCCGAAATAATTGATATTTGGAAGTTTTAATTATTTTATATATGAAAAACGTTTTTGTGGTTGTTGGCACATGGGTGGCTGATGTTTTTGACCAAAGAAGGCATGCTAGAGTTTTCAAAACATGTGGGTAAGAGTTTTGAATAAATAATAATATATTTTATTAATTTAGTCTCCTTTGGCGTTCTAACATTTTCCTATAAATAGAGGGCTAAGTTAGAATTGAAAATCACACCAGAAACAAAGTTTTCTCTCTTTCTCTCTCTATATTATCGAGCGTATCCTTGTGAGTATACTTGAGTGTTGCTATACAGTGCGAGTTTCTGTCAGCACTATACCGAAATTCAGTTAGAAGTACGGCTATTTTGAGGTAAGTGATGTTTTTTACTTCTCAAATGATATTTTTTCTTCAATATCATTATGCCGGAATATTGGTGAACTTTTTTTTTTATCAAATTTGGAACTTTTTGTGCCGGAGTTACTATTCACGTATACGGTACTATTCACGTATACGGCACTATTCACGAATACGACACTATTCACAGAAAAATTATTTTTTTTCTTTTCGTCCAAAATATCTATTGTGGATACTAGCTTTGATTGTATCCATGTTTTGATCATTCTTGAATTTTACACCACTTTGATTATTTTTGAGGTATTTTTGGACATGGATAAAACAAAGTACGAATCCTTAATCCTTAATCCTTGTCATTTTGTTTCACTGGATTCGCTTCTTTAAAAATATTTTTTTAACATCTTTAGTCTTAAATGATGTTACTATTGAATATCTTTGGCCTGTAGTGCAAAGATGAATGATTTCTGATGAATATCTTTGGCCCGTAGTGCAAAGATGAACAGGTGTTTAGATGAACATGACCAACAGATGAATATCCTTGGCCTGTAGTGCAAGGATGAATATATGATTCAAGATGTGCATTGATTGATGTTACAGGGATAAAAATACTGTTGATGGACTGTTAAATTCATAGACATTAGTAGATTTCATCCTCTACGTAACTCTTCTATGAATTAATATTTTCCGCTGCGAATATTGATTTAAAACTTGTTGTCTATTGTATTCTATTAGATTTTTTTCCCTGTTGAAGGCTAACGATAATTTGTTGTATATTATCTTAGTCATAATATTCTTTACTGAGCTAGTTGAGCTCACCCTTTTCCTTTTTGTTCCATTTTTCTTCTCAGGAGACGAGAATATAGCGAGTACGAGTCGAGGTATGAATTGATGGTCCTTGAGAGAGTTGTTTAGTAGTTCTCACTATTTTTGTAAAATAATATATCAATAATTGTATTGAGGACATAGTTGGGTATGTATATTGTCTAGATGACAATGTTTGTATTCAAACTCATAGTTTATGGGTTGTAAAAGTTGTAGTTGTTTCTGTACCATGTATTTGGCGACTCAAAATGGGTTGGATGGAATGGACCTATTTTGGGGGCGTCACAGTTGGTATCAGAGCTTAGGGATATGATCTCTGGCAGAGATCGGGGAATAGAACTAGGAGGGGAGAGACGAGTAAATCCTTCGCTAGTGTGTCCTACCTAAGCTTATTTGTTAGTTAGTCAGTATATAGGGATATTATGTGATATATTGATTTCCTTAATTAACCCTTGTTTTATGACAGTATTTGAGAATGTCGACTGAGAATATTAACAGTGGAAATGAGACCGTGGAGACGCCTGTACTCACCAACGAGGAGAACGTGCAACAGGCTGGCAATGTTCCTCCTGTGAACAACACCACTGATCAGACGATGAACGACACAATGTTTAGAAGCTTTTTGCAGTTCATGCAAAATCAGACGAGGGAGACTCGTGTTCAAAATACAGGAGGAAATGATAACAATTCACGGGTTGTCACAGCCAAGCAGTTCAAAGAGTTGGGACCACCAGAATTTAAGGGAAAGCCAGATCCGATCATGGCGGAGACATGGGTCAAGCAAATTACCAAGATATTCGATGTCTTGGGATGCACGGAGGAACAGAAGGTTCCATTTGCCACCTTTATGTTCCGTGGCGAGGCAGACTACTGGTGGGAGTCTGTGAAGTGTACCCATCCAGCCGCACTCAGCATGTCTTGGGAGACGTTTCAGAAACTATTTAATGACAAATACTTTCCTAAAAGTGTTCGTCATATGAAGGAAGTAGAGTTCATCAGATTAGAACAAAATAACATGACGGTGTCTCAGTACGAGGCAAAGTTTGCAGAGTTATCCAGGTTTGCACCTCATTTGGTGGAGAATGAGGAACGTATGACGCGAATGTTTCTGAGAGGTTTGAAACCCGGCATACGAAAATATCTCATCTCTCATAAATTTTCTCTCTATTCAGATGTTGTTAACAAGGCTCAATTGTTGGAGAGAGATAACGAGTACGGTCAACCGAGGTACCACAATCAGGATCATACCGGAGATAGCAGTCAACAAAATAACGATAACCAGTGGAGAAAGAAAAAGACGGACAAAAATGGTAACCACTTTGGTGGTAATCATGACCATGAAAATAGAAGAAGCGAGTCAGGGGGAGATTTTAAAAAGAGGAGATTTAACAACGACCATGTGAAGACGACAGTGCCGGCAGCAACTGGTTCTAAGGGAGGAGAAAGACCACCGGTCATATGCTACAAGTGAGGGAAAGAGGGACATATCAGTCCAAACTGCCCACAACAGTTCAAGGTATGCTATAATTGTGGAAAGGAAGGACATATTGCTCGAGATTGTACAGTAGCAAAACCTAGTTCAGTGGGGACGGTGACTCAAAAGACTGTCCCAGAAAAGCCAAAGTCAATGGTTCCTGGAAGAGCGTTTGTTGTGACTGGTCAACATGCGAGGAACCCAAACGAGGTGATCACGGGTAAGCTATTTATAAATTCTTGCGAAGTTTATACCTTACTTGATACCGGTGCTACCCATTCATTTATCTCTCCTGCTTGCGCTCAATGTTTAAACTTGACTCCGGAGAAATTAGACTTTGACCTATCTGTGGAAACTCCGTTAGGAGAAACTTTTATCACATCCACTGTTTATAAATCTTGTTTCATTCAAGTTGGCACCATCACCTTACCTGTTGACCTGATCTCTTTAAAGATACTTTCTTTTGATGTGATTTTAGGGATTGATTGGTTAACTACTCATCATGCCAAAATTGATTGTTTTCGTAAGGTTGTTAGTTTTCATATTCCTAATCAACCTGTTGTTCGAATTCAGGTAACTAAACCATTAAAATCAATCACTGTCATATCTAATCATAAAGCTATTCGTTTATTGAAAAACGGATGTTAAGCTTTCGTAGCCCATGTTATGGATTTGAATAAAGACACGTCAAAATTGAATAATATTCCTGTTGTTATTGACTTTCCTGACGTATTTCCTGAAGAACTTCCCGGTCTACCCCCAGAACGTGAAGTTGAATTCTTTATTGATCTTGAACCTGGTACAAAGCCCATTTCTAAAATCCCATATCGAATGGCTCCTATTGAACTTCAGGAGTTAAAAGTCCAACTACAGGAGTTATTGGACATCGGTTTCATTCATCCTAGTACATCTCCTTGGGGTGCTCCTGTTTTATTCGTAAAGAAGAAAGACGGGAGTATGCGACTTTGTATTGACTATCGGGAATTGAACCATGTCACCATCAAGAATATGTATCCTCTACCTCGTATTGATGATTTGTTTTACCAGTTGCAAGGAGCACAATTCTTTTCAAAAATCTATCTTCGTTCTGGATATCATCAGCTAAAAATTAGAATTGAGGATATTCCAAAGACTGCCTTCAGAACTCGGTATGGGCATTATGAATTCTTAGTCATGTCTTTTGGATTGACTAATGCCCCTGCTGCTTTCATGGATATGATGAACCGAGTATTCAAAGATTATTTGGATCAATTCGTTGTTGTCTTTATTGATGACATCCTCATATATTCCAAAAGCCGTGAAGATCATGAGCACCATTTGAAGCTGGTACTCCAAAGGCTTCGTGAAAACAAGTTATATGCTAAGTTGAAGAAATGCGAGTTCTGGCTTGAGGAAGTAGCATTCCTTGGGCACGTGGTGTCAAAAAATGGAGTATCTGTTGACCCGACGAAGATTGAAGCAATACAAAGTTGGGAGCAACCGAAGTCGGTCACTGAAGTACGTAGCTTTTTGGGCTTAGCTGGTTATTATCGGAGATTCGTGGAAGGGTTTTCCCGAATTGCTACTCCATTAACTCAGCTAACTCGGAAGGATACAAAATTCGTATGGAGCGAGGAATGCGAGAAGAGTTTCCAAGAGCTTAAGAGGAGACTTATTTCGGCACCTGTTCTTACAATACCATCTGGTTCGGATGGATTTGTTATCTACAGCGATGCTTCAGGCAAAGGGTTAGGATGTGTTCTCATGCAACGTGGGAAAGTCATAGCCTATGCCTCGCGACAACTTAAAGAGTATGAAAGGAATTATCCTACTCATGATCTAGAGTTGGCAGCAGTTGTTTTCGCGCTAAAGATCTGGAGGCACTATCTATACGGGGAGAAAGTGGAGATATATTCAGATCATAAAAGCCTCAAATATTTCTTCACTCAAAAAGAACTCAACATGCGGCAACGACGTTGGCTCGAGTTGTTAAAAGATTACGACCACACTATTCAATACCATCCTGGAAAAGCGATTGTGGTAGCTGATGCATTGAGTAGAAGATCATATGCATGAATGAGTGCAATGATGTCAAGTATACGCATTGAGCCAACTTTAATAGAAAAAGTCAATGTTGCTCAAGCCACCGATCCGGAGCTGATGCATATGAAGACGAAATTACAAGAATGTGCCATTCCAGAAGCGAGAATTGATGAAGAAGGAATACTTCGAGTCCACTCCAGACTTTGTGTTCCTAACGATTCTGATTTGAAGTACAAGATCATGATGGAGGCACACAATACACCGTTTGCAATTCATCCTGGAAGTACCAAAATGTATCGTGATCTTCGACATACATTTTGGTGGAACAATATGAAGAGAGAGATTGCAAAGTTTATTTCAACGTGTTTAACTTGTCAACGTGTAAAGGCGGAGCATCAAGTGCCAAAGGGTCCATTGCAACCACTTGAGATTCCGAAATGGAAGTGGGAACACATTACTATGGATTTCGTTACGGGTCTTCCTACGGTTTCTCAAGGCATCAATGCTATTTGGGTTATTGTTGATAGATTAACCAAGTCTGCTCATTTCTTGCCGATACGGGAGACTTATTCCCTTGAACGTCTTGCTCAAATGTACGTAAATGAGATTGTAAGATTGCATGGCATGCCAGTATCCATAGTTTCGGATCGTGACCCAAGATTTACTTCAAGATTTTGGGTTAGCTTGCAAAAAGCTATGGGTACGGAGTTACGATTCAGTTCGGCATACCATCCTCAAACGGACGGACAATCAGAGAGGACTATTCAAACTCTTGAAGATTTATTAAGACTCTGTGTCCTAGACTTCAAGGGCAGTTGGGATAAATATTTACCATTGGTGGAATTCTCCTACAACAACAGTTATCAGGCAAGCATTGGTGTGGCCCCATTTGAAGCATTGTATGGATGAAAGTGTCGCTCTCCAGTATGTTGGGACGAGGTGGGTGAAACAACATTGTTGGGACCCGAGTTAGTACGTATGACTACGGAGAAGATCCAAACGATTCGACAACGTATACAAACGGCACAAGATCGACAAAAGAGTTATGCGGATCTTCATCGAAAGGACGTAGAATTTAGTGTTGGGGATCATGTATTGTTGCGTGTTGCCCCATGGAAGGGAGTTACAAGATTCGGGAAGAGAGGAAAGCTTAATCCACGATTTATTGGTCCGTTTCAAATTCTTGATCGAGTAGGTAATGTAGCCTATAGACTCGCGTTACCTCCAAGTGTGTCTCGTGTTCATAATGTTTTTCATATATCTGTGCTTCATAAATATGTGAAAGACCCGAACCACATCATTGAGTTAGAACCGGACGAGATAGCCGAAGATTTAACGTATGAGGAGGTACCTGTCAAGATCTTGGATAGGAAGGAGCATGTCCTACGCACGAAGGTAATACCACAAGTTAAAGTTTTGTGGAGAAATCATGCTATAGAGGAAATGACCTGGGAGTTGGAAACGGAAATGAAAGCGAGGTATCCTCACCTTTTCGAAACACCAGGTACGTATGTCAATTTCGAGGACGAAATTTCATAAGGAGGGGAGGTTGTAAGACCCCAAATAATTAATAAATGAAATTTAATTTCCTTTAATTATTATTTTGAATAGTAAGGGTTGATTTGATTAATGAGGATAGTTATGGGTAAAATACGCAAATATTTCAAAATAAGCAAGTGGTTATAAAATATTCATTGTTGTCGGGGAATATTCGTTTGGTCGTGGAATATTCGTACTGTCGGGGAATATTCGTACGACGGCGCAGCCATGTGTGGGCCCCATAACAGAAAGCGATTGGAGGAAGAAAACGACAAATATAAGCTGTTTAAAAATAACGGCGTAGTTGTTACCGTTTACACTGTTGGAATACCCGGTGGTTAAAATACAGTAATACGCGTTGTTGCACAGTAGCACACGGTATTGCACAATATTTTGAATTATTGATCCTTATGTAAGAAGGCACTACTCAATAATTGCTACAGGAGTTACTATTCATTATTTTATTGATTCAATAATTGCTGCGTTGATATTTATATTATTATTGTTTTAATAATTGTCATTGCACAGTATTTTCCATTATCAGATCAATAATTCATATTATTTGAATAATATTATCAAATAACATTGTTGGCAATGTCTAGAAAATTCTGTCAAGGAGAGGTTTGGTCATCTAATTGCGCGCCAGTAAGGAGAAATCCTTATTGGAAAGCCCCCTCTATCCTAGGAACGGCCTGGTTGTCAGTACTGTGATTCTGTAATATTATTTTTAATAATTAATTATTGATTATTATGATAAAGAAAATATTTATTTTATGTGGATATAGATGGAGAAAATTTTTAATGTGACAATTGTTGAAAATTACTATTTTATCTTTTTCTAATAAAATAATTCATTTAAATATATTATTTTAATAATATATTAACGATGATATTTTTACAATGAATGTGGGATATATGAATATATGAGGAGGTAGAGTATTTTTGTGGCATTAAATATTTAACACATGTTTTGTGTGTCGGTGGACATAATTTTTGACCGAAAATTGAGTATAGACTGTAAAATCACCCGTTTGTGGATTTCGGTCAATTTCTATTTGGAATTTAGAAAAACTTCCTTCTGCAAAGTTGTAGAGAATTGAATTTCCTATAAAAAGTCGCGAGATTCGAATTTTCTGACAAAAGGGCTATTTATCATGAATTATTGAAGTTTCGGAGTTCCGAAATAATTGATTTTTGGAAGTTTTAATTATTTTATATAAGAAAAATGTTTTTGTGGTTGTTGGCACATGGGTGGCTGATGTTTTTGACCAAAGAAGGCATGCTAGAGTTTTCAAAACATGTGGGTAAGAATTTTGAATAAATAATAATATATTTTATTAATTTAGTCTCCTTTGGCGTTCTAACATTTTCCTATAAATAGAGGGCTAAGTTAGAATTGAAAATCACACCAGAAACAAAGTTTTCTCTCTTTCTCTCTCTATATTATCGAGCGTATCCTTGTGAGTATACTTGAGTGTTGCTATACGGTGCGAGTTTCTGTCAGCACTATACCGAAATTCAGTCAGAAGTACGGCTATTTTGAGGTAAGGGATTTTATTTTCTTCTCAAATGATATTTTTTCTTCAATATCATTATGCCGGAATATTGGTGAACTTTTTTTTATCAAATTTGGAACTTTTTGTGCCGGAGTTACTATTCACGTATACGGTACTATTCACGTATACGGCACTATTCACGAATACGGCACTATTCACAGAAAAATTATTTTTTTTCTTTTCGTCCAAAATATCTATTGTGGATACTAGCTTTGATTGTATCCATGTTTTGATCATTCTTGAATTTTACACCACTTTGATTATTTTTGAGGTATTTTTGGACATGGATAAAACAAAGTACGAATCCTTAATCCTTGTCATTTTGTTTCACTGGATTCGCTTATTTAAAAATATTTTTTTAACATCTTCAGTCTTAAATGATGTTACTATTGAATATCTTTGGCCTGTAGTGCAAAGATGAATGATTTCTGATGAATATCTTTTGCCCGTAGTGCAAAGATGAACAGGTGTTTAGATGAACATGACCAACAGATGAATATCCTTGGCCTGTAGTGCAAGGATGAATATATGATTCAAGATGTGCATTGATTGATGTTACAGGGATAAAAATACTGTTGATGGACTGTTAAATTCATATACATTAGTAGATTTCATCCTTTACGTAACTCTTCTATGAATTAATATTTTCCGTCGCGAATATTGATTTAAAACTTGTTGTCTATTGTATTCTATTAGATTTTTTTCCCTGTTGAAGGCTAACGATAATTTGTTGTATATTATCTTAGTCATAATATTCTTTACTGAGCTAGTTGAGCTCACCCTTTTCCTTTTTGTTCCATTTTTCTTCTCAGGAGACGAGAATATAGCGAGTACGAGTCGGGGTATGAATTGATGGTCCTTGAGAGAGTTGTTTAGTAGTTCTCACCATTTTTGTAAAATAATATATCAATAATTGTATTGAGGACATAGTTGGGTATGTATATTGTCTAGATGACAATGTTTGTATTCAAACTCATAGTTTATGGGTTGTAAAAGTTGTAGTTGTTTCTGTACCATGTATTTGGCGACTCAAAATGGGTTGGATGGAATGGACTTATTTTGGGGGCGTCACAGCTGGTCTAGAAGGAATCTGTGTGATTCAGAAGTTGTAAAAGATATCCTTAGTGGATTTCCTACTCGAGGAGTAGAAGAGTGGACTAGGAGCATTAAGTGCTCTGAACCACTTAAAATGGCTGTGTCTTTTACTTTCATACGATAACTGCTATATCTGCCATAACTGCTATAACTGCCTCACTTTCATAACTCCACTACTTCGTAAAGAAGATTAAAAAAATTATTAATTTCACTAAGTTTTAATCATCATCAACGAACAAGTTTAAAAAGAAAAGTTTTTTTAAATATCTATTCAACCCCCCTTCTAGATAACTATTGTGCCAACTCGGAATTAATAATTGGTATCAGAGCAGGTTCTACTATACAGCTTACAAGCTTTAGTAGATCTAATGGCACACGTACCAAGCGAATCTAGGTCTGGAGGAGGCAGCAAGCCACCAATGTGCAACAAGGATAAATTTACAAACTGAAAAGTTAGGATGCAAGCATACATGGACTCAATAGATGAAGATCTATTTGAGACCGTTCAGAATGGGCCTTATGTTCCAATAAATCTTGCACCAACCACTGACGATCCAGACAGAATACAAATCAAGGTTAAAGAAGAATGGACAGACAACGAGAAGAGAGCTGTCCAACTTGACAAAAAGGCTAAGAACATCCTGTTCCAAGCCTTAGAAGATGATCTGTTCGAAAACGTTGTCAACAACAAAACAGCTAAGGAGGTTTGGGAAGCACTGCTAATCATGCACGAAGGAACTGAAGAAGTTAGAGAAAACAAACAATCACTCCTGACACAGCAGTATAAGATGTTTGCTCATGTTCAAGGAGAAAACGTAACTGTCACCTATGAGAGATTCAACGTTCTGCTCAACTCTCTACGAGCATATGGGAAGATCTATCCTAACAAAGATCTGATCATAAAGTTCATGAGAGCCCTACCGAGCAGGTGGGATGCCAAAATCACTGCTATAAGAGAGTCAAAGAATCTTCACGAGATGACAGTTCAGCAGCTATATGGTAATCTCCTGACATACGAACTGGAGCTGACTCAACGAGCTGAAACCCTATCATAAGGAAGAAGGAAGGATAAGGGTGTTTCTCTCAAGGCAACTGAAGGTGCATTAAAGGTTAACACTGAGATTGACTCTGATTATGATGAGGACGATGATGAAGACCTTGCTATGCTGGTAAAAAGACTAAGAAGGTTCATGTGCCAAGGCAAAACCAACAAGCCAAAGAAGGTTAAGTATTACAGCAGCCAGGAGCAAATAAATGATCTATGCTACAACTGCAAGAAGCCTGACCACTTCATTGCCAACTGCAATAAACCTCTCAGAGAAGAACTAAAGAAGAAATCACATGCAAAAAAGGAATACAAAGGCAAAAAAAGGCCTCAGAAGAGAGACAAAGGCCTGGTAGCTGGAGGATCGTGGAGTGATTCAAACAATGACTCCAATCCTGACTCCGGAGATGATGAAGAACCACAAATGGCTAATCTATGCCTAATGGCCAAACATGCAAAAGACAAACAAAATCTCAACATACATGATGTAAGTCTCGATCAGGTATTTGACTTCGACTCACCTGATGTAGACATAAATGATTTA
Source organism: Panax japonicus (assembly GCA_020205505.1). Taxonomy (NCBI): domain Eukaryota; kingdom Viridiplantae; phylum Streptophyta; class Magnoliopsida; order Apiales; family Araliaceae; genus Panax; species Panax japonicus. Next base: position 15,570,484 of record CM035113.1, on the reverse strand, counting down.
AGAACTGCACTGCATGGCATAACCACTGATCTACATCAATACATGAAGTGGTTCAAAGTTTTGTCTAAGGATCATTCACTTCTTCAAGAGGAGAAGAAGAAAGTTCAAGAAGAGTTTGAAACATCCCTTCTAAGTACTAACCTTCTCTCCAAGTTTGAGGCTGAGAATGAGATCTTAAAGCAGACAAATAAACTCAATGCACAAAGAGAGTCTAATCTAACCTCTAAAATTGAGGAACTAAAAAAAGACTATCTCTACATGGAACAAATCCTCATCATCCATGGACTCCCTGCTCTCTAGTCAAAGAAGTACATTCGACAGAACATGCTTAGGCTTTGGGGAATCCATCTCCGAGCCATGTGTGGAAAAGACAAAAGAAACTAAAACTAGTAATGCCTCAAGGTTTAGTAGAAGCATTACCTTTGTGCAATCCTCACAGAAGGAAGAACCAGTTCAACCATGTTCTACTGTTTCCATTCACACTCAAAGGAGTAAAGGATCTCATGCTGGCCTGGGTTTTATAAAAGAAAAGAGTAACCTAACCTCTATTCACCAACCTCGAAGAATCGTAGAGTCAAGCAAGATCAACTCTACGAATCAACTGGGAAGGTACAGTAGAGGTAAGATACACTCATCATTATTCATGAAATCCAAGGACACGTGGAAAAATGAGAATTAGTTTAACAGAAGGACAACTAAAGAACCACACAAGTCCAAATGGAGGATGAATCATCATATACACACAGGCATGCATCATACTAGATGTTTTATATGCAATAAATATGGTCACAAGGCTGTCAAGTGTTATTATAATTCCATGCATGAGAGACCCAAGATTAAACAAATTTGGGTCCCCAAAGGCACTAACAAAGAAGGACCCATGCAAATATGGGTACCAAAATTAAGGTTCAATATTTTGACAGGAGAAGAGCTCCACGATCACAACATGATATCTGGACAGTGGATGCTCAAGGCACATGATAGGGAACAAAGCCCTTCTATCTAACTACATAGAAAAGTAGGGTCCCTCAGACATCTTTGGAGACAACGGCTCGGGCAAGACAAGAGTGTAAGACCCCAACTTTTAGAAATAAAAATGAATTTTCTATAAATATCATTTTTTTTAAATATTATGGAATGAATTTGATATAATGTTATAGTTGTGGGTAATATTTATAAATTTTACAAAGTACGCAAGTTGTCATATAATATTCGTTTGGTCAAGGAATATTCACTTTAACAGGGAATATTCGTACGACGGCACAATTATTGGTAGACCCCACAACGGAAATATTGTCGGATTGAGAAAACGACAAAAATATCTTTTTATGAAAATAACGGCGGAAACTTTACCGTTAACTATTGAAACACCCGGTGTTAAAAGTACAGTAATACGCGTGGTTGCATAGTAGCACACGGTATTGATTATTGATACTTACGTGAGAAGTCACTCTGTTTTGTTCAATTATTGTTACAGTATTTATTAAATTTATGGACCCCCCATTTACCCATTTTTCAAAATAATCGGTAGAAAGTTATTCAGTGTGTGTGTGTATATATATATATATATATATATATATATATATATATATATAAGTATATATATATATAGGATTCATGAGAATCCTGTGGATTCACGGAAAAGGGGGGGGGGGGGGGTTATACACAGGATATGTATATATAATATATATACTTATATATATATATATATATATATATATATATATATATATATATATATATATATATATATATATATATATATATATATGATTAAGTGGAGTGAACGGGTGTAATTCACGGGGAATCATCCCGTGACATTTTTTTAGCCATGTGATTTATATAATATATAATATATATTATATTTAAAATATTTTGTTTTATTAGAATATTTTATTAAATTAATCTGGACCGTCTGTTTAAAAGTAAATCAATTTGGACCGTTCATGAATTTGTTACTATGCAGTCCATTCTTCTATAAATAGAAGCTCATTCCTTCATTATTTCTTACGAATTCACTAAATCTCTAGAGAGAGAAATTATAGAGAAACTATAGAAAAGTATTCTGCTACTTCCCTACTCTTATTTCCAGTTTCTTTTACGGTAAGGGGTATTATTTATTTTGTATTCATGAAGAGAACTTCTGTTATTCCATTATTTATTATTCTGTTGGAATAACCGGTATACGCGGGCTACCCTATACTTGGTGAAATTCTTCTGTTATTTCATTCGTTATTATTCTGTTGGAATATCCTGTCTGTGCGTTTTATGCCGGACCTTATTCCGTGTTTATTATTCTGTTGGAATATCCTGTCTGTGCGTTTTACGCCAGACCTGATTCTGTCTTTATTTTTTCGTTGGAATATCCCGTCTGTGCGTTTTACGCCGGACCTGGTTCCGTTAATTATTATTCTGTTGGAATAACCTGCATGTACGGTCTATCGCATGCCTGGTGATTACTTTTGTTATTCCATTCCTTATTATACTCAGTTGGTTAAAGTTTTGACTTCTATACTCCATGAAATTAGTGGAATATTCTTGATATTTGTGCTTCATCCAGTATCTTTTCATAGAAATATTCTTCTGAGCATTCTTGAATTTTACCGCACAAAGCAGTATCATGTTCACAATTTAGACGTTATTAGTTCCTAAATAAATTCCTTCGCTAGTATGACCTACCTAAGTTTATTTGGTATTTAATCGGTCGGTCAAAGTATATGGATACTATGTTATATGTTAATTAATCTTTGTTTTGTGGCAGTATCTAAAAATGACATCCGAGAATGTTGAGAATAGCAATGGAGTACAGGAGACCGTTGAGTCTCCACAGAACAATAATCAGGATAATGTGCATCAGGAAGGCGACAATCCGCATAAAATCAACAATACTGACCAAATAATGAATGATGAAATGTTCAGAGGCTTTATACAATTCATGCAACAGCAGACGAGAGCGGCTCCTGTCCAAAATATAGGTGGAAACACTGAAAACTCTAAAACGGTCACCGCTAAACAGTTCAAGAAACTGGGACTACTGGAGTTTATTGGAGAGCCAAAACCACTTAAGGCGGAAGCATGGATAAAGAAGATCACCAAGATATTTGATGTCTTAGGATACTCCGAGGAGCAAAAGGTTCCCTTTGCCGCCTTTATGTTGCGAGGAGAGGCAGATTACTGGTGGGAATCGGTAAAGTGTACTCAATCTGCCGCACTGAAGATGTCTTGGGAGAAGTTCCAAGAACTGTTCAACGACAAGTACTTTCCCGAAAGTATTCGTCACATAAAAGAGGTAGAGTTCATCAAGTTGGAGTAGAATAATATGACCGTGTCGCAGTACGAAGCAAAGTTTGCCGAGTTGTCTCGGTTTGCATCCCACTTGGTGGATAATGAAGAGAAAATGACGCGAATGTTTTTAAGAGGTTTAAAGCCGGAGATACGTCAACATCTTATTTCTCATAAACTGTGTTTGTATTCAAATGTTGTAAATAGGGCTCAGTTAGTAGAGCGCGATAACGAGTCAACGCAACCAAAAGAGAGCAGCCGACAAAATGATAATACCAATGAGAGCAGTCATCGAAGCGGTGACAACAAGCGTGGAGGGAATCAACAGGCCAGAAGTGGTAACCACTTTTGTGGTAATCAGGGCCAAAACAATAAGAATTGACATTTCAAGAAGAGGATATTCAACAATGATGAAAGAACGTCAACACCAGCACCCGTTGTTAAGGAAGGAGAACGACCACCTATCATATGCTTCAAATATGGAGGGGAGGGACACATCAGTCCAAACTGTGCGATGCCGTCCAAAGCATGTTATAATTACGGAAGAGAAGGTCACTTAGCCCGATTTTGTCGTTCACCGAAGACAAGTTTAGCCAGGATGGAGGCACCAAAGGCCATCCCAGAAAAGTCAAAGTCGGTAGTACAAGGGAGAGCATTTGTTGTGACCTCCCAGAAAGCAAGGAACCCGAATGAGGTCATCACGGGTAAGCTTATCATAAAATCTAGCGAAGTCTATACCTTATTTGATACCGATTCTACCCATTCTTTTATTTCTCCTACTTGTGCTCAACGATTAAATTGGACTCCGGAGAAATTAGACTTTAACTTATCTGTGGAAACTCTGTTAGGAGAAACTTTCATTACATCCACTGTTTATAAGTCTTGTTTGGTTCAAATCGGTACGCTCACATTACCTGTCGATCTTATTTCATTGAAAATACTTGCATTTGATGTGATTCTAGGGATTGATTGGTTAACTACTCATCATGCAAAAATTGATTGTTTTCGGAAAGTTGTTAGCTTTCATATTCCTAACTAACCTATTATGCGAATTCAAGCAACCAAACCATTAAAATCAATCACTGTCATCTCAAGCCATAAAGCTATTCGTTTATTGAAAAATGGATGTCAAGCTTTCTTAGCTCATGTCACGGATCTAAACAAAAATACGTCAGTTTTGAATAATATTTCTATTGTTAATGAATTTCCTGACGTACTCCCTGAAGAACTTCCTGGCCTACCCCCAGAGTGTGAAATAGAATTTTATATCGACCTTGAACCCGGTACAAAACCCATTTCCAAAGCCCCATATCTAATGACTCCTATTGAACTTCAGGAGTTAAAGACTCAACTGAAGGAATTGTTAGACATTGGCTTTATTCGTCCTAGTACTTCTCCTTGGGGTGCTCCTGTTCTATTCGTGAAGAAGAAAGATGGGAGTATGCGACATTGTATTGATTATCGGGAGTTGAATCATGTCACCATCAAAAATAGGTACCCATTGCCATGTATTGATGACCTGTTTGACCAGTTGAAAGGAGCTAAATTCTTTTCAAAGATTGATCTTCGTTCCGGATATCACCAATTGAAGATTAGAACCGATGACATTCCAAAGATGGCTTTCAGAACTCAGTACGGACATTATGAATTCCTAGTCATGTCCTTTGGATTGACTAATGCTCCTGCTGCCTTCATGGATATGATGAACCGAGTATTCAAGGAATATTTGGATCACTTTGTGGTCGTTTTTATTGATGACATCCTTATTTATTCCAAAAGTCATGAAGATCATGAGCAACACTTGAGGCTAATACTCCAAAAGCTTCGTGAATACAAGCTTTATGCCAAGTTGAAGAAATGCGAGTTCTGGCTTGAGGAAGTAGCATTCCTTGGGCATGTGGTATCAAGTCATGGAATATCAGTTGACCCAGCAAAGATTGAAGCTATTCAAAGCTGGGAGTAACCTAAATCAGTGACCGAAGTACGTAGCTTTCTCGGCTTAGCTGGTTATTATCGAAGATTCGTAGAAGGGTTTCTCGAATCGCTACTCCACTAACTCATCTGAATCGAAAAGATACAAAGTTCGGTTGGAGTGAGGAATGTGAGAAGAGTTTTCAAGAACTCGAGAGGAGACTCATTTCAGCACCTGTTCTGACAATACCATCTGGTTCGGAGGGATTTGTCATCTACAGTGATGCTTCGGGCAAAGGGTTAGGATGTGTTCTCATGCAACATGGGAAAGTCATAGCCTATGCCTCACGATAACTCAAAGAATATGAGAGGAATTATCCTACTCATGATCTAAAGTTGGCAGCTGTTGTCTTCGCACTAAAGATTTGGAGGCATTACTTATATGGGGAGAAAGTGGAGATCTTTACGGATCATAAAAGCCTCAAATATTTCTTCACTCAAAAGGAACTCAACATGCGACAACGACGTTGGCTTGAACTATTGAAAGATTATGATCATACCATCCAATACCATCCTGGAAAAGCGAACGTGGTAGTTGATGCATTGAGTAGAAGATCATATGCAAGTTCGAATGCGATATTGTCAACGCAAAGGCTCATTTTGTGTGACTTGCAAAGGATGGAGATAGAGTTAAAGACTCTAGGAACCCATGTGATGATGGCGAATATACGAGTAGAACCGACTTTAATTGATAAAGTTAAAACTGCTCAAGCTACAGACCTAAAACTGATACGTATAAGGAAGAAAGTGCAAGAAGGTGCTATGCCGGAAGCAAGAATCGGTGAAGAAGGAATACTTTGAGTCAACGCCAGACTTTGTGTGCCTAACGACCCTTATTTAAAGTATAAAATCATGATGGAGGCACACAACACACCATTTGCAATCCATCCTGGGAGTACCAAAATGTATCATGATCTTCGATATACATTTTAGTGGAGCAATATGAAGAGAGAGATATCGCTGTTTATCTCAAGATGTCTAACTTGTCAACGAGTTAAAGCGGAGCATTAAGTACCAAAAGGTCCATTGCAACCACTTAAAATTCCAGAATGGAAGTGGAAGCACATTACCATGGATTTCGTTATCGGACTTCCCAAAGTTTCTCAAGGCATTGATGCGATTTGGGTCATTGTTGATAGATTGACCAAGTCTGCTCATTTTTTGCCAATACGAGAGACTTATACACTTGAACGTCTTGCTCATATGTACATAAACAAGATTTTAAGACTGCATGGTATGCCAGTATCCATAGTCTCTGATCGAGACCCAAGATTCACTTCATGATTTTGGGTTAGTTTGCAAAAAGCTATGGGCACGGATTTACGATTTAGTTCAGCATATCACCCTCAGACGGACGGACAATCAGAGAGGACTATTCAAACTCTTGAAGATTTATTAAGACTCTGTGTCCTTGACTTCAAGGGAAGTTGGGACATGTTCTTACCATTGGTGGAGTTTTCCTATAACAACAGTTATCAAACAAGTATTGGCATGGCTTCATTTGAGGCGTTATATGGAAGAAAGTGTCGTTCTCCAGTGTGCTGGGATGAGGTGGGTGAAAGAACATTGTTGGGACCAGAGTTGGTACATATGACTACAAAAAAGATTCAAACGATCCGACAACGTATAAAAACCTCACAAGATCGACAAAAGAGTTATGCTGATCTTTATCGAAAGTACGTGGAATTCGATATAAGAGATCATGTGTTTTTACGTGTTGCTCCATGGAAAGGAGTTACAAGATTTGGAAAGAGAGGAAATCGCAATCCTCGATTCATCGGCCCATTTTTAATCCTCGATCGAGTAGGAACTGTGGCCTATAGACTCGCTTTACCGCCAAGTATGTCTCGTGTTCATAACGTTTTTCACATATCCATATTATGTAAATATGTGGAAGATCCGAACCATATTATTAAGTTAGAACCGGACGAAATAGCGGAAGATTTAACTTATGAAGAGGTTCCTGTTCAAATCTTGGATAAGAAGGAATATATTCTACGCTCCAAGGTTATACCTCAAGTCAAAGTTTTGTGGAGAAACCACGATATTGAGGAAATGACCTGGGAGTTAGAATCTGAAATAAAATCAAGGTATCCTCACCTCTTCGTCATCCAGGTATGTACCCTAATTTCGAGGGCAAAATTTCATAAGAAGGGGAGATTGTAAGACCCCAACTTTTAGAAATAAAAATAAATTTTCTATAAATATCTTTTTTAGATATTATGGAATAAATTTGATATAATGTTATAGTTGTTGGTAATATTTATAAATTTTGCAAAGTACGCAAGTTGTTATATAATATTCGTTTGGTCGGGGAATATTCGTTTTAACTGGAAATATTCGTATGACGGCACAATCATTGGTAGACCCCATAACAAACTTATTGTCGGATTGAGAAAACGACAAAAATATCTTTTTATATAATAAGTATATATATCAATTTGGACCATCCGTTTAAAAGTAAATTAATCTGGACCGTTCATGAATTAGTTACTATGCAGTCCATTCTTCTATAAATAGAAGCTCATTCCTTCATTATTTCTTACGAATTCACTAAAACTCTAGAGAGATAAATTATAGAAAAGTATTCTGCTACTTCCCTACTCTTATATCCAATTTCTTTTACTGTAAGGGGTATTATTTTTTTTGTATTCATGAAGAAAACTTCTGTTATTCCATTATTTATTATTCTATTGGAATAACCTGTATACGCGGGCTACCCTATACTTGGTGAAATTCTTCTGTTATTCTATTCGTTATTATTCTGTTGGAATATCATGTCTGTGCATTTTATGCCGGACCTGATTCCGTCTTTATTATTCTATTGGAATATCTTATCTGTGCGTTTTACGCCGGACCTGATTCCGTTTTTATTATTCTGTTGGAATATCCTGTCTGTGCATTTTATGCCGGACCTGATTCCGTCTTTATTATTCTGTTGGAATATCCAGTCTGTGCATTTTATGCCGGACCTGATTTCGTGTTTATTATTCTGTTGGAATATCCTGTCTGTGCATTTTATGCCGGACCTGGTTCCGTTAATTATTATTCTGTTGGAATAACCTTCCTGTGCGGTCTATCGCATGCCTGGTGATTTCTTTTGTTATTCCATTCCTTATTATACTCAGTTGGTTAAAGTTTTGACTTCTATACTCCATGAAATTAGTGGAATATTCTTGATATTTGCGCTTAATCCAGTATCTTTTCATGGAAATATTCTTCTGAGTATTCTTGAATTTCACTACACAAAGCAGTATCATGTTCACAATTTAGACGTTATTAGTTCCTAAATAAATTAATTTTTGAACTTGTTTTATTGAATTCTTATATCATTGTCATCATCCTCATGTTTATATTTTTTTGAAAGTCATATGTGGCCTGTAGTGCATAGATGGACTTGGTATGATTATGACCAGGGATTATTCGGTGTAATCATGACCGTAATGTTATAAATGATGTGGTAAAAATCCTCATGGGCCCGTAGTGCATTGATGGAATGTTGTTGGCATGATCATGACCATTAATGAATACACGAATGTCCTTGGCCCGTAGTGCATAGATAATTTGTGGTCGTGATACTAAAGAATATCCTTGGTCGTAGTACAGGGGTGATTCGATGATGTGGATTATTTATTAAGCCGAGTCTCAGCGATAACAGTGATGAAAAACCTTTTAAATCATAAAAGATAGTAGATTTTATTCTCTACTTGACTCTTTTAATGGATTGCTTGTTCCGCTGCAGTTAAACTTGATATCTGTTATATTGTATCAGTTTAACCCTGTTTAAGGCTAATGATAATTTATTCTGCATTATCTTAGTCATAATATTTCTTACTGGGCTAGTTGAGCTCACCCTTTCTTTCACTATTCTCTTCAGGAAATGATAATATAGCTGGGACGAGTCGAGGAACGAAGTGATGGATCAGATGATAGTATTAGTAGTTCTCACTATTTTGTTAAATAGTGTGACAATAAATGTAATGAGGACTTATTCTGAGAGTGGATATTGTCTGGAAGACAGTATTTGTATTGAAACTCACAGCTCTCTTGTTGTATATTAAAGATTGTATTTGTATTCTGTAGCATATATTTGGCGACTCAGAATAGGTGATGTATACCTATTTTGGGGCGTCACAAAGAGGATACGGCTATGCTGATAATTGTGCAGTATCTTTTAGTAAACTAGCATATGTGGAAGGTCTCCAACACAACCTACTAAGCATCAGCCAACTCTGCGACAAGGGTCATCAAGTAACATTCCTCAACAACCAATGTCAAGTCAGAGATTTGAAGACATCTGCTGTAAAGCTAACGGAAATGTCTACACAGTGAATCTTTGTCAACTAAACTCAGACGAGACAATATGTTTTCTGGCAAAAGCATCTGAAGAAATGAGCTGGCTATGGCATAGACTGTTGTCCCACTTAAACTTCAAAAGCATGTCCAAACTAGCATCAAAAGATCTCATTGCTGGCCTACCTAATTTCAACTTCGTAAAGGAAAGGCCATGCAATGCCTGTCAGCTTGGAAAGTAAACTAGAAGCTCATTTAAGAGCAAAACTGCCAACTCTATAGACAAGCCCCTGTAGTTGCTCCACATGGATCTATTTGGGCCAATTCCAACAATTAGTCTTGGAGGAAAAAGATACTCTCTAGTTATAGTTGACGACTACACCAGATTCACATGGGTGTTCTTCCTAATTTCAAAAGATGAAACGAGCTCCCAATTAATCAAGATGTCCAGACTGGTGATGAACGAGAAAGGAGAGAAAATCAAGGCCCTAAGGAGTGATCATGGAAGAGAATTTGACTTCTCAGAAATGGACCAGTTCTACACAGACAATGGCATCAGTCATAACTTCTCAGCTCCATGAACTCCTCAATAAAATGGAGTAGCTGAAAGAAAGAACAGAACCTTGATTGAGGCTAGAAGAACTCTACTAGCAGCAACTCATCTGCCTGAATACTTCTAGACAGATGCTGTCAACACTGCATGCTACATGCAGAAAAGATCACTGATACACTCTACGATCAAGAAGACGCCCTACGAACTGTGGAAAGGAAGAAAGCCAAGTGTCAGCTACTTTCATGTTTTTGGCTGTGCATGATATATTCTCAACAATGGAAAGCAGTACCTAACAAAATTTTAGCCCAAGTCAGACGAAGGAATCTTTCTTGGATATGCCACAGACAGTAAGGCCTACAGGGTGTTCAACAAGAAGACACTGAGTGTTGAAGTCTCGATTCACATCATCTTTGATGAAACAGACTTAGACAACACAGTGCTTGAAGACACTACGACCGATAGTGCAGACACTACGAATGAAATCGTCGAGCTCAACACTACAATCGTAGTGCCAGATAGTGAAATCATTGAGCAAGAAAATGAGATCGTAGAGAGGTCTATGCAAGACAACGAACCTCCACACCAAGAAGAAGAAATAGAACTTGAAGAATTAAGACAAGAAGGCATCAAGAAAGATGTCCCGACCAGAAACAGATGGGCCAGAGATCACACTCAGAATCTAATCATTGGAGATTCGAGTGCTAGAGTCAAAACAAGAGCTTCCACTCAAAATGAATATTTTTATCTAAGCTTCCTGTCATAAATAGAACCAAAGAAAATAGAGGATGCTATAGAAGACTCCAGCTGGATAGAAGCTATGCATGAAGAACTCAACCAATTTGAATGAAGAAAAGTATGGAGATTGGTACCAAGAACAAAGAGTCATCCTGTCATTGGAACCAAGTGGGTCTTCAAAAACAAAATGGATGAAGATGGAGTTATAACTTGGAACAAGGCTAGATTAGTGGCAAAGGGCTACTCTCAAGAAGAAGGCATTGACTACGATGAAACATTTGCACCTGTTGCCAGACTAGAAGCCAACAAAATCTTCCTTGCCTATGCTGCTCACATGAAGTTCAAAGTCTTTCAGATGGATGTCAAAAGTCCATTCCTAAATGGAGAACTCCAAGAAGAAGTCTATGTAGAGCAACCTCCAGGTTTCATCAATCCATCTCTTTCCAATTATGTCTAAAGATTAGATAAAGCCTTATATGGACTTAAACAAGCACCTAGAGCATGGTATGAAACACTAACTAACTTCTTAATTGAAAATGGGTTTACTAGAGGTAGAGTAGATACCACACTATTTCTTAGAAAGCATAAAGACAAAGTCTTATTAGTTCAAATATATGTTGATGATATTTTTTTTGGTTCTACTGACGAAAAGTTATGCAAGAGATTCTCTAAGCTGATGCAAAGCAAGTTTGAAATGAGCATGATGGGTGAGCTAAATTTCTTCCTTGGACTGTAAGTAAAGAAAACTGATGAAGGAATTTTCATAAACCAAGCCAAGTACATCCAAGACTTACTCAAGAAGTATGACATGGAATCAGCCTCTCCCATGAAAACACCAATTGCTCCTGCAACCAAGCTTGACAAAGATGAAAAAGGTAAAAGTATTGATATAACTCAATATAGAGGTATGATAGGTTCTCTTTTATATCTAACTGCCAGTAGACCAGACATAATGTTTGCAACATGCATATGTGCTAGATTTCAGGCTAACCCTAAAGAGTCACATTTATTTGTTGTAAAGAGGATCATTAGGTATCTTAAGGGTAAACCTTAGTTGGGGCTTTGGTACCCCAAGGAATCCTCATTTGAACTAACAGGATACACAGATGCTGATTTTACAGGATGCAAAATAGATAGAAAGAGTACCAGTGGCACCTGTCAATTGCTAGGAAACAGACTTGTGTCCTGGTTTAGCAAAAATCAAAACTCAGTGTCTACTTTAACTGCAAAAGCTGAATACATTGCTGCTGGCAGCTGCTGTGCTCAGATCTTATGGATGAAAAATTAGCTAGCTGACTATGGGTTTGATTTCAAATCTATTCCCATTCACTATGATAACACAAGTGCCATAGCAATAACTCATAATCCTGTTATGCATTCTAGGACTAAGCATATAGAAATAATGTATCACTTCATTAGGGATCATGTGCAAAATGGAACTATATCATTACAATATATCCCTACTGAAAATCAACTTGCTGATGTTTTTACAAAACCTCTAGATGAATCTTGATTTAATACGTTAATAAGTGAGCTAGGCATGCTAAATCTACAACCATAAAATATATGCTCTAGATTGTGCTAACCATAATAGATACAAAGGCTAAACTCAAAATCGTAGACATGATCAAGGGAAGTCCACGATCGTAGAGTTGAAGAGATAAGACTACCTCAACGATCGTAGCAAAGACTCAACCATCGTAGTGCAGACTCAATGATGACAAAATCCCCATCAACAAAGCAAGAATGCGTCCTGTGATGATAAGTTTCAAAAAACAGCAATTCCTCTGATAAGTGCCTAAAGAACAAACCTAACCCTTGACTCACTCCAAGAGGTTAGCCCTTCTTGAGTTACCTTAAAAGAATGCTATGTCAAAAACTCATTACAAGGATTCGGTTAGACTCGACGATCGTAGCTCAGACACGATGAATGCTGAACAGACTCGACGATCATAGCTCAGACACGATGAATTGTGGACAGACTCGATGATCGTAGCTCAGACTCGATATATACAAAGCACTCAACGATCACAAAACTACCTCAATGATCTTATTCCTCCCTAGGGACACCTCAGCTCTGTAAGAGCCAAGGGCAAATCAGTACAATCCTTATCAGTCAAAATCATAGAGCCAAGAAAAATTCGACACCTGTCCCACTAAGCAAAAATGAGAGAGGGAAGTTACAAGTACAAATTGATATCGTATTTTTGAAATCAGAAGTTCAAAAGATTATCTCTCTCTCCCTCTCATCCTTTCTTAAAGCAAAAACCCTAAATCAAAAGAAAGCTCAATCAGATCTCACTTCCAGCAAGAAAATCAATGGCGGCTTTTAGTGTTATCTCCGGCTACAGACTCTATTTTGACGAGTTCAAAATAGCTCAACCAAAATTTCACAAGACCCTGGCGCTACTGAAGAAGGCGGATCTCGAAGAGGCTTTGGGCACATATACATTGATCTATCCCAAGCTAGTGAAAGAATTCTACAGGAATGGTGTGTTTAAACACGACACCATCACTACGAGAGTAAAAGAAGTGGAAATCAGTCTGAAGGCCGAAGACATCAACCTCGCCCTAGGTCTCAAAAATGAATGGCATCCTTACATAGATAACATGGGCTTCCAAGAGGGACTTAAAAGAATGCATCATAAGAAACTCCCCTCTGTGAAATGTTACAAGAAGAAGGAGTTCCCACAGAAGTATGAATTTCTAGCTGATATAATTGAGAAATGTATATGCTGCAAGAGCTCAGGTCATGACTTTGTGAATGAAGTACAACTCAAGCTCATGACTGCAATGTGTTATGGAATACATCTCAACTATGGAGCCCTACTGCTTGAATGGATTGGAAAGTGGATTACCAACTCAAAGAAGTCAAAAAGCCCTCAAAAGATGCTATATGGGCGATTCATAAGTATCATTCTATAGTCTGCCCTGGGTGACAAAATTGGGAACAAAGAAGGAGAAGCTATCAACCCTCACAGACGAATAACCCAATAACTGTTTGAAAACTGGAAAAAGAACCCTGCTGAGTATGTACGTATGATGACCGAGTCCAGTGGAAGAACTGGTGATCTGAAGGATTCAGACCTTCCAGGAAATATGTCTGTTGTCAAGGATATCGAAGAATAAGAAGAAACCAACAAAGGAGAACCCTTTGTCCTTACCAAAAAAAGCAAGGGCAAGAGGAAGCTAAAGGCTAGACTGGTAGAAGAACCTCAAGGATCTACCACTGATATACCTGTAGAGTCCTCTGATATAGAGACTCTGAGGATGCTAAGAAGAAAGCAGCAGCAAGATGAAGTAGATGAGGATCAAGCTACCATATCGCAGATCCTAAAGAAGAACACAGTTGGTCATAAGTCCAAAAGGCCATCAGTCTTCTCAATCATAGAGTCTCTACTATTCGTAGAGACCAGACCAAGCATGTCAGGCAAGGAAGTAACTGCATCAAGCATAATGGCTGTTGAACAGGACAAAACTGAGGTTTAAGAAAGTCCTGAGGCTATGGCTCAGCCTAGAAAAATAAGGAGAAAGCTGGTCAAGAAGTACATCCTTGAGAATGAAAATGTGCTCAAGAAGGAAGATAAGAGCATGGTTGTGAGACCCCAAATTTTACGAATAAAGATTTAATTTTCTCGAAATAGTTTTTTAATATTATGGAGTGGATTTGATATATTGTTATAGTTGTGGGTAGTATTTATAAATTTTGCAAAGTATTCAAGTTGTTATATAATATTCGATTGGTCAGGGAATATTCGTACGACGGCAAAATCATTGGTGGACCTTGCAACGGAATTATTGTCGGATTGAGAAAACGACAAAAATATTTTTATGAATATAACAGCGGAAGTTGTACCGTTAACTGTTGAAACACTCGGTGTTAAAAGTACAGTAATACGCGTGGTTGCCTAGTAGCACACGATATTGATTATTGATGTTTACGTGATAAGTCACTCAGTTTTGTTTTATTAGTATTATTAATGTAATAAAACAAAAAATCTTTTTATATAAAACAGAATACTTTTATAATGTTATTCTATAAATAGAATATATTATATTTTATTATGCATAGTGTTGCATAGTGCATGCATAGTATTTTGCATAGTAAATTCTTTTTGTATAAAACAGAATACTTTAATAAAGTTATTCGTTTTATTAGATTATAAATATAATATATTATATTTTATTTAAAACATTTTGCTTTAAATATGGACCGTCCGATTAAAAGTAAATCAATCTGGACCGTTCATGAATTAGTTACTATGCAGTCCATTCTTCTATAAATAGAAGCTCATTCCTTCATTATTTCTTACAAATTCATTGAAACTCCAGAGAGAGTTCTTCTTCTATAATCTTGAGCGTATTTCTTTAGAGTTTAAGAAAGCTTTGAGCGTAGTACAAGTTTTCTTCGAGTATATCAACGCCCTACCAGTTGGAATACTCTTCTTTTACGGTAAGGGATATTATTTGTTGTACTGGTTCGGGGTATTCCTTCTTTCTTATTGGTGAAATTCTTTTATTATTCCATTCTTTACTATTCTGTTGGAATAACCTCTATACGCGGGATACCCTATACTTGGTGAAATTCTTCTGTTATTCCATTATTTATTATTCTGTTGGAATATCATGTCTGTGCATTTACGCATGACCTGGTTCTGTTGTTTATTATTCTGTTGGAACATCCTGTCTATGCGTTTACGCATGACCTGGTTCCATTGTTTATTATTCTATTGGAATAACCTATCTGTGTGGTCTATCGCATGCCTGGTGAATTCTGTTGTTATTCCATTCTTATTATTCTGTTGGAATAACCTGTTTATGCGAAGTATCACATATATGGTGAAATTCTTCTAATATTTTGCTCTTAATTATTCTGTCGAAATATCATGTTTGTGCGTTTACGCTGGACCTGGTTCCATTATTTATTATTCTATCAGAATATTCCGTTTGTACGTTTACGCCGGACCTGGTTCTATTATTTATTATTCTATCAGAATATCCTGTCTGTATGTTTACGCCGGACCTAGTTCCATTATTTATTATTCTGTTGGGAATAACCTGTCTGTGCAGTCTATCGCACGCATGATGAATCCTTCTGTTATTCCATTCTATATTATTCTGTTGGAATAACCTATCTATGTGGATTACCACATGAATGGTGTATGATCCTTTGTATTCATTCCTTATTAAATTGTGGAAATGATCTGTCGAAGTGGATTACCGTATGGCGGCAAAAATCCATTTGCAGTTTCATATATTCTATTATACTTAGTTGGTTAAAGTTTTAGTTTTTATACTCCATGAAATTAGTGGAATATCTTTGATATTTGCACTTCATCCAGTATCTTTTCATGGAAATATTCTTCTGAGCATTCTTGAATTTTTACTCCACAAAGCAGTATCATGTTGACAATTTGGACATTATTGGTTCTTGAATAAATTAATTCTTGAACTTGTTTTATTGAATTCTTATATCATTGTCATCATCCTCATGTTTATATTATGTTGAAAGTCATCTGTGGCCTGTAGTGCATAGATGGACTTGGTATGATTATGACCAGGGATTATTCGGTATAATCATGACCATAATGTTACAAATGATGTGAAAAAAGTCCTCATTGGCCCGTAGTGCATTGATGGACAGTTTTTGGTATGATTATGGCTATGGATTCTCTTCGGCCAAGGGTGAAAAGATGAATTGTTTTATTGCATGATCAGAACCGTTGATGAAAACACGATTATCTTTGGCTCGTAGTGCATGAATAATTTGTGATCGTGATACCAAAGAATATCCTTGGCCTGTAGTGCAGGGATGATTTGATGATGTGGATTATTTATTAAGTTGAGTCTCAGCGATAAAAGTAATGAAAAACCTTTTAAATTATGGAAGATAATAGATTTTATTCTCTACTTGACTCTTCTAATGGATTACTTGTTCCGCTGCAGTTAAACTTGATGTTTGTTATATTGTATCAGTTTAACACTGTTGAAGGCTAACGATAATTTATTATGCATTATTTTAGTCATAATATTTCTTACTGGGCTAGTTGAGCTCACCCTTTTCCTTTCATTGTTCTCTTCAGGAAATAAGAATGTAGCAGGAACTAGTCGGGGGAAAGAGAGTGATGGTCCTAGATGGTGCATTAGTAGTTCTCACTATTATGTGAAATAGTGTAATAATAAATGTAATGAGGACTCCATTGAGTGTTGATATTTTTTAAATAATAATATTTGTATTAAAACTCACAACATATATTTTGTCGTATTTTACACGACTGTTGTATAATTAGTTTGTATTTGTATTATGTACCATGTATTTGGCGACTCAGAATGGGTGATGTATACCTAGTTTTGGGGGCGTCACATTTGGTATCAGAGCTTAGAGATATGATCCCTGGCTGAGATGTGAGATAAGAACTAGGAGGGGAGAGACGAGGAATTCCTTCGCTTGTATGACCTACCTAAGTTTATTTGGTATTTAATTGGTCGGTCAGAGTATAGGGATAATATGTGACATGTCAAATTAACCCTTATTTTGTGGCAGTGTTTGAAAATGACATTTGAAAATGTTGAGATAAACAATGAAGCACATGAAACCGTTGAGTCAGCTCAACCAAAAGGTAACGACCAACAACACGATAATAATTATACCTGTGGCAACAACGATAACCATCGTGGGGTAAATTATCATGCCAAGAATGGTAACCATTTCGGTGGCAATCATGGCCAAGATAATAGAAGTGGAAATTTCAAGAAGAGAAGGTCACCTAGCCCAATTTTATCGTGCACCTAAGTCAAGTTCAGCTGGGACAATGGTACCAAAGGCGGATACGGACAAAACAGAGTCGGTGGTTTCAAGAAGAGCGTTTTTTGTGACTTCTCAAAAAGTGAGTAACCCGAATAAAATTAGCACGGGTTAGTTAATTATTAATTTTTGTGAAGTCTATACCTTGTTAGATATCGGTTCTACCCATTCTTTTATCTCTCTTGCTTGCGCTCAACGTTTAAATTTGACTCCGGAGAAATTAGACTTATCGGTTGAAACTCTGTTAAGAGAAACCTTCATTACATGTGTTATCCAAGTCTTGAATGAGAGTCACAGTTTAGAATGATATTTCTATCGTTAATAAATTTCCTTACGTATTCTTGAAGACTTCTTAGCCTACCCCTAAAGCGTGAAATCGAATTTTGTATTGACCCCAGTACAAAACCCATTTCTTAAACCCTCAAATATTTCTTCAACTAAAATGAACGTAACACGCGCCAAAGACGTTGGCTCGAGCTGTTGAAGATTATGATCGTACCATTTGATGAGTGCATATTATTCATGTATTTTTATTCCATTATATTTAGTTTTATTGCATGTTTCATGTGTATACGAGCTTATTAACGTGTTTAATGATTTCAGGAAGATTTGGAGCTGAAATGAGGAAAAGAGAAAATTACAAGATTTTTAGTATTAAGTTGGATGCATGTTCTTGGCTTGGGACTTGGATTTTATTGTAGAACTCTTCCTTAGCTTTTCGGAACATATTGAATCGTCTAAATCGGAGTTCATATGAAAAAGTTATGATATTTTTACTAAACGGACGTTGAACCTCAAAGTTTGGAAATTGCAATTTACACAGCAGTCACTTGGAGACAGATTTCGACCTTGATGCTGAACGATTCTGTCAATTCTCAAAGAATAAAAGTTGTAGATCTCGTCGATATCTTCGTTTTGATAGGTAGCAGGCCTCGTAACTCCTCCTGGATCAAAAATTATGCTCGTTTTACCAAATGACGTCGCAGCAGAAAATAGAAATTCGCCCCAGCGAATTTGAGCGCGAAAATTAGAAAATCTTGGATTTTTGGAAAGTTTCTAAATGCAGATTTTGGCATACTTCTACATGGAATTGGATTGATATTTCTATTAGCTTTTGGATTTACTTTATACTAAGATTTATTTCCAAATTAGATTCTATTTCTTTATGGAAACTAATTATGATTTGTAATTCCTTTTAGGATTTGGATTTCTACTTCCTATAGGATTTAGGACTTTGTCTAGCACTATAAATAGAGGATGCTAGTCAGGGTTTTAGTCATTCAATCATCTACTACATTCTCTCATCTACAACATTGGAGGATTGAATACATGAGCTAAGTTATTTTTATTCAGTTCTAAGGGATGTTGAACCTTATTTATAATTAATGGTTAATTGAGTATTCATTATTTATTCCTTCTCACATGAAATTCATTCTTGATAATATGATTTAATTTCTGAATGCTATTTGGCTTAACTAATTTGATTTCTGCAGGATTGAGTTGGTTAACAAATATCATATGCTAGATCAAGGAATAATATTACGTGTAATTGATATTGTTTCTAATCACTAGTAATTAGTAATACCTAATTGTGGACAAGCTTTTGAGTATTTCTATGATTATCAGAAGACAAGTTAAACAATCCGAGCTTATGTGTTTGTTGCTTGGAATAGTCTAATTCCCTAGTTCTTAATGCTGCTATTATATTAAATCTAGAGAGCTTGTTCTAGGTTATATAATTGTTAGAATCTTGTGAAGAGCTTGTTTCATTGAGTGACAATCTAAGGGGAGTTTCGGGTAGCAGAGCTTGTTGTTACCTAGGGCTATTAGTTTCATTGAAGGGTAAATAATGTTACACTTGATTAATCTATTATTGTAAAAAGGTGATACTGAACTGAAGAACTGAAGCTTTTTATTCATTGTTTATTCTTATTAGTTTATTCTTGTTAATTTAATTAATTAATTCAAAATCCACTTTTCATTAGAAATCATAGGATAAATATAAAACAAATCACTCTCTGTGGGATCGATCATTGCTTACTACTGTGCTAATTGTTTAAATTTGTAAAGTGAAAGTGAGGTTAATTTAGGAGTGTAAACGACAGCTCCCAAATTTTGGCGCCGCTGCCGGGGAGTGTTATTTGTTTTGTTTATTCTTTGTTTTTGTTTATTTTTATTATTTATTATTTTGTTTTTGTTTTTGTTTTATGACTCAATCCTCTAACTTTATTGACTTAAATTTTGATCAAGAGATAGAGAAAACTGCAAATATAAAAGAAGCTCTTGTTCCATCATTTGAAGTGGAAGAGATGGCGGTGCCACAAAATAACAGAACTTTGAAAGAACTGGCTACTCCTGATCTGACTCAACTATCTTTTTGTATTGAGTATCTTACTTTAGATGTTGCTTTTGAACTTAACTCTAGACTAATTCATCTTTTGCCTACTTTTCGTGGTCTTACAGGTGAAAATCCATATAAGCATCTAAAGGAGTTCCATGTGGTGTGTTCCACGATGAAAGCACAAGGAGTGGCAGAGGAGCAGATCAAGCTTAGACTTTTTCCATTCTCATTAGCAGATTTGGCTAAAGACTGGTTATACTATCTATCTTCTGGATCAATACGATCATGGACTGATATGCAAAGGTTGTTCTTGGAGAGGTATTTTCCTGCATCAAGAGTTACCGATATAAGAAAGGAGATATGTGGAATCAGACAGTTCAATGGAGAGAATCTCTATGAGTATTGGGAGAGGTTCAAGAAGTTGTGTTCCAGCTGTCCACCTCATGGAGTTGATGAACATTACTTGATCCAGTACTTCTATGAGGGGTTGTTACCAATGGAAAGAAGCATGATTGATGCAGCAAGTGGAGGAGCACTGGTAGACAAGACTCCAGAAGTGGCAAGGAACTTAATTGCAAACATGGCAGCTAACTCACAGCAGTATGGAACTAAGATGGATCACACACTACAAAGGGTAAATGGGGTAAGCACGAGAGACTTAGAGCAGCAGATTTCTGATTTAACTACTTTGGTTCGACAAATGGCTGCAAGGAATACACAAGTTATTCAGCAAGCTCAACCTCAGTACCACACAGAAAACCAAGAAGTACCTGTCAATTCTGGGACGTCTATGGAGGATATGTTCAAGGCATTCATGAACCAAACACAACAGTTCATGTGTCAGACACAACAATTCCAGCAGGAGACAAGAACTTCTGTTCAAGATCTGAAGGACCAAGTTGGTCAACTTGCAACCACAGTAGGAAGATCACTTTCTCACACTGTTGAAAATGTAAGTTCTATAACATTGAGATGTGGTGCAGAGGATCAATAACAAGAAAAGTTAATACAAAGCAAGTCTGATAATAGTGAAATAGGCAGCAGTGATGTAATCAGGCACAAATTTCCACCTCTTTCTGCTTATGAACCGAAACTACCTTTTCCCCAAGTTCTAACAAGGAATTGGAAAGTTGGAAAGAATTCAACGTGGTATACAGAGTCTAATGAAAAATTCCTTGAAGAAATGGCGAATAGGGAACAAGAACTTAAAGATGATGAGGTGTTCACTAGTGGAAACCATTCGGATGTGCTAGAGACTACTGCTAAATTTGAAGAAATCGGGTATTCAAAGTTTGAAAATGATGAACAGGAGGCAGAGATGGAAGAATTAATCATTCCAGCAGATTTCTATAAGGAGGACATAGATGATGATACTTTCCTTGTACCAGCAACAACGCACAATGATAAACACCATGGGACCTTACACATGGAATTGGACGACACACATGTCCAGTTCAACATATATAAAGTTAAGAGGTATCTTGGTAATGTTAATTCTATTTTTGCTATTGGTGTTGTTGACTCTACAGTGCAGGAATCTCTTGAGAAAATATATAAGGAGGATTTAAGGGCTGGAATGGAGCAAAATCAGGATCTGAAAGATGCTCCTAATGAAGAATTGAAATTGTTACCAGTCCACTTGAAGTACACAAGTCCAATTACATAGGATGGGAAGGATGATGTCAAGCTAATGACAATAAACAAGGGCAGCTGCTTGGGAGGCAACCCAAGATTCCAGATTTGATTTTTCTATCCCTTTACTTTTTAGTTTTTTATTGCATGTTAGCTAGTAGTATTTTCTTCTTTGCATAATTTTCTTACATTGGGGACAACGTAAGGTTTGAGTGTGGGGGGGAGATGTAGGTTTTATTTTATGTAGGAATAAAAAATCCAATTTTGATGGGAAGTTGAAAAAAAAAATTGAAAAAAAAATTCTGAAAACATGGGTTCCATGGTTCTATTTGGCTATGTGTTAAAAAGATTAAAGTCAAAGATTGAAAATCAATGCTACATTTCAAAATCTATTTAATGTTTAGTTGGTTAATGAATGATGAAAACTAAGCCATGATCCATAGTAACTGATTTGAATTGAATTTGTGATACATGAGTACTTGAATATGAGAAACATGTTTATTTGGCTAAGTTATTTGTGGAGTTGTCTATGTGCACTGATTTCATGACTTAGAACTGTTTAACTTGCTTATATTGTTGCAGAACCATGTGAAAAACGATGAATGAAAAAAAGAGAAAAAAAAGGAAAAAAAAAACAAGAAAATTGAAAATCTGCTTCAATGTCCATTGTGCGAAATAACTGGGTATCTAAGCCTCGGGAAGCATCGGTATTCACGCTGAAAATTGCGATGGATAAAAGCAGCTTGGCTAGTCGACTTTTGTGGCCTTTGTTACTTGAATAAGTAAGCCCTTAGGGGTGTCTCTACACCTAGCGCCCTAAGATCATCTGGTTTGGGAGTCGTTGGTGGAAAGTTCGCTAATGGGTAACTCTGAAAAGCCTAAGAAAAGGAGACATTGCACATGTCAAGAAAAAAAATACGAAAAAAAAAGAAGCATGAAAATACATTCATCTGTGTTAAAAGGATGGTTCTATGAAAAAACTTAAAAAGCAAGAAAATTTTGTTCTTGGTTGTGAGTCAGTGTGCACGGTTTTTGCTCCATGGTAGCTAAGTTACGTAAGTATGATGATTTTGGAAAAGTTACTTATGTGGTTATAGTTTGATTTAATGAAATTCATTGGTGAAATGGTAAAGTTGGTAATTGTGAGTTGATTGATAAGGCGTTGATTAGATTTTTGCAAATTTAGTGTTTATAGTCATGATTTGTATCTTGAAATCTTTTGACATAATGGTTGAATAGAATTTTTCTTGAAATCAAACTTTTGGTTTACACGAGGACGTGTAAAAGGCTAAGTGTGGGGGAATTTGATGAGTGCATATTATTCATGTATTTTTATTCCATTATATTTAGTTTTATTGCATGTTTCATGTGTATACGAGCTTATTAACGTGTTTAATGATTTCAGGAAGATTTGGAGCTGAAATGAGGAAAAGAGAAAATTACAAGATTTTTAGTATTAAGTTGGATGCATGTTCTTGGCTTGGGACTTGGATTTTATTGTAGAGCTCTTCCTTAGCTTTCCGGAACATATTGAATCGTCTAAATCGGAGTTCATATGAAAAAGTTATGATATTTT
This sequence comes from Panax japonicus, assembly GCA_020205505.1. Classification (NCBI taxonomy): domain Eukaryota; kingdom Viridiplantae; phylum Streptophyta; class Magnoliopsida; order Apiales; family Araliaceae; genus Panax; species Panax japonicus. The sequence continues at coordinate 15,547,296 of CM035113.1, read as the reverse complement.
TACTAAACGGACGTTGAACCTCAAAGTTTGGAAATTGCAATTTACACAGCAGTCATTTGGAGACAGATTTCGACCTTGATGCTGAAAGATTCTGTCAATTCTCAAAGAATAAAAGTTGTAGATCTCGTCGATATCTTCGTTTTGATAGGTAGCAGGCCTCGTAACTCCTCCTGGATCAAAAATTATGCTCGTTTTACCAAATGACGTCGCAGCAGAAAATAGAAATTCGCCCCAGCGAATTTGAGCGCGAAAATTAGAAAATCTTGGATTTTTGGAAAGTTTCTAAATGCAGATTTTGGCATACTTCTACATGGAATTGGATTGATATTTCTATTAGCTTTTGGATTTACTTTATACTAAGATTTATTTCCAAATTAGATTCTATTTCTTTATGGAAACTAATTATGATTTGTAATTCCTTTTAGGATTTGGATTTCTACTTCCTATAGGATTTAGGACTTTGTCTAGCACTATAAATAGAGGATGCTAGTCAGGGTTTTAGTCATTCAATCATCTACTACATTCTCTCATCTACAACATTGGAGGATTGAATACATGAGCTAAGTTATTTTTATTCAGTTCTAAGGGATGTTGAACCTTATTTATAATTAATGGTTAATTGAGTATTCATTATTTATTCCTTCTCACATGAAATTCATTCTTGATAATATGATTTAATTTCTGAATGCTATTTGGCTTAACTAATTTGATTTCTGCAGGATTGAGTTGGTTAACAAATATCATATGCTAGATCAAGGAATAATATTACGTGTAATTGATATTGTTTCTAATCACAAGTAGTAATTAGTAATACCTAATTGTGGACAAGCTTTTGAGTATTGCTATGATTATCAGAAGACAAGTTAAACAATCCGAGCTTATGTGTTTGTTGCTTGGAATAGTCTAATTCCCTAGTTCTTAATGCTGCTATTATATTAAATCTAGAGAGCTTGTTCTAGGTTATATAATTGTTAGAATCTTGTGAAGAGCTTGTTTCATTGAGTGACAATCTAAGGGGAGTTTCGGGTAGCAGAGCTTGTTGTTACCTAGGGCTATTAGTTTCATTGAAGGGTAAATAATGTTACACTTGATTAATCTATTATTGTAAAAAGGTGATACTGAACTGAAGAACTGAAGCTTTTTATTCATTGTTTATTCTTATTAGTTTATTCTTGTTAATTTAATTAATTAATTCAAAATCCACTTTTCATTAGAAATCATAGGATAAATATAAAACAAATCACTCTCTGTGGGATCGATCATTGCTTACTACTGTGCTAATTGTTTAAATTTGTAAAGTGAAAGTGAGGTTAATTTAGGAGTGTAAACGACAGCTCCCACCATTCAATATCATCATGGGAAAAGCGAACGTGGTAGCTGACGCGTTGAATAGAAGATCGTATGCATTTACGAGTGTGATGTTGCTAACACAAAGACCCATTTCGTATAACTTACAAATGATGGAGATAAAGTTAAAGACTCTAGGGACCCACATGAAGATAACGAATATATGATTAGAATAGACTTTAATCGATAAAGTTAAAGTTGCTCAAGCTACATACTCAGATCTGATGAATGTGAAGAAGAAGGTTCAAGAAGGCGTTATTCTAGAAGCAAGAATCGATGAAGAGAGGAAATCTCAACCCTCGATTTTATTGGCCCATTTGAAATCCTTGATCGAGTAGGAACTGTGGCCTATAGATTCGTTTTACCGTCAAGTATGTCGCGTGTTCATAACGTTTTTCACATATCGATGTTAAGTAAATATGTGGATGACCCGAACCACATTATTGAATTAGAACTAGACGAGATATCAGAAGATTTAATGTATGATGAGATACATATTAAAATCTTGGATACGAAGGATCGTATTCAACACTCAAATGTTATACCTCAAGAGTTAGAATCTGAAATGAAGTCAAGGTATCCTCATCTCTTCGAAATACCAGGTACGTACATAAATTTCGAGGGCGAAATTTTATAAGGAGGGGAGATTGTGAGACCCCAAATTTTACGAATAAAGATTTAATTTTCTCGAAATAATTTTTTAATATTATGGAGTGGATTTGATATAATGTTATAGTTGTAGGTAGTATTTATAAATTTTGCAAAGTATGCAAGTTGTTATATAATATTCGATTGGTCGGGGAATATTCGTTTTAACAAGGAATATTCGTATGACTGCAAAATCATTGGTGGACCCTGCAACGGAATTATTATCGGATTGAGAAAACGACAAAAATATTTTTATGAAAATAACAGCGGAAGTTATACCGTTAACTGTTGAAACACTTGGTGTTAAAAGTACAGTAATACGCGTGGTTGCCTAGTAGCACACGGTATTGATTATTGATGCTTATGAGATATTTAAAGTACTAAATTGTTTTATGGTTTTTTAGGTATTTTGGTGATAAAGAGATTTGATTGGATATTCAATACTTTGAAGGAATTTCTCTTTTCTAGGAAAACAAATGTAAGATTAATTGCATAATAATTGATTTTTTTTTAAAGGCTCTAGGACATATTATTTGCATTTTTATATGTCTTAAATGAAAAATGTTTTTAAATGATTTTATGAAAATGTTTTATCCATGTTACATGCAAATTATAATCACACACTAGGAGTACATTTTACATGGATATATTTAGCCATATATGACGTACTGTGAATTGTGTAGTATTTGAAAGTCAGAAGAAAAATTTATATATGTTGCATGATATGTTGGACACACGTGGGAATATATGTGGTATACTTGCAGGATTTATCTTTTTGATGATTTGATATTTACATTTTTCCAAGGAAGAGGTAATTATGGTTTATGAGAAATTGTGTCTTGGAGATTGGAAATGATAAGTGATTGATAGTCTTCTTTTACACGTCACTTTTGTTAATGCTTGGAGAGAGAAAGCAAGTGGTTATCTTTTTGTGGGCTTTTGACTTATTCAATCTTGGTAACTCATAGGAAATTAGTTTTGGAAAGATATTATAAACTGTTACCTTGATATAAGAGAGAGAAAGGGAGATTTGTTGTATACACGGTTTTTTAAAAGAATGGGTCAAATCTTGTTAAGTGGGATTATTCTTTTTAAAGAGTCTTCCATGTTTTTACTTCTACAACAAATGTTTGAGATTATTTCTCAAATTGATCTCTTATTCTGTGGCAACGCACATTACTTCTTTAACGTCTTGTATTCAATGGAATTATTTTTTAAAGAAGTTCTATACCGTTTGAACCATCAAGACTTATCTTTATAATTAACGGTAATATTTGGTTGGCTATAAAAAGAATATTTTGATGCTTGGAATAAACACAGAACTCACGAATTATTCAGTGCACTTATTATTATTATTGATCAATCTGATTCTGCTAAGTGCAAACTTTTGAGAAGCTAAGCAGTTTAATTTCTGGTATTATTTGAGGTGATATTTGGTAAGAAATTAATTGCTTATTTATTTTGTGCTATTTGATCATTGCATATAGTTGAGCCTTTAATTGTTAAATTGATTATTCTTGCATTGATCATAGACCTCTATAATTGTATCGAATTTTCTGTTTTAGACTAAGTGTAGTCTAAAGGTTTTAATTCTAGTGGATTAGTGAAATAGTTACAAACAGGTTCAAGGAAGCAAAGGTGCTTGAAGGGTGCATAGGTGCACAACGAGCAAGAGAGCTCAAGGAAAATTAATTGTTAATTAATTTTTGTTGGAATCTATTTTTAATTATAAGGAAATAAATAAAGTGAGTCTCCAATACTAGTTGGTATTGGACGTGGACTAGGCTATTATCATAGAGGGCAATAGTTGAACCATGTAAAAATCTTGGTGTTGATTTTATTATTTGCATTACTTTAAAATCACATAAGTTACTTAATTATCTTAATTTGACTACTTGCATTATATTAAGATAATTCTTTACACATCAAGTATTTTATTAAAAAGGCTATATTAATTCAGTAAACTGATTTAAATCATTTTAGTAGCCTAAAATTAATAGTTTAGAAAAGTTGGTCATAGATTTCCTTCACACTTATTCAACCCCCCCTTCTAAGTGTGCCTAGATAAATTTCATTTGGTATCAAAGCTTGGCTCTACTTATCTTGGTCTTAAAGGTGACTTGTAGGGAAAGATTCTGACATGGCACAGTTCGGAAACAACAATCAAGAAGGTCAATCAACCAATAGACCTCCTTTTCTGTTTGGAACAAAAAATTACAACTTCTGGAAATTTCGAATGAGGATCTATCTTAAAAGAGATCCTTGGGAATGGTGGGTTGTGGAGAACGGACCGGTTATTCCACGAAGAGATGATGGGACACCAAAGATTCTGCTAGAATGGATTCCACCGAAATCTTCATGGTCTCATATGATTCAAAGGCTATGAACACACTTCTCAGCGCATGGTACAATCTGAGATAGATAAAGTCTCCTCATGCAACACTGCCAAAGAGATGAGGAATACTTTAGTGGTAAGTCATGAAGGTACTTCAGAAGTCCGAGAAGTCAAGCTAAGCATGCTTATGCACTATTATGAAATGTTGAAGCTCGAAAAAGATGAAACCATCAAGCTAGCTCAAGCAAGATTTCTAGTCCTTATAAACTCCTTGAAATTGCTGGACAAGACTATTCCTCAAAGTGAGATCAACCGTAAGTTGCTTCGGGCTATGCCCAAAAGGTTTGCTTCTAAAATCACTACTCTTCAAGATTCTGTTACTATTTCTTCCATGGATACTTTAACCTTGTTTGGTGAACTAGAAGAATATGAACATCAGTTAAAGAGATATGATGATGAGGAGGAAACTCCTCGAAGAAAGGTCTTAGCTCTTACTGCAGATAATGAAGAGGAACTGGATGATAACTCTGATGAAGAAATAGCGATGATGTCAAGGAAACTCAAAGGGTTACTACAAAGGAAAAATAAGAGAAGAAATACCTTCAATTCAAATAAATTCAAAGGAAAGCAAAATTAAGAGACGTGCTTCGAATGTAGACGCCCTGGCTACTTCAAGAAAGACTGTTTTCAACTAAAGAATAAAGGGAAGACCAACTACAAAGATAATAAGAAGAACAAAGCCTTTATTACTTGGAGTGATGAAGAATCCGAAGTGGAAATCGATGCTAAAGATGACATAGCACAAGTATGTTTCGTGGGAGTTGAAGTTGAATCCAATCAGGTATCTCCTAATGAACTAAATTCTTTAGAACAAGAAAATAAGAAGTTAAGAGAAAAGAATGCAAGCTTAAAAGGATTAGTTAATACATTAATGGATGAAGTAGATTCACTAATAGATGAAAAGAAAGAAATTGAAAAGGAATCCACATGTCAAGAAGAAAAAGTTTTGATTGCAAAGATTGGTTATTTAGATAACTTTAATAAAATACTTTTCAATAAGGTAAAATTCTTAAATAATGAAGTCCAAAAATTAACTAATGAGCTAAAAATGAGATATGTGTGTATTGATGCATTTAGTGATAAATCTCCTATTAAAACATGTTCTAATAATGAACTTCAAAAAGAAATAGACTCACTACAATCATCTCTTGCTAAATTTGTTCAAGGTGAAGAAAATCTAAATGTCTTATTAGGAAAACAAAGACCTAGTTTTGAAAGACAAGGAATTGGTTTTAATTCTATGCATAAAAAAAGTAATATGAAAATGTTAAACTTAAAGTCACGTTTTAGTTTAAATTATTTCTCTCCTTTCACAACTTGCAAACATTGTGGTATTAAAAGGTCATTTAGATATAAATTGCTTTAAGAAACGAAATAAGATTAAAAAGGTATGGATTAAAAAGAGTGACTTATTTGCTACTAACACAAATGGACCCAAAAAGATATGGGTACCAAAAAGATGAACTATTTTTTCTTGACAGGTATGTTTAAAAGCTAGAGTTCCATCTCAAAAATGGATTCTTGATAGTGGGTGTTCTCGTCACATGACTGGTGACAAAACAAAGTTCGTGGAGCTAAAAATCAAGAAGAAAAATGGTACAGTTACATTTGGAGATAATCGAACATGCGAGATAATCGGAAAAGGTAAAATTGGAAATGGTAAGGTAAATATTGATAATGTACACCTTGTTAATGGACTTGAATTTAATCTTATTAGTATTAGTCAATTAATGGATAATGGTTGCCAAGTTAGTTTTGATAAAGAAAAATGCATGATTTCTCATGGTACTAACAATATCACTCTAGTTGCACAAAGAGAAGGAAATATATATACTTTTGATTTTGAGCAATAAGATGAAGAATTATGTCTAGCATCTGTACAAGATTAGGCAAATTTGTGGCACAAGAGGATGGGACATGTTCACATGGACTTAATCAAGAAATTATCCTCAAAGAATCTTGTCAAAGGGTTGCTGAAAATCAAATATGAAAAAAGGGAATATGTGTTCCATGTCAACTCGAAAAACAAGTAAGAACATCATTTACGGCAAAGAACATGGTATCAACCTCTTCTCCTTTACAACTACTTCATCTTGATCTATTTGGACCAAAAAGACATTCTTGTATAAATGGTAAGTTTTATGCTTTTGTAATAGTAGATGATTTCTCTAGATACACTTGGGTATTATTCTTGAGAACTAAGGATGAAGCATTTAAAGAGTTTGAAAGATTAATAAGAAAAATTGAAACAAAATATGGTTTCAAACTCATTAGAATTAGAAGTGATCATGGCACTAAATTTCAAAAAGATTTTGTAACCTTTTGTGATCAAAGAGGTATTAGCCATGAATTCTCAGCACCAAGGACTCCCCAACAAAACAGAGTGGTGGAAAGGAAGAGTAGGACTCTACAAGAGACAGCTAGAACTCTATTACAAGAAAGTAAGCTTCCAAAGAAATTTTGGGCCGAAGCTGTAAGTACATCGTGTTATGTTTTAAATAGAGTACTCATTCGTCCTATTATTTTGAAAACACCATATGAGCTTTTGAATATTAAAATTCCCAACATAAGTTATTTCAAAATATTTGGTTCTAAATGCTTCATTCTAAATACAAGTGACAATTTGGGAAAATTTGATGCTAAGTTATATGAAGGAATATTTATTGGTTATTCTCAAAATAGTAAGGCTTATCACATCTTCAATATTAAAAAGTCATGTGTAGAAGAATCTGTTCATATTACTTTCAATGAGACTAACAATGATCTTCCAAAAGAAAGTGAAGATGATGCAGGTAATTTGGAGATAGTCAACATTTTAGCACACCGAAATGAAGAAAACAGGAGACCGAATGAACACATTAAGCAACCTAGAATGAATGATCAGCATGAACATGAACCTGAAGATTTTTAGGATGCTGAAAATGAGTCTAATGATCAAGAGGAAGTTATGCATGATATCCAAATGCCAAGAACAGCTAGATACATCAAGAATCATCTTCCATAAAATATCATTGGAGATATCAATAAAGGTATAACCACAAGGAGAGGTTTACAAAATCACTGTGCATTCTTTGCATTCTTGTCACAAGTTGAGCCAAAGAATGCAAAGGATACTATAATTGATGAGAACTGGCTATTGTCAATGTAAGAAGAACTTCAAGAATTTGAGAGGTGCCAAGTGTGGGAACTAATGTCTCCTCCAAAAGATGTTTCCATCATTGGTACGAAATGGGTTTTCAAGAACAAACTTGATAAGCACGGAACAATCATTCGTAACAAAGCTAGATTGGTAGCTCAAGGATACAATCAACAGGAGGGGATCGACTATGAAGAAACTTATGCACCAGTAGCAAGGCTGGAATCAATTAGAATTTTGTTAGCTTTTGCTTTCTATAAAAAGTTCAAACTCCATCAAATGGATGTAAAAAGTGCATTCCTTAATGGATACATCAATGAAGAAGTGTACGTCAAACAGCCTCCTGGATTTGAACACGAAAAGTATCCTAATCATGTGTACAAGCTAAAGAAAGCTCTTTATGGCTTGAAACAAGCTCCAAGAGCTTGCTACGAAAGATTGAGTAAGTATCTCTTATCAAATGGATTTGTTAGAGGTAAGATAGATTCTACATTGTTTATTAAGCATAAAAATATTGATATTATTATTGTTCAAATATATGTAGATGATATAATATTTGGTGCTACTAATGATTTCCTTTGTGAGTGGTTTTCCAAGAGCATGCATAAAGAATTTGATATGAGCTTAATGGGTGAAATCAACTACTTTTTGGGACTTCAAATCAAGCAAACAAAGGACGAAATTTACATCCATTAAACCAAATACACAAAAGAACTACTCAACAGATTTGGCTTTGAAGGATCTAACTCGAAAGGTACACCAATGAGCACATCAGTAAAACTCACCACTGACGAGAAAGGTATTGATGTAGATATAACAAATTATCGTGGTATGATTAGATGTTTACTATATTTAATTGCTTCTAGACCCGATATAATGTATAGTGTTTGCCTATGTACAAGGTTTCAAGCTAATCCAAAAGAATCTCACTTAAATGCTGTTAAAAGGATTTTGAAATATTTTAGTACAATAAATTTAGGGTTGTTTTATCCAATTTCCAATCATTTTGAACTAATTGGCTATTCAGATGCTGACTATGCAGGATGTCAAATTGATAGAAAAAGTACGAGTGGTGCTTATACTTTCTTGGGACAAAGTCTCGTATCTTGGCATAGTAAGAAGCAAACCTCAGTGGCTCTTTCAACTACTGAGGGAGAATACCTAGCTGCAGGAAGTTACTGCTCTCAGATATTATGGATGCATCAAACTCTATGTGATTTTGATATATTATGTGATTGTGTGCCTATTTATTGTGATAACTCAAGTGCTATAGATATATCTAAAAATCCTGTATTACATTCACGTACAAAGCATATAGAAGTTAGGCATCATTTCTTAAGAGATAATGTGTCAAAAGGTTTAATTAAGTTGAATTTTATTCCAACTGAAAATCAAATTGCAGATATTTTTACTAAACCATTAAGTGAAGATAGGTTTTGCATGCTGCAAAGAGAACTTGGGATGTGTACTGCATAATTTTTTTTTAAATATCTGTATTAGTATTATCCTAGTATTACATGTATATAATATTAACTGTTTTAATTAGGATAATTATGTTTTTTGGTTGTTAATTTGAATCATGGACGTGGGAATCAAGGAATATATCATAATTAGCTTTGGAAACCGAAAAGACCGGATGACTGCCTAGTTTATTGGGAGACGTATGCATACATGCCTATCATTATGGTTTTTTTTTAAAATTGAAAAGACGAGTCAGCTGTGTTTCTTGGGAAACGTAAGGTCTTGGGAGACGTATGGATCTAAAAGATATCATGATACATACATGCATTCACTTTTATATATTTTATATCTTTCCATTCTTTTTATATCCTCTGATTATTACTCTATCATCTTACGCCTCATTTGTTCTTCTCATCTAACATCTTCAATCACCATGAGAACCCGTATGAACAAGCGATCACTTATCGTTTTTGACGATGACTAGACGACGGTTCCATCTAACTCTACTGCCAGACCATCTAGACAGAAAAAGAAAATGAAGAGGGTTGTGTCATCCGAGGAAGAGTATTTAGACTCTTTGGCGTCTGAAGCGTCCACCTTCAGTCCATCATTGCCTAAGTCTACCGGACCCTCACGGCGACGACAGACTCCGTCTTCCAAACTAGAAGTTTCACCTCCTCATATTTTGTGTAAACATTCTACTGTCACAGAATGGGTTTATTGCAACTGGCTTGCTGAATACATTGGTGAATTCCTTGACATGCCCTTACCTGCTGGAACTTTCATTCCAAGACCTCCTCATTTTGTTGCTGATCTGAGTGTGGCTGAGAAGGTTCATCGTGTCAATCACCGTCCTTATTTCACAGAAAGGGCTGCTCGGCGCGCAGTTGTGGTAGATCTCGAAGAATGACTTGCTCTCCTTTTTGTTTGATGACAAAGGGGGAGAGAAATGATATTATTGCATGGATTTAGGGGGAGCTTATTCTGTTATGTATATATTCAGGGGGAGCTTATGAGAGTTAAAACAATTTTGGGTTGTCATCATCAAAAAGGGGGAGAATGTTGACTTAGTCATATTCTAGCCTTATGTTTTGATGATGAGATATTTAAAGTACTAAATTTTTTTATGGTTTTTCAGGTTTTTTGGTGATAAAGAGATTTGATTGGATATTCAATACTTTGAAGGAATTTCTCTTTTCTAGGAAAACAAATGTAAGATTAATTGCATAATAATTGATTTTTCATTTAAAGGCTCTAGGACATATTATTTGCATTTTTATGTCTTAAATGAAAAATGTTTTTAAATGATTTTATGAAAATGTTTTATCCATGTTACATGCAAATTATAATCACACACTTGGAGTACATTTTACATGGATATATTTAGCCACATATGACGTACTGTGAATTGTGTAGTATTTAAAAGTCAGAAGAAATATTTATATATGTTGTATGATATGCTAGATACACGTGAGAATATATGTGGTATACTTGCAGGATTTATCTTTTTGATGATTTGATATTATATTTTTTCAAGGAAGAGGTAATTATGGTTTATGAGAAATTGTGTCTTGGAGATTGAAAATGATAAGTGATTGATAGTCTTCTTTTACACGTCACTTTTGTTAATGCTTGGAGAGAGAAAGCAAGTGGTTATCTTTTTGTGGGCTTTTGACTTATTCAATCTTTGGTAACTCACAGGAAATTAGTTTTGGATAGATATTATAAACTGTTACCTTGATATAAGAGAGAGAAAGGGAGATTTGTTGTATACACGGTTTTCTAAAAGAATGGGTCAAATCTTGTTAAGTGGGATAATTCTTTTTAAAGAGTCTTCCATGTTTTTACTTCTACAACAAATGGTTGAGATTATTTCTCAAATTGATCTCTCATTCTGTGGCAACGCACATTACTTCTTTAACGTCTATTTTGCATTCAACGGAATTATTTTTTAAAGAAGTTCTATACCGTTTGAACCATCAAGACTTATCTTTATAATTAACGGTAATATAGGGTTGGCTATAAAAAGAATATTTTGATGCTTGGAAAAAACACAGAACTCACGAATTATTCAGTGCACTTATTATTATTATTAATCAATCTGATTCTGCTAAGTGCATACTTTTGAGAAGCTAAGCAGTTTAATTTCTGGTATTATTTGAGGTGATAATTGGTAAGAAATTAATTGCTTATTTATTTTGTGCTATTTGATCATTGCATATAGTTGAGCCTTTAATGGTTAAATTGATTATTCTTGCATTGATCATAGACCTCTATAATTGTATCGAATTTTCTGTTTTAGACTAAGTGTAGTCTAAAGGTTTTAATCCTAGTGGATTAGGGAAAGAGTTACAAACAGGTTCAAGGAAGCAAAGGTGCTTGAAGGGTGCATATGTGCACAAGGAGCAAGAGAGCTCAAGAGAAATTAATTGTTAATTAATATTTGTTGGAATCTGTTTTGTAATTTGTTTTTATTTATAAGGAAATAAATAAAGTGAGTCTCCAATACTAGTTGGTATTGGAGGTGGACTAGGCTATTATCATAGAGGGTAGTAGTTGAACCACGTAAAAATCTTGGTGTTGATTTTATTAATTGCTTTACTTTAAAATCACATAAGTTACTTAATTATCTTAATTTGACTATTTGCATTATATTATGATAATATTTAACACATCAAGTATTTTATTAAAAAGGCTATATTAATTTAATAAACTGATTTCAATCATTTTCGTAGCCTGAAATTAATAGTTTAGAAAAGTTGGTCATAGATTGCCTTCACACTTATTCAACCCCCCCCCCCCCTTCTAAGTGTGCCTAAATAAATTTCACTACCTTAAGAAGAAGAGTACTGGATATATATGTGGTGAAGTAGCAGAATACTTTCTTCTTTCTCTCTATAGTTTATCTCTCTAGAATTTCAGTGAATTCGTAAGAAAATAATGAATGAATGAGCTTCTATTTATAGAAAAATGGAATGCATAGTAACTAACTCATGAACGGTCGAGATTGATTTACTTTAATCTGACGGTCCATATTTAAAGCAAAATCTTTTACATAAAATATAATATATATATATATATATATATATATACATATATATATATATATATATACATATATATATATATATATATATATATATATATATATATATATATATAACACATGTTGTTTGAAAAAAAATAACCTCCTCCGTTAAAAAAAAATTCTCAGCTTTTCTCCCAAATTCTTCTTCCAACATGTGGGCCCCACCCACATATCATTATCCATATATATATATATATATATATATATATATATATATATATAACATTACAATATATATACGTAATCCCCATTTTCATTTTTCCCCCACCCCACACGTCATTTTCACACACATCCTTATAACATACATCCTTATAACACACATATATTATATATACATACTGAAGCATCTTCTACCAATTATTTTGAAAGATAGGTAAATGATTGTTTATAAACTAAGCAAAACTAAGTGACTTCTCACATAAGCCTTTAATAATTAATATCGTGTGCTACTATGTAACCACGCGTATTACTGTACTTTTACTACCGAGTAGTTCAACAGTATCAACGATAAAACTTCCGTCGGTATCTCAATAAAATATTTTTTTCGTTTTCTCAATTAGAAAATAATTTTTTTGTGGGGTCCATCAATGATTGTGACGTTATACGAATATTCCCTATTAAAACGACTATTCCCCGACTAATCGAATATTATATAACAACTTGCGTACTTTGCAAAATTTATAAATATTACCCACAACTATAACATTATATCAATTTTACTCCATAATATTCAGAAATAATATTTATAGAAAATTCATCTTTATTTAAAAAGTTGGGGTTTTACAATCTCCCCTTCTTATGAAATTTCGCCCTCGAAATTAGGGTACGTACCTGGTATATTGAAGAGGTAAGGATACCTTGATTTCATTTCAGATTCTAACTCCCAAGTTATTTCCTCAACATCGTGATTTCTCCATAAAACTTTGACTTGAGGTTTAACCTTGGAGCGTAGAATATGTTCTTTCTTATCCAAGATTTAAACATGAACCTCTTCATAAGTCAAATCTTCCGCTATTTCATCCGGTTTTAACTCAATAATGTGGTTCGGGTCTTCCATATATTTACGTAGCATGAATATGTGAAAAATGTTATGAACACGAGACATACTTGGCGGTAAAGCGAGTCTATAAGTCACAGTTCCTACTAGATCAAGGATTAAAAATGGGCCGATAAATCGAGGATTGAGCTTTCCAATCTTTCCAAATCTCGTAACTCCTTTCCATGGAGCAACACGTAACAACACATGATCTCCTATATCGAATTCCACGTTCTTTCGATGAAGATCATCATAACTCTTTTGTCGATCTTGTGAGGTTTTTATACGTTATCGGATCGTTTGAATATTTTCCGTAGTCATACTTACTAACTCCGGTCCCAACAAAGTTGCTTCACCCACCTCATCCCAGCATACTGAAGAACGGCACTTTCTTCCAAACAACGCTTCGAATGGAGCCATGCCAATACTTGCTTGATAACTGTTGTTGTAGGAAAACTCCACCGATGGTAAGAACTTGTCCCAACTTCCCTTGAAATCAAGGACACAAAGTCTTAATAGATCTTCAAGAGTTTGTATAGTCCTCTCCGACTGTCCATCCATCTGAGGATGATATGCCGAGCTAAAACGTAAATCTGTGCCCATAGGTTTTTGCAAACTAACCCAAAATCGCGAAGTGAATCTTGGGTCTCGATCAGAAACTATGGATACTGGTATACCATGCAATCTTACAAACTCGTTTATGTACATACAAGCAAGACGTTCAAGTGTATAAGTTTCTCGTATCGGTAAGAAATGAGCAGACTTGGTCAATCTATCAACAATGACCTAAATCACATCTATGCCTTGAGAAACTTTGGGAAGACCAATAACGAAATCCATGGTAATGTGATCCCACTTCTATTCTGGAATTTCAAGTGGTTACAATGGACCTTTTGGATCTTGATACTCCGCCTTGACTCGTTGACACGTTAGACACCTTGAGATAAACAGCGTTATCTCTCTCTCTTCATATTGCCCCACCTAAATGTATGTCGAAGATCATGATATATTTTGGTACTCCCAAGATGGATTGCAAACAGTGTGTTGTGTGCCTCCATCTTCATACTTTAAATCAAGTCCTTAGGAACACAAAGTCTCGAGTTGAATCGAAGTAATCCTTCTTCATCGATTCTTGCTTCTGGCATCTCACCTTCTTGCACTTTCTTCCTCATATGCATCAGCTCCGGATTTGTAATTTGAGCAACTTTAATTTTATCAATTAAAGTCAGTTCTACTAGTATATTTACCATCATCACGTGGGTCCCTGGAGTCTTTATCTCTATCTCCATTCTTTGCAAGTCATACAAAATGGGCCTTTGCGTTGACAATATTTCACTCGTACCCGTATATGATCTTCTACTCAATGCGTCAGCTACCACGTTCGCTTTTCCAGGATGGTATTGGATAGTATGATCACAATCTTTCAATAGTTCCAGCCAACGTCGTTGTCGCATGTTGAGTTCCTTTTGAGTGAAGAAATATTTGAGGCTTTTATGATCCGTAAAGATCTCCACTTTCTCCCCATAAAAGTAATGCCTCCAAATCTTTAGTGCGAAGACAACAACTGCCAACTCTAGATCATGAGTAGAATAATTCCTCTCATATTCTTTGAGTTGTCGTGAGGCATAGGCTATGACTTTCCCATATTGCATGAGAACACATCTTAACCATTTGCCCGAAGCATCACTGTAGATGACAAATCCCTCCGAACCAGATGGTATTGTCAGAACAGCTACTGAAATGAGTCTCCTCTTGAGTTCCTGAAAAATCTTCTCACATTCCTCGCTCCAACCGAACTTTGTATCTTTCCGAGTCAGCTGAGTTAGTGAAGTAGCGATTCGAGAAAACCCTTCTATGAATCTCCAATAATAACCAGCTAAGCCAAGAAAGCTACGTACTTTGGTCACTGATTTAGGTTGCTCCCCGCTTTGAATATCTTCAATTTTTGCTGGGTCAACAGATATTCCATGACTTGATACCACGTGCCCAAGGAATGCTACTTTCTCAAGCCAGAACTCACATTTCTTCAACTTAGCATAAAGCTTGTATTCACGAAGCTTTTGGAGTATCAGCCTCAAGTGTTGCTCATGATCTTCACGGCTTTTGGAATATATGAGGATGTCATCAATAAAGACGACCACAAAATGATCCAAATATTCCTTGAATACTCGGTTCATCATATCCATAAAGGCAGCAGGAGCATTAGTCAATCCAAAGTACATGACTAGGAATTCATAATTCCCGTACCGAGTTCTGAAAGCCGTCTTTGGAATATCATCGGTTCTAATCTTCAATTGGTGATATCCGGGATGAAGATCAATCTTTGAAAAGAATTTGGATCCTTGCAACTGGTCAAACAGGTCATTAATATGTGGCAATGGGTACCTATTTTTTATGGTGACATGATTTAACTCCCGATAATCAATACAAAGTCGCATACTCCCATCTTTCTTCTTCACGAATAGAACAGGAGCAACCCAATGAGAAGAACTAGGACGAATAAAGCTAATGTCTAATAATTCCTGCAGTTGAGTCTTTAACTCCTGAAGTTCAATAGGAGCCATTCGATATGGGGCTTTGGAAATGGGTTTTGTACCGGGTTCAAGGTCGATACAAAATTTAATTTCACGGTCTGGGGGTAGGCCAGGAAGTTCTTCTGGGAATACGTCAGGAAATTCATTAAAAATAGAAATATTATTCAAAACTAACGTATTTTTGTTTTGATCTGTGACATAAGCTAAGAAAGCTTGACATCCATTTTTCAATAAACGAATAGCTTTATGGCTTGAGATGACAGTGATTGATTTTAATGGTTTGGTTGCTTGATTTCGCATAATAGCTCGATTAGGAATATGAAAGCTAACAACCTTAAGAAAACAATCGATTTTTGCATGATGAGTAGTTAACCAATCAATCCCTAGAATTACATTAAATGCAAGTATTTTTAATGCAATAAGATTGACAGGAAATGTGTGGGTACCAACTTGAACCAAACAAGACTTATAAACCGTGGATGTAATGAAGATTTCTCCCAACGGAGTTTCCAGAGATAAGTCAAAGTCTAATTTCTTCGAATTCAAATTTAATCGTTGAGAAGAAGTAGGAAAAATAAAAGAATGGGTAAAACCGATATCAAATAAAGTGTAGACTTCGCTAGAGTTTATGATAAGCTTACCCGTGACGACCTCATTCGGGTTCCTTGCTTTCTGGGAGGTCACAACAAACTCTCTCCCTTGCACTACCGGCTTTAACTTTTCTGGGACATCCTTTGGTGCCTCCACCCTAGTTGAATTTGTCTTTGGTGAACGACAAAATCGGGCTAAGTGACCTTCTCTTCCATAATTATAACATGCTTTGGACGACATCGCACAATTTGGACTGATGTATCCCTCCCCTCCGCATTTGAAGTATATGATAGGTGGTCTTTCTCCTTCCTTAACAACGGGTGCTTGTGCTGATGTGTTTCCATCATTGTTGAATCTCCTCTTCTTGAAATGTCCATTCTTATTATTTTGGCCCTGATTACCACCGAAGTGGTTAACATTTCTGGCCTATTGATTCCCTCCACGCTTGTTGTCACCGCTCATCTCTCACTAGTATTATCATTTTGCCGACTGCTCTCTTTTAGTTGCGTTGACTCGTTATCGCGCTCCACCAACTGAGCCCTATTTACAATATTTGAATACAAACACATTTTATGAGAAATAAGATGTTGACGTATCTCCGGCTTCAAACCTCTTAAAAACATTCGTGCCATTCTCTCTTTATTATCCACCAAGTGGGATGCAAACCGGGATAACTCCGCAAATTTTGCCTCGTATTGCGACACGGTCATATTATTTTGCTCCAATTTGATAAACTCCACCTCCTTCATGTGACAAATACTTTCGAGAAAGTATTTGTCGTTGAACAGCTCTTGGAACTTCTCCCAAGACATCTTTAGTACGACAGGTTGAGTACATTTTACCTATTCCCACAAGTAATCTGCCTCTCCGCGCAACATAAAGGCGGCAAAGGGAACCTTTTGCTCCTCGAAGCATCCCAAGACATCAAATATCTTGGTGGTCTGCTTTATCCATACTTCCGCCATAAGTGGTTTTGGCTCTCCCTTAAACTCCGGTGGTCCCAGCTCCTTGAACTATTTAGCGGTGTCCGCCCGAGAGTTTCCAGTGTTTCCACCTATATTTTGGACAGGAGCCGCTCTCGCCTGCTGTTGCATGAATTGCATACAGCCTCTGAACAATCCATCATTCATCATTTGGTCAGTGTTGTTTTTTGCTTGAGGATTATCGCCTTCCTGATGCACATTCTCCTGATTATTGATATGTGGAGACTCAACGGTCTCTTGTGCTCCATTGTTATTCTCAATATTTTCGGGTGTCATTTTCAGATACTGCCACAAAAAAAGTTAATTGACATGTAACATAATATCTCTAAACTCTGACCAACCGATTTAAATACAAAATAAATTTAAGTAGGTGATACTAACGAAGGAATTCCTCGTCTCTCCCCTCTTAGTTCTAGTCTCACATCTTAGCCAGGGATTATATCCCTAAGCTTTGATACCAACTGTGACGCCCCCAAAATTAGGTATACATCACCTATCTTGGGTCGCCAGATACATGGTACAAAATTCAAATACAACTAACTAACACAACTGATGTGTACAATACGACAAAATATAAACTGTGAGTTTGAATACAAATATTATCTACTAGAGATTATACAAACTCAAAAGGAGTCCTCATTACAATTATTATCACACTATTTCATAGAATAGTGAGGACTACTAATGCTATCTTCTGGACCATCACTCCATTCCCCGACTCGTCCCAGCTAAATTCTCATTTCCTAAAGAGAACAATGAAAGGAAGGGTGAGCTCAACTAGCCCAGTAAGAAATATTATGACTAAGATAATGCAGAATAAATTATCATTAGTCTCCAACAATGGTAAACTGATAAAATATAATAGACATCAAGTTTAACTGCAGCGGATCAAGCAATCCATTAAAAGAGTCAAGTAGAGAATAGAATCTACTATCTTTTATGATCTAAAAAGTTTTTCATTACTTTTATCGCTGAGACTCAGCTTAATAAATAATCCACATCATCCCAGCACTACGACCAAGGATATTCATTAGGGTCACGACCACAAATTCCATGCACTACGGGCCAAGGATATTTGTGTATTCATCAATGGTCATGATCATGCCAACAACTGTCCATCAATGCTCTACGGGCCAATGAGGACTTTTTACACATCATTTGTAACATTACGGTCAAGATTACACTGAATAATCCGTGGTCATAATCATACCAAATCCATCCATGCTTTACAGGCCACAGATGACTTTCAAAAAAATATAAACATGAGGATGATGACAATGATATAAGAATTCAATAAAAAAAAGTTCAAGAATTAAGTTATTCAGGAACTAATAACGTCCAAATTGTCAACATGATACTGCTTTGTAGAGTAAAATTCAAGATTTCTCAGAAGAATATTTTCATGAAAAATACTGGATGAAGCGCAAATATCAAGGATATTCCACTAATTTCAAGGAGTATAGAAGTCAAAATTTTAACCAACTGAGAATAATAAGGAATAAAATAACAACAGAAATCACCATGCATGCGGCAATTCGCATAGGCGAGTTATTCCAACAGAATAATAATAATGGAACCAGGTCAGGTGAAAATCACACCGACAGGATGTTCCAACAGAATAATAAAGAATGAAATAATAAAGACGGAACCAGGTCCGGCGTAAAGCACATATAGGATGTTCCAACGGAATAATAAAGACAGAATAATAAAAACAAAACCAGGTCTGGCGTATAGCACAGACAGGATGTTCCAACGGAATAATAAAGACAGAATAATAGAAGAATGTCACCACGTATAGGGTATCCCGCGTATACAGGTTATTCCAACAGAAAAATAAAGAAATGGAGTAACAGAAGTTCTCTTCTCAAATACAAAAGAATAATATCCCTTACGAGTACAAAAAATAATATTTCCTTACGAGTACAACAAATAATATTCCCTACCTTAAGAAGAAGAGTACTGGATATATAAGTAGTGAAGTAGCAGAATACTTTCTTCTTTCTCTCTATAGTTTATCTCTTTAGAGTTTTGGTGAATTCGTAAGAAAATAATGAATGAATGAGCTTCTATTTATAGAAAAATAGAATGCATAGTAACTAACTCATGAACGGTCGAGATTGATTTACTTTAATCTGACGGTCCATATTTAAAGAAAAATCTTTTAAATAAAATATAATATATATAATATTATATATATATATATAACACATGTTGTTTGAGAAAAAAAAACAACCACCTCCGTTGAAAAAAATTTCTCAGCTTTTCCCCCAAATTCTTCTTCCAACATGTGGGCCCCATCCACATGTCATTATCCATCATAAATATATATATATATATATATATATATATATATATAACATTACCATATATATATACGTAACCCCCATTTTCATTTTTTTCTTTCCCCCACCCCACACGTCATTTTCACACACATCCTTATCACATACATCCTTATCACACACAGATATTATATATACATACTGAAGCATCTTCTACCAATTATTTTGAAAAATAGTTAAATGAGTGTTTATAAAATAAGAAAAACTGAGTGACTTCTCACATAAGCCTTTAATAATTAATATCATGTGCTACTATGTAACCACGCGTATTACTGTACTTTTACTACCGAGTAGTTCAACAGTATCAACGGTAAAACTTACGACGTTATCTCAATAAAATATTTTTGTCGTTTTCTCAATCCGACAATAATTCTATTGTGGGGTCCACCAATGATTCTGCCGTTGTACGAATATTCCCTGTTAAAACGAATATTTTCCGACCAATCGAATATTATATAACAACTTGCGTACTTTGTAAAATTTATAATTATTATCCACAACTATAATATTATATCAATTTTACTCCATAATATTCAAAAATAATATTTATAGAAAATTCATCTTTATTCAAAAAGTTGGGATTTTACAAATATTCCCTGTTAAAACGAATATTCCCCGACCAATCGAATAATATATAACAACTTGCGTACTTTACAAAATTTATAAATATTACCCACAACTATTATATCAATTTCACTCCATAATATTCAAAATAATATTTATAGAAAATTCATCTTTATTCAAAAAGTTGGGGTTTTACAATCTCCCCTTCTTATGAAATTTCTCCCTCGAAATTAGGGTACGTACCTAGTATGTCGAAGAGGTAAAGATACCTTGATTTCATTTCAGATTCTAACTCCCAAGTCATTTCCTCAATATCGTGGTTTCTCCACAAAACTTTGATTTTAGGTATAACCTTGGTGCGTAGAATATGTTCCTTCTTATCCAAGATTTGAACATGAACCTCTTCATACGTCAAATCTTTCGCTATTTTGTCTGGTTCCAACTCAATAATGTGGTTCGGGTCTTCCACATATTTACCTAACATGGATATGTGAAAAATGTTATGAACACGAGACATACTTGGCGGTAAAGCGAGTCTATAGGCCACAGTTCCTACTCAATCAAGGATTAAAAATGGGACGATGAATCGAGGATTGAGCTTTCCTCTCTTTCTAAATCTCGTATCTCCTTTCCATGGAGCAACACGTAACAACACATGATCTCCTATATCAAATTCCACGTCCTTTCGATGAAGATCAGCATAACTCTTTTTTCGATCTTGTGAGGTTTTTATACGTTGCCGGATCGTTTGAATCTTTTCCATAGTCATACGTACCAACTCTGGTCCCAACTACGTTGCTTCACCCACCTCATCCCAGCATACTGGAGAACGACACTTTCTTCCATACAACGCTTCGAATGGAGCCATGCCAATACTTGTTTGATAACTGTTGTTGCAGGAAAACTCCACCAATGGTAAGAACTTGTCTCAACTTCCCTTGAAATCAAGAACACAGAGTCTTAATAGATCTTCAAGAGTTTGAATAGTCCTCTCCGACTATCCGTCCGTCTGAGGATGATATGCCAAGCTAAATCGTAAATTTGTGCCCATAGTTTTTTGCAAACTAACCCAAAATCGCGAAGTGAATCTTGGGTCTCGATCAGAAACTATGGATACTGGCATACCATGCAATCTTACAACCTCGTTTATGTACATAGGAGCAAGATGTTCAAGTGTATAAGTTTCTCGTATCGGTAAGAAATGAGCAGACTTGGTCAATCTATCAACAATGACCCAAATCGCATCTATGCCTTGAGAAACTTTGGGAAGACCAGTAAAAAAATCCATGGTAATGTGCTTCCACTACCATTCTGGAATTTCAAGTGGTTGCAATAGACCTTTTGGTACTTGATGCTCCACCTTTACTCGTTGACACGTTAGACACCTTGAGATAAATAACGCTATCTCTCTCTTCATATTGCCCCATCAAAATGTATGTCGAAGATCAAGATACATTTTGGTACTCCCAAGATGGATTGCAAACGGTGTGTTGTGCGCCTCCATCATGATTTTATACTTTAAATCAGGGTCGTTAGGAACACAAAGTCTGGAGTTGACTCGAAGTATTCCTTATTCATCGATTCTTACTTCCGGCATCGCACCTTCTTGAACTTTCTTCCTCATACGCATAAGGTTCGGATCTGTAACTTGAGCAGCTTTAATTTTATCAATTAAAGTCGGTTCTACTCGTATATTTTCCATCATCACGTGGGTCCCTGGAGTCTTTATCTCTATCTCCATCCTTTGCAAGTCATACAAAATGGGCCTTTGCGTTAACAATATTGCACTCATACATGTATATGATCTTATATTCAATGCGTCAGCTACCACGTTCGTTTTTCTAGGATGGTATTGGATAGTATGATCATAATCTTTCAACAGTTCAAGCCAACATCGTTGTCGCATGTTGAGTTCCTTTCGAGTGAAGAAATATTTGAGGCTTTTATAATCCGTAAAGATCTCCACTTTCTCCCCATACAAGTAATGCCTCCAAATCTTTAGTGCGAAGAGAATAGCTGCCAACTCTAGATCATGAGTAGGATAATTCCTCTCAAATTTTTTAAGTTATCATGAGGCATAGGCTATGACTTTCCCATGTTTCATGAGAACACATCCTAAACCTTTGCCCGAAGCATCACTGTATATGACAAATCCCTCCGAACCAGATGGTATTGTCAGAACATGTGTTGAAATGAGTCTCCTCTTGAGTTCCAGAAAACTCTTCTCACATTCCTCGCTCCAACCGAACTTTGTATCTTTCCGAGTCAACTGAGTTAGTGGAGTAGCGATTCGAGAAAACCTTTCAACGAATCCCCGATAATAACCAACTAAGCCGAGAAAGCTACGTACTTCGGTCACTGATTTAGGTTGCTCCCCGCTTTGAATAGCTTCAATCTTTGCTGGGTCAACAGATATTCCATGACTTGATACCACGTGCCCAAGGAATGCTACTTCCTCAAGCCAGAACTTGCATTTCTTCAACTTGGCATAAAGCTTGTATTCACGAAGCTTTTGGAGTATCAGCCTCAAGTGTTGCTCATGATCTTCACGGCTTTTGGAATATATAAGGATGTCATCAATAAAGACGACCACAAAATGATCCAAATATTCCTTGAATACTCGGTTCATCATATCCAAAAAGGCAGCAGGAGCATTAGTTAATCCAAAGTACATGACTAGGAATTCATAATGCCCGTACCGAGTTCTGAAAGCCGTCTTTGGAATATCATCGGTTCTAATCTTCAATTGGTGATATCTGGGATGAAGATCAATCTTTAAAAAGAATTTGGCTCCTTGCAACTGGTCAAACAGGTCATTAATACGTGGCAATGAGTACCTATTTTTGATGGTGACATGATTCAACTCCCGATAATCAATACAAAGTCGCATACTCCCATCTTTCTTCTTCACGAATAGAACAGGAGCAACCTAATGAGAAGAACTAGGACGAATAAAGCTAATGTCTAACAATTCCTGCAGTTGAGTCTTTAACTCCTGAAGTTCAATAGGAGCTATTCGATATGGGGATTTGGAAATGGGTTTTGTACCGGGTTCAAGGTCAATACAAAATTCAATTTCAAACTCTGGGGGTAGGCCAGGAAGTTCTTCAGGGAATACGTCAGGAAATTCATTAATAATAGAAATATTATTCAAAACTGACGTATTTTTGTTTAGATCGATGACATGAGCTAAGAAAGCTTGACATCCGTTTTTCAATAAATGAATAACTTTATGGCTTGAAATGACAGTGATTGATTTCAATGGTTTGGTTGCTTGAATTTGCATAATAGGTCGATTAGGAATATGAAAGCTAACAACCTTACAAAAACAATCAATTTTTGCATGATGAGTAGTTAACCAATCAATCCCTAGAATTACATCAAATGCAAGTATTTTTAATGCAATAAAATCGACAGGAAATGTGTGGGTACCAACTTGAACCAAACAAGACTTATAAACCGTGGATGTAATGAAGGTTTTTCCCAACGGAGTTTCCACAGATAAGTCAAAGTCTAATTTCTCCGGAGTCAAATTTAATCATTGAGCGCAAGTAGGAGAAATAAAAGAATGGGTAGAACCGGTATCAAATAAAGTGTAAACTTCTCTAGAGTTTATGATAAGCTTACCCGTGATGACCTCATTCAGGTTTCTTGCTTTCTGGAAGGTCACAACAAATGTTCTCCCTTGCACTACAGGCTTTGACTTTTTTGGGACAGCCTTT
Source organism: Panax japonicus (assembly GCA_020205505.1). NCBI lineage: Eukaryota > Viridiplantae > Streptophyta > Magnoliopsida > Apiales > Araliaceae > Panax > Panax japonicus. The sequence continues at coordinate 15,523,452 of CM035113.1, read as the reverse complement.
TGCGCCTCCATCCTAGCTGAATTTATCTTCGGTGAATGACAAAATCGGGCTAAGTGACCTTCTCTTCAACAATTATAACATGCTTTGGACGGCATCGCGCAATTTGAACTGATGTGTCCCTCCCCTCCGCATTTGAAGCATATGATAGGTTGTCTTTCTCCTTCCTTAACAACGGCTGCTGGTGCTGATGTCTTTCCATCATTGTTGAATCTCCTCTTCTTGAAATGTCCATTCTTATTGTTTTGTCCCTAATTACCACCAAAGTGGTTACCATTTCTGGCTTATTGATTCCCTCCACGCTTGTTGTCACCGCTTCGATGACTACTCTTACCGGTATTATCATTTTGTTGGATGCTCTCTTTTGGTTGCGTTGACTCGTTATCGCGCTCCACCAACTAAGCCCTATTTACAACATCTGAATACAAACACAGCTTATGAGAAATAAGATGTTGACGTATCTCTGGCTTCAAACCTCTTAAAAACATTCGCTCCATTCTCTCTTCATTATCCACCAAGTGGGATGCAAACCGGGAGAACTTCGCAAATTTTGCCTCGTATTGCGACACGGTCATATTGTTTTGCTCCAATTTGATAAACTCCACCTCCTTCATATGACGAATACTTTTGGGAAAGTATTTGTCGTTGAACGGCTCTTGGAACTTCTCCCAAGACATCTTCAGTACGGTAGGTTGAGTACGTTTTACCGATTCCCACCAGTAATATGCCTCTCCGCGCAATATAAAGGCGGCAAAGGGAACCTTTTGCTCCTCGGAGCATCCCAAGACATCAAATATCTTGGTGATCTTCTTTATCAATGCTTCCGCCATAAGTGATTTTTGTGAAACCCCAACTTTTTGAATAAAGATGAATTTTCTATAAATATAAATTTTGAATATTATGGAGTGAAATTGATATAATAGTTGTGGGTAATATTTATAAATTTTTCAAAGTACCCAAGTTGTTATATAATATTCGATTGGTTGGGGAATATTTGAAAGTAATATGCACACAAGCCAATCATGTTTGATGATAAAGCATATACTTTGTAACAATCTTATTCATTTATTAATAAAAAGTATTAATTTATTAAAGGCTTTTAATTATCTACATGATGCTGTTTTATAATATGTGATAAACCCATAGTTTTAAGCAATGCTTTTAGAATAATGATGATGATCATTCTAATGAGATCTAAATTCTTAGAAAGCTTAAAGCTAAAATAGTTCTCAATCGTTGGATTACTAAATTGGGGATTAGTGAATCCGGATAGATTGGTACATACGTTGCTTGCTCATTGGATGAGGATGATTGATCTCATGATCATTTGTGTGGAGACACTAAAGCAAGTATGTAGGTGCTTATTAGAGAATAAGTTCACTGAACGTGACTCGCTAAGGAATACCTAATGGAGTTTTACTTGCATGTCAATAGGAATTCCTGTAGTGATAGTAGTACAAGTGATCCTTGGACTTGAGATCATCATAGTATCTTGTGTATGATGAGTTATACTTTGACTTATTCCTTAAGACCCTTAGGGTATATCAAAGGGTATGCTTGGGTATAATAAGTTATACATGGAGATAATGTATGATCAATAAAGAATCTACCACTTCTAGTAAAAGAAGAGAAATGTCCTATGTGATTCGATAAATGACAACTCAGTAGTCCTTGGCCAAGGCAGAATGAAATTAGAAAGGAGTTTCTAATTTGCATTATTTGGAGTTGTGCATTTAAAAGTCGAAATACATATAATTAAATAAAATAAGACTTGACAGTAATTCCATGTCTTATATTTAATTGGGACATTGTATGGTGGAAGGATTGAATTGTACGGCAACTATTTACTCAAAGGTTCTTTTATGATTAATGTTGAAATCTATATTATCTGGAAAGTCGTTGATCGCTAGGGAGGCTTATCCCTATTGTAGAATAAATATTATTTATTTAAATAAATTATTAGTTTAATTTATTTATTTAAATAAGATTAGAATTGTTCTAATTGATTTATTCACAACCGGTTTAATATGGAGAACCTAAAGGGTCACACCATAAAAGGAAGAATAATTATTTAAGAAGTTAATGGCATAATCGTAATAATAAGTTAAGTATATTTAATTTAATCTATGGTGATAGAATAAATTAAATAGCTTAATATTTATTATTTAATATTTTGGAAATATTAAATATAAATTAATAAGAGAAGTCTTATTATTATTATTACTATTATTATTATTTAATTCCTAAAGGAGTTTGGGAATTAATTAATAAAAGTACTCTCAAATATCCTAATAGGATTAGGAGGCAGATTAATTAAAAGAGTTTAATTAATTATCTCTAATAAGATTAGGGATCTTAATTAATTAAAAGGTTAATTAATTATTCCTAATAAGATTAAGAGCCTAATTAATTAAAAGAGTTTAATTAATTAGAATAAAACCCAATTTCTTAATTGTTAAGGATGGGTTGCCCACATCTATAAATAAGAGGAGTCTTATTATAGGTGTGTGAGAAGTTTTTGACGTATTATTAGAATATGTAATTCCAATTGTTGGAGAGTACGCCCCTTTTCTATAGAGATAGAAAACTAGGGTTTGAGCCAAATACTCATCTTCTTGAATTCTTGAATTCTTCTTCTTCCTTGGTGGATCACCTCTAGAGGCCAAACACTTGGGGTGGCTAACGTTGATCAAAGGAAGGAATCAAACCCGGTAGATTCAAGTTGAACGCAAAAAAGATTGGAGGTGAAATTGTACCTGAGGAAGCTTGGATCTTCAAGGGTATGCTTCTTGTTCTTTCTTTTTCGTTTAATTAATAATTGTGCATAAAGGGTGATCCGGGTTTATGGTTTGTAAAATTTTTAAACTCTGATTTTACACGTTTCCGCATTATTTATGCAATTTGATTGCGTTCTTGAATATTACAAACCTAACAGTGGCATCAGAGCCAAACCTTTATGCAAATTATTAATTGTTTTAATTTAATATGTATATTGATATGTGTTTAGAACAAATTTAATTGGGCATAATTTATTGTATAAAATTTATTAAAAAAAAACGGTAATATATTTCCGAAATAAAGGAATCCGTGCATGTCAATTTTTCAAGGGATTGTGACGTGGCAACCTTGAATTCAAATGGCAGGATATTATATATAGTATTTATATATTAACAGGATCACATGATTTTTTTTGGTATCCTGCGGTTATATATTACGGATATATATATATATATATATATATATATATGTATATATATATTCTTAATTATTTTATTATTAAAATAAAAAGTTTATTTTAATCTTAAAATTAGATTTCATGCCAACTAATTAGAGTTGGAATTGGATTCCATGATAACTAATTGGAGTTGAAATTTGAATTTCATCTTTCCTTAAATAAAGGAGTTTATTTAGATATGAAATATGATTTCATATTATTCAAAATAAAGGAGTTTATTTGTGAATAAGAAAGAGAATCCTAATTTCCTTAAATAAAGGAGTTTATTTAGATATGAAATAAGATTTCATATTATTCAAAATAAAGGAGTTTATTATTGAATAGGAAAGTGAATCCACGTTTCTTTAAATAAAAGAGTTTATTTAGATATGAAATAAGATTTCATATTATTCAAAATAAAAGAGTTTATTTGTGAATAGGAAATAGAATTCGTATTTCCCTTGACAAAGGAAATTTTTTTTTTTTACATGGAATTGGATTCCATAATTAATTGAAATAAAGGAGTTTATTTTGATTAAAGATTTTGATTAAAATAAAATAGTTTATTTTATTCAAAATTGGATAAATTAAAATAAAATAGTTTTATTTTGATTTAAATTTGGATTAAAATAAAGGTGTTTATTTTGATTCAAAATTAGATTTTATACTAACTAAATTGGCCCATTAAATGATATCAGTATATATATCAAATGTTTATTATTCATGAGATGAATGTTATTTATTGATGCATATGGTGATGTGTATGATAATAAATGGGATTGGTTATGGACTATTGACCAATGTGATTGGATTTTATTTTAGTTGGATGCATGAATGTATGGGTTTTATTAAATGGGGTCTGCGTACCTCGTCTTCTCTAATTTTTCTTAATGTAAATTCTATCTCCCTCCTATGTACTTCCCCTTGACTGCTGATCAAGGTTTCTATTTATTTTAAATAGTTTTGTAATAGGAATAGTTAGAATTAATTTTGAAGAATTAGAGATCAAGGAGCAAGGAGCGCGTGAAGACCCGTTTGTAATGGAGCCCGGGTTTAAATGTAATAGTTATATTTAAATATTAATTCTTGCACCTCTAGGGTTTGACCTTTTGGTTCACTTGGTGGCTCTAGTGAACCAAACTAGAATAAAAGTCCATAATCAATCCAGGTAGAATATAGTATTCTATATGTGCATGCTTTTATTATATATATTATATATTATGCAAACATGCTTCGCATGTTCATTAATATGACGCGTATTTTATATATATATGTGCATGCGCGCTAAACAAGATGAGACAAATTAATAACAAATCCCTCAAATATTTTATATTAAGTTGTAACGTTCAAAGATATTTGGAATATCGAACGTCGCCTTCTAGCATGATAGAAGCAATAGAGTATTGAATATTTAATATGAGTTTGTTGTGCACACACAAGGCGAGTATTAAATATTTAAGATGTTGTTTTTATTACATATGATGTTTATAAGGAATTGAACATTACTGCTTTGTTGTGCACACACAAGAGCTGTAGTTTTCTCTTCACTTGTATGAAAATGTTGGGTCTGACTTAACTTAAATCATTTTAGTTCGGATGTGCACACACTTGACCATTATGATTTAAGAGGCAAAATACAAGGAGTTACATAGTTGATGTAATTGACAAGAGTTGTCTACCTATTTATTTATATATAGTTTGTTGTGCACACACAAGGCTATATACATTTGAAATGGGATCCTTATTCTCACTAGCATATCTTTAATTAGATATTGTCGAACTATATATATTGAGGGTAATATAGTTTGAAGAAAATAGTGGGAGGTACCAATTTAAAATAAGACCTAATTTATTTTTGTAATTAATAAAAGAATGTATGTTAAAATGTTGTTAATTACAAATTCATTTACAGATTTTTACAATGTCTAAATTACTATCACTGCATAGCATATTAGATGCTTATTTAACCGGACCAAATTAAATGGATTGGTTAAGAAAATTGAGAATAGTTCTCATGGCTGAAAAGCTATCTTATGTCCTTAATACGCCTATCCCTGCAATGGTTGCAGACAATGCCTCTGAGGAAGATATTTCTACTTTTAGAAAGTGGCAAGATGATGCATAGTTGGCTCAATGCATCATGCTCGTATCCATGAGTAACGAGCTTCAGCGTCAGCATGAAACTATGGATGCTCCTATTATATTCCTGCACATCAAGTAGTTGATGGTGATGAAAGTAGGACTGATAGATATCAGATATCTAAAGAGCTCTTCCAATTTAGAATGACCGATGACACTACGGTACAGATAAAAGTCCTAAACATAATCAATTTGATTGATCAATTAGGACAACGGGTTTTGTCATGGATGGAGAGTTGAGCCAAGATTTGATCTTGCACTCACTTCCGGACTCCTTTCACAATTGTTGTGAATTTTTCATATGAACAAGCTAGATATCAGCCTCGCTGATTTGCTTAACATGTTGAAAAATGTTGAGAGTTACTTTCCAACCAAGAAAGACCAAGTCTTACTGGTAGGGGCCAAATGATCTTCTGAAAAGAAGAACGATTTTAAGAAGGTAAATATAAAGGCATAAACAAAGGATAATAAGAACAAAACTGATACGGATAGCAAAGGTGTTTGCTTCCACTGCAATAAGCCTGGACACTGGAAAGAAATTGCGAAAAGCATCTTGCAGAGGCTAACCAAAGAAGCTTAGTGAAGTTTCGGTTACAAATACAATTTTGTTCATGATTTAAAATAATTTTTTCTTTAAGTCAAGGTTCTACTTGGGTATTGGATACCGGCTTTGTTTATCATAAATATAGATTTATGAAGGGACCAAGTAGAAGTAGAAAGCTAAACAAATATAAGTAAACCTATGTGTGGGAAATGAAGCAAAGGTTGCTGCATTAGCCATAGGAACTTATAGTTTAGCAATGCCTACGGGCAAGTCTATTAAGTCAATAAGTTGTTATTGTATTCCAGTTCTCGTTGGAAACATTATTTCCATTTTATTGTTGGACAATGAAATCTTTGGTATTATAATTAGGAACAATTGTTGTTCTATTTATAATAATAATGTTTTGTATAGAACTGAAATATTACTTAATGGATTTTGTGTACTTGACTTACGTGAAAATAATTTTACGAATTGAACAAACTAGTATAAGAAAAGGAGATGATCATTCAAAGAGTTGAATGTGTGTATTTGTTGAAATACAAGTGTGAATTATTTGAAAGGTTCAAAGAATTCAGAAGTGAAACAACATGGCAAAGTATTGGGATTCTTTGATCGGATCAAGGAAGCAATACTTGTGCAATGAGATTTTAGATCATCTCATATGGTTTTCTCATAATGGACACATCCTGATACGCAATAATTGATTGATGTATCTGAAAGGAAAAATTGTACCTTGTTGGACATGGTGCAGTCCATAATGATTTTACCGTAATTCCAGTATCCTTCTAGGATCATGTCCTAGAAATGGCTGCATATCTACGAAAAAGGTAATCTCAAAATCCGGCCCCAAGACTCCATAAAAGTTATGGACAGGGAGGATTCCTAATCTTAAGTATGTTAAGATAAGGGGTTGTCCAACTTATATGAAAAGGTTTCAAAGGATAAGTTTGGGACAAAATTTGACAAGTACAGATTTGTGGGACATCCTAAAGTAAGTTTAGGGCATATGTTCTATAATCCTACTTAGCAAAAGGTGTTTGTTGCGAAACATGCTGCCTTCTAAGATAAAGGTGTTTATCATTGAAAGGGCTAGTGGGAGGATAATACATCTTGAAAAGTTCAAGAACCACAAAATACTACAAGTCAAATAAGAGGAACCTATAGATAGACCTATTGTACCACAACCGAATCGTAAATCTGGAATAGTACCGAAGATACCTAGGAGGTATGGATTTATCATGGATGATGATGATGAGGTACGTATCATAGATGATGATGATCCAGTTACATACGATGAGGTAAGAGTTGTAGACACTCAGAGAAATGGATTGAAGCAATCTTCTCAAAAATGGAACATTCATTTTCACATGATAATCAAAAGAGTTTGATTTTATCAAAAATAAGAATGAACCTAGTGTGTACAAAAGGGTTAGTGGGAGCGTCGTGGCATTCCTAGTATTATATGTTGATATAATACGGATAAGGAATGACATGCCAATGCTAAAATCAATAAAGATAAAGTTGTCTAAACATTCCTCCATGAATAATTTGGGAAGAGTATCTTAATTGGGGATGCAAATCTATATAGATAGATTTAAAAGGATGCTCGGCTTAACCCAAGGAACGTATATTCATTTGATGCTAAAGTCGTTTAGCATGGCAAACTCCAAGAGATATCTCATGTTGATGAGCCCTGGAGTGTATCTCTCTTAATAGTCCCCATAGACTCCTAAAAGAGAGATCGCATGAGTGACAATCATGTATACAATGAAATATACGCGACCTGATGTTGATCAGTCATATTCTGGAGAAGTTCACTGTGAAACAGTGAAAAACATCTTAAAGTACTTAACCAGCACTAAGGATGTGATATAATTCATGGCGGGTCTAAATTAAAACTAGAGGGCTTAACAGACTCAAGTTTTTCAGACAGACCAAGACGACAGAAAATCCACTCTAAGGTAAAGGGTTACCTTGAACGGTGGTGCAGTGAATTGGAAAGGTTCCAAACAACAAAGAGTTGTTGGTTTAGTGATAAAGACAAAGTATATAGCTGTAAATGAAGCTGCAAGTTGATTGTTTGGATGAAAAATTCATTACAGAACTAGGAATAGTTCTGAAGTCTCATCTTGGATCCAAACATGTGTTGTGGCACTTTCATTTGATTATAGGAATCATTGAAAGATGGGAAATCACTATAGAGATAGTGGACTCTCAAGAAAAACATTACATATCCATTAACTAAAGCTTATCCAACAGCAGGATAATCGTCACTTAGAGAAGAAGAGTATGAGATACCATGACGATTGGCTTTAGTGCAAGTGGGAGATTGAAAGTAATATGCACACAAGCCAATCATGTTTGATGATAAAGCATATACTTTGTAACAATCTTATTCATTTATTAATAAAAAGTATTAATTTATTAAAGGCTTTTAATTATCTACATGATGCTGTTTTATAATATGTGATAAACCCATAGTTTTAAGCAATGCTTTTAGAATAATGATGATGATCATTCTAATGAGATCTAAATTCTTAGAAAGCTTAAAGCTAAAATAGTTCTCAATCGTTGGATTACTAAATTGGGGATTAGTGAATCCGGATAGATTAGTACATACGTTGCTTGCTCATTGGATGAGGATGATTGATCTCATGATCATTTGTGTGGAGACACTAAAGCAAGTATGTAGGTGCTTATTAGAGAATAAGTTCACTGAACGTGACTCGCTAAGGAATACCTAATGGAGTTTTACTTGCATGTCAATAGGAATTCCTGTAGTGATAGTAGTACAAGTGATCCTTGGACTTGAGATCATCATAGTATCTTGTGTATGATGAGTTATACTTTGACTTATTCCTTAAGACCCTTAGGGTATATCAAAGGGTATGCTTGGGTATAATAAGTTATACATGGAGATAATGTATGATCAATAAAGAATCTACCACTTCTAGTAAAAGAAGAGAAATGTCCTATGTGATTCGATAAATGACAATCCAGTAGTCCTTGGCCAAGGCAGAATGAAATTAGAAAGGAGTTTCTAATTTGCATTATTTGGAGTTGTGCATTTAAAAGTCGAAATACATATAATTAAATAAAATAAGACTTGACAGTAATTCCATGTCTTATATTTAATTGGGACATTGTATGGTGGAAGGATTGAATTGTACGGCAACTATTTACTCAAAGGTTCTTTTATGATTAATGTTGAAATCTATATTATCTGGAAAGTCGTTGATCGCTAGGGAGGCTTATCCCTATTGTAGAATAAATATTATTTATTTAAATAAATTATTAGTTTAATTTATTTATTTAAATAAGATTAGAATTTTTCTAATTGATTTTTTCACAACCAGTTTAATATGGAGAACCTAAAGGGTCACGCCATAAAAGGAAGAATAATTATTTAAGAAGTTAATGGCATAATCGTAATAATAAGTTAAGTATATTTAATTTAATCTATGGTGATAGAATAAATTAAATAGCTTAATATTTATTATTTAAAATTTTGGAAATATTAAATATAAATTAATAAGAGGAGTCTTATTATTATTATTACTATTATTATTATTTAATTCCTAAAGGAGTTTGGGAATTAATTAATAAAAGTACTCTCAAATATCCTAATAGGATTAGGAGGCAGATTAATTAAAAGAGTTTAATTAATTATCTCTAATAAGATTAGGGATCTTAATTAATTAAAAGGTTAATTAATTATTCCTAATAAGATTAAGAGCCTAATTAATTAAAAGAGTTTAATTAATTAGAATAAAACCCAATTTCTTAATTGTTAAGGATGGGTTGCCCACATCTATAAATAAGAGGAGTCTTATTATAGGTGTGTGAGAAGTTTTTGACGTATTATTAGAATACGTAATTCCAATTGTTGGAGAGTACGCCCCTTTTCTATAGAGATAGAAAACTAGGGTTTGAGCCAAATACTCATCTTCTTGAATTCTTGAATTCTTCTTCTTCCTTGGTGGATCACCTCTAGAGGCCAAACACTTGGGTGGCTAACGTTGATCAAAGGAAGGAATCAAACCCGGTAGATTCAAGTTGAACGCGAAAAAGATTGGAAATGAACTTGTACCTTAGGAAGCTTGGATCTTCAAGGGTATGCTTCTTGTTCTTTCTTTTTCGTTTAATTAATAATTGTGCATAAAGGGTGATCCGGGTTTATGGTTTGTAAAATTTTTAAACTCTGATTTTACACGTTTCCGCATTATTTATGCAATTTGATTGCGTTCTTGAATATTACAAACCTAACAATATTCGTTTTAACAGGGAATATTAGTACAACGGCACAATCATTGATGGACCCCACAACAAAATTATTGTCGGATTGAGAAAATGACAAAAATACTTTATAAAAATAACGGCGGAAGTTTACCGTTAACTGTTGAAACACCCGGTGTTAAAAGTACAGTAATACGCGTGGTTGCATTGTAGCACACGGTATTGATTATTGATGCTTAAGTGATATGTCATTCAGTTTTGTTCAATTATTGCTATAGTAATTGTTGCATAATATCTCACGTTATTTGATTCAATTATTGTCGATATTTTATATATTGTTAAAATCAATAATTGAGACGACAACGTTATTAATATTATTATTTTCAATATTAACGATGTCTAGAAGTTCTATCAAGGAGAGGTTTGGTCACCTAATTGCGCGCCAATAGGAAGAAATCCTTATTGGAAAGCCCCCTCTTTCCTGGGAACGATCTGGTCGATTAATATTGTGAATTGTAATAAAGGTCATAAATATTGTTAAAATTATTAAGGTGAGTTTTATGAAGTCTGCTTATTTTATGGATCCCTATTTTACCCATTTTTCAAAATAATCATTAGAAAATTATTTTATAATGGTGGAGGCCCACATGTTGGAAGAATAATGACTTGTGTGTTTGTATTTATGTATGTGTAGGAGTGTGTGTAAGGTAGTGGGTTTTGGTAGGGGAATAAGGTTTTGAGTGGGAGTATTATTATAATTGTGGGTGGATGGAAGGTGTATTATTGTGATTATATATATATATATATATAAGTTTTAAAAATGGACGGAAGGAGTATTATTATGGATATATTATATATAATATATTATATTTTATTTAAAAGATTTTGCTTTAAATATGGACCGTCAGATTAAAGTAAATCGATCTGGACAGTTCATAAGTTAGTTATTATGCATTTCATTTTTCTATAAATAGAAGCTCATTCCTTCATTATTTTCTTACGAATTCACTGAAACTCCAGAGAGAGAAATTATAGAAAAGCTATAGAAAATTATACTGCTACTTCCCTACTCTTACATCCAGTTCTTTTACGGTAAGGGATATTATTCTTTTGTATTTGAGAAGAGAACTTCTGTTATTCCATTTCTTTATTATTCTGTTGGAATAACCTGTATACGCGGAATACCCTGTACTTGGTGAAATTCTTCTATTATTCTGTCTTTATTATTTCGTTGGAACATCCTGTCTTTGCTATACGCCGGACCTGGTTCCGTTTCTATTATTCTGTCTTTATTATTCTGTTGGAACATCCTTTCTGTGCTATACGCCAGACCTGGTTCCGTTTTTATTATTCTATATATATTATTCTGTCGGAACATCCTGTCGGTGTGATTTTCACCTGACCTGGTTCCATTATTATTATTCTGTTGGAATAACATGCCTATGCGAAGTACCGCATGCATGATGATTTTTGTTGTTATTCCATTCCTTATTATTCTCAGTTGGTTAAAATTTTGACTTCTATACTCCATGAAATTAGTGGAATATCCTTGATATTTGCGCTTCGTCCAATATTTTTCATGGAAATATTCTTCTGAGAAATCAAGAATTTTACTCTACAAAGCAGTATCATATTGACAATTTAGACGTTATTAGTTCCTGAACAACTTAATTCTTGAACTTATTTTATTGAATTTTTATATCATTGTCATCATCCTCATGTTTATATTTTTTGAAAGTCATCTGTAGCCTATAAAGCATGGATGGACTTGGTATGATTATGACCAAGGATTATTCGGTGTAATCATAACCGTAATGTTACAAATGATGTGGTAAAAAATCCTCATTGGCCCGTAGTGCATTGATGGACAGCTGTTGGCATGATCATGACCATTGATGCATACATAAATATCCTTGGTCGTAGTACAAGGATGATGTAGATTATTTATTAAGCTGAGTCTCAGCGATAAAAGTGATGAAATTTTTTTTTAAATCATAAAAGATAGTAGATTCTATTCTTTACTTGACTCTTTTAATGGATTGCTTAATCCGCTAAATTTAAACTTGATGTCTATTATATTTTATCAGTTTAATATTGTTGGAGACTAATGATAATTTATTCTGCATTATCTTAGTCATAATATTTCTTACTGGGCTAGTTGAGCTCACCCTTTCTTTCACTGTTCTCTTCAAGAAATGAGAATATAGTGGGGACGAGTCGGGGAACGGAGTGATGGTCCAGAGGATAGCATTAGTAGTCCTCACTATTCTGTGAAATAGTGTGATAATAATTGTAATGGGGACTCCTTTTGAGTTTGTATAATCTCTAGTAGATAATATTTGTATTCAAACTCACAGTTTATATTTTGTCATATTGTACACGACAGTTGTATTAGTAAGTTGTATTTAAATTTTGTACGATGTATCTGGCGACCCAAGATGGGAGATGTATACCTAATTTTGGGGGCGTCATTGTTTTGGCTCTCCCTTAAACTCCGGTGGTCCCAACTCCTTGAACTGTTTAGCGGTAACCGCCTGAGAGTTTCCAGTGTTTCCACCTATTTTTGGACAGGAGCCGCTCTCGCTTGCTGTTGCATGAATTTCATTCATCATTTGGTCAGTGTTGATGTTTGCATGAGGATTGTCGCCTTCCTGATGCACATTCTCCTGATTATTGATATGTGGAGACTCAATGGTCTCTTGTGCTTCATTGCTATTCTCAACATTTTTGAATGTCATTTTCAGATACTGCCACAAAAGAAAGGTTAATTGACATGTAACACAATATCTCTAAACTCTGACCAACCAATTTAAATACAAAATAAATTTAAGTAGGTCATACTAGCGAAGAAATTCCCCGTCTCTCCCCTCCTAGTTCTAGTCTCACATCTTAGCCAGGGATCATATCCAGGGATCATCACCCATCTTGGGTCGCCAGATACATGGTACATAATTCAAATACAACTGTCATGTACCATACGACAAAACATAAACTGTGAGTTTGAATACAAATATTATCTACTAGAGATTATACAAACTCAAAAGGAGTCCTCATTACAAATATTATCACACTATTTCACAAAATAATGAGGACTACTAATGTTATCCTCTGGACCATCACTCCGTTCCCCGACTCGTCCCAGCTATACTCTCATTTTCTGAAGAGAACAGTGAAAGAAGGGGTGAGCTCAACTAGCCCAGTAAGAAATATTATAACTAAGATAATGCAAAATAAATTATCATTAGTCTCCAACAATGTTAAACAGATAAAATATAATAGACATCAAGTTTAACTGCAGCGGAACAAGCAATCCATTAAAAGAGTCAAGTATAAAATAAAATCTATTATCTTTTATGATTAAAAAGGTTTTTCATCACTGTTATCGCTGAGACTCAGCTTAATAAATATTCCACATCATCAAATCACCCCTGCACTACGACCAAGGATATTCTTTAGTATCACGACCTCAATTATCCATCCACTACGGGCCAAGAACATTTGTGTATTCATTAATTGTCATGATCATGCCAACAACTATCCATCAATGCACTACGGGCCAATAAGGACTTTTACCACATCATTTGTAACATTACAGTCATGATTACACCGAATAATCCCTGGTCATAATCATACCAAGTCTATCTATGCACTACAGGCCACAGATAACTTTCAACATAATATAAACATGAGGATGATGACAATGATATAAGAATTCAATAAAACTAGTTCAAGAATTAATTTGTCCAAGAACTACTAATGTCCAAATTGTCAACATGATACTGCTTTGTAGAGTAAAATTCAAGAATGATCAGAAGAATATTTTCATGAAAAGATACTGGATGAAGCGTAAATATCAAGGATATTCTACTAATTTCATGGAGTATAGAAGTCAAAACTTTAACCAACTGAGTATAATAAAGAATGGAATAACAAAAGAAATCACCATGCATGTGGTACTTTGCATAGACTGGTTATTCCAACAGAATACTAAATAACAGAACCAGGTCAGGCAAAATTCGCACCGACAGGATGTTCCAACAGAATAATAAAGAATGGAATAAAAACTGAAATCACCATGCATGCGGTACTTCGCATAGATAGGTTATTCCAACAGAATACTAATAACAGAACCAGGTCAGGCAAAATTTGCACCGACAGGATGTTCGAACAGAATAATAAAGAATTGAATAAAAACAAAAATCATCATGCATACGGTACTTCGGATAGACAGGTTATTCCAACAGAATATTAATAAGGACAAAATCAGGTCCGGCGTAAAATGCACAGATAGGATATTCCAACAGAATAATAATAAAGATGGAACTAGGTTCGGCATAAAACGCACAGACAGGATATTCCAACGGAATAATAAAGACGAAATCAGGTCTGGCGTAAAACGCACAGACAGGATATTCCAACAGAATAGTAAAGACGGAATAATAGAAGAATGTCACCAAGTATAGAGAAAACCGCGTATACAGGTTATTCCAACAGAATAATAAAGAATGGAATAACAACAGTTCTCTTCATGAATAAGAAAGAATAACACCCCCTTACCGTAAAAGAACTGAATATAAGAGTAGTTAAGTAGCAGAAATCTTTTCTTCTTTCTCTCTATAATTTTCTCTTTCTAGAGTTTCAATGAATTCGTAAGAAAATAATGAAGGAATGAGCTTCTATTTATAGAAAATAAACTAAATAGTAACTAACTCATGAACGGTCCAGATTAATTTATTTTAATCTAACGGTCCATATTTAAAGCAAAATTTTTTAAATAAAATATAATATATTCTATTTATAATCTAATAAAATGAATAAATTTAAAAAAGATTTTACTATGCAGACACTATGCAGACACTATGCAAATACTATGCATAATAAAATATAATATATTCTAATTATTGTCTAATAAAATAGATAGCTTTATAAAAGTATTATGTTTTATATAAAAAGATTTTACTATGCAAAATACTATGCAGACACTATGCAACACTATGCATAATAGAATATAATATATTCTATTTATAGAATAACTTTATAAAAGTATTCTGTTTTATATAAAAAGATTTTCTGTATTATTACATTAATAATACCAACAAAACTGAGTGACTTATCACGTAAGCATCAATAATCAATATCGTGTGCTACTATGCAACCACGCGTATTACTGTACTTTTAACACTGGGTATTTCAACAGTTAACGGTAAAACTTGTGCCATTATTTTCATAAAGTATTTTTGTCTTTTTCTCAATCCGACAATAATTCCGTTGTGGTGTCCACCAATGATTGTGCCGTTGTACTAATATTCCATGTTAAAACCAATATTCCCCGACCAATCGAATATTATATATCAACTTGCGTACTTTGCAAAATTTATAAATATTACCCACAACTATTATATCAATTTCACTCCATAATATTCAAAAAAAATATTTATAAAAAATTCATCTTTATTCAAAAAGTTGGGGTTTTACAATTATTTGCAATATTGACGATGTATAGAAAGTTCTTTCGAGGAGAGGTTTGGTCACCTAATTGCGCACCAATAGGGAGAAATGCTTATCAGAAAGCCCCCTCTTTCCTGGGAATGATCTAGTTGTTAAATATTGTGAGTTATAATATTAATGATGTATAATTGTTGAAGTATTAAGAATGTGTTTATTGAAGATAAGTGAATTGCGGGAATAATACAAACTTGGAAAACTTCAGAGGTACTAAAGTGTAATAAGTTAAATAAATATGGACCATTGGTGGTGATTTTAATAGTAAATCAATCTAGACCATTGGTGATGGTTTTAATAGTAAATCAATCTATATCGTCGATGGTGGTTTTAATAGTAAATCAATATGGATCGTCGATGGTAGTTTTAACAGTAATTCAATTTGGACCGTCGGTGGTGGTTTTAATAGTAAATTAATCTGGACCGTCGGTGGTGGTTTTAAAAGTAAATCAATCTGGGCCATCGGTGGTGGTTTTAAAAGTAAATCAATTTGGACCGTCGGTTGTGGTTTTAATAGTAATCAATCTAGATTGTCCATTTTAATACTAAATCAATCTGGATCGTTCATGAATTAGTTACTATTTAGTTATTTCTCCTATAAATAGAAGCTTAATTCTTCTTCATTCTCACCAATTCACTGAGACGACACAAGAGAAAATACAGAGAGCAAGAAGAAGAGTATTCTGTTACTTCACTATTACAGTATCCAGTCTTCTACTAAGGTAAGGGATGTTATTTTCGTTTGGTAAGGGATATTATTTGTTGTATTTGTAAGGGGTATTATTTCTTTCGTATTCATAAGGAATACTATTTTTTTCGTATTCATCCTTTAATATGTCGGAATAACCTGTCTACATGGATTACGTACCATATGACAGGTGAAAATCTATTTACAGTTTCGTATGTTATTTCTTTTCATATTCTTAAATCTAAACTTACTATGGTAAGTATTGCTTCTATAATCCTTGTAATTAGTGGAATATCCTTGAGTTTTGCGCTTCATCCAGTATCGTTTCAATGAAATAGTGATCTGAACTTTCTTATTAAATATCAATATTTTCACCGGGTTACTATTCACCTGGTTAATACTCACTAAAATATTATTCACTCGAGTATTCGGGACACTTTTCATGTCAGTGTATTCACGAGTTACTATTCACCACATTACTATTCACTCAAATATTATTCACTCGGGTATTTGGGGCACTTTTTATGCCGGGGTACTATTCCCAAAGTATTATTCACAGGGTACTATTCACGGGGTATTATTCACCAAAAAAATTATTTCTTTTATGTCCAAATTATTTTTGATACATGAATATTATTCTTGAATTTTTTTCCACAAAGCAGTATCATGTTGATAATTTGGATATTTTTAAACTCTGGATAAATTTAAAGTCTTTAATATTTATCATTGATCTCATTTGATTGAATTCTTATATCATTGTCATCATTCTCATGTTTATATTGTGATAAAAGTCATATTGGCTTACGTGCATAGATGTATTGATTGGTATGATTATGACTAGGGATTATTCCGTATAATCATGATTGTAATGTTACAAATGATGTGGTAAAAGTCTTCATTGGCCCGTAGTGCATTGATGGACAGTTGTTGGTATGATAATGACCATTGATGATTACATGAATATCCTTGGGTCGTAGTGCAGGGATAATTCGTGGACGTGATACTAATGAATATCATTGGCCCGTAGTGCAGGGATGATTTGATGATGTGGTTTATTTATTAAGCTGAGTCCCAGTGATAAAATTGATGATAACCTGTTTAAATCTTAGAAGATAGTAGATATCATGCTCTATTTGAATCTTTTAATAAATTGCTTGTTCCGCTGCAATTAAACTTGATGTTATTTTATTTTATCAATTTAACACTGTTGAAGGCTAATGATAATTTATTTTTTATTATCTTAGTCATAATATTTCATACTAGGCTAGTTGAGCTCACCCTTTTGCTTTCATTATTCTCTTCAGGAAATGAGAACATAGCCGGGACTAGTCGGGAAATGGAGTGATAGTCCGAGATGGATATTTTAGTAATCCTCACTATTTAGTGTGATAATAAATGTAATAAGGATTGAATTTGAGTTTAGATATTGTTTATGAGACAATATTCATGTAAAAACTCTCAGCTCTTGTTGTATAATTAAGTTTGTATTTGTTTTCAGTACCATGTATTTGGTGACCCAAGATGGGTGATGTATACCTATTTTGGGGGCATCACAGTTGGTATCAAAGCCATAAAAAAGAGCCCCAAGCCTTTATTTGGTGACTTCCAAGTCTTGGGATGCACCGAAGCCAGACTTTCCGTAGGTGACGCCGTGAGTAACGGTGGCAAGTTGATAGGTATCATTGTGAGGTGATATCCAAGTCTTGGATGGGGTTCACAGTTGGTATAATAGCTTAGGTATATGATCCCTGGCTGAGATGTGAGACAAGAACTAGGAGGGGAGAGACGGGAAATTCCTTCGCTAGTATGACCTACCTAAGTTTATTTGGTATTTAATTGGTCGGTCAGAGTATAGGGATAATATGTGACATGTCAATTAACCCTTATTTTTTGGTAGTGTTTGAAAATGGCATCTGAAAATGTTGAGATCAACAATGAAGCACATGAGACCCTTCAGTCACCAACGATCAATACCCAGGATAATGTGCAACAGAAAGACAATAAACCTCAGATAAACAACAACACCGATCAAATGATGAACGATGGGATGTTCAGAGGCTTTATGCAATTCATGCAACATCAGGCGAGAGCGCTCCTATTTAAAATGAAGGTGGAAACACTGGTAACTCACAAGTGGTCACTGCTAAGCAGTTCAAGGAGCTCGAACCACCGAAGTTTTAGGGAGAGCAAGAACCACTTAAGGCGGAGACGTGGATAAAGAAGATCACCGAGATATTTGATGTCTTGGGATGCTCCGAGGAGCAAAAGGTTCCCTTTTCCACCTTCACGTTGAGAGGAGAGGCAGATTACTGGTGGGAATTAGTAAAGCGTACTCAGCATGACGCATTCAAAATGTCTTGGGAAAAGTTCCAAGAACTATTCAACGACATGTACTTTCCTGAAAGTATTCGTCATATGAAAGAGGTGGAGTTTATCAAGTTGGAGCAAAAAAATATGACCGTGTCGCAGTACGAGGCTAAGTTTGTCGAGTTGCCCTGGTTTGCATCCTATTTGGTTGATAATGAGGAGAGGATGACGCGAATGTTTCTGCGAGGTTTGAGACCCGAAATACGTCAATACCTCATTTCTCACAAACTGTGTTTGTATTCAGATGTTGTAAATAGGGCTCAGTTATTGGAGCGTGATAATGAGTCAACCCAACCAAGAGAGAGCAGCCAGTAAGTCGATAATACTAGTGGTAGCAGTCATTGAAGCGGTGATAACAAATGTGGAGCGAATCAACATGAAAGAAATGGTAACCACTCCGGTGGTAATCATGACCAAGATTATAGAAGTAGAAATTTCAAGAAGAGGAGATTCAATAATGATGGAAAGATGTCAGCACCAGTAGTTGTTGTTAAGGAAGAAGAACGACCGTCGATCGTATGCTTCAAATGCGGAGGGGAGGGACACATCAGTCAAAACTGCACGATGCAGTCCAAAGCGTATTACAATTGCAGAAGAGAAGGTCACCTAGCTCGATTTTGTCGTGTAGTGAAGTCAAGTCCAGCTGGGATGGTGTCGCCAAAGGATGTTCCAGACAAGTCAAAGTCGGTAATTTAGGTGAGAGAGTTTGTCAAGGAACCCGAACGAATTATCACAGGTAAGTTAATCATAAACTCTTGAGAATTCTATACCTTATTCGATACCGATTCTACCCACTCTTTTATTTCACCTAGTTATGCTCAACGTTTGAACTTGACTCTTGACAAATTAGACTTTGACTTATCTGTTGAAACTCTGTTAGGAGAAACCTTAGTTACATCCACTGTTTATAAATATTTTTTGATTAAAATTGACACTTTCACGTTACATGTCGATCTTATCTCTTTGAAAATACTTTCCTTTGATGTGATTTTAGGAATCGATTGCTTAACTACTTATCATGCTAAAAATTGATTGTTTTTGTAAGGTTGTTAGCTTTCATATTCCTAACCAACCTATTATACGAATTCAAGTGACCACACCACTAAAGTCAATCACTGTCATATCAAGTCATAAAGCTATTCGTTTATTAAAAAATGGATGTCAAGCTTTCTTAGCCCATGTCATAGATTTAAACAAAAATACGTCAGATTTGGATGATATTTCTATTGTTAATAAATTTCCTAAAGTATTCCCTAAAGAACTTCCTGGCCTATTCCTAGAGCGTGAAATCAAATTTTGTATCGACCTTAAACCCGGTACAAAACCCTCAAATAATTCTTCACATAGAACGAACATAATATGCACCCAAGACGTTGGCTAGAGCTGTTGAAGATTACGATCATACCATTCAATACCATCCTAGAAAAATGGACGTGGTAGTTGACGAGTTGAGTAGAAGATCGTATGCGGTTATGAGTGTGACGTTGTTAACACAAAGATCCATTTCGTATGACTTACAAATGATTGAGATAAAGTTAAAGACTCCAAGAACCCACGTGATGATGGAAAATATACGATTAAAACTGACTTTAATCGATAAAGTTAAAGCCGATCAAGCTACAGACCCGGAGCAGATAAATATGAAGAAGAAGGTTCAAGAAGGCATTATTCTAGAAGCAAGAATCGACAAAGAAAGGAAATCTCAATCCTCGATTCATTGATCCATTTGAAAAACTTAACCAAGTAGGAACTGTGGCCTATAGGCTGGCTTTACCGTCAAGTATGTCTCGTGTTCATAACGTTTTTCACATATCAATATTACATAAATATGTGGACGACCCAAACCACATTATTGAATTAGAACCGGATGAGATAACGGAAGATTTAATGTATGAAGTGGTACCTGTTAAAATCTTAGATAAGAAGGAACATATCCTACGCTCAAAGGTTATACCTCAAGAGTTAGAATCTGATGAGGTATCATCATCTCTTCAGCATACCAGGTACGTACATAAATTTCGAGGGCAAAATTTCATAAGAAGGGGAGATTGTAAGAACCCGAATTTTATGAAATGAAAGTATTCAATTTTCTTATAATTATTATGTTATTTAGTAAATGGTTAAATTAATAAAAGGTTAAAGTTAAGGGTGATATGTAAAAATTTTCAAAATAAGCAAGTTGATATAAAATATTCGTTGTGTCGGGGAATATTCGATTGGTCGGGGAATATTCGATTTAACAGGGAATATTCTTACGACGACACAATCATGGGTGGACCCCACAATGGAAGTATTGTCGTAGATAGAAAACGACAGAAATATCTTTTTATAAAAAAAATGGCGAAAGTTTTACTGTTAAACTATTGAAATACCCAGTGGTAAAAGTACATTAATACGCATGGTTGTATAGTAGCACACGATATTGATTATTGATGCTTACGTAAGAAGCCACTCAGTTTACTCAATTATTGTTACAATAATTGTTGCATAGTATCTCACGTTATTTGATTCAATTATTGTCACAGTATCATCTGCATAATATTTTATATTATTAAATCAATAATTGAGACAACAAAGTTATTCATATTATTATTTGCAATATTGACGATGTATAGAAAGTTATGTCGATGTGAGGTTTGGTCACCTAATTGCGCGCCAATAGAGAGAAATCATTATTAGAAAGCCCCCTCTTTCTTGGAAATGCTCTGGTTGTTAAATATTATGAGTTATAATATTAATGATGTATAATTGTTGAAGTATTAAGAATGTGTTTATTGAAGATAAGTGAATTATAAAAGTTAGAGGGGAATAATGCAAACTTGGAAAACTTTAAGGGTACTAAAGTGTAATAAGTTAAATCAATCTGGACCATTGGTGATGGTTTTAATAGTAAATCAATTTGGACCATTAGTGGTGGTTTTAATAGTAAATCAATTTGGACCATCGATGGTGGTTTTAATAGTAAATCAATCTGGACCGTCAGTGGTAGTTTTAAAATTAAATCAATCTGGACTGTCAGTGGTGGTTTTAAAAGTAAATCAATCTAGACTGTCGGTTGTGGTTTTAATAGTAATCAATCTGGACCTTCTGTTCTAATAGTAAATCAATCTGGACCGTTCGTGAATTAGTTACTATTTAGTTATTTCTCCTATAAATAGAAGCTTAATTCTTCTTTCATTCTCACCAATTCACTGAGACTCACAAGAAAAACTATAGATATAAAAACTATAGAGAGCAAGCAGAAGAGTATTCTGCTACTTCACTGTTGTAGTATCCAGTCTTCTACTAAGATAAGGGATATTATTTTTGTTTGGTAAAGGATATTATTTGTTGTATTCGTAAGGGGTATTATTTCTTTCGTATTCATAAGAAATACTATTTTTTCGTATTCATCCTTTAATATGTCAAAATAACCTGTCTACGTGGATTACGTAGCGTATGACAGGTGAAAATCCATTTACAGTTTCGTATATTATTTCTTTTTATATTCTTAAATCTAAACTTACTATGGTAAGTATTGCTTCTATAATCCTTGAAATTAGTGGAATATCCTTAAGTTTTGCGCTTCATCTAGTATCGTTTCATTGGAATATTGATCTGAAATTTCTTATTAAATATCAATATTTTCATCGGGGTACTATTAAAGGGTTACTATTCACCTGGTTACTATTCACTAAAATATTATTCACTCTGGTATTCGGGGCACTTTTCATGCCGAGGTACTATTCATGAGTTACTATTAACGAGTTACTATTCACCCGATTATTATTCACTCAAATATTATTCACTCGGGTATTCGGGGTACTTTTCATGCCGAGGTACTATTCATGGGGTACTATTTCCAAAGTACTATTCATATGGTACTATTCACGGGGTACTATTCACCAAAAAATTTATTTCTTTTCTGTCCAAATTATTTTTGATACATGAATATTATTCTTGAATTTTACTCCACAAAGCAGTATCATGTTGATAATTTGGATATTTTTAAACTCTGGAAAAATTTAAAGTCATTAATATTTATCCTTTATCTCGCTTGATTGAATTCTTATATCATTGTCAACATCCTCATACTTATATTGTTATAAAAGTCATCTGTGGCTTATGTGTATAGATGTACTATTGATTGGTATGATTATGAACAGGGATTATTCTGTATAATCATGACTGTAATGTTACAAATGATCTGTTAAAATTCCTCATTAGCCCGTAGTGCATTGATGGACAGTTGTTAGTATGATCATGACCATTGATGATTACATGAATATCATTGGCCCATAGTGCAGGGATAATTCGTGGACGTGATACTAATGAATATCCTTGGCCCGTAGTGCAGGGATAATTTGATGATGTGTTTTATTTATTAAGCTGAGTCCCTACGTTAAAATTGATGATAAACTGTTTAAATCTTAGAAAATAGTAGATATCATGCTCTACTTGACTCTTTTAATAGATTGCTTGTTCCGCTGCAGTTAAACTTGATGTTAATGTATTTTATCAGTTTAACAATGTTGAAGGCTAACGATAATTTATTTTGCATTATCTTAGTCATAATATTTCTTACTGGCCTAGTTGAGCTCACCCTTTTGCTTTCGTTATTATCTTCAGGAAATGAGAACATAACCGGGACTAGTCGGGGAATGGAGTGATAGTCCGAGATGGCTATTTTAGTAATCCTCATTATTTACTGTGATAATAAATATAATGAGGATTGAATTTGAGTTTGGATATTATCTATGAGACAATATTCGTGTAAAAACTATCAGCTCTTGTTGTATAATTAAGTTTGAGTTTGTATTTGTATTCAGCACCATGTATTTGGCGACCCAAGATGGGTGATGTATACCTATTTTGGGGGTGTCACAGTATGCATGTCTTCATCAAGATAAACTAAGTATAGCATTTGCTTAGTTTGAATGATATGATCCGGTTCCCATATTTTATTATAGGAACCAGATCATATCATTCAAACTAAGCAAATGCTACTTAGTTTATTTTGCCAATGAAAAACTAAGTAAGTGCTACTTAGTTTATTTTACTAATAAAAAAACTAAGTAAGTGTTACTTAGTTTATTGAATATTGCATCCCAATGAAAAACTAGGTAAATGCTACCCAGTCAACATGTATTTTATTTTATTTATTGAATATGTAGACAACTTATTATTCAGTTACTTTTACTTATAGAAAATTAAGCAAATTCTACTTAGTTTATTATTTTATGTTATGTAAATTTATTTCAAATATATTATGTTATTTTAATTTATGTTTATTTAATTTATTAGCTTTGATTTTATTTAATTCAGGATATTTTTTATGTAATGGAAAACTAAGCAAATGCTACTTAGTTTAAGATATTAAATTAAATTAAATTCCAAAATTTTAATTTTAATTTTAAGATATCAAATTCCTATGGAGCGAGAAATGCGAGAAGAGTTTCCAAGAGCTTAAGAGGAGACTCATTTTGGCACCTATTTTGAAAATATCATCTGGTTCGGATGGATTTGTTATCTACAGCGATGCTTCAGGTAAAGGGTTAGGATGTGTTCTCATGCAACATAGGAAAGTCATAGCCTATGCCTCGCGACAACTTAAAGAGTATAAGAGGAATTATCCTACTCATGATCTAGAGTTGGCAGCAGTCGTTTTCGCGCTAAAGATCTGGAGGCACTATTTATATGGGGAGAAAGTGGAAATATATTCAGACTATAAAAGTCTCAAATATTTCTTCACCCAAAAGGAACTCAACATGCAGCAACGACGTTGGCTCGAGTTATTCAAAGATTACGACCATACCATCCAATACCATCCTGGAAAAGCAAACGTGGTAGATGACGCATTGAGTAGAAGATCATATGCGGGTACAAGTGCAATGTTGTTAACACAAAGGCCCATTTTGTATGACTTGCAAAGGATTGAGATAGAGATAAAGGCTCCAAGTACCCACGTGATGATATCAAGCATACGAGTAGAACCGACTTTAATTGATAAAGTTAAAGTTGCTCAAGCTACGGACATGGAGTTGATGCGTATGAAGAAGAAAGTGCAAGAAGGTGCTATTCCAGAAGCAAGAATCGATGAAGAAGGAATACTTCGAGTCAACTCCAGACTTTATGTTCCTAACGATTATGACTTAAAGCATAGAATCATGATGGAGGCACACAACACACCGTTTGGAATCCATTTTGGGAGTACTAAAATGTATCATGATATTCGACATACATTTTGGTGGAACAATATGCAGAGAGAGATCGCGAAGTTTATCTTGAGGTGTTTAATTTGTCAACGTGTAAAGGCGGAGCATCAAGTGCCAAAGGGTCCATTGCAACCACTTGAGATTCTGAAATGGAAGTGGGAACATATTACCATGGATTTCGTTACGGGTCTTCCCACGATTTCTTAAGGCATAAATGCGATTTGGGTTATTGTTGATAGATTAACCATATCTGCTCATTTCTTGTCGATACGGGAGACTTATTCCCTTGAACGTTTTGCTCGTATGTACGTAAATGAGATTTTGAGATTACATGGCATGCCAGTATCCATAGTTTCGGATCGTGGCCTAAGATTCACTTCAAGATTTTGGGTTAGCTTTCAATAGTTTCGGACGGACAATCAGAGAGAACTATTCAAACTCTTGAAGATCTATTAAGACTCGGTGTCCTAGAATTCAAAGGGAGTTGGGATAAGTATTTACCATTGATGGAATTCTCCTACAACAACAATTATCAGGCAAGTACAGGTGTGGCTCCATTTGAAGCATTATATGGACGAAAGTGTCGCTCTCAAATATGTTGGGATGAGGTGGGTGAAACAACATTGTTGGGACCCGATTTGGTACGTATGACTACGGAAAATATCCAAATAATTCGACAACGTATACAAACGGCACAGGATCGACAAAAGAGTTATGTGGATCTTCATCGAAAGGACGTGGAATTTAGTATTGGGGATCATGTATTGTTGAGAGTTGCTCCATGGATGGGTGTTACAAGATTCAGGAAAAGAGGAAAGCTCAATCCATGATTTATTGCTCCATTTCAGATTCTTGATCGAATAGGAAATGTAGCCTATAGACTCGCGTTACCTCCAAGTATGTCTCGTGTCTATATTATTTTTCATATATCTATGCTTCGTAAATATGTGAAAGACCCGAACCACGTTATTGAGTTAGAACCGGACGAGATAGCCGAAGACTTAACGTACGAAGAGGTACCTATCAAAATCTTGGATAAAAAGGAGCATGTCCTATGCACAAAAGTCATACCACAAGTTAAAGTTTTGTGGAGGAACCATGTTATTGAGGAAATGACCTGAGAGTTGGAAACAGAAATGAAAGTGAGGTATCCTCACTTTTTCGAAACACTAGGTACGTACGTCAATTTCGAGGACGAAATTTCATAAGGAAAGGAGGTTGTAAGACTCCAACTAATTATAAATAAAATTGAATTTCCTCTATTTATTATTTTGAAATAGTAAGTGTTGTTTTGATTAATTTGGTTAGTTATGGGTAAAATGTGCAAATATTTCAAATAAGCAAGTGATTATAAAATATTCATTGTTGTCGTGGAATATTCGTTTGGTCGTGGAATATTTATGATGTCGGAGAATATTCGTACAACGGCACACTCTTGTGTGGGCCCCATAACGGAAAGCTATTGGATGAAGAAAACGACAAAAATTAGTTATTTATAAATAACGACGTTGTTATTACAGTTAATACTGTTGAAATACTCGGTGGTTAAAACACAGTAGCACACGGTATTGCAAGAATTATTGATTCTTACGTAAGAAGGCACTACTCAATAATTGTTACAGTAATTACTGTTCAATATTTTATTTTATTGATTCAATAATTGCTATGTTAATATTTTATATTATTGTTGTTTCAATAATTGTCACTACACAGTATTTTCCATTATCGGAGAAATAATTTATATTATCTGAATAATATTATTAGATAACATTATTAGAAATGTCTAGAAAGTTCTGCCTATGGAGAGGTTTGGTCGCCTAATTGCGCGCTAGTAAGGAGAAATACTTATTGGAAAGCCCCTTTTTTCCTAGGAACGGCCTGGTTGTCAGTATTGTGATTCTGTAATATTATTTGTGAATAATTAATTATTGATTTATATGATGAGAAAAATATTGATTTTATGTGGATATAGATGGAGAAAATTTTTAATGTGACAATTGTTGAAAATTAATATTTTATCTTTTTCTGATAAAATAATTTATTTAAATATATTATTATATTTAAATAATATAAAAATGGTGATATTTTTACAATGAATGTTGGATATATGAGTATATGAGGAGGAAGAGTATTTTTGTTACAATAAATGTTAAAAACTTGTTGTGTGTCGGTGGACCCCATTTCTTAACTGAAATTTGATTATAGCCTGTAAAATCGTCCGTTTGTGGATTTCGGTCAATTTCTGTTTGGGATTTGGAAAAACTTTCTTCTGAAAAGTTGTAGATAATGGAATTTCCTATGGAAAAGACATAAGATTTGAATTTTTCTAACAAAAGGGCTATTTGTTATGAATTATTGAAATTCTGAAGTTCTGAAATAATTGATTTTTGGAAGTTTTAATTATTTTATTCAAGAAAAACGTTTTTTGCAATCCCGCGTGTGTGGTAAATGAGCTGAATTCAGATTCTTGGGTGGTGGGCTTGAATGTTTAATAAATAAAATTATTTTATTACATTTTCTGCTTTGGTGTTCTAAGCATTTTCTTATAAATAAGGTGCTTAGGTTAGAATTGAAAATCACACCAGAAACTAAAGTTTTCTCTCTCTTTCTCTCTCGATACATTGAGCGTATTCTTGTGAGTATTTTGATACTTTGAATGTTATTATACGGTGCAAGTTCCATTCACCACTATATTCAGTATTCCAGTCAGAAGTACTATTCTTTCGAGGTAAGGGATAATATTTTCTTATTAAATGATATTATTTTCTTCAATATCATTATGCTGAAATATTAGTTTAAACTTTTTATCAAATTTGAAACTTTTTGTGTCGGGGTTACTATTCACGTATACGACACTATTCACGTATACGGCACTATTCACGAATACGGCACTATTCACAGAAAAATTAAATTTTTGTTTTCGTCCAAAGTATCTATTATGGATACTAGCTTTGATTGTATCCATATTTTGATCATTCTTGAATTTTACACCATTATGATTATTTATGCGGTATTTTTTGGACATGTAATAGCTGAAATACAAATCCTTAATATTTATTCTTTTGTTTCACTGGATTCATTTTTAAAAAAAAAAATTCATCATCCTCGGTCCTAAATGATGATATTACTTAATATCTTTGGCATGTAGTGCAAAGATGAATGATTTTCTAATGAATATCTTTGGCCGTAATGCAAAGATGAACATGTGTTTAGATGAACATGACCAACTGATGAATATCTTTGGCCTGTAGTGCAAAGATGAATATTTAATTCTAGATATATATTGATTGATGTTAGAGGAATAAAATATCGACGATAAACTTTTAAATTCATATATAGAAGATAGTAGATTGCATTCTCTACTTAACTCTTCTAATGAATTATTATTTCAGCTGCGAATATTGATTTAAAATTGGTTGTCTATTGTATTCTATTAGATTTTTCCCTGTTGAGGACTAACGATAATTTGTTCTATGTTATCTTAGTCATAATGTTCTTTACTGGGCTAGTTGAGCTCATCCTTTTCCTTTTTGTTCCATTTTTCTTCTCAAGAGGCGAGAATGTAGCGAGTACTAGTCGGGGTATGGAATGAAGTTTCTAGAAATTCGTTTTAGTAGTCCTCACCATTTTTGTAAAATAATGTATCAATAATTGTAATGAGGACTTATTTGGGTATGAATACTGTCTAGATGGTAATATTTGTATTTAAACTCACAGTTT
Organism: Panax japonicus; assembly: GCA_020205505.1. NCBI lineage: Eukaryota > Viridiplantae > Streptophyta > Magnoliopsida > Apiales > Araliaceae > Panax > Panax japonicus. The sequence goes on along the minus strand of CM035113.1, from coordinate 15,494,851 downwards.
TTATTTTGTATTGATAAAGTTGTAGCTGTTTCTGTACCATGTTATTGACGACTCAAAATGGGTGTTGTATACCTATTTTGGGGGCGTCACACTAGTCATTTATTTCAGTTTGTTGTATTTGTTCATTCGGTCTCCTGGTTTGTTCGTTTTGGTTTGCTGAAATGTTGACTATCTCTAAATTTCATGCATCATCTTCACTTTCTTTTGGAAGATCATTATTAGTCTCATTGAAAGAGATATGAACAGATTCTTCTACACCTGACTTTTTAATATTGAAAATGCGATAGGCCTTACTATTTTGAGAATAACCAATAAATATTCCTTCATATGACTTAGCATCAAATTTTTCCAAATTGTCACTTGTATTTAAAATGAAACATTTAGAACCAAATATTTTGAAATAACTTATATTAGAAATTTTATTATTTAAAAGCTTATATGGTATTTTCAAAATAATAGGACGAATGAGTACTCTATTTAAAACATAACAAGATGTACTTACTTCTTCGGTCCAAAATTTCTTTGGAAGCTTACTTTCTTGTAATAGAGTTCTAGATGTCTCTTGTAGAGTCCTTGTAAAACCCAAATTATTAATAAATGAAATTTAATTCCTCTATTTATTATTTTGAAATAGTAAGGGTTGATTTGATTAATGTAGTTAGTTATAGGTAAAATGCGCAAATATTTTAAATAAACAAGTGGTTATAAAATATTCATTTTTATCAGAAAATATTCGTTTGGTCGTGGAATATTCTTATTATCGGGGAATATTCGTACGACGGTGCAGTCTTGTGTGGGCCCCATAACGGAAAGCGATTGGATGAAAAAAATGACAAAAATAAGTTGTTTATAAATAACGACGTTGTTATTACCGTTAATACTGTTGAAATACTCGGTGGTTAAAACACAGGAGCACACGGTATTGCACCAATTATTGATTCTTACGTAAGAAGGCACTACTCAATAATTGTTACAGTAATTACTGTTCAATATTTTATTTTATTAATTCAATAATTGCTACGTTGATATTTTATATTACTGTTATTTCAATAATTGTCACAACACAGTATTTTCCATTATCGAAGCAATAATTCATATTATCTGAATAATATTATTAGATAACATTATTGGCAATGTCTAGAAAGTTCTGTCTAAGGAGAGGTTTGGTCACCTAATTGCGCGCCAGTAAGGAGAAATCCTTATTGGAAAGCCACCTCTTTCCTGGGAACGGCCTGGTTGTCAATATTGTGATTCTGTAATATTATTTATGAATAATTAATTATTGATTTATATGATGATGAAAATATTGATTTTATGTGAATATAGATTGAGAAAATTTTTAATGTGACAATTGTTGAAAATTAACATTTTATCTTTTTCTGATAAAATAATTCATTTAAATATATTATTATATTTTAATAATATATTAATGGTGATATTTTTACAATGAATGTGGGATATATGAGTATATAAGGAGGAAGAGTATTTTTGTTGTAATAAATATTTAAAACATGTTTTTTATGCTGGTGGACCCCATTTCTTGACTGAAATTTGATTATAGCCTGTAAAATCGCCCGTTTGTGGATTTCAGTCAATTTCTGTTTGGAATTTGGAAACACTTTCTTCTGCAAAGTTGTAGAGAATGGAATTTCCTATGGAAAGGACATGATGTTCGAATTTTTCTGATAAAAGGGCTATTTATTATGAATTATTGAAGATCTGAAGTTCCGAAATAATTATTTTTTAGAAGTTTTAATTATGTTTATTAAGAAAAACGTTTTTTCCATTTAATGGGCCTCACTTGCACATGTTAGTTGCTGAATTCAAATGTCTTAGGTGTTCGTAGGAATGTTGAGTAAAAATAATATTATTATATTAAATTTTCTGCTTTGGTGTTCTAAGCATTTTCCTATAAATAGGGTGTTTAGGTTAGAATTGAAAATCACACCAGAAATAAGTTTTCTCTCTCTTTCTCTCTCTATATTATCGAGCGTATTCTTGTGAGTATTTTAAGACTTTGAGTGTTGCTATACGATACAAAATCTCTTCAGCACTATATCTAGTAATCCAGTTAGAAGTACTATTTTTTCGAGGTAAAGGATGTTATTTTCTTCTTACATGATATTATTTTCTTCAATATTATTATGCCAAAATATTGTTCTGAACTTTTTATCAAATTTGAAACTTTTTGTGTCGGGGTTATTATTCACGTATATGGCACTATTCATGTATACGGCACTATTCACGAATACGGCACTATTCACCAAAAAATGAAATTTTCTTTTTTTTGTCCAAGATGTCTATTATGGTTACTATCTTTGATTGTATCCATGTTTTAATCTTTATTTTTGAATTCTGCTTCAAAATTTGGTTATTATGGAGTATTATTGAACTTGGATAAAACTGTAATACGAATCCCTAATATTTGTTCTTTTGATTCATTAAATTCGTTTTTTTTAAAATATTTTTCATCATTCTCAGTCCTAAATGATGATATTACTGAATATCTTTGGCCTGTAGTGCAAAGATGAATGATTTTTGATGAATATCTTTGGCCCGTAGTGCAAAGATGAACAGGTGTTTAGATGAACATGACCAACTAATGAATATCTTTGGCCTGTAGTGCAAAGATGAATATTTGATTCCAGATATATGTTGATTGATGTTACAGGGATAAATTATTGACGATGGACTTTTAAATTCATATATAGAAGATAGTAGATTTTATTCTCTATTTAACTCTTCTAATGAATTATTATTTCCGCTGCGAATATTGATTTAAAACTTGTTGTCTATTGTATTCTATTAGATTTTTCCCCGTTGAGGACTAACGATAATTTGTTCTATAGTATCTTAGTCATAATGTTCTTTACTGGGCTAGTTAAGCTCACCCTTTTCTTTTTTGTTCCATTTTTCTTCTCAAGATGCGAGAATGTAGTGACTACTAGTTGGGGTGTGGAATGATGGTTCTAGAAGTTGTTTTAGTAATCCTCACTATTTTATAAAATAGTGTAACAATAATTGTAATGAGGACTTATTTGAGTGTGGATATTGTCTAGATGATAATATTTGTATTTAAACTCACAGTTTAAGTGTTGTCGTATTTTGCTCGACAGTTGTATTAATAAAGTTGTAGTTGTTTCTATACCATGTATTTGGCAACTCAGAATGGGTGTTGTATACCGATTTTGGGGGCGTCACAATTGGTATCAGAGCTTAGGGATATGATCTCTGGCGGAGATCGAGGAATAGAACAAGGAGGGGAGAGACGAGTAAATCCTTCGCTAATGTGTCCTATCTAAGCTTATTTGTTGGTCGGTCATAATATAGGGGTATTATGTTGTTTTTTAATTTTTTTTTATTTTTACCTTATTTTATGGAAGTATTTAAGAATGGCAACTAAGAATGTTAACAGTGGAGTAAATGAGACCGTGGAGACGCTTGTACTCACCAACGAGGAGAACGTGCAACAGGTTGGCAATGTTCTTCTTGTGAACAACACCACTGAGAAGATGATGAACGATGGGATGTTTAGAAGCTTTTTGCAGTTCATGCAAAATCAGACGAGGGAGACTCGTGTTCAAAATACAGGAGGAAATAATAGCAATTCACGGTTTGTCACAGCCAAACAGTTCAAGGAGTTGAGACCACCAGAATTCAGGGGAAAGCTGGATCCGATTAAGGTGGAGACATGGGTCAAACAAATTACTAAGATATTCGATGTCTTGGGATCCACAGAGGAACAGAAGGTTCCATTTGCCACCTTTATGTTCCGTAATGAGGCAGATTACTGGTGGGAATCTATGAAGCGTACCCATCCAGCTGCACTTAGCATGTCTTGGGAAATATTTCAGAAACTGTTCAATGACAAGTACTTTCCTGAAAGTATTCGTCATATGAAGGAGGTAGAGTTTATTAGACTGGAGCAGAATAATATGATAGTGTCCCAGTACGAGGTGAAGTTTGCAGAGTTGTCCAGGTTTGCACCTCATTTGGTGGAGAATGAGGAACGTATGACGCGGATGTTTCTGAGAGGTTTAAAACCCAGCAGACGTCAATATCTCATTTCACATAAATTTTCTCTCTATTCAGATGTTGTCAACAAGGCTCAAATATTAGAGCGAGATAACGAGTACGTTCAACTGAGGGACCACAACCAGGATCATACCGGTGACAGCAGTCATCAAAATAACGATAACCAGCGGAGAAAGAAAAATACGGATAAGAGCGGCAACCACTCTGGTGGTAATCATGGCCTTGAGAATAGAAGAAGCGAGTCGAGAGGAGATTTTAAAAAGAGGAGATTCAACAATGATAATACGAAGACGCCAGCACCAGCAGCAACTGATTCCAAGGGAGGAGAACGACCACTGGTCATATGCTATAACTGCGGAAAAGAAGGACATATCAACCCAAACTGCCCACAACAGTTTAAGGTATGTTTTAATTATGGAAAAGAAGGACATATCGCTCGAGATTGCACTGTAGCGAAACCAAGTCCAGCGGGGATGGTGACTCAAAAGGATGTCCCAGAAAAGTCAAAGTCAACGGTTCCTGAAATATTGTTTGTCGTGACTGATCAACATGCGAGGAATCCAAAAGAGGTGATCACGGGTAAGCTAATCATAAATTCATATGAAGTTTATACCTTACTAGATACCAGGGCTACCCATTCATTTATTTCTCCTGGTTGTGCTCAACGTTTAAACTTGACTCCAGAAAAATTAGACTTTGATTTATCTGTGGAGACTCTGTTAGGAGAAACTTTCATCACATCCACTGTTTATAAATCTTGTTTGATCCAAGTTGGCACCATCACCTTACCTGTTGACCTTATCTCTTTAAAGATACTTGCATTTGATGTGATTTTAGGGATTGATTAGTTAACTACTCATCATGCCAAAATTGATTGTTTTCGTAAGGTTATTAGTTTTCATATTCCTAATCAACCTGTTGTACGAATTCAAGTAACTAAGCCATTAAAATCAATCACTGTTATATCAAGTTATAAAGTTATTCGTTTATTAAAAAATGGATGTTAAGCTTTCTTAGCCCATGTTATGGATTTGAATAAAGACATGTCATATTTGAATAATATTCCTATTGTTATTGACTTTCCTGACGTATTTCCTGAAGAACTTCCCGGTCTACCCCTAGAACGTGAAGTTGAATTCTCTATTGATCTTGAACTTGGTACAAAGTCCATTTCTAAAACCCCATATCGAATGGATCCTATTAAAATTCAGGAGTTAAAGGTCCAACTACAAGAGTTGTTGGACATCGGTTTCATTCGTCCTAGTACATCTCCTTGGGGTGCTCCTGTTTTATTCGTAAAGAAGAAAGACGGGAGTATGCGACTTTGTATCGACTACCGGGAATTAAACCATGTCACTATCAAGAATAGGTATCCGCTACCTCGTATTGATGACATGTTTGACCAGTTACAAGGAGCACAATTCTTTTAAAAAATTGATCTTCATTCTGGATATCATCAGCTGAAGATTAGAACTGAGGATATTCCAAAGACTGCCTTCAGAACTCGGTACTGGCATTATGAATTCTTAGTCATGTTTTTTTGATTGACTAATGCTCCTGCGGCTTTCATGGATATGATGAACCGAGTATTCAAGGAAAATTTGGATCAGTTCGTTGTTGTCTTTATTGATGACATCCTCATATATTCCAAAAGCCGTGAAGATCATGAGCACCATTTGAAGCTGGTACTCCAAAGGCTTCGTGAAAACAAGTTATATGCCAAGTTGAAGAAATGCGAGTTCTGGCTTGAGAAAGTAGCATTCCTTGGGCTCGTGGTATCAAAACATGGAGTATCTGTTGACCAGGTGAAGATTGAAGCAATACAAAGTTGGGAACAATCGAAGTCAGTGACCGAAGTACATAGCTTTCTGGGCTTAGCTGGTTATTATCGGATATTCGTGGAAGGATTTTCTCGAATCGCTACTCCATTAACTCAGCTGACTTGGAAAGATATAAAATTCGTATGGAGCGAGGAATGCGAGGAGAGTTTCCAAGAGCTTAAGAGTAGACTCATTTCGGCACCTGTTCTGACAATATCATCTAGTTCGGATGGATTTGTTATCTACAGTGATGCTTCAGGCAAAGGGTTAAGATGTGTTCTCATGCAACGTGAGAAAGTCATAGTCTATGCCTCGCGATAACTTAAAAAATATGAGAAGAATTATCCTACTCATGATCTAGAGTTGGCAGCAGTCGATTTCGCGCTAAAGATCTGGAGGCACTATCTATATGGGGAGAAAGTGGAGATATATTCAGACCATAAAAGCCTCAAATAGTTTTTCACTTCACGGGTCAAAAAGACTCAACATGTGGCAACGCGTTAGCTCGAGCTATTGACATACTAGACCATACCTTCAATAACCATCTTGGAAAATCAACGTGGTAGCTGACAGGCAAGATTTGAAAAGGTAGAAGATCATATGGCAGAACGAGTGTGATGATTCAGTATACGCAGAGAACCAACTTTAAATCGATAAAGTTAAGTTCCTCAAGCCCCAGACACCGTACTGAATCGTATGAAGGAAAAAGTGCAAGAATGTGCTTAGTCCATAAGCAAGAATCATGGAAGAAGGAATACTCGGTCCACTCCATACTTTGTATTCCTAATGATTCGGATTTAAGTAAAAACATGATGGAGGCACACAATACAACCATTTACAAATCCATTCTGGAAGTACCAAATGTATAGTTATTCTTTCGACATACATTTTGGTGGAACAATATAAGATAGAGATTGCAAAGTTACCTCGAGGTTTTAAACTTTCAACGTTAAATACGGAGCATTAAGTGCCTAAGGGTCCATTGCAACCACTTGAGATTCTGAAATGGAAGTGGGAACACATTACCATGGATTTCGTTATGGGTCTTCCCACGGTTTCTCAAGGCATAAATGCTATTTGGGTTATTTTTGATAGATTAACCAAGTCTGCACATTTCTTGCCGATACGGGAGACTTATTCCCTTGAACGTCTTACTAGTATGTATGTAAATAAGATTGTGAAGTTGAATGGCATGCCAATATCCATAGTTTCAGATCGTGACCATAGATTCACTTCAAGATTTTGGGTTAGCTTGTAAAAATCTATGGGCACGGATTTACGATTCAGTTCAGCATACCATCCTCAAACGGACAAACAATCAGAGAGGACTATTCAAACTCTTGAAGATCTATTAAGACTCTGTGTCCTAGACTTCAAAGGTCGTTGGGATAAGTATTTACCATTGGTGGAATTCTCCTACAACAATAGTTATCAGACAAGTATAGGTGTGGGTCCATTCGAAGCATTGTATGGACGAAAGAGTCACTCTCCAATATGTTGGGATGAGGTGGGTGAAGCAACATTGTTGGGACCCGAGTTGGTACGTATGACTACAGAAAAGATTCAAATGATTCGACAACGTATACAAACGGCACATGATCGACAAAAGAGTTATGCGGATCTTCGTCGAAAGGACGTGGAATTTAGTATTGGGGATCATGTATTGTTGCGTGTTGCTCCATGGAAAGGAGTTACAAGATTTAAGAAGAGAGGAAAGCTTAATCCGCGATTTATTGGTCCATTTCAGATTCTTGACCGAGTAGAAAATGTGACCTATAGACTCGCGTTACCTCCAAGTATGTCTCGTGTTCATAATGTTTTTCATATATCTGTGCTTCGTAAATATGTGAATGACCCGAACCACGTTATTGAGTTAGAACCGGATGAGATAGCCGAAGACTTAACGTACGAGGAGATACCTGTCAAGATCTTGGATAAAAAAGAGCATGTCCTACGCACAAAGGTCATACCACAAGTTAAAGTTTTGTGGAGGAACCATGTTATTCAGGAAATGACCTGGGAGTTGGAAACGAAAATGAAAGCGAGGTATCCTCATCTTTTTGAAATACCAGGTACGTACGTCAATTTCGAGGATGAAATTTCATAAGGAGGGGAGGTTGTAAGACCCCAAATTATTAATAAATGAAATTTAATTCCTCTATTTATTATTTTGAAATAGTAAGGGTTGATTTGATTAAAGTGGTTAGTTATAGGTAAAATGCGCAAATATTTTAAATAAGCAAGTGGTTATAAAATATTCATATTTATCGGAGAATATTCGTTTAGTCGTGGAATATTCTTACTGTCGGAGAATATTCGTACGATGGCACAGCCTTGTGTGGGCCCCATAACGGAAAGCGATTGGATGAAGAAAATGACAAAAATAAGTTGTTTATAAATAACGGCGTTGTTATTACCATTAATACTGTTGAAATACTCGGTGGTTAAAATACGTGAGCACACGGTATTGCACCAATTATTGAGTATTGATTCCTACATAAGAAGGCACTACTCAATAATTATTATAGTAATAACTATTTAATATTTTATTTTATTGATTCAATAATTGCTACGTTGATATTTTATATTACTGTTGTTTAAATAATTGTCACTACACAGTATTTTCCATTATCGAAGCAATAATTCATATTATCTGAATAATATTATTAGATAACATTATTGGCAATGTCTTGAAAGTTCTGTCTAAGGAGAGGTTTGGTCACCTAATTGCGCGTCAGTAAGGAGAAATCTTTATTGGAAAGTCCCCTCTTTCTTGGGAATGGCCTAGTTGTCAGTATTGTGATTTTGTAATATTATTTATAAATAATTAATTATTGATTTATATGATGATGAAAATATTGATTTTATGTGTATATAGATGGAGAAAATTTTTAATGTGACAATTATTAAAAAATAATATTTTATATTTTTCTGATAAAATAATTCATTTAAATATATTATTATATTTTAATAATATATAATGATGATATTTTTAACAATTAATTGTGGAATATATGAGTATATGAGGAGAAAGAGTATTTTTGTTTAATAATATTTAAAACATATTTTCATGTTTGTGACCCCATTTCTTCTTGACTTTGAATTTGATTATGCCTTGTAAAATCGTCCGTTTGTGGTTTCGGTCAATTTCGATTTGGAATTGGAGAAAACCTTTCTTTGTAAAGTTGTAGATAATGGAATTTCCTATGGAAAGACTGAGGGTCAAATTTTTTTCTGGATAAAAGGGCTATTTATTAAGAATTATGAAGTTTCGAAGTTCCGAAATAATTATTTTGTTTTTGTAATTTAATTATTTTATTTAAGAAAAACTATTTTTTTTCATTTAATTGGCCTCACTTGCACATGTTTAGTTGCTGAATTCCAGATGTCGTGTGTGCGTAGGAATGTTGATTAAAATAATATTATTATATAATTTTCTGTTTTGGGTGTTCTTAAACATTTTCCTTATAAATACGGTGCTTAGTACGAATTGAAAATCACACTAGAAGAAATTTTCTCTCTCTTTCTTTCCTCTCTCTTATAGCTCGGCGGAATTCTTGTGCGTATGTTGAGACTTTAAAAGCTAGCTATACTAACAAATTCCTTCACACTATAATGCTAGTAATCCAGTAGAAGTAGCTTTTTTTCGAGGTAATAATGTTATTTTCTTCTTAAATGATATATTTTCCTTCAATATCATTAATGCGAAAATATTGGTCTGAACTTAAATCAAATTTGGAAACTTTTTTGTCGGGTTAGTAATTCAGAGTATACGGTACTATCATCAAAAAATGAATTTTTCTTTTTTTGTCCAAGAAGTCTATTTATGGTTCTATCTTGGTTGTATCCATGTTTTGATCTTTTTTTTGAATTTGCTTCAAATTTGTTTTCTGGAGTATTATTGAACTTGGCTATAAACTGTAATACGAATCCCTAATATTTGTCTTTTACTCACTTGATTCGTTTTTCTCTTTAAATATTTTTCATCATCCGCAGTCCTAAATGCTGATATTACTGAATAGCTTTGGCCGGTAGTGCAAAGATGAATGATGTTCTGATGAATTGCTTTGGCCCGTAGTGCAAAGATGAGACACGGTTTTGATGAACATGACCAAGCTGATGTATCTTTGGCCTTAGTGCGAAGAATGAATTTTATTCTAGATAGATGTTTTTATTCATGTACAGGGATAATATTGACGATGGACTTTTAATATCATATTAAGAAGATATTAGATTTTATTCTCTATTACTCTCTAATGAATTATTTAGTTCCGCTGCGAATATTGATTTAAAACTTGTTGTCTATTTTATTTTATATTATATTTTTTCCGGTTGAGGACTAATATAATTTGTTCTATATGATCTTAGTCCATAATGCTTTAACATGGGCTATTTGGTTTTTGAGCTCACCATTTCCTTTTTGTTCTATTTTCTTCTCAGGAGGCGAGAATGTAGCGAGTACTAGCCGGGGTGTGGAATGATGGTTCTAGAAGTTGTTTTAGTAGTCTCACTATTTTGTAAAATAGTGTAACAATAATTGTAATGTGGACTTATTTTAGTGTGGATATTGTCTAGATGACAATATTTGTATTTAAACTCACAGTTTAAGTGTTGTCTTATTTTGCTCGACAGATGTATTAATAAAGTTGTAGTTATTTCTGTACCATGTATTTGGCGACTCAGAATGGGTGTTGTATACCTATTTTGGGGGCGTCACAGTCTTATTCTTCCTTTCCACCACCCCATTTTATTAAGGAATCCTTGGTGCTGAGAATTCATAGCTAATACCTCTTTGATCACAAAAGGTTATAAAATCTTTTTGAAATTCAGTGGCATAGTCACTTCTAATTCTAACGAGTTTGTAACTATATTTTGTTTCAAGTTTTCTTATTAATCTTTCAAACTCTTTAAACGCTTCATCCTTAGTTCTCAAGAATAATACCCATGAGTATCTAGAAAAATCATCAACTATTACAAATGCATAAAATTTACCATTAATACTAGAATGTATTTCTGGTCCAAATAAATCAAGATAAAGTAATTGCAAGGGAGAGGAAGTTAATACCATATTTTTTGCCGTGAAAGAAGTTCTTGTTTTCCTAGTTTACAAGGAATGCATATTCCTTTCTTTTCAAACCTTATTTTTGGCAGTCCTTTTATAAGATTTCTTGTAGATAACTTTTTGATTAGATCCATACGAACATGTCCCATCCTCTTATGCCATAGATAAGTTTCATCTTGTACTGAAGTAAGACATAGTTCTTCTTCCTGTTGCTCAAAATCAATAGTATATATATTTTCTTCTCTTTGTGCAACTAGAGTAATATTGTTAGTTGTAACGACCCCAAAATAGGTCCATTCCATCCAACCCATTTTGAGTCGCCAAATACATGGTACAGAAAACAACTACAACTTTATTACAACAATTGTCGTGCAAAATACAACAACACATATACTGTGAGTTTGGATACAAATATATATCAACTGTGACTCATGTCCCAACCGTGGACAGCACCTCATAATGACACCTTACATAAAGGTATAGTCGAAAACTGTTTTAGAAATTAAAATCTTTGGGAAGTGCTCAAGGAAACCTTCGTACATGGGAGGCCATGCGACTAGATTATTATAGATATCATATGGCCACAGAATTATCCTTGGTTGACCCAATAGACCCCAAAGAAAAACGAGAAGATTACTATCATATTCTTCCCAATGGCGAGTCTTCTCTTGATATATCATTATCTCCACTGTCTCTAATTGAGAGTTATATTCCAAATAGACTCCAAGATTATATAGATAGTGCTGGTAGATATACTCAGCAAGTGGATGAGCACATCCATGTCTTATGATGACACGAGGTGGTATGTCATTAGACATCTTGTATGACAGTGGCAAAACACCCTTCCAAGTTAAATTCACCTCACCCTCAACATCTATAGACCATCGTTCTATTCCCTTGTTATTCCCCCGCTCGACCCAGCTACACTCGTATTACCTGAAAGGAATTGTGAAGCAAAAGGGTGAGCACAACTAGCTCAGTAAAGAATGTCATAACTAAAGATAATTAAATTATCAATAGCCTTCATCAATAATAAATCAGAGATTTAGAACATATGGTAGATGATAAAAATTTCAACCATAGTTGCAGCGGAACAAGCAATCCATTAGAAGAGTCAAATAGACTATAAAGTCTATTATCTTCTCCATGTTAAAAGTCCATCAACAATGTTTTACCCCTATAACATCAATCAACAATTCCTGTCCACAATCACATGTATAACTCATAATCGTAATTGTTGTTCTAAATTCCTTTTCTCATCCAGGACAAAGATAATTTTTATCACCTGAAATATCAAAGATCATGGTTATACCAAATCACAGTTCATGTTTATAATCGTACTAATAAATTTATCTTTGCACTACGGCCAAAGATATACATCAATAAGTCATCTTTGCACTACAGGCCAAAGATATTCATCAAAAAAGTCATCTTTGAACAACAGCCAAATATATTCATATCTCAAAAAATAACAAAATCATTTCAGAATTTATATAAACCATAATATAACCATTTATCAATTCACCATTGCACTAAGCCTGAAAGATATTCAATTATAATTCAATGGTCATGATCTGATACCATTCACAATTCAAACTTTTTCACATGGACAAAAAGAGAACCCAGTCAGGATCATATACTAATAATCTACAACCCATCTTTTATACGTCCAGTGAAAAGAATTTCAACATCAGGTTATAAAAATGTTATTATGGATATAAAAATCAATATAATTCATATATAGTTTTAATCTCCAGTAATATTCATAAATCAACTCTATTTGGTTAAAAAAAAACCAATTTTGTCTGAATAGGTACTCGTGAATAGTAACTCATGAATAGTAATCCTTATATGTAACTCATGAATAGACTCGTGAATATAAACTCATGAATAGTAAACCGACTCAAAAAGGTAGAAATTCCACATAAAATCTAATAACCATATTTCGGTATAATGATATTGAAAGAATAATATTTATTTAAGCTTATAAACAATTTATTTTAATTGTTTACACTTTACTAAATAATGCATTTAATCATTTTAAAATGCCAAACTCATAATATTTCATCACCAATAACCAAAACCCTCATCAAAAATCTGCATATACCTCATATATGATTCTCAAGTCATAAAATCATATTTTCCAATTTTCTTACTTCACATAACATATTTAATTCATTTACTCATAACTAGAATATTTTCATGAAAAATACTAAATCAGTTCCAAAAATATTTCTTTTCTGGGATTTAGCAGAATATAGTCCTATATTGAACATATATTTTTCTCAGAATTTTTAAAAGTCATTTACTATTTTTCACATGGCCAAAACCACCGAATATTTAAACATTTATCATAAATTGTACTTTTATCCAAAAATTCCGAAATTCACAGGGTATACTGATATCATATAGATGTACTCCCAATAAAAATTTCATCAATTTTGGAGTTAACCACAAGGAGTTATAAGCGATTACTTTTAAAAATAGTCTTTTCTCATAAAATCCATAACTCTTAATCTATACATCCAACAATCACCATTTTTGGACACAATCTATAAAACTCATCAAAATATCATTTCAAATTTTTCCAGAATTTTTGAAGGTTCAGAAGAATTTCGAAATATTAACCCTTAAAATCCCTTATTATCCCTTACCTCAAAAGAGCAGTACCTCTGACTGGAATAACGCTGAACGAACTTGCACCGTATAGCAATACTCAAAGTATACTCAAAATACTCACAAGAATACGCTCGATAATATAGAGAGAGAAAACTTCAGTTTCTGGTGTGATTTTCAATTCTAACCTAAGCACCCTATTTATAGGAAAATGCTTAGAACACCAAAGCAGAAAATTTAATTTAATAATAATATTAATTTTCCACATCTTCCTACGTATACTAGAAATCTGAATTCAGCCATCCTCACACATGTTAAATGAGTCCCAACAATGAAAAAAACGTTTTTGTAATTAAAATTATTTTAAACTTCCAAAAATTAATTATTTCGGAGCTTCGGAACTTTAATAATTCATAAAAAATAGCCCTTTTGCCAGAAAATTCGAATCTCGCGAGTTTTTATAGGAAATTCAATTCTCTACAACTTTGCAGAAGAAAGTTTTTCCAAATTCCAAACAGAAATTGACCGAAATCCACAAATGGGCGATTTTACAGTCTATAATCAAATTTCAGTCAAGAAATGGGTCTACCGACACATAAAATATGTGTTAAACATTTAATGCCACAAAAATACTCTTCCTCCTCATATACTCATATATCCCACATTCATTATAAAAATATCACCGTTAATATATTATTAAAATAATATATTTAAATGAATTATTTTATCAGAAAAAGATAAAATATTAATTTTCAACAATTGTCACATTAAAATTTTTTTCCATCTATATCCACATAAAATCAATATTTTTCTCATCATATAAATCAATAATTTAATTATTCACAAATAATATTACAGAATCACAATACTGACAACCAGGCTGTTCCCAGGAAAGAGGGGGCTTTCCAATAAGAATTTCTCCTTACTGGCGCGCAATTAGGTGACCAAACCTCTCCTTAGACAGAACTTTCTAGACATTGCCAATAATGTTATCTAATAATATTATTCAGATAATATGAATTATTGCTTCGATAATGAAAAATACTATGTAATGACAATTATTGAAACAACAATAATATAAAATATCAATGCAGCAATTATTGAATCAATAAAATACTGAACAGTAATTACTGTAACAATTATTGAGTAGTGCCTTCTTACGTAAGAGTCAATAATTGGTGCAATACCGTGTGCTACTGTGCAACAACGCGTATTACTTTACTTTACCCACCGGGTATTCCAACAGTGTTAACAGTAACAACTACGCCGTTATTTATAAAAAAAACTTTAATTTGTCGTTTTCTTCATCCGACAGTTATTCTGTTACGGGGCCCACAAAAGGCTGCGCCGTCGTACGAATATTCCCCGACAGAAAGAATATTCCACGACCAAACGAATATTTCCCGACAACAATGAGTATTTTATAACCAGTTGCTTATTTTTTTTAAAAAAATTCATATATCACCCTTAACTTTAACCTTTTATCAATTTAACCATTTACTGAATTGTAAATATAAGAAAAATTGAATACTTTTATTTCATAAAATTCGGGGTTTTACATTAGTACCATGAGAAATAGTGCATTTTTCTTTCTCAAAACTAACTTGGTGACCATTATCCATTAATTCACTGATACTGATAAGATTAAATTTCAAGTTCATTAACAAGGTGTACATTATCAATATTTACCTTACCATTTCCTATTTTACCTTTTCCGATTATCTCGCAGGTTCGATTATCTCCAAATGTAACTGTACCATTTTTCTTCTTGATTTTTAGCTGCACGAACTTTGTTTTTTCACCAGTCATGTGACGAGAACATCCACTATCAAGAATTCATTTTTGAGATGGAACTCTTGCCTTTAAACATACCTGTCAAGAAAAGATTGTTCATCCTTTTGGTACCCATATCTTTTTGGGTCCATTTATGTTAGTAGCAAGTAAATCATTCTTTTTAATCCATACCTTTTTAACCTTATTTCGTTTCTTAAAGTAATTTATATCTAAATGACCTTTTAATACCACAATGTTTGCAAGTTGTGAAAGGAGAGCAATAATTTAAACTAAAACGTGACTTTGAGTTTAACATTTTCATATTACTCTTTTTATGCATAGAATTAAAACCAATTCCTTGTCTTTCAAAACTAGGTCTTTGTTTTCCTAATATGACATTTAGATTTTCTTCACCTTGAACAAATTTAGCAAAAGATGATTTTAGTGAGTCTATTTCTTTATGAAGTTCATTATTAGGAAATGTTTTAATATGAGATTTATCACTAAATGCATCAATACACACATCTCTCATTTTTAACTCATTAGTCAATTTTTGGACTTCATTATTTAAGAATTTTACCTTATTGAAAAGTATTTTATTAAAATTATCTAAATAATCAATCTTTGCAATCAAAACTGTGACGCCCCCAAAATAGGTATACAACACCCATTCTGAGTCGCCAAATACATGGTACATAAAGCAAACTACAACTCAATATACATTGTTCCGTCCAATACGAACAACACATACTGTGAGTTTAAAATAACAAATATTGTCTTCTAGACAATAGCCACACTCAATAAAGTCCCTCATTATAGTTATTCAAACACTATTTTAACAAATAGTGAGATGCTAAAACATCTTTCTAGAACCATCACTTCCATACCCTACTAGATCCTGCATGTTCTCACCTCCTAAAAAAAAATGGGAACCAAACAAAAAAAAAAGGAAAAGGGGTGAGCTCAACTAGCCCAGTAAAAATATTATGACCTAATGATAATATAGCACAAATTATCATTAGTTTTTCACAGTGAAAAATCTGATAAAATAATAAAGACAACAAGTTTTAGTCAACACGGCAACGGAAACACTATCCTAGAAGAGCCAATAGAGAATGATTCTAACTATCTTCTAGATTTAAAAGTCATCATCAATATTTTAATCCCTTACAACAATCAATATATATCTTTAATCAATATTCATCTTTATTGGGCTTTGTACTACAGCCAAAGATATCATTTGTAGACCAGTTGTCATGTTTGCAATCTCAACACCTGTTCCTTTGCACTACGGGCCAAGATTATTCATAGTTAATAATCATCTTTGCACTAACAGTCCAAATATATTCATAATACATCATTGTAGGAACTGAGGATGATGAAAAATATTTTAAAGAAAACGATCCATAGGGACAGAAGGACAAATAGTAAGGTTCGATAAACATTTTATCCAAGATCAATATACTCCATAATACCGAATTTTGAAGCAAATTCAAGAATAAAGATCAAACAAGGAACAATCAAAGATAAAACCAGAATAGAACATTTTGGACAAAAATAGAAAATTTCATTTTTCCCCGTAATAGTGCCGTATTCTCGTGAATAGAATGTCGTATATGTGAATAGTAATCCCCGACACAAAAAAGTCCAAATTTTATAAAAAGTTTCAAACCAATTTTTTGGCAAAAAAAACAAAATTAATGATATCGAAAGAATAATATCATTTACGAATAAATATAACATTTCTTTACCTCAACATAACGTACTTCCCTGATCGAATATCGGATAGAAAGCGAAGAAAAGTTTGTAACCTACAACAACTCAAAGTACAAATACTCACAAAAATACACCTAATCTAAGAGAAGAAAACTTGTTTAGGGTGTGATTTTCAATTCTAAACTAAACGTCCTATTGTATAGGAAAATGTTAGAACGCCATAATGAGACTAAAATAAAAAATAATATTATTTAAAATTAATTCAAACGCATAACCATCTTTTTGTTGACAATGCATGATAGCCACCTTTGACCAATTTTCAGCGCCCACATGTTTATAACCAGTGGGCCCCCACCCATAAATTAAGAAAATTCTTTTAATTTTCCGAAATATCCATATATAAAAATAGCCCGTTTTTGAAAAATATGAATTTTATGTCCATTCTGCCTGAAATCGAATTCTATACAACTTTGTAGCTTTGAGTTTTTCCAAATTCCAAACATAAAATATCTGAAATCCACAAACGAATGATTTTTAATACCTCCACACCAACAAAATACTGATAAAACACCTCAGCAATAATTCCTTCATTTTTATCCACATAAAAATAAATATATCCATTATTTATATCCACATAAAATAAATATTTCCTTATCATATAAATCAATAATTAATTATTCACAAATAATATTACAGAATCACAATTATGACAACCAGGCCGTTCCCAGGAAAGAGGGGGCTTTCCAATAAGAATTTCTCATTACTGGCGCGCAATTAGGTGACCAGCCCTCTCCTTGACAGAACTTTTTAGACATTGTCAATAATGCTATCTAATAATATTATTCAAATAATATGAATTATTGATCTGATAATGGGAAATATTGTGCAGTGATAATTATTGAAACAACAATAATATAAAATATCAACGCATCAATTATTGAATCAATAAAATAAAATATTAAACAGTAATTACTGTAACAATTATTGAGTAGTGCCTTCTTACGTAAGAATCAATAATTCAAAAATACTGTGCATCCACGCGTATTACTGTATTTTAACCACCGGGTATTCCAACAGTGTTAACGGTAACAACTACGCCGTTATTTATAAAAAATCAAACTTGTCATTTTCTTCATCCGACAGTTATTCTGTTATGGGGCCACAAATGACTGCGCCGTCGTACGAATATTCCCCGACAACAAGAATATTCCACGACCAAAAGAATATTCCCCGACACCAATGATTATTTTATAACCACTTGCTTATTTTGCAAACTTTTCACATTTCACCCATATCCAAAGTATTATATCAAATTAATACCTTATTAATTTAGAATAATGAATAAATGAAAATTCACTTTTATTTATAATAAGTTGGGGTCTTACAAAAACCTTTTCTTCTTGACATGTGGATTCCGTTTCAATTTCTTTCTTTTCATCTATTAGTGAATCTACTTCATCCATTAATGTACTAACTAATCCTTTTAAGCATGCATTCTTTTCTCTTAACTATTATTTGTTTTCTAAAGAATTTAATGGTTCATTAGGAAGATACCGATTCAATTCACACCTTCAACTCCCACGAACATATACTTTGTTATCTCATCTTTAGCTCGATCTCCACTTCGGATTCTTCATCACTCCAAGTAAAAAGGCTTTGTTCTCTGTTGCCTTTGTAGTTATGTCTTTTCCTTATTCTTTAGTGAAAACAGTTCTTTCTTGAAGTGACCCCAGAACCGTCCATATTCAAAGCATGGTTTCTTCAGTTTGCTTTCCTTGACTTTATTCTAATTGAAAGTGTTTTCTCCTCTTATTTTTTTTTTGTAGTAACCCCTGAGTTTACCTTGACATCAGAACTATTTCTTCATCGGAGTTATCATCAAGTTCCTCTCCTCATTATCTGTAAGTAAGAGCTTAAGACCTTTCTTGCGAGGAGTTTCCTTCTCATCATTATATCTCTTTAATTGATGTTCATATTCTTCTAGTTCACCAAACAAGGTTAAAGTATCCATGGAAGAAATAGTAGCAGAATCTTGAAGAGTAGTGATTTTAGAAGCAAACCTTTTGGGCATAGCCCGAAGCAACTTATGGTTGATCTCATTTTGAGGAATAGTCTTGTCTAGCCATTTCAAGGAGTTTATAAGGACTAGAAATCTTACTTGAGCTAGCTTGATGGTTTCATCTTTTTCGAGCTTGAACATTACATAATCGTGCATAAGCATGCTTAGCTTGACTTCTCGTACTTTTGAAGTACCCTCATGACTTTCCACTAAAGTATCCCACATCTCTTTGGCAGTGTTGCATGAAGAGACTTTATCTATCTCAGATTGTACCATGCTGCTGAAAAGTGTGTTCATAGCCTTTGAATCATATGAGACCATGTAAATTTTGGTTGAATCCATTTCTAGCAGAATCTTTGGTGTCCCATTATCTCTTCGTGGAACAATCGATCCGTTCTCCACAACCCACCATTCCCAAAGATCTCTTTTAAGATAGATCCTCATTAAAAATTTTCAGAAGTTGTAATTTTATGTTCCAAACAGCAAAGGAGGTCTATTGGTTGATTGACCTTCTTGATTGTTATTCCCGAACTGTGCCATGTTAGAATCTTTCCCTACAAGTCACCTTTAAGACCAAGATAAGTAGAGCCAAGCTCTGATATCAAATGAAATTTAACTAGGCACACTTAGAAGGGGGTTGAATAAGTTTAGGAGCAATCTATGACAAATTTTTAAACTTTAAATCAAGTTATTAAATTCAAGCCACTATATTGATTAATTGAGTTTACTGAATTAATATAGTCTACTGAATTGACTAAATATCCTGCTGAATTTATAACTTAACTAAAATACTTGGTGTTAAAGAATTATCTTAATATAATGTAAATATTAAAATTTTAATTATTAAGATAATTAATTGGTTTACGTGAGTAATTAAAGTAAAGCAAGTAGTAATATCAACACCAAGATTTTATACGTGGTTCAGCTATTACCCTCTATAATAATAGCCTAGTCCACCTCAAATACCAACTAGTATTAGAGACTCATTTTATTTATCTTTATAAATAAACACCAATTTACAAACAGTTCTTACAAAAATTAATTACAATTAATTTCTCTTGAGCACTCTTGCTCCTTGTGCACCGCCTATGCACGCTTCAAGCACCTTTGCTTCCTTGAACCTGTGTTGTAATCTTTTCTATAATCCCCTATGATTAAAACCTTAGATACACTTAGTCCTAAAATAGAATTCAATACAAATATAGAATCTATAATCAATGCAAGATAATCAATTAAACAATTAAAGGCTCAACTATTGCAATATCAATTAGCAAATCACAGAAAGATAAACAATTAATTTCTTACCAAATTCACTCAAATTATCATAAATTAATTTGCTTAGTGCTCAAAACGGTTTGCCCAATAAATAAAATTGCTCGATATATAATCAGTAATTAGTGCAAATATATTTTCGTGAGTTATGTTTTTTCATTCATGAAAATACTAATTTATAGTCCACAATATATTACTGTTAACTAAGATATGTCTTGTTTGTTCAAATAATCCAACGGTATAGAAATTCTCAACAACAAAGAAGATGAACGTTATAATTGATAATTATCCAAGTAACAAACTTGATTGTGTTTAGTGTTATTCTTGTTGGGATAATTTCAAAAATTCCTTTTAAGAGATAACTCATTACAAAATGACTTTGACTTTATATATCTCTATGTTAAAGTAGTATGCAACAACTAAAGTGACGTTTTGCATAAAAGGTGGTGTATGACATTAAACAACTTTTCCAATAATCAATGTTTTCAAAGTTCCAAGATAATCATTATCATTACTCCTTAAAAACTGCATATGTACTCATCACTTTTTACACGGTTATACACCTACTGACCTTTAGGCTTTCTAGACATACATATATCCACGTGTAACAAGAATCAGTATATAACCCAAGTATACATGCAAATCATATTTCAAGTAACATTCTATACGATAATGCATTAATCTAATCTCAAGTATTTAATTTAATATTTAGGAAATACCTTTTTCATTAGATTTTAAATCATTTTTATTTAAGACATAACAAATTGTAAATGATATGTCCTAGAGCCTTTAAATGAAAAATCAATTACTCCCTCCGTTCCAAATTATCTGCTGTTTTAGCAAAAAAAATTTGTCCCACAATATTTGCTTTTTTAAGATTTCAATGCATTTTTTCCATTTGTTTTCATAATTTGCCCCTTTATCTTAATTGTTGATAATCATTACTCTCATTAATGTCTCTCCTCTTTTTTAAACATCCACATTCATGCCCCTCTATCTCTCTTCAATTAATAATTGTTTCTCTCTATCTCTCTCTTCAATTATTGTGCTGCTTTCTCTCTCTCTTCAATGTTTCTCTCTCTCTCTCTCCAATTAATTAGCTGCTTTTTCTTTCTCTTCAATTAATAAAAAAGTCAGCACAAAGGGTATTTTAGTATTTTTATCATACATATTGGTATCTGTGTGAAACTCTAGAACAGCAGATAATTTGGGACGGAGGGAGTATTATGCAATTGACCTTATATTTGGTTTTCCTAGTAAAGAAAAATTCTTCACCCACTTGAATATCCAATAAACGTTCCTTATCACCAGATATCTAAAATGTCATAAAACAGTTTAGCATACGAACAATTCATCATCAAAACTTAAAGATAAAATATGACTAGATCAACACATTTTAACTCACCCGAAAAATTATAACTAAAAACATTATACATATATATATATCAATTATTCACAGTTAACCTGCTGGATAGATTGGTGTGATATAGGATGCCAAGGGCAGATCAATTGACTATTAAAAAGAAGTCAATGATGACTAGACTTTGAAGGCGGAGTCAAAATGGCTCCACGAATATTTTCAAAATTCTCTAAATCCGCATGTACGTGTATATATATTTACTTCAATGTCATATCCTTTAATTCTTTACAAATATAAATATTAGAATTTTAGAATTTTAATTGTAAGAGTATTTGCATTGATGTTAATGGATTAAAACTTTCTTAAATTTTCTTGTATTATTAATAGATTTTTATTTCTTATATGTTTGTGAGGCGGATATAGGGTATAAGTATAATTTATGGAGTTGAGCAGATTTAGAATTTCTCTAATACAAAACAGAAAGAAAAAGAGCAAATATAAAGAAGGAATCCCTACATCATATTCAGCCCCTTGGCATCTTTATCAGGCCAGGGACCTTAGAAAACTATTGTATGTATTTGCTGCCTTTTGGCAACATTAAAATCATGACTACTTACATAAACCAGGGGAGGACAGAAAGAAGTCTAAGAAAACTCATGGGGCAATAGAATACCAATTTGATGGAAGTAGTTAATATGAAGTTAATTTTGGTCAATTAATCAATACAGTGTTGACATATAGGCAGGAGATGATCTCTCTGCGTGTCAACAATGTATTGATCAATTAACCAACCAACTTATCATGAAGTTAATTTCATGATAACCGGATCCCAATTTGAGGAAGTGGTTAGTATTAAGTTTATTTTTGGGTAAGTTGGTCAATTGCTGACACGCATGTGAAGTTCTATGTGTGTCAATATTCTATTGGCCAATTGACCAATTTACCAATAAATAAACTTCATGCTAACCGTATCCCCAATTTGATATTACGTTGGTAATCTAACAAAAGACTAACAAATCAATCTTAATCAATGACATGACAGGGTCCCACAAATGAATGGAACATCAGCATGGTGTGGGCATTTAAACGGGCTTAATGTGTGCTTTTAGTATCATCATAATGTATAAAGATAAGAGGTTGGTAAACTAAATGACCTCATCCTTAGGAAACTTGATTAGGTGGACCCAATCCGCTGAGTAAGACTATTTTATTTGGATTTTTATTTCATGTTTATTTATTAGCAATGAAAAATGGAACAATTGAAAGAGAATCTAATAAAAGTTCCTCAAAAAAAAAGGTGCATAATAAGAAAAAAAATTAATAATTTTTATAGTAAATCTCCCTTATATTGAATATCCCAAAAATCAATTCTCTAAAAGAAAAAGGGCATGCATGAAAGTAGGAAATAATAATACAGAGTGAGAAAGTAGCAATCAACATAGGCAGAAAGTAGAATATAATACAGATTGGATCCACATTTAACCCACTTATTTTATTGTTTTGAGTTCACTTTAGTGCTTCTAACATGGCTAACCTGGCAAAAATTGGCCAGGCCCGGGTCCGGCTGGCCACGTAAAATTGGCTTAACAATTTTTAGCCCATGAAAACTTGGGGGCGTTTTTTTTTTGCACGCCCGGCCCCGTGCCAGTGAATGTTTTTTTTTTTAAATAAAAGTTTGTACTTGTAGAGGGCTGAAACACAAGACTTGTAAGTAAATAAATAGAGTTCAAACCACGAAGCTACAACAACTATTTGTTTTTAATAAGCAATGACTTCAATATTTTATGTGACGACCCCAAAATAGGTCCATTCCACCCAACCTAATTTCTGATTGTCAAAATCTGGTACAAAACACACACAACTTTACACCCAATAACTTGTGAGTTTGATACAAACATCGTCATCCTACTCAATATTCCATGCAAATAAATCCCCATCATAATTATTGATACATAATTTTTTAATTTACAAAAAATGGTGGGACTACTAAACACTCTCTCTAAACCTCATTATTCCATACCCCGACAGTACTCGCTACCATTCTCTCGCCTCCTGAGAAGAAAAAATGGAACAACAAGGAAAAAAGTGTGAGCTCAACTAGCCCGATAAAAGAATAGTATGACTAAGATAATGTACAACAAATTATCCTTAGTCTTCAACAGGGAAAATCCTGATAGAATACAATAAGACAACAAATTTTAGATGCAACAACTGCAGTGGAACAACAATTCATTAAGAGTTAAGTAAGAATAAATCTACTACATCTATGAATTTAAAAGTCCAGCATCAATATTTTTATCCGTAACATCAATCAATATAGTATCTCAAATCAATCAAATATCAGCTATTTGCACTACAGAGGCCAATTCATGCAGTCGTTCATGTTCATCTAAAAACACCCTGTTCATCTTTGCACTACGGGCCAAAGATATTCATCAATTGTTCATGTTCATCTCAACACCTGTACATCTTTGCACTACGGGCCAAAGATATTCATAATAAAATCAACCATCTTTGCACTACAGGCCAAAGATATTCAGTAACACCATCATTTAGGACTGAGGATGATGAAAAATATTTTAAAGAAAACGAATCCAGTGAAACAAAATAACAAGTATTAAGGATTCGTACTTTAAACAATCTGAGTTCAAAAATACTTCATAAATAATCATACTGAAGTAAAATTCAAGAATGATCAAAACATAGATCCAATCAAAGCTAGTATCCGGAATAGATATTTTGGACAAAAAGAAGAAATTTTATTTTTTTGGTGAATAGTGTCGTATTCGTGAATAGTGCCGTATACGTGAATAGTAACTCCGACACCAAAAGATAGAAATTTCACAAAAAAACATCATCATGCTTCATGAATAGTACTTGTGAATAGTAACTCGTGAATAGTAACTCATGAATAGTAACCCCGACATGAAAAAGTTTCAAATTTGATAAAAAGTTTCAACCAACATTTCAGCATAATGATATTGAAGAAATAATATCATTTGAGAAGAAAATAACATCCCTTACCTCGAAAGACAGTACTTCTAGTTGAAACACCGGATATAAGCTATGACTTGAACTTGCACCGTATAGCAATACTCAAAGTATACTCAAAATACTCACAAGAATACGCTCGATAATATAGAGAGAGAAAACTTCAGTTTCTGGTGTGATTTTCAATTCTAACCTAAGCACCTATTTATAGGAAATTGCTTAGAACACCAAAGTAGAAAATTTAATAAAATATTATTATATAATTTAAAATTTCCTACGCCATCCTTTGAAGAACTGAATTCAGCCATCTTTGTTGCTCCACAATAATGACAAAAACAAAAAAAAAAACGTTTTTGTTATTAAAAACAATTAAAACTTCCAAAAATCAATTATTTCGGAGCTTCGGAACTTCAATAATTCACAATAAATAGCCCTTTTGTCAGAAAATTCGAATTTCGCGAGTTTTTATAGGAAATTCAATTCTGTACAACTTTGCAGAAGGAAGTTTTTCCAAATTCCAAACAGAAATGGACCGAAATCCATAAACGGGGCCGATTTTACAGGCTATAATTAAATTTCAGTCAATAATTGTGTCCACCAACACACAAAATATGTGTTAAACATTTAATGCCACAAAAATACTCTTCCTCCTCATATACTCATATATCCCACATTCATTATAAAAATATCATCGTTAATATATTATTAAAATAATATATTTAAATGAATTATTTTATCAGAAAAAAATAAAACATTAATTTTCAACAATTGTCACATTAAAAATTTTTTCCATCTATATCCACATAAAATCAATATTTTCTCATCATATAAATCAATAATTTAATTATTCACAAATAATATTACAGAATCACAATACTGACAACCAGGCTGTTCCCAGGAAAGAGGGGGCTTTCCAATAAGAATTTCTCCTTACTGGCGCGCAATTAGGTGACCAAACTCCCTCCTTAGACAGAACTTTCTAGAACATTGCGCAATAATGTTATCAAAATAATATTATTCAGATAATATTAATTATGCTTTTCGATAATGAAAATATGTGTAGGACAATTATTGAAACAACAGTGAAAATATCAATGCAAACAATTTATTTAATCAATAATAAATACTGAACAGTAATTACTGAGTATAGCCTTCTTACGTAAGAACAATAATTTGGTGGCAATACCGTGTTCCTCTTGGGCAACAACCGCTATTACTCTGTGTTTCAACCAACGGGTATTCAACAGTATTAAGTAACACTACGCCTTATTTATAAACAACTTATACTTGTCCTTTTTTTCTTTCATCCAATCGTCTTTCCGTTTATGGGGCCCACAAAGACTGCGCCGTCGTAACGAATATTCCCGAACAGCTAGAATATTCCACGACCAAACGATATTCCCGACAACAAGAATATTTATAACCACCCACTCTTATTTTCGAAATATTGCGCTTTTTACCCATAACTTTCCACATTAATCAAATCAACCCTTACTATTTTAAAATAATAATTAGAGGAAATTAAATTTCATTTATTAATTATTTGGGGTCTTACAACCTCCCCTCCTTATGAAATTTCGTCCTCGAAATTGACATACGTACCTGGTGTTTCGAAAATGTGAGGATACCTCGCTTTCATTTCCGTTTCCAACTCCCAGGTCATTTCTTCTATAGCATGATTTCTCCACAAAACTTTAACTTGTGGTATTACCTTCGTGCGTAGGACATGCTCCTTCCTATCCAAGATCTTGACAGGTACCTCCTCGTACGTTAAGTCTTCGGCTATCTCGTCCGGTTCTAACTCAATGACGTGGTTCGGGTCGTCTATATATTTACGTAACATCGATACGTGAAAAACGTTATGAACACGCGTCATACTTGGCGGTAAAACGAGTCTATAGGCCACAATTCCTATTCGATCGAGAATTTGAATGGATTAATAAATCGAAGGTTTGAGCTTTGCTCACATCGCCAATTCCACTTTTGAAATAACAACTTCTTGCCTCCCTTCTTTTCTTCAAATTTCATCAGCTTCCAGTGTTACTGAAACAACTTTAACTTTTATCGATTAAGTATATATACTCGTATTATCATCACTTATACCTAGAAGTTTTTCATCTCCATCTCTATTATTTATAAATTAATACAAATTATCTTTGACAATATCGTACTCGTACTTGTATACGATCTTCGTACTAAACACGTCCTACAACGTTCACGTTTTTTTTCCACGATGACATGGTCAAAAAAAAACATGTGCTGAAATGGAGTTCCTCTTGAGTTATCTTCGAATCCTCTTCCCCACATTTCTTTGCTCCATTCGATTTCGTATCTCTAAGTCACTGCTAGATATCCTCAACAAAACGAATCCTCCAATAAAACCACTAAGCCTAAAGCTAGTATTTCAGTTACCGACTTAGGTTGTTTCACGATGCTCATATCCCAATCTTGGATGCACGTCACAATGACACCTATCATTTTTAACTATCGCACGAATATTGTCCCCTACGGAGAGTCTGGCTTCGGTGCATTCCACAAAGTAAGTCACAAGATAAAGGCTCGGGTACCAAATTCTAAAGTTAAATTTTTAACTCCTGAAGTTCAATAGGAGCCATGAGATTTTAGAAATGGGTTTTGTACCAGGTTCAAAGTCAATACAAAATTCAATATCACGCTCTGGGAGTAAGCCAAGAAATTCTTCAGAAAATACATCAGGAAAAATCAATAACAACAGGAATATTATTCAAATCTGATGTACTTTTGTTCAAGTCAATGACATGACTAAGAAAGCTTGACATCCATTTTTCAATAAACGAATGACTTCATGGCTTGATATAAAAATGTTTGACTTCAATGATTTGATTGCTTGAGTTCGAATATCAGGTTGCTTAGGAATATGAAAACTAACAACCTTACAAAAGCAATTAATTTTGGCATGATGAGTAGTTAACCTTAAAATCACATCAAAAGCAAATATCTCTATAGAAATAAGGTTAACAGGTAATGTGATAGTGCCAACTTGAATAAAGTAGGATTTCTAAACAACAGATGTAATGAAAGTTTCTTCTAACGGAGTCTCCACAGATAGGTCAAAGTCTAATTTTTCCAAAGTCAAGTTCAAACGTTGAACGCAAGCAAGAGAGATAAAAGAATAGGTAGAACCGGTATCTAGTAAGGTATAAACTTCGCAAAAATTATAATTAACTAACCCGTGCTAAACTCGTTCGGGTTCCTCGCATTTTGACCGGTCACGACAAACGCTCTTCCAAGAACCGTTGACTTTGACTTTTCTGGGACAGCCTTTTGAGTCACCATCCCCGCTGGAATTGGTTTCACTACCGTACACTCTCGAGCGATATGTCCTTCCTTTCCACAATTATAGCATATCTTGAATTGTTGTGGGCAGTTTGGGCTGATATGTCCCTCTTTCCCGCATTTGTAACATACGACCGGTGGTCTTTCTCCTCCCTTGGAACCAGTTGCTGCTGGCACTGTCGTCTTCACATGGTCGTTGTTAAATCTCCTCTTTTTAAAATCTCCTCCCGACTCGCTTCTTCTATTTTCATGGCCACGATTACCACCAGAGTGGTTACCGCCTTTGTCCATATTCTTCTTTCTCCGCTGGTTATCGTTATTCTGATGACTGCTATCTTCGGTATGATCCTGGTTATGGTCCCTCGGTTGAACGTACTCGTTATCTCGCTCTAACAACTGAGCCCTGTTGACAACATCTGAATAGATAGAAAATTTGTGAGAAATGAGATACTGACGTATGCCGGGTTTCAAACCTCTCAGAAATATCCGCGTCATACGTTCCTCATTCTCCACCAAATGAGGTGCAAACCTGGATAACTCCGCGAACTTCGCCTCGTACTGGGACACCGTCATGTTATTCTGCTATAGTCTAATAAACTCCACTTCCTTCATATGGCGAATACTTTCAGGAAAGTATTTTTCGTTGAAAAGTTTCTGAAACGTCTCCCATGACATGCTGAGTGCAGCTGGATGTGTACGCTTCACCGACTCCCACCAGTAGTCTGCCTCGCCACGGAACATAAAGGTGGCGAATGGAACCTTCTGTTCCTCCGTGCATCCCAAGACATCGAATATTTTGGTAATTTGCTTGACCCATGTTTCCGCCATGATCGGATCGGGCTTTCCCCAGAATTCTGGTGGTCCCAACTCTTTGAACTGCTTGGCTGTGACAAGCCGCGCGTTGCTATCATTTCCACCCGTATTCTGTACACGAGTCTCCCTCGTCTGATTTTGCATGAACTGTAAAAAGCTCCTAAACATCCCGTCGTTTATCGTCTGCTCAGTGGCGTTGTTCACAAGAGGTACATTGCCAGTCTGCTGCACATTCTCCTCGTTGGTAAGTACAGTCGTCTCTACGGTCTCATTAACTCCATTATTAATATTCTCAGTCGACATTCTCAAATACTGCCATAAAACAAGGGTTAATTAAACAAATTAATAAATCACATAATACCCCTATATTATGACCGACCAACAAATAAGCTTAGGTAGGACACACTAGCGAATGATTTACTCATCTCTCCCCTCCTAGTTCTATTCCCCGATCTCCGCCAGAGATCATATCCCTAAGCTCTGATACCAACTGTGACGACCCCAAAATAGGTCCATTCCACCCAACCCATTCTGAGTTGTCAAATACATGGTACAGAAACAACTACAACTTTTACAACCCATAAGCTGTGAGTTTGAATACAAACATCGTCATCTACGCAATATTCACATGCAAATAAATCCCCATCATAATTATTGATACATAATTTTACAAAAAATGGTGAGGACTACTAAACAACTCTCTCTAGAACCTTCATTCCATACCCCGACTAGTACTCGCTACATTCTCGCCTCCTGAGAAGAAAAATGGAACAACAAGGAAAAGGGTGAGCTCAACTAGCCCAGTAAAGAATATTATGACTAAGATAATGTACAACAAATTATCCTTAGTCTTCAACAGGGGAAAAATCTGATAAAAATACAATAGACAACAAATTTTAGATCAACAACTGCAGCGGAAACAACAATTCATTAGAAGAGTTAAGTAGAGAATAAAATCTACTAACATCTATGAATTTAAAAGTCCATCATCAATATTTTATCCCTGTAACATCAATCAATATATATCTCAAATCAAATCAAATATTCATCTTTGCACTACAGGCCAAAGATATTCATCAGTCGGTCATGTTCATCTAAACACCTGTTCATCTTTGCACTACGGGCCAAAGATATTCATCAATTGTTCATGTTCATCTCAACACCTGTACATCTTTGCACTACGGGCCAAAGATATTCATAATAAAATCAACCATCTTTGCACTACAGGCCAAAGATATTCAGTAACACCATCATTTAGGACTGAGGATGATGAAAAATATTTTAAAGAAAACGAATCCAGTGAAACAAAATAACAAGTATTAAGGATTCGTACTTTAAACAATCTGAGTTCAAAAATACTTCATAAATAATCATACTGAAGTAAAATTCAAGAATGATCAAAACATAGATCCAATCAAAGCTAGTATCCGGAATAGATATTTTGGACAAAAAGAAGAAATTTTATTTTTTTGGTGAATAGTGTCGTATTCGTGAATAGTGCCGTATACGTGAATAGTGCCGTATACGTGAATAGTAACTCCGACACCAAAAGATAGAAATTTCACAAAAAAACATCATCATGCTTCATGAATAGTACTTGTGAATAGTAACTCGTGAATAGTAACTCGTGAATAGTAACTCATGAATAGTAACCCCGACATGAAAAAGTTTCAAATTTGATAAAAAGTTTCAACCAACATTTCAGCATAATGATATTGAAGAAATAATATCATTTGAGAAGAAAATAACATCCCTTACCTCGAAAGACAGTACTTCTAGTTGAAACACCGGATATAAGCTATGACTTGAACTTGCACCGTATAGCAATACTCAAAGTATACTCAAAATACTCACAAGAATACGCTCGATAATATAGAGAGAGAAAACTTCAGTTTCTGGTGTGATTTTCAATTCTAACCTAAGCACCTATTTATAGGAAATTGCTTAGAACACCAAAGTAGAAAATTTAATAAAATATTATTATATAATTTAAAATTTCCTACGCCATCCTTTGAAGAACTGAATTCAGCCATCTTTGTTGCTCCACAATAATGACAAAAACAAAAAAAACGTTTTTGTTATTAAAAACAATTAAAACTTCCAAAAATCAATTATTTCGGAGCTTCGGAACTTCAATAATTCACAATAAATAGCCCTTTTGTCAGAAAATTCGAATTTCGCGTGTTTTTATAGGAAATTCAATTCTGTACAACTTTGCAGAAGGAAGTTTTTCCAAATTCCAAACAGAAATGGACCGAAATCCATAAACGGGCGATTTTACAGGCTATAATTAAATTTCAGTCAATAATTGTGTCCACCAACACACAAAATATGTGTTAAACATTTAATGCCACAAAAATACTCTTCCTCCTCATATACTCATATATCCCACATTCATTATAAAAATATCATCGTTAATATATTATTAAAATAATATATTTAAATGAATTATTTTATCAGAAAAAAATAAAACATTAATTTTCAACAATTGTCACATTAAAAATTTTTTCCATCTATATCCACATAAAATCAATATTTTTCTCATCATATAAATCAATAA
Source organism: Panax japonicus (assembly GCA_020205505.1). Lineage (NCBI taxonomy): Eukaryota > Viridiplantae > Streptophyta > Magnoliopsida > Apiales > Araliaceae > Panax > Panax japonicus. The sequence continues at coordinate 15,463,459 of CM035113.1, read as the reverse complement.
TTTAATTATTCACAAATAATATTACAGAATCACAATACTGACAACCAGGCTGTTCCCAGGAAAGAGGGGGCTTTCCAATAAGAATTTCTCCTTACTGGCGCGCAATTAGGTGACCAAACCTCTCCTTAGACAGAACTTTCTAGACATTGCCAATAATGTTATCAAATAATATTATTCAGATAATATGAATTATTGCTTCGATAATGAAAAATACTGTGTAGTGACAATTATTGAAACAACAGTAAAATATCAATGCAACAATTATTTAATCAATAACATAAAATACTGAACAGTAATTACTGAGTAGTGCCTTCTTACGTAAGAATCAATAATTGGTGCAATACCGTGTGCTACTGTGCAACAACGCGTATTACTGTGTTTCAACCACCGGGTATTCCAACAGTATTAACGGTAACAACTACGCCGTTATTTATAAACAACTTATACTTGTCGTTTTCTTCATCCAATCGCTTTCCGTTATGGGGCCCACAAAAGACTACGCCGTCGTACGAATATTCCCCGACAGCTAGAATATTCCACGACCAAACGAATATTCCCCGACAACAATGAATATTTTATAACCACCTGCTTATTCGAAATATTTGCGCATTTTACCCATAACTTTCCACATTAATCAAATCAACCCTTACTATTTTAAAATAATAATTAGAGGAAATTAAATTTCATTTATTAATTATTTGGGGTCTTACATTTTAACTATATTTGAAAATTATAAATAAGATATGTAGTTAATGTAGGTAATTAATTAATAATACTAATTTATAATACTATTAAAATTTTAATTGATTTAGATATATAGTTAATAATTTCAAAGTATAAAACTATTAAACTAACAATTATTAGTTTAAGTTAGATAATATAATTATAAAAATTTAAAATAATATAACAATTATTAGATTGCAAGTCCAAAATCTATACACAATAATATAGATAATTTTATCCCTTAATTATGCAATCCCCTACTTATTGTAGTACATTTGGAAAGTAAATTAATCATTATCCCTTAATTATGCATTCTCTCTACTTATTTGGAAAGTAAATCAACCATTATCCCAAATCATGCCTTTAGAATAATATCTAAAATTATAATACTATTAAAATTTTAATTGATTGAGATATGAAGTTAATTTAAGTAATTAAAATTATTATTATTACTATTTTTGGTGTATCAAGATTTTGCAAAAAAAAAAAAAAAAAAGCCCGCGGACTGGCCCGGCCCGCCCAACCCGGGCCACGGGCCTCACTTTTTCAGCCCGCCAAAATCCGGGCCGTTTTAGCCCGGCCCGTTTTTGGCCCGCCCTCGCTCGGCCCGGGCCCGCCCGCCCGTTTGCCAGGTCTAATGGCTACCACCAACACCACTATAAAATCTTCATACAAAAGGAAGGGGATATATTTAAAGAGTGTAATTGAATTTTACTTAGTTATATTTTGATTCCTAATGATGGATAAAAATATAAATATGTGAAATTTAAATACATTCATATCCAATTTTCATGTCCACATAGAAGAGCTCAGTGTCAAAAACTCTATGTGGACATGAGTGTATTTGAACTTCATTTATTTATATTTTTATCCATCATCGGGAGTCAAAATATAATTAACTGAAATTCAAATATACTCAGTCCAATTTTTATGTTCAATTTCCATGTCCAAGTAGAATTTTTGATACTTAAATATGTAGCACATAAATGGCAATACTAAGTATTGCCAAATATTAGCTACATATATAATTTTAGAACTTTTTTTCTCTTTTCTTCTAATATAATCACATACAGATTAATTCTTAACAATAAAATACTAACTTCATTCTACCAAAAAAATTCAACTTGACTTTCTAAAATCAATTCAAGTTTGACCATTCAAATAATATATATTCATTTTGTTTTAATCGTGAATAATTTAAACAATTTGACAAGTAAAATTAATTTAAAAAACTTATTATTTTTAAAATGTTAAAGAACTCATATAAATTAATTTTAAATTTTAATATTTCGCAAATTGACATAAAAAAATGTTTTAAGTCATTTCTCAAATCAGCTTAGTGCAGTGCATAATTATGTTTTGTGAATTTATATAATGAGCAATTTTACACAGTTGGAATTACCTAATTTGTGGATTGGCTGGTGTGACCTACTAGTCTATCAAGTTACAAAATAATTGGACTAAATTTAATTAGTTTTAATTTGTTGGTAAACTTGACATTAACTTTACTTTTTTTTGTTTCATAAAAATAGTTTCATTTGCAAAAGGCTTAAATATGAATTAGTACTCTAAACTATAGGTCATATTTCACTTTAGTGATTCATCTTTTAATTTTGTCAATTAGGTGATTAAACTATCAATTTTTTTCAATTACAACAAATTGAACATGTCACGTCAGAAATTGCTGACGTGACTAATTGTGTGGGGTCTTAAACAGCTTATGTGGCAAAAAAAAACTATTTTTTATTCATTACATAAATAAATCTGTTTAAATAAAGGGCAAAATCGTCAAAACATAATTTAACATATCAAATTAACAAAAAAACAAACATTAATTCAACCAGCTACCGCCTTCAGTCTTCCATTATTTGTTTTCATCGAGAAAAGGCAAGAGGAGGAGGACCAACACACAGAATTATTGCAAACAAAATCTCAACTTGTGGAGTCCATAAAAACAAAATCAATCAGAGTCCCAAATAACATTATAATTATTATTCAAAATCTATGGATATATTTTGGGTTAGAACAATTCAACTGAACTCCAAAAATATGGTGGAGGCGGAGGAGGTGGCGGAGGCGGCGGCACTGGACGAGGACACCAGATCAGTCTCCAGATCTCAAAAGGGTCACCTTTAATTTCCCATCGGTTGAATTGCCAAATTTCTCATGGCCGGACATTACGCTCAGCGAGTCGGATCTGGTTCTCCGATGTACCTTTGTACTCAAATTGTGACGCCCCTAAAATAGGTATATATCATCTATTCTGAGTCGTCAAATACATGGTACAGAATACAAATACAACCTTAAATATACAACAGTCGTGTAAAATACGACCAAACATAGGCTGTGAGTTTTAATACAAATATTGTCATCTAGACAATATCCATAATCAATGGAGTCCTCATTACATTTATTATTACACTATTTCACAGAATAGTGGGGACTACTAATGCACCATCTAGGACCATCACTCTGTTCCTCGACTAGTCCTAGCTACGTTCTCATTTCCTGAAGAGAACAGTGAAAGAAATGGTGAGCTCAACTAGCCCAGTAAGAAATATTATAACTAAGATAATGCAGAATAAATTATCAATAGCCTTCAACAGTATAACAACTGATAGAATGTAATAGACAACAAGTTTTAGATCAAAAACTGCAGCAGAATAAACAATCCATTAAAAGAGTCAAGTAAAGTATAAAATCTACTATCTTCAATGATTTTAAAAAAAATTCATCAACTTTATCGCTGAGACTCAGCTTAATAAATAAAATCGAATCATCTATGCTCCACGGCCAAGGATATTCATTTAATCATCAATGGTCATGACTATACTGAATAATCTCTGGTCATAATCATACCAACAACTGTCAACCAATGAACCACATGCCAATGAGGACTTTTACCACATCATTCATCACATTACGTTCATGATTATACCGAATAATCTCTGGTCATAATCATACCAAGTCCATCTATGCATGTAAGCCAAAGATGACTTTCAACATAATATAAGCATGATGATGATGGCAATTCAATAAAACAGGTTCAAGAATAAATTTTAAAGATTTATAAGTTAATTTATCCTGAACTCAATAACGTCCAAATTGTCAACTTGATACTACTTTGTGAAGTAAAATTCAAGAATGCTCAGAAGAATATTTCCATGAAAAGATATTGGATGAAGCGCAAATATCAAGGATATTCCACTAATTTCATGGAGTATAGAAGCCAAAGCTTTAATCAACTGAGTATAATATAATATATGAAACTACAAATGGATTTTCACCCGCCATGCGGTAATCCACGTATACAGATCATTTCCACAATTTAACAAGGAATGAATACATATGATCATTCATCATGCATGTGGTAATCCACATAGACAGGTTATTCCAACAGAATAATAAAGAATGGAATAACAGATTGATTCACCATGCGTGCGATAGACTGCACCGACAGGTTATTTCCAACATAATAATAAATAATAGAACCAGGTCCGGCGTAAACGCACAGACAGGATATTTCGACAGAATAATAAATAATGGAACCAGGTCCGGCGTAAACCCACAGACATGATATTCCGACAGAATAATAAATAATGGAACCAGGTCCGGCGTAAACGCACAGACAGGATATTGCGACAGAATAATAAAGAACGGAATATTAGAAGAATTTTACAATGTATGCGGTACTTCGCATAAACAGGTTATTCCAACAGAATAATAAGAATGGAATAACAGAAGAATTTCACCAAGTATATGGTATCACGCGTATACAGGTTATTCTAACAGAATAATAAAGAATGAAATAACAGAAGTTCTCTTCATGAATAAGAAAAAAAGAATACCCCTTACGAGTACAACAAATAATATCCCCTACCTTAGAAAAACTGAATACTAAAGTAGTGAAGTAGCAAAATATTTTTCTTCTTTCTCTCTATAGTTTCTTTTTCTAGAGTTTCAGTGAATTCGTAAGAAATAATGAAGGAATGAGCTTCTATTTATAGGAGAATGACTGAATAGTAACTAATTCATGAACGGTCCAGATTGATTTACTTTTAAACGGACGGTCTATATTAGTTTCCTATTAAAACTTAAAGCAACGGTCCATACTGTTTTACTATTAAAACTTTAAACCAACGATCCATATTGATTTACTATTATAACTTTCCATCAGCAGTCCATATTTATTTACTATTATATCTTTAACCAACGGTCTGGAAAATTAGCACATCTCCTCATGGAATAATATTGTACCCAAAAATGATTTGGACCGAAAAGAAATATATTTTACGGGTGAATAGTATCCCGTGAATAGTAACTCATGAATAGTAACTCGTGAATAGAACTCCAACACAAAAAGTGCCCCAAATACCCGATTGAACAATATAACCTCCAGACATCAATTATTATCGAAACAAGTGTCAATTTCTACTAACACAAATAATTCCAACACAATGGAACTATAAAATTCATCTTTAATCAACACGAACTTATTCATCATTAATATTAAAATTCATAATATTTAACAACCAGGTCGTTTCCAGGAAAGAGGGGGCTTTCCGATAGGGATTTCTCCTTATTGGCGAGCAATTAGGTGACCAAACCTGTAAGACGCCAACTTTTATAAATAAAGATGAATTTTTTATAAATATTATTTTTGAATATTATGGAATAAATTTGACATAATGTTATAGTTGTGGGTAATATTTATAAATTTTGCAAAGTAAGCAAGTTGTTATAAAATATTCGTTTGGTCAGGGAATATTCTTTTTGTCGGGGAATATTCGTACGACGACACAATTATTGGTGGTCCCCACAACGGAATTATTGTCGGATTGAGAAAACAACAAAAATATTTTATGAAAATAACGGCGGAGGTGTTACCGTTAAAACTGTTAAACTACCTAGTAGTAAAAGTACAGTAATATGCGTGGTTGAATAGTAGCACACGGTATTGATTATTGATGCTTTTGTGAGAAGTCACTCAGCTATACTCAATTATTGCTACAGTAATTGCTGCAACATATCTCTTATATTATTGATTCAATTATTGTCACAGTATCATCTGTATAATATGTTATATTATTAAATCAATAATTGAGACGACAAGTTATAAATGATTAATAATTGTTGAAAGATTAAATATGTGTTGATTAAAAATAAAATGATTTGTGATAATATTTATTCAATCCTTGATGTATATAAAGAATCTATTATGAGACGTTTGTGGTAAGTTTGGTAATTTTATGGGGGGGGGCCATATGTCATCATCTAAGAGTCTCTTCATCGATAGTAATTACCTTCGTCAATAGTAATTACCTTCGTCAATAGTAATTACCTTCATCAATAGTAATTACCTTTATCAATAGTAATTATCTTCGTCAATAGTAACTACCTTTACTAGACGTCAAACCGCTTGCCGTTTCATATTACAGTCGTTGAACCAATTGTCGTTTCACATTACAGGCGTCAAACCACTTTTCTTTTCACATCACCAGTCGTTAAGCCACTTTCCTTTTCACATTTCAAGTGTTAAGCTAGAAATCTTCTATAAATAGAGGCCTAGTGCTTCATTATTTTTCACAAATTCATTCAAGCTATAGAGAGAGAAAGTATAGAGAGAATAATAGAGAAAGAAGAAGAGTATTCTGTTACTACACTACTGCAGTATTCAATCTATTACTAATGTAAGGGGTGTTATTCTTTCTTATTCATGAAGAGAATAGTTGTTATTCCATTGCTTATTATTCTGTTGGATAACCTGTATACGCGGTTTACCCTATACTTGGTGACATTCTTCTATTATTCTGTTGGAACATCCTGTCTGTGTGTTTTACACCGGACCTGGTTCTGTCTTTATTATTATTCTGTTGGAACATCCTATCTGTATGTTTTACACCGGACCTAGTTCCGTCTTTATTATTATTCTGTTGGAACATCCTGTCTATGTGTTTTACAACGGACCTGGTTTCGTCTTTATTATTCTGTTGGAACATCATGTCGGTGCAAATTTTGCCTGACCTGGTTCCGTTATTATTATTCTGTTGGAATAACCTGTCTATGAGAAGTACCGCATGCATGGTGATTTCTTTTGTTATTCCATTCTTTATTATACTCAGTTGGTTAAAGTTTTGACTTCTATACTCCATGAAATTAGTAGAATGTCCTTGATATTTACGCTTCATCCAGTATCTTTTCATGGAAATATTCTTCTGATCATTCTTGAATTTTACTCTACAAAGCAGTATCATGTTGACAATTTGGACATTATTAGTTCCTAGATAAATTAATTCTTGAACTTTTTTTATTGAATTCTTATATCATTGTCATCATCCTCATGTTTATATTATGTTTAAAGTCATATGTGGCCTGTAGTGCATAGATGGACTTGGTATGATTATGGCCAGGGATTATTCAGTGTAATCATGACCGTAATGTTACAAATGATGTGGTAAAAGTTATCATTGGCCCGTAGTGCATTGATGGACAGTTGTTGGCATGATCATGACCATTAATGAATACACGAATGTCCTTAGCTGTAGTGCATGGATAATTTGTGGTCGTGATACTAAAGAATATCATTGACTGTAGTGCATGGGTAATTCGATGATGTGGAGTATTTATTAAGCTGAGTCCCAGTGATAAAAGTCATGAAAAACCTTTTAAATCATAAACATTAGTAGATTTTATTCTCTAATTGACTCTTTTAATGGATTGCTTGTTCCGCTGCAGTTAAACTTGATGTTGTTATATTTTATCAGTTTAACACTGTTGAAGGCAAACGATAATTTATTCTACATTATCTTAGTCATAATATTTCTTACTAGGCTAGTTGAGCTCACTCTTTCTTTCACTATTCTCTTCAGGAAATGAGAACATAGTAGGGACTTGTCGGGGAACGGAGTGACGGTCTAGAGGATAGCATTAGTAGTCCTCACTATTCTATGAAATAGTGTGTTAATAATTGTAATGAGGACTCCTTTTGAGTTTGTATAATCTCATGTAGACAATAATTGTATTCAAACTCACAGTTATGTTTTGTCGTATTGTACACGACAGTTGTATTAGTAAGTTGTATTTGAATTTTGTACCATGTATCTGACGACCCAAGATGGGTGATGTATACCTAATTTTGGAGGCGTCACAGTTGGTATCAAAGCTTAGGGATATGATCTGTGGCTATAATGTGAGAATAGTACTAGGAGGGGAGAGACGGGGAATTCCTTCGCTAGTATGACCTACCTAAGTTTATGTGCCATTTTATTGGTCTGTCAGAATATAAGGATAATATGTTACATGTCAATTAACCTTTTGATTCACCACATATCAAAAATCAGGATAATGTGCATTAGGAAGGCGACAATCCTCATGCAAACAACAACACTGGCCAAATGATGAATGATCAAATGTTCAGAGGCTTTATGCAATTCATGCAACAATAGGAGAGAGCGGCTCCCCCAGAGCGTGAAATTGAATTTTGTATCGACCTTGAACTAGGTACAAAACCCATTTCCAAAGCCCCATATCGAATGGCTCCTATTGAACTTCAAGAGTTAAAGACCCAACTACAGGAATTGTTAGACATTGGCTTTATTCATCCTATTACTTCTCCTTGGGGTTCTCCTGTTCTATTCTTGAAAAAGAAAGATGGGAGTATGCGACTTTGTATTGATTATCGGTCTGTCAGAATATAAGGATAATATGTTACATGTCAATTAACCTTTTGATTCACCACATATCAAAAATCAGGATAATGTGCATTAGGAAGGCGACAATCCTCATGCAAACAACAACACTGGCCAAATGATGAATGATCAAATGTTCAGAGGCTTTATGCAATTCATGCAACAATAGGAGAGAGCGGCTCCCCCAGAGCGTGAAATTGAATTTTGTATCGACCTTGAACTAGGTACAAAACCCATTTCCAAAGCCCCATATCGAATGGCTCCTATTGAACTTCAAGAGTTAAAGACCCAACTACAGGAATTGTTAGACATTGGCTTTATTCATCCTAGTACTTCTCCTTGGGGTGCTCCTGTTCTATTCTTGAAAAAGAAAGATGGGAGTATGCGACTTTGTATTGATTATCGGGAGTTGAATCACATCACCGTCAAAAATAAGTATCCAATGCCACGTATTGATGACCTGTTTGACCAGTTGCAAAGAGCCAAATTCTTTTCAAAGATTGATCTTCATTCCGAATATCACCAATTGAAGATTAGAATCGATGACATTCCAATGACGGCTTTCAGAACTCGGTATGGGCATTATGAATTCCATGTCATGTCCTTTGGATTGACTAATGCTCATGTTGCCTTCATGGATATGATGAACCTAGTATTCAAAGAATATTTGGATCACTTTGTGGTCGTCTTTATTGATGACATCCTTATTTATTCCAAAAGTCGTGAAGATCATGATCAACACTTGAGGCTGACACTCCAAAAGCTTCGTAAATACAAGCTTCATGCCAAGTTAAAGAAATACGAATTCTGGCTTGAGGAAGTAGCATTCCTTGGGCACGTAATATCAAGTCATGGAATATCTGTTGACCCAGCAAAGATTGAAGCAATTCAAAGCTGGGAGCAACCTAAATCAGTGACCGAAGTACGTAGCTTTCTCGGTTTAGCTAGTTATTATCGGAGATTCATGGAAGGATTTTCTCGAATCGCTACTCCATTGACTCAGCTAACTCGGAAAGATACAAAGTTCGGTTGGAGCAAAGAATGTGAGAAGAGTTTTCAAGAACTCAAGAGGAGACTCATTTCGGCACCTGTTCTGACAATACCATCTAGCTCGGAGGGATGTCATCTACAGTGATGCTTCGGGCAAAGGGTTGGGATGTGTTCTCATGCAAAATGGAAAAGTCATAGCCTATGCCTCAAGACAACTCAAAGAATATGAGAGGAATTATCCTACTCATGATCTAGAGTTGACAGCTGTTGTCTTCGCACTAAAGATTTGGAGGCATTACTTGTATGGGGAGAAGGTGGAGATCTTTACGGATCCTAAAAGCCTCAAATATTTCTTTACTCAAAAAGAAATCAACATGCGATAACGACGTTGGCTTGAACTGTTGAAAGATTATGATCATACCATCCAATACCATCCTGGAAAAGCGAACGTGGTAGCTGACGCATTTAGTAGAAGATCATATACAAGTACGAGTGCGATATTGTCAACGCAAAGGCCCATTTTGTGTGACTTGCAAAGGATGGAGATAGAGTTAAAGACTCCAGGGACTCATGTGATGATGGCAAATATACGAGTAGAACCGACTTTAATCGATAAAGTTAAAGCTGCTCAAGTTACAGACCTGGAGCTGATGCGTATGAGGAAGAAAGTACAAGAAGGTGCTATGCCAGAAGCAAGAATCGATGAAGAAGAAATACTTCGAGTCAACTCCAGACTTTGTGTTCCTAACGTCCCTGATTTAAAGTATAAAATCATGATTGAGGCGCACAACACACCGTTTGCAATCCATCCTGGGAGTACCAAAATGTATCATGATATTCGTCATACATTTTGGTGGAGCAATATGAAGAGAGAGATAGTGTTGTTTATCTCAAGGTGTCTAACTTGTTGTTGAGTAAAATCTAATTACGCACGACACGCAAGTATACGTGGTCAACAAGTAATACAGTGATAAGTTGAGTATCGTTCCCATAGAGAATTCTAATTAATAAATCCCAACTACTAATACTATATCAATTCAATTTTATTTGAACACGAAGAAATTATGATTTTCTGAATTATTAACACAAAATTAAACACCAGAAGATATTATCCTAAAATAAACGAATAAATAAACTAATGCTTGAATAAAGAATTTCCGATAGATAAAGGTTAAGACTTCAATATCCCCAATTATGAACCATAAATCAGTTACCTACTCATCCCAATTACTATGTCTACTGAATTGTTAACAAGAATTCTTAAATACCAAGTGTCCTTTTCCAAGTGATCAATTGACTTCTATTTAATCCAGATTAATCTTGCTATATTCCTATGCAAAACAATTGAATTAAATGCTTTCCAATTCCAATTCCCTATGTGTTACATGCGGTGAAAAGATATTTCCATTCAATTCACAAACCTAATTATGCAAATAATCAAGTCAAATATCATCATGCCCAGTTCTAACCCTAGAATTCCTTTTCCAATTCCTTCTAGAATAACAGGATAATTATTGGCCAAATAATTACGCAATAAAGTCAAAACATGATGAACAATTCACTTCAACATAAGTAATTAGAATGAATGAATAACTACTTTATAGTCATAAAAGGTTCAATTGAAATCTTAATGAAAGAATTAGTTCATCTCGGAAATAAAAAACATTAATCGTTGACAAATCATCCTTAAAGAATTATAAATTAAAAATAAGGAGAAAAAGAATAAACTCTGTAGCCAATCCCTAATCTCCAAGCAATCTCACGTAGCCTGCAATAGAGAACTTCTTGAATCCTTTCTTCAGAAAATAAAAGTCCAAAACGAGCCCCCTTTATTTCAGCACTTTGTTTCTTTTTATATCCCCACAATCCTTCTCCAATTAGGTTTTATTTTAGCTCTCCATGACCTAATTAAGTCCATCCGGAAGTCAAACGCACGTCCCCAGTCAACGCCAGCCGAGGCTCAGCGCCCCGGCACTGAGGATAGTACTAATTCCAGCGCCCCGGCGCTGTACTTCGCCATAATTACCGAATTGCCATTATTTGCTTGAATTTCCCATAATTGCCCCCTTCAACTTCCAAATCTGCAAAATAAGATATAAACACAATAAAATGCTACTAAATAACTTAAAAATGCAATAACTTAAGTCCAAATGTATCCAATTCATGGGTATACTACCCATTCATCAAATACCCCCAAACTTAAAATGTTGCGTGTCCTCATGCGACAAAACATAAACTCACAAACAAAACTAAACATCATGCAAACACAAACTATTTATATTTATATATTCGTAATTCCAGCTATTCAAGAGCTCGCGTATATCCATATGCCTCAGAAAAATCATGTAACAGGCCAATTCATCATGCAAAAACAGATCGACAATCTCCCGACAATCAACGGATCTAAATCTGTTATTACTGATATTGTGCGTGTGTGTCCAACAACCATGCTAACCCATGAAAGACAAAAATACGAAAGATAATAAATTTCTTAGTAGGCATCATACAGTGTAAACTGGAGCACTCATCAAATATACTCGTTTCAACTGAATTCAAACACTTACCCGCATTCGAAAGTCAACATGGAATACTTATGCTTTGCTTTTCTTTTTTTTTCTTTTTTTTTTTTTATAAATGACTGTGCAATGTCTTATCTCATTAGGCTAACAGTGTTACCCCTTAGCGAGCTTTCGACCAACGACTCCCAGACCATATAAGACCTTAGGGCGCTAGGTTTTAAGATACCCCTTCGGGCGTACTTGCTCAAGTAACAAAGGCCCCGAAACAAGACTAGTCACTCTGTATATTCTTTATTTATTTTTTTTTATTTTTTTTATTTTTTTTTTTAGATAGATGGTTGGTGAGTGCGTTTTACGCTCCATCTCACGCTTGTGTTTATGGGGAGTGTTTCCCCTCAACCCACCACAAAACTCAACACACAGTTTTTTTTTTTTTTTTTTTATTTTATATTCCATATATTTTCCCCCAAACTTGAGTTTATGCATAAATTCAGTCTCCTCTAGTTATTCAAATTGTTCTTCCATATCACTAGCAATCCTTCTTTAGAACTCTATTATCTAGCCATTTAAACTATCATAGCCAACATGGTCGTTTTGTCAAAGTGCCTTCCTATAATATCAATGTCAAACAGATAAAGACCCAATTTATGTCAAGAAAATCATATCACTGAATCAACAATCCTTATTAGACTTGTTCATGCGATTCTACTTTCATCATTGGCCTCAGATATACGCATTATCAAGAACTGGAATTAACATGCAATCCTAAATGCAACTTTATGAATAAACAATCCACATACGAATAACCTACCACTTTTAAAAATAACACTTAACTACCCCCAAACTTATCTAGAGCAATGTCCTCATGCGAAAAATAAGGCAAAATAAGACAGAGGACTTCCCTGACGAGCTTATTCCTCCGGGGGAGCATCATCGTCTTCACTCATCTCTTGATCGGAAGGGGGAAATACCGGCAGAACGGGAGCCGTTGGGAAATGGCTAAGGGGAACACCCGGATGAGTTTGGATGGTTAGTGCATTCTGCGCAGCAAATTGATCAACTAAATACTTGAAAATCACATCTTGGCGTTCCGCTAAGCGCACCTTCTGGGACTCAATGTTGTAAAACCAGCCGTCGATCTCCCGCTGGACAGCGTCAGGGACCACACCTCGCTGAGCTGCTGTCGACGGACCGTAAGTGGGTGGGGCCTGGGGTGGTGGAGCTGGTGGAGATGTGACTTGGGGGATAATGAAACCCAGTCCCCTAGGGTGATTAGCTCCACCCGACCACACTTTATAACGCCGGATCAAGTTATGGTCCAACACGGGCATAGGAGTTTGAATCATCTCGTCTGATTTCCATTTGACCCCAAACTTTGTTAGGTTTGTAACATTCATGAACGCAATCATATTGCAAAAATATACGGAAACGTGAAAATCAGAGTTTTAAAAATTTTACAAACCATAAACCCGGATCACCCTTTATGCACAATTATTAATTAGACGAAAAGATATGAACAAGAACCATACCCTTGAAGATCGAGCTTCCTCAGGTACAAGTTCACCTCCAATCCTTTTCGCGTTCAACTTGAATCCACCGGGTTGGGTTCCTTCCTTTGATCAACGTTAGTCACCTAAATGTTTGGCCTCTAGAGGTGATCCACCAAGGAAGAAGAAGGATTGAAGAAGATGGGTATTTGGCTCAAACCCTAGTTTTCTATCTCTATAGAAAAAGGGGCGTACTCTCCAACCATTGGAATAACGTATGTTTAATATCTGATATAAGACTCCTCTTATAAAGATATCAAGTAACCCTATTTAAAAATAAGGTATTATTTATTTAATTAAACTCTTTTAATTAAATGGGCTCCCTAATCTTATTAGGGATAATTAATTAAACTCCTTTAACTAATTTTCCCTCCTAATCCTATTAGGAATAAATGAGAGTACTTATATTAAATTAATTCCTAAACTCTTTTAGAAATTAAAATAATAATAATTGTAATAATATTAATAAGACTCCTCTTATTAATTTATATTTAATATTTCTAAAATATTAAATAATAAATATTAAGTTATTTAATTTATTCTATCACCATAGATTAAATTAAATATACTTAACATATTATTACGATTATGCCATTAACTTCTTAAATAATTATTTTTCCTTTTATGGTGTGACCCTTTAGGTTCTCCATATTAAACCGGTTGTGAATAAATCAATTAGAACAATTCTAATCTTATTTAAATAAATAAATGAAACTAATAATTTATTTAAATAAATAATATTTATTCTACAATAGGGATAAGCCTCCCTAGCGATCAACGACTTTCCAGATAATATAGATTTCAACATTAATCATAAAAGAACCTTTGAGTAAATAGTTACCATACAATTCAATCCTTCCACCATACAATGTCCCAATTAAATATAAGACATGGAATTTTTGTCAAGTCTTATTTTATTTAATTATATGTATTTCGACTCTTAAATGCACAACCCCAAATAATGCAAATTAGAAACTCCTTTCTAATTTCATTCTGCCTTGGCCAAGGACTACTGGGTTGTCATTTATCGAATCACATAGGACATTTCTCTTCTTTTACTAGAAGTGGTAGATTCTTTATTGATCATACATTATCTCCATGTATAATTTATTATACCCAAGCATACCCTTTGATATACCCTAAGGGTCTTAAGGAATAAGTCAAAGTATAACTCATCATACACAAGATACTATGATGATCTCAAGTCCAAGGATCGCTTGTACTACTATCACTACAGGAATTCCTATTGACATGCAAGTAAAACTCCATTAGGTATTCCTTAGCGAGTCACGTTCAGTGAACTTATTCTCCAATAAGCACCTACATACTTGTTTTAGTGTCTCCACACAAATGATCATGAGATCAATCATCCTCATCCAATGAGCAAGCAACGTATGTACCAATCTATCTGGATTCACTAATCCCCAATTTAGTAATCCAACGATTGGGAACTATTTTAGTTTTAAGCTTTCTAAGAATTTAGATCTCATTAGAATGATCATCATCATTATTCTAAAAGCATTGCTTAAAACTATGGGTTTATCACATATTATAAAACAGCATCATGTTGATAATTAAAAGTCTTTAATAAATTAATACTTTTTATTAATAAATGAATAAGATTGTTACAAAGTATATGCTTTATCATCAAACATGATTGGCTTGTGTGCATATTACTTTCAATCTCCCACTTGCACTAAAGCCAATCGTCATGGTATCTCATACTTTCTTCTCTAAGTGACGATTATCCTGCTGTTGGATAAGCTTTAGTTAATGGATATGTACTGTTGTTATTGAGAGTCCACTATCTCTATAGTGATTTTTTATCTTTCAATGATTCCTATAATCAAATGAAAGTGCCAAAACACATGTTTAGATCCAAGATGAGACTTAGGAACAATTCCTAGTTCTGTAATGAACTTTTAATCCAAACAATCAACTTGCAGCTTCATTTACAACTATATACTTTGTCTTTATCACTAAACCAACAACTCTTTGCTGTTTGGAACCTTTCCAATTCACTGCACCGCCGTTCAAGGTAACACTTTACCTTAAAGTGGATTTTCTGTCATCTTGGTCTGTCTGAAAAACTTGAGTCTGTTAAGCCCTTTAGTTTTAATTCAGACCCACCATGTAGGAACACATCCTTAGTGCCAATTAAGTACTTTGAGATGTTTTTCACTGTCTCACAGTGAACTTCTCCAGAATATGACTGATCATCATCAGGTCGCGTATATTTCATTGCATACATGATTGTCACTCATGCGATCTCTCTTTTAGGAGTCTATGGGGACTATTAAGAGAGATATACTCCATGGCTCATCAACATGAGATATCCTTTGGAGTTTACCATGCTAAACGACTTTAGCATCAAATGAATATACGTTCCTTGGGTTAAGCCGAGCATCCTTTTAAATCTATCTATATAGATTTGCATCCCCAATTAAGATACTCTTCCCAAATCATTCATGGAGGAATGTTTAGACAACTTTATCTTTATTAATTTTAGCATTGGCATGTCATTCCTTATCCATAGTATATCAACATATAATACTAGGAATGTCACGACGCTCCCACTGACCCTTTTGTACATACTAGGTTCATTCTTATTTTTGATAAAATCAAACTCTTTTGATCCTCATCAAAATGAATGTTCCATTTTTGAGAGTGTCTATAACTCTTACCTCATCGTATGTAACTGGATCATCATCTTCTATGATACGTACCTCATCATCATCATCCATGATGAATCCATACCTCCTAGGTATCTTCGGTACTATTCCAGATTTACGATTCGGTTGTGGTACAATAGGTCTATCTATAGGTTCCTCTTATTTGACTTGTAGTGTTTTGTGGTTCTTGAACTTTTCAAGATGTATTATCCTCCCACTAGCCCTTTCAATGATAAACACCTTTATCTTAGAAGGCAGCATGTTTCGCAACAAACACCTTTTGCTAAGTAGGATTATAGAACATATGCCCTAAACTTACTTTAGGATGTCCCACAAATCTGTACTTGTCAAATTTTGTCCCAAGCTTATCCTCTGAAACCGTTTCACATAACTTGGACAACCCCTTATCTTAACATACTTAAGATTAGGAATCCTCCCTGTCCATAACTTTTATGGAGTCTTGGGGCCAGATTTTGAGGTTACCTTTTCGTAGATATGCAGCCATTTCTAGGATATTACCCTAGAAGGATACTGAAATGTCGGTAAAATCATTATGGGCCGCACCATTTCCAATAAGGTACGATTTTTCCATTCAGATACATCAATCAATTATTGCGTATCAGGATGTGTCCATTATGAGAAAACCATTTAAGATGATCTAGAAACTTATTGCACAAGTATTCATTCCTTGATCTAATCAAAGAATCTTAATACTTTGTCAATTTGTTTCACTTCTGAATTCTTTGAACCTTTCAAATAATTCACACTTGTATTTCAACAAATACATACATTCAACTCTTTGAATGATCATCTCCTTTTCTTATACTAGTTTGTTCAATTTGAAAAATATATTTTTTCACGTAAGTCAAGTATACAAAATCCATTAAGTAATATTTCAGTTCTATACAAAACATTATTATTATAAATAGAACAACAATTGTTCTTAATTATAATACCAAAGATTTTATTGTCCAACAATAAAATGGAAATAATGTTTCCAACGAGAACTGGAATACAATAACAACTTATTGACTTAATAGACTTGCCCGTAGGCATTGTTAAACTATAAGTTCCTATGGCTAATGCAGCAACCTTTGCTTCATTTCCCACACATAGGTTTACTTATATTTGTTTATCTTTCTACTTCTACTTGGTCCCTTCATAAATCTATATTTATGATAACCAAAGTCGGTATCCAATACCCAAGTAGAACCTTGACTTAAAGAAAAAAATTTATTTCAATCATATCATGAACAAAAACTGTATTGTAACCGAAACTTCACTAAGTTTCTTTGGTTAGCCTCTGCAAGATGCTTCTCGCAGTTTCTTTCTAGTGCCCAGGCTTATTGCAGTGGAAGCAAACTCCTTTGCTATCCGTATCAGTTTTGTTCTTATTATCCTTTGTTTTTGCCCTTTCTATTTACCTTCTTAGAATCGTTCTTCTTTTCAGAAGATCTTTTGGCCCCTACCAGTAAGACTTGGTCTTTCTTGGTTGGAAAGTGACTCTCAACATTTTTCAACATGTTAAGCAAATCAGCGAGGCTGATATCTAGCTCGTTCATATGAAAAATTCACAACAATTGTGAAAGGAGTCCGAGAGTGAGTGCAAGATCAAATCTTAGCTCAACTCTCCATCCATCACAAAACCCGTTGTCCTAATTGATCAATCAAATTGATTATGTTAAGGACTTTTATTTGTACCGTAGTGTCATCGGTCATTCTAGATTGGAAGAGCTCCTTAGATATCTGATATCTATCAGTCCTACTTTCCTCACCATCAACTACTTGTTGTGCAGGAATATAATAGGAGCATCCATAGTTTCATGCTGACGCTGAAGCTCGTTACTCATGGATGTGAGCATGATGCATTGAGCCAACTATGCATCATCTAGCCACTTTCTAAAAGTAGCAATCTCTTCCTCAGAGGCATTGTCTGCAACCATTGCAGGGATAGGCGTATTAAGGACATAAGATAGCTTTTCAGCCGTGAGAACTATTCTCAATTACCTTAACCAATCCGTTTAATTCGGTCCGGTTAATTTAGCATCTAATATGCTATGCAGTGATAGTAATTTAGACATTATAAAATTCTATAAATGAATTTGTAATTAACAACATTTTAACATACATTCTTTTATTAATTACCAAAATAATTTAGGTCTTGTTTTAAATTGGTATCTCCCACTATTTTCTTCAAACTATATTACCCTCACTTATATAGTTCGGCAAAATCTAATTAAAGATTTGCTAGTGAGAATAAGGATCCCATTTCAAATGTATATGCCTTGTGTGTGCACAATAAACTATATATAAATAAGTAGGTAGACAACTCTTGTCAATTACATCAACTATGTAACTCCTTGTATTTTGCCTCTTAAATCATAATGGTCAAGTGTGTGCACATCCGAACTAAAATGATATAAGTTAAGTCAGACCCAGCATTTCCATATAAGTGAAGAGAAAACTACAGCCCTTGTGTGTGCACAACAAAGCAGTAATGTTCAATTCCTTATAAACATCGTATGTAATAAAAACAACATCTTAAATATTTAATACTCGCCTTGTGTGTGCACAACAAACTCATATTAAATATTCAATACTCTATTGTTTCTATCATGCTAGAAGGCGACGTTCGATATTCCAAATATCTTTGAACGTTACAACTTAATATAAAAAATTTGAGGGGTTTGTTATTAATTTGTCTCATCTTGTTTAGCGCGCATGCACATATATATATAAAATACGCGTCATATTAATGAACATGCGAAGCATGTTTGCATAATATATAATATATATAATATAAGCATGCACATATAGAATACTATATTCTACCTGGATTGAGTATGAACTTTTATTCTAGTTTGGTTCACTAGAGCCACCAAGTGAACCAAAAGGTCAAACCCTAGGGGTGCAAGAATTAATATTTAAATATAACTATTACATTTAAACCCGGGCTCCATTACAAACGGGTCTTCAAGCGCTCCTTGTTCCTTGATCTCCAATTCTTCAAAATTAATTCTAACTATTCCTATTACAAAACTATTTAAAATAAATAGAAACCTTGATCAGCATTCAAGGGGAAGTACATAGGAGGGAGATAGAATTTACATTAAGAAAAATTAGAGAAGACGAGGTACGCAGACCCCATTTAATAAAACTCATACATTCATGCATCCAACTAAAATAAAATCCAATCGCATTGGTCAATAGTCCATAATCAATCCCATTTATTATCATACACATCACCATATGCATCAATAAATAATATTCATCTTATGAATAATAAATATTTAATATATATTGATATCATTTAATGGGCAAATTTAGTAAGTATAAAATCTATTTTTGAATCAAAATAAACTCCTTTATTTTAATCCAAATTTAAATCAAAATAAAACTATTTTATTTTAATTTATCTAATTTTGAATAAAATAAACTATTTTATTTTAATCAAAATCTTTAATCAAAATAAACTCCTTTATAAAATGAAACACGGATTCTCTTTCCTATTCACAAATAAACTCCTTTATTTTGAATAATATGAAATCTTATTTCATATCTAAATAAACTCTTTTATTTAAGGAAATTAGGATTCTCTTTCCTATTCACAAATAAACTCCTTTATTTTGAATAATATGAAATCTTATTTCATATCTAAATAAACTCTTTTATTTAAGGAAGCATAGAATCCAATTTCAACTCTAATTAGTTATCATGAAATCCAATTCCAACTCTAATTAGTTAGTATGAAATTTAATTTTACAATTAAAATAAATCTTTTATTTTAAGATTAAAATAAACCTTTTATTTTAAAATTAAAATAAACTTTTATTTTAATTATAAAATAATTAAAAATATAATCCAATTCCACTCGCACGGAAAAAAGGCAGAATCCCTTTTAACATTAAAAGGTAATCATGCTTTTGTGAATCAATTGCATCCAGGTAAAATATAACCGAATTTATATATAATATAAAAGTGGATACATTATATTTATAACATATATCTATCTAATAAAATACAAATGATTTTGAATTTCCCGCTCACTCAATAAATCATCTGGGCCGTCCAAAGTTTGAGATAAATCCCACCGTCCATACATCTATCTAATAAAATACATCTATCTATCTAATCAATCTAATAATGATTTTGAATTTCCCGCTCACTTAATAAATCATCTGGGCGGTTCTAAGTTTGAGATAAATCTCACTGTCTATATAGTGCCGGAGGCACGGGACCCAACTAGTTATAATATATATCATAAATAATAAGAATCCAAGCTACAAATCCGTGAGTCACCCAAAGCATAAATCTCCTTTTTTCGCGTGGACACGTATTAACAGAAGTTGTTCACGTTTTTTTTTTTTTTTAATTTTATACAATCAAATTATGCCCAATTAAATTGTTCTAAACACATATCAATATACATATCAAATTAAAACAATTAATAATTTGCATAAAGGTTTGGCTCTGATGCCACTGTTAGGTTTGTAACATTCATGAACGCAATCATATTGCAAAAATATACGGAAACGTGAAAATCAGAGTTTTAAAAATTTTACAAACCATAAACCCGGATCACCCTTTATGCACAATTATTAATTAGACGAAAAGATATGAACAAGAACCATACCCTTGAAGATCGAGCTTCCTCAGGTACAAGTTCACCTCCAATCCTTTTCGCGTTCAACTTGAATCCACCGGGTTGGGTTCCTTCCTTTGATCAACGTTAGTCACCTAAATGTTTGGCCTCTAGAGGTGATCCACCAAGGAAGAAGAAGGATTGAAGAAGATGGGTATTTGGCTCAAACCCTAGTTTTCTATCTCTATAGAAAAAGGGGCGTACTCTCCAACCATTGGAATAACGTATGTTTAATATCTGATATAAGACTACTCTTATAAAGATATCAAGTAACCCTATTTAAAAATAAGGTATTATTTATTTAATTAAACTCTTTTAATTAAATGGGCTCCCTAATCTTATTAGGGATAATTAATTAAACTCCTTTAACTAATTTTCCCTCCTAATCCTATTACGAATAAATGAGAGTACTTATATTAAATTAATTCCTAAACTCTTTTAGAAATTAAAATAATAATAATTGTAATAATATTAATAAGACTCCTCTTATTAATTTATATTTAATATTTCTAAAATATTAAATAATAAATATTAAGTTATTTAATTTATTCTATCACCATAGATTAAATTAAATATACTTAACATATTATTACGATTATGCCATTAACTTCTTAAATAATTATTTTTCCTTTTATGGTGTGACCTTTTAGGTTCTCCATATTAAACCGGTTGTGAATAAATCAATTAGAACAATTCTAATCTTATTTAAATAAATAAATTAAACTAATAATTTATTTAAATAAATAATATTTATTCTACAATAGGGATAAGCCTCCCTAGCGATCAACGACTTTCCAGATAATATAGATTTCAACATTAATCATAAAAGAACCTTTGAGTAAATAGTTACCATACAATTCAATCCTTCCACCATACAATGTCCCAATTAAATATAAGACATGGAATTTCTGTCAAGTCTTATTTTATTTAATTATATGTATTTCGACTCTTAAATGCACAACCCCAAATAATGCAAATTAGAAACTCCTTTCTAATTTCATTCTGCCTTGGCCAAGGACTACTGGGTTGTCATTTATCGAATCACATAGGACATTTCTCTTCTTTTACTAGAAGTGGTAGATTCTTTATTGATCATACATTATCTCCATGTATAATTTATTATACCCAAGCATACCCTTTGATATACCCTAAGGGTCTTAAGGAATAAGTCAAAGTATAACTCATCATACACAAGATACTATGATGATCTCAAGTCCAAGGATCGCTTGTACTACTATCACTACAGGAATTCCTATTGACATGCAAGTAAAACTCCATTAGGTATTCCTTAGCGAGTCACGTTCAGTGAACTTATTCTCCAATAAGCACCTACATACTTGTTTTAGTGTCTCCACACAAATGATCATGAGATCAATCATCCTCATCCAATGAGCAAGCAACGTATGTACCAATCTATCCGGATTCACTAATCCCCAATTTAGTAATCCAACGATTGGGAACTATTTTAGTTTTAAGCTTTCTAAGAATTTAGATCTCATTAGAATGATCATCATCATTATTCTAAAAGCATTGCTTAAAACTATGGGTTTATCACATATTATAAAACAGCATCATGTAGATAATTAAAACCCTTTAATAAATTAATACTTTTTATTAATAAATGAATAAGATTGTTACAAAGTATATGCTTTATCATCAAACATGATTGGCTTGTGTGCATATTACTTTCAAACTTAGCACATAAAACGCAGATCAGTGACGGATGTGGTAACCCTCCTGTGGTCCCTCCGCGAGATGCGCGGAGCATAGATTGCTGAATAAGATGGCCGACATCAATTCTGAGGCCTTGTACGATGGAGTATAATAGCACAGTCCTTTCTTTGGTGACGTGACTCACATGGGTGCAGGGCATCAATTTAGCACAGATAAAGGCATACCATGCCTTTCTATATAGACTGAGGTGAGATAATGGGAAAGTCATGCTGCCACGCTCATGCAGGGTCCATGTAGTGCCCGGCTGACACAGCTCCCGAATAATCTTTTCATAGTCCGGCCCATCACTCACTAGTCCAGCATATTCATCATGAAACTCCTCTAGTGGTAGTTGATAGCATCCATTTATATCCTCCTCGCCAATTTCCACAGATTTACCTCTGACAAATACCCCATAATGGTTATGTTCGGGCAAGTTAGCATAGAATTCTTTAACCACTGCGATCACCGCAGGGTCAGGCTGTTCGGCGAGGGAGAACCAGTTTCGTTCAGCAATCATCACTGCGATTTCGCCATCCTTGGTGTGATCGGTACGGAGACCACGTTCGGGGACTAATGAGCGGGTGGCCATGCGGCTGTAGCGTTCTTGAGCTGCGTGACTAACAAAACGCCGGCTGTCAAATTTTTGAGGTGACACGGAAGCGGCCCCGGACCCTTCGCCACGGTGACGTTTGGATGCCATGTAGAGGGTTCTGCAAAGACAACATGGTCATAGTTTAGCTTTTAAACAGAATTCATGGTGGGATATGTGTGCATGGCATCACCCCGAAACTGTAGAAAATAGTGACGTTATGAGGACACAGTCAGGGAAGAGGCATGAAACTGGCAAGTATGATATACTACACATGATGATTGATTTAGACAATTTATCGAACACCTAGGCTTCAACTGAAAATTTGAATACAACCATCACTAATTCCATATATATGCATGCCATTCCTGTAGCAGTCACTATCCTTGTGTGGAAGAGTACATCAAACAGTATTGAAGTATCGGATGAAATCTATTGTATTACCAGATACATAGAAAAGAAATAAAAATATGGGTTGTAATAAAAGGAACACACAGCAAATCATACCGTTGCACCTTCGTTGGAGGAGTAAAACACAGCACACACGACTCCGACACAGTTAGTGGGGTGCGGTAGGGGTGTGGGAGAACTAGTATCCAAGAGTAAAGTACTGTGTGAGTGGGAGATGGGGGGAGAAATTGAGGAGAATGGGAGAGAAATTCACTGCCCTGAGTAGCCGGCGTGTGAATGGAATGGGAGAGAAGGAAACGGCTGAGAAGTAGCTTATAACGTCAAACCTGATCCCAGCGTCGGGGCACTGGGTTTTACCTGTTGGAGAGCGCCGGGGCGCTGAGTGGCAGAGGCGGTTGATGTGCTATAGCGCCGGGGCGCTGGAAATACCTTGGAAGCCAGCGCCGGGGCGCTGGGGTTAAATTTATGTTTTTGGTCCCTAGCGCCGGGGCGCTGTAAATGAATGGGATGCCAGCGCCGGGGCGCTGGGCTGGGTGAGAAGCTTCTGGTCTCTAGCGCCGGGGCGCTTGGTCCTTTGCAATGGGAGCGCCGGGGCGCTGTATTTTTGGTGCTAGTTTGCTTTGTGCCGTCCCTTCATGGAAAATCACTAAGAAGTAAGCTATCAAAATCGTATTCTTCAATGCTAAAGAAAAATTAAAAAAATAGAAACTAAATAAAATAAAATAAAAAAAATAAATAAAAGGAAATCACTCAGAATAACATGAAATAACGTTAAAAGTGCAAAACTTAATGGGTTGCCTCCCAAGAAGCGCTTGGTTTACAGTCGTCAGCCCGACTTTTCGGTGTTGGTCAGTTATGCACTGGTTCGGAGAGGTACTGGACCGTAGCTTGACGTTCGATTGGTCCACTCCAATAGTGTTTCAGACGTTAACCATTGACCTTGAATGTACGCTTGGAGTTCGGTTCCTCGACCTCAATGTTTCCGTGTGGCGTGACAGATATAACAACAAATGGTCCGGACCACCTGGATTTCAATTTTCCCGGAAATAGACGCAGGCGTGAGTTGAACAATAGTACTTGTTGGCCGGGTTCAAATGTTCTATCAAGAATTTTTTTATCGTGCCAAGCTTTGACTTTCTCCTTGTAGAGCTTAGCATTTTCGTACGCATTGAACCGGAATTCAACCATCTCGTTCAACTGCAGTAACCGTTTCTCACCCGCTGCTTCCAGATCAAAGTTCAGTTTCCGAATGGCCCAATGTGCACTGTGTTCGAGCTCGACCGATAAGTGACACGCCTTTCCAAATACCATTCTGTACGGTGACATGCCGATCGGATTTTTGTACGCTGTTCGATAGGCCCATAGAGCATCGTCAAGACGCAATGCCCAATCTTTTCGTGACGGATTGACTACCTTTTCCAGGATCCTCTTAACTTCCCTATTCGACACCTCCGTTTGGCCATTGGTTTGTGGGTGATATGCAGCTGCAATTTTGTGCCGAACCCCATACTTGACAAGCAATTTGGTAAACTGTTTGTTACAGAAGTGAGTTCCCTCATCACTTATTATAGCTCGCGGTGTACCGAATTGGGTAAAAATGTTCTTCTTCAAAAATCGGACAACCACGTTAGCATCATTCGTTGGTAATGCTGCTGCCTCTACCAATTTGGAAACATAATCGACCTCTAACAAGATGTACTGATTATTAAAAGAAGATGAAAATGGTCCCATAAAATCTATTCCCCACACGTCGAAAAGTTCCACCTCTAAAATTGTATTGAGTGGCATTTCATTACTCTTAGAGATATTACCGACGCGTTGGCATCGATCGCATTTCAGCACAAAGAGATGAGCATCTTTGAATAGAGAAGGCCAGAAAAATCCCGATTGTAGTACTTTCGCTGCTGTTCTATCACCGGAATAATGCCCACCATAATCTGAGGAGTGGCAGTGGCCTAATATACTATCCATTTCTTCATGAGGTACACAACGTCTTATCATTTGGTCGGCACATGCTTTAAACAGAAACGGTTCATCCCAATAGTATTGCTTCACATCGTGGAGAAACTTCTTTCGTTGTTGTGAAGTCAAATCCGGCGGTAACACCTTGGCAACCACGTAGTTTACATAGTCAGCATACCAAGGCAATAGGGTAGTTACCCGGAACAGTTGCTCATCTGGAAAGTTTTCATTAATCACTAAGTTGTCTCCTTTCTGCTCCTCTGTATTTGCCAACCGAGACAAATGATCCGCCACTTGGTTTTCTGTACCTTTTCTGTCCCGGATCTCCAGATCAAATTCTTGTAACAACAGCACCCATCGTATTAGCCGTGGTTTAGCATCTTTCTTTTCAATCAGATATTTAATAGCCGAATGATCAGTGTAGACAATTACCTTGGTGCCTAGGAGATAAGCTCTGAATTTGTCAAAAGCAAACACCACTGTGAGTAATTCTTTTTCGGTTGTTGTGTAGTTCAGCTGGGCATCCGTCAATGTCTTACTAGAGTAATAGATAGTATGAAAAATCTTATCGTGACGTTGTCCCAATACGGCTCCCACCGCGTAATCACTGGCGTCGCACATCAATTCGAACGGTAAAGACCAATCGGGTGCGACAATGATTGGTGCAGAGACTAATTTCTTCTTTAATACCTCAAATGCTTCGATGCATGCCTGATCCATCTTAAACGGCACATCCTTTTCCAAAAGTGAGCATAGGGGTTTCGAAATCTTTGAAAAATCTTTAATGAAGCGTCTATAAAACCCTGCATGTCCCAAAAAGCTTCGAATGCCCTTCACAGATGATGGAGGAGGCAATTTCTCAATTGTCTCAATTTTTGCTCTTTCCACCTCCAATCCGGATGCGAAAACCTTATGGCCCAGAATAACTCCTTCTTGAACCATAAAATGACATTTTTCCCAGTTAAGCACCAGGTTCGTCTCCACACATCTTTTTAATACCAAGACCAGATTCTTTAAACACGAGTCGAAACTGTCACCGAACACGGAGAAGTCATCCATGAATACCTCTAAATTATGTTCGACCATGTCAGAGAAGATTGCCATCATACAGCGTTGAAAGGTTGCCGGTGCATTACATAAACCAAATGACATACGCCGGAATGCAAACGTACCGTATGGACATGTGAACGTGGTCTTTTCTTGATCTTCCGGTGCTATGGCAATTTGATTGTACCCTGAATATCCATCTAACAAACAGTAGAATTGATGTCCGGCTAACCGGTCCAACATCTGATCAATGAATGGCAATGGAAAGTGATCTTTGCGTGTAGCTTTATTCAACTTGCGGTAATCCATGCATACTCTCCAGCCTGTAACAGTTCTCTTTGGGATAAGCTCTTGAGCTTCGTTTTTTACCACAGTCATGCCCCCTTTTTTCGGTACACACTGTACAGGACTCACCCATGAACTGTCTGAAATTGGGTAAATAATACCGGCATCCAACCATTTTATAATTTCCTTTTTTACCACATCTTTCATAATAGGATTTAACCTTCTTTGCATCTCAATGGTTGGTTTTGATCCTTCTTCCATTAAAATCTTATGCATACAGAAAGATGGGCTAATACCTCGAATGTCCGCTATAGTCCACCCAATCGCTGTTTTAAACTCGCGCAGAACCCGCAACAACTTTTCTTTTTGGGTGTCAGTTAACTTGGTCGAAACAATAACTGGTAGAGTCGCGTCTATCCCTAGATAAGCATATTCAAGATGAGAGGGAAGTGGTTTTAAATCCAACACCGGTGGCTCTTCTATCGAGGGTTTGCATTTTTTTCCTTCCGTTTTGGGCCTTTCAAGGGTGTCGAATGGTTGATTACTTTTCCGGTAGAATGATGCTGTGTCTAGCCATTTGACATGCTCATTGTCCGCAGCAACCCTATCGTTATCTGTACCGAGCAACATTGTTTCTATCGGATCTTCTGAATAATTACAGCAAATCTTGTGATTGACTATCTCCTCCATTAAATCCACCCGCAAACACTCCATTTTTTCCTTCGGATAAGACATGGATTTAAACACATTAAAAGTGACTTGTTGATCGTCAACTCTCATCGTCAATTCCCCTTTTTGCACGTCGATTAACGTTCTCCCCGTGGCTAAAAATGGTCGTCCAAGGATGATGGGAAGCTCCGTATCAACTTCGCAATCCAAGATAACGAAGTCTGCTGGGAAGATGAATTTATCCACCCTTACTAATACGTCTTCAACGATACCTCGTGGATATGTAACTGATCGGTCTGCCAACAGTAAACTGATGTTTGTCGGTTTTGGTGCCTGGAGCCCGAACTGACGGTAGACTGATAATGGCATCAGGTTAATACTGGCCCCCAAGTCGCACAGTGCTCTCCCCAAAAACTGATTACCAAAATCACATGGAATAGTAAAGCTACCTGGATCTTTCAGCTTTGGAGGCAACTTGTTCTGAATGATTGCGCTACATTCTTCAGTTAGCGCCACTGTTTCAAAATCCCCCAATTTCCTTTTCTTTGATAGCACATCCTTCATGAACTTAGCGTAGCTCGGCATTTGTTCTAAAGCTTCGGCGAATGGGATGTTGATATGCAATTTTTTAAAAATATCCAAAAATCTTGAAAACTGCTTATCTAACTTGGATTTCTGAAATCTCTGCGGATATGGTATGGGTGGCAGTGTTGTAGTTGGCCCGGATGCATTGTTCTCTCCTATTTCTTCTTTATCTTTCCCAGTTTCCACAACTTCTTCTATTTCAGCTGTTGCGTTGTCCCCCTTTTCTTTATCCTTGACTGTTTGCAACTCCTTCCCACTTCGTAAGATTACTGCTTTGCAGTGCTCATTTCTGCCCGGGTTTATTTCTGTATCACTCGGGAGCGTTCCTAGTGGACGGGTATTCAATGCATGTGCTATTTGTCCCAATTGATTTTCCAGGTTCTTTAACGATGCCCCGTGACTTTGCAGAGTCAAATCTAATTGATTCAATTTCTTGTCTTGTTCCTCGTTCTTTTTGTCCGATGCTCTAACGAATTTTTCCACTGCTGCTTCCAAACTTGATATCCTCTCCGGTTGTTGATTCTGATTTTGAAATCCGGAGGTGTTTTGTTGCCTAGGGGGTTGAGCTGCAGCTTGATTGTTACTCCATGAAAATCCTGGATGATTCTTCCAACCTGGATTATACGCATTTTGAGTCGAATACGGTTGAGTTGAGCGATTATAGTTTCCTACGAATTGAGCTGATTCAGAATTTATGGCACACTGATCCGTCGCATGACCCCCAGCACACAACTCACAAACCATCGCTACCTTATGTGTGGCTTGTGGATGCCATGTTTCCATTTGTTTAACTATTGCAGTCACTTGTGCTGTTAATGCTGTCAGCTTGTCCACTTCATACTTCCCTGATGCTTTTGGATGGTTGTTCCTCGTCATGGGCCACTGATAGTTGTTGGTAGCCATTGTTTCTAACAATTGATATGCCTCATCAAAATTTTTGGACATGATCGCGCCTCCGGCTGCTGCATCAATACTAGCCCTCGTAGCTGCGTGCAAACCATCACAAAATATTCCTAATTGCATCCACTGTGGGATTCCATGATGAGGGCACTTACGGAGCATATCCTTAAATCTTTCCCACGCCTCATATAACGATTCTGACTCAAATTGTGCGAAAGTATGAATATCATTCCGTAGTTTGGCTGACTTCGCTGGTGGGAAGAACTTAGCTAAAAATTTTTGAGCTAAGTCATCCCATGTGGTGATTGAACCAGGAGGTAAGGAGTGTAACCAGCTTCGTGCTTTATCTTTCAAAGTAAACGGGAACATCCTCAACCTTATAGCATCTTCCGACACATTGTTAAATTTGAAGGTATCGCAAACCTCCAAAAAGCTCAAGATATGTTCATTAGGATCATCTATCGAATTACCCCCAAACTGGCATATATTCTGTAGCATCTGAATTGATCCCGGTTTTATCTCGAAACTGTTCGCATTGATTGCCGGTCTCTTAATACTGGACTGTAAATCCGTGACATTTGGCAGGGCATAATCCCTAAGTGATTTCTGTTCATTCTCTGCCATGTTTACGAGAATTTCTTGAGTTGTCGGGTCTTCTTCCAGATGTGCAGCCTCACTATTCAAATGCACTGTTTGAAACTTCTGCTCAAGGTTGTCGGTATACGTAAGAAGTTCCTTTCTCGCTTTCGATCTAGTGTGCATACACGAATTCCTGCCAATCCAAGAAGAAAGATTAAGTAGCGTTCAAATTAAAATCGAACTGATTATAACTAATATGAAATTAATATTAATAAAAATTCCCCGGCAACGGCGCCAAAAACTTGTTGAGTAAAATCTAATTACGCACGACACGCAAGTATACGTGGTCAACAAGTAATACATTGATAAGTTGAGTATCGTTCCCACAGAGAATTCTAATTAATAAATCCCAACTACTAATACTATATCAATTCAATTTTATTTGAACACGAAGAAATTATGATTTTCTGAATTATTAACACAAAATTAAACACCAGAAGATATTATCCTAAAATAAACGAATAAATAAACTAATGCTTGAATAAAGAATTTCCGATAGATAAAGGTTAAGACTTCAATATCCCCAATTATGAACCATAAATCAGTTACCTACTCATCCCAATTACTATGTCTACTGAATTGTTAACAAGAATTCTTAAATACCAAGTGTCCTTTTCCAAATGATCAATTGACTTCTATTTAATCCAGATTAATCTTGCTATATTCCTATGCAAAACAATTGAATTAAATGCTTTCCAATTCCAATTCCCTATGTGTTACATGCGGTGAAAAGATATTTCCATTCAATTCACAAACCTAATTATGCAAATAATCAAGTCACATATCATCATGCCCAGTTCTAACCCTAGAATTCCTTTTCCAATTCCTTCTAGAATAACAGGATAATTATTGGCCAAATAATTACGCAATAAAGTCAAAACATGATGAACAATTCACTTCAACATAAGTAATTAGAATGAATGAATAACTACTTTATAGTCATAAAAGGTTCAATTGAAATCTTAATGAAAGAATTAGTTCATCTCGGAAATAAAAAACATTAATCGTTGACAAATCATCCTTAAAGAATTATAAATTAAAAATAAGGAGAAAAAGAATAAACTCTGTAGCCAATCCCTAATCTCCAAGCAATCTCACGTAGCCTGCAATAGAGAACTTCTTGAATCCTTTCTTCAGAAAATAAAAGTCCAAAACGAGCCCCCTTTATTTCAGCACTTTGTTTCTTTTTATATCCCCACAATCCTTCTCCAATTAGGTTTTATTTTAGCTCTCCATGACCAAATTAAGTCCATCCGGAAGTCAAACGCGTGTCCCCAGTCAACGCCAGCCGAGGCTCAGCGCCCCGGCGCTGAGGATAGTACTAATTCCAGCGCCCCGGCGCTGTACTTCGCCATAATTACCGAATTGCCATTATTTGCTTGAATTTCCCATAATTGCCCCCTTTAGCTTCCAAATCTGCAAAACAAGATATAAACACAATAAAATGCTACTAAATAACTTAAAAATGCAATAACTTAAGTCCAAATGTATCCAATTCATGGGTATACTACCCATTCATCACTTGTCAACGAGTTAAAGCGGAGCATCAAGTACTAAAAGGTCCATTGCAACCACTTGAAATTCCAAAATGGAAGTGGGAGCACATTACCATGGATTTCGTTACCGGTCTTCCTAAGGTTTCTCAAGGCATAGATGCGATTTGGGTCATTGTTGATAGATTGACCAAGTCTGCTCATTTTTTACCGATACGAGAAACTTATACACTTGAACGTCTTGCTTGTATGTATATAAACGAGATTGTAAGACTGCATGGTATGCCGGTATCCATAGTTTCTGATCGAGACCCAAGATTCACTTCATGATTTTGGGTTAGTTTGCAAAAAGCTATGGGCACAGACTTACAATTTAGCTCGGCATATCATCCTCAGACGGATGGACAGTCAGAGAGGACTATTCAAACTCTTGAAGATCTATTAAGACTCTATGTCCTTGATTTCAAGGGAAGTTGGGACAAGTTCTTACCATTGGTGGAGTTTTCCTACAACAGCAGTTATCAAGCAAGTATTGGCATGGCTCCATTCGAAGCGTTGTATGGAAGAAAGTGTCGTTCTCCAGTATATTGGGATGAGGTGGGTGAAGCAACGTTGTTGGGACCGGAGTTGGTACGTATGACTACGGAAAAGATTCAAACGATCCGATAACGTATAAAAACCTCACAAGATCGACAAAAGAGTTATGTTGATCTTCATCAAAAGGACGTGGAATTCGATATAGGAGATCATGTGTTGTTGCGTGTTGCTCCATGGAAAGGAGTTACAAGATTTGGAAAGAGAGAAAAACTCAATCCTCGATACATCGGCCCATTTTTAATCCTCGATCGAGTAGGAACTGTGGCCTATAGACTCGCTTTACCGCCAAGTATGTCTCGTGTTCATAACGTTTTTCACATATCCATGTTACGTAAATATGTGAAAGACCCGAACCACATTATTGAGTTAGAACTGGACTAAATAGTGGAAGATTTGACGTATGAAGAGGTTCCTGTTCAAATCTTGGATAAGAAGGAACATATTCTACGCTCCAAGGTTATACCTCAAGTCAAAGCTTTGTGAAGAAACCATGATGTTGAGGAAATGACTTGGGAGTTAGAATCTGAAATGAAATCAAGGTATCCTTACCTCTTCGACATACCAGGTACGTACCCTAATTTCAAGGGTGAAATTTCATAAGAAGGGGAGGTTGTAAGGCCCCAACTTTTATAAATAAAGATGAATTTTCTATAAATATTATTTTTGAATATTATGGAGTAAATTTGATATAATGTTATAGTTGTGGGTAATATTTATAAATTTTGCAAAGTAAGCAAGTTGTTATAAAATATTCGTTTGGTCGGGGAATATTCTTTTTGTCGGAGAATATTCGTACGATGGCACAATCATTGGTGGACCCCACAATGGAATTATTGTCGGATTGAGAAAACGACAAAAATACTTTATGAAAATAACGGCGGAGGTGTTACCGTTAAAACTGTTAAACTACCCGGTAATAAAAGTACAGTAATATGCGTGGTTGAATAGTAGCACACGGTATTGATTATTGATGCTTTCGTGAGAAGTTACTCAGCTATACTCAATTATTGCTACAGTAATTGCTGCATCATATCTCTTATATTATTGATTCAATTATTGTCACAATATCATCTGTATAATATGTTATATTATTAAATCAATAATTGGGATGACAAGTTATAAATGATTAATAATTGTTGAAAGATTAAATATGTGTTGATTAAAAATAAAATGATTTGTGATAATATTTATTCAATCCTTGATGTATATAAAGAATCTATTATGAGACGTTTGTGGTAAGTTTGGTTATTTTATGGGGGGCCCATATGTCATCATCTAAGAGCCTCTTCGTCAATAGTAATTACCTTCGTCAATAGTAATTACCTTTATCAATAGTAATTACCTTCGTCAATAGTAACTACCTTTACCAGGCGTCAAACCACTTACCGTTTCATATTACAGGCGTCGAACCAATTATCATTTCACATTACAGGCATCAAACCACTTTTCTTTTCACATCACCAGTCGTCAAGCCACTTGCCTTTTCACATTTCAAGTGCTAAGCTAGAAATCTTCTATAAATAGAGGCCTAGTGCTTTATTATTTTTCACGAATTCATTCAAGCAATAGAGAGAGAAAGTATAGAGAGAATAAGAGAGAAAGAAGAAGAGTATTCTGTTACTACACCACTGCAGTATTCAATCTACTACTAATGTAAGGGGTGTTATTCTTTCTTATTCATAAAGAGAACTGTTGTTATTCCATTGCTTATTATTCTGTTGGAATAACCTGTATACGCGGTTTACCCTATACTTGGTGACATTCTTCTATTATTCTGTTGGAACATCCTGTCTGTGTGTTTTACACCGAACCTGGTTCTGTCTTTATTATTATTCTGTTGTAACATCCTATCTGTATGTTTTACACCGGACCTGGTTCCGTCTTTATTATTATTCTGTTGGAACATCATGTCTATGTGTTTTAAACCGGACCTGGTTCCGTCTTTATTATTATTCCATGGGAACATCCTGTCTGTGTGTTTTACATCGGACCTAGTTCTTTCTTTATTATTATTCTGTTGGAACATCCAGTCTTTGTGTTTTACACCGGACCTGGTTCCGTCTTTATTATTCTGTTGGAACATCCTGTCGGTGCAAATTTTGCCTGACTTGGTTCCGTTATTTATTATTCTGTTGGAATAACCTGCCTGTGCGGTCTATCGCATGCATGGTGATTTCTTTTGTTATTTCATCATTTATTATACTCAGTTGGTTAAAACTTTGACTTCTATACTCCATGAAATTAGTATAATGTCCTTGATATTTGTGCTTCATCCAGTATCTTTTCATGAAAATATTCTTCTGAGCATTCTTAAATTTTACTCTACAAAGCAGTATCATGTTGACAATTTGAACTTTATCAGTTCCTGGATAAATTAATTATTGAACTTATTTTATTGAATTATTATATCATTGTCATCATCCTCATGTTTATATTATGTTGAAAGTCATCCGTGGCCTGTAGTGCATAGATGGACTTGGTATGATTATGACCAGTGATTATTCGGTGTAATCATGACCGTAATGTTACAAATGATGTGGTAAAAGTTATCATTGGCCCGTAGTGCATTGATGGACAATTGTTGGCATGATCATGACCATTAATGAATACACGAATGTCCTTGGCTATAGTGCATGGATAGTTTGTGGTCGTGATACTAAAGAATATCCTTAATCGTAGTGCATGGGTTATTCGATGATGTGGATTATTTATTAAGCTGAGTCTCAGCGATAAAAGTCATGAAAAACCTTTTAAATCATAAAAGATAGTAGATTTTATTCTCTACTTGACTCTTTTAATGAATTGCTTATTCCGCTGCAGTTAAACTTGATGTTGTTATATTTTATCAGTTTAACATTGTTGAAGGCTAACGATAATTTATTCTACATTATCTTAATCATAATATTTCTTACTGGGCTAGTTGAGCTCACCCTTTCTTTCACTGTTCTCTTCAGGAAATGAGAACATAGCAGGGACTTGTCGGGGAACGGAGTGACGGTCCAGAGGATAGCTTTAGTAGTCCTCACTACTCTATGAAATAGTGTGTTAATAATTGTACTGAGGACTCCTTTTGAGTTTGTATAATCTCTAGTAGACAATAATTGTATTCAAACTCACAGTTATGTTTTGTCGTATTGTACACGACAGTTGTATTAGTAAGTTATATTTGAATTTTGTACCATGTATCTGACGACCGAAGATGGGTGATGTATACCTAATTTTGGGGGCGTCACAAAACCCCTCCTTGACAGAACTTCTAGACATTGTCAATATTTCAAATAGTAATATGAATAACTTTGCCGTCTCAATTATTGATTTAATAATATATCATATTATGCGGATGATACTGTAACAATAATTGAATCAATAATATGAGAGATATGATGCAGCAATTACTGTAGCAATAATTGAGTATAACTGAGTGACTTCTCACGTAAGCATCAATAATCAATATCATGTGCACCACGCGTATTACTATACTTTTACTACCGGGTAGTTCAACAGTTTTAACGGTAACACCTCCGTCGTTATTTTTATAGAAAGATAATTTTGTCGTTTTCTAACTACGAAAATACTTCCGTTGTAGGGTCCACCAATTTTTGTGTCGTCGTACGAATATTCCCTATTAAAACGAATATTCCCCGATCAATCGAATATTATATAACCACTTGCTTACTTTGCAAAATTTGTAAATATTACCCACAACTATAACATTATATCAAATCTACACCATAATATTTAAAAATATATTTCGAGAAAATTATTTTTTATTCATAAAAGTTGGGGTTTTACACAAATACTTCGCAGTCGAGGTACACAACAACTATATTATCTCTTTGTCGGAGCCGGATCACAGAGAGATCGCCGCAAGCGAGCTCAACGCGGTATTGCTTACCGATCAAGTGGGGAATAGCTCCGGGGATGGTGATGAGGGTTTCTTCAATAGATTTGGGCGGGGCAGAGGGGGAGCTAGGGTTATCAGAGAAGATATTTTCCACCAGATCTTTCATGGCTTGGGTAATGATTTGTTAGGGTTAGAGTTAAAATATGGATCATTGATGAAGACTAAGAAGAATGATTTGGATTTATCTGATGATGATAATGATGATGATGATTTGGATTTATCTGATAATATGGATATTTCATGATGATGATTTTTACGGTTGATTCAATTAGAAAAAAAGGAAAATGATTTGGATTTATCTGATAGTTTGTTGTTTTTATTTAGTTTTAATGTTTGATATAAAAGTGATTTGACCAATTTGCCCTTAATGTAAAATAAATATGTAAATAGATATTAAAATATTTTTTTATTTACACATAAGCTTATGTATGGCCTACTCAGATAGTCACATCAGCAATTTCGGACGTGGCAGGCTCAATTTGTTGGAATTGGAAAAAATTAATATTTCAATCATCTAATTGACAAAATTGAAAGGTGAATCACCGAAGTGAAATATGGGCTATAGTTTAGGGTAGTAAATTATATTTAAGCCTTTGCAAAATAATTTGTTACGTAAAAAAATATGTTTTATATTGATGGTAATATATATAAAATGACACATCCACCTTAAATTTATCATTATAATATAATTATTATGTAATTTCAAAATAAATATTTAATGACTTTAGGGGTATGCATGAACAAATAATATATATATATATATATATATATATATATATATATATATATATATAATCCTTGAAATTCAGAAATTTTTTAAATGAAAATCCTTTTGTTAAAAGGAGGATATATTATGAATCACTTCTATAAAGTTAATGTGAAGTTTACCAACAAATGTTTGCAAGTGGCAAGACAGTATATAGCTTATTCTCCTTTTATTTATTTTTTTAATAATTATTTTATCAATATTTTCTTTTTTATCTAGTATTAATTTTTTTTTCTTTAGAATAGTGTTCTCTTTTTTGTTCTAATATTGTTTGTTTTCTTTTTGCAACTTGGTAGGTTAAATCCTTAGGTGTATGACCCGTTTTTAAGCTAATATTTAGGTGTATATATAGATATAAACATGAATACAGTTAAATGTCAGTTTGGAGTGACTAATTATTTATTATGTTATGACCAATTGTTTTCTGTTAGCTTATGTCTTATCAGACCTAATACATTTAAGTAGGAATTGGAAGTAGATACTTATCTGCATATATAGGGTGATGATATCTGAACACCTTACTATTATTATGATAATTAATTGGATGTATATAATCTGCTAAATTACATAATAATTAAAAACAATTTATTTTATTTAACATATTTAAATGTACAACTATATATAAGTGAGAGGAGATCTTCTGTCTCCAATTTCTCTGTTCCATTGTGTTCCCCCACTTAAATTTTGACACCTAATCTCTTACTTAATACCAATTAATTTTAAAATTAAATAAAATGACATGTGTCAAAATTTAAGTGGAGACAGAAAAATTAGTAACAGATGATCTGCTCTCATATATGAGTACGTGTCTAAAAACAATTCCGGCCATGAACTAACAATTTGTGCCAACAAAATCCTGATTACTAGGAAAGGGATGCCTATACTTTATTAATTCATGCCTACTAAATATGTCCTAATGTATATAAGGAGTAGGTCAAATTAAATAGCAGCCATGCAAGGAAGGTTACAAATATACAAGTAGGTTAATATTTGCTAACCAAATTCAGTGTATGCCAAATATTTAAGACATGAACCGACTGTCTGTCTGCTTAATTTCTACTTTCTTCCTTTCGTAAATAATGTCATTTTTTTATTAATTTTTTTTCACTCTTTAGGAATTTAATTTTCTGAAGAGTCAAAACGTGATACTATGAGGGGTCATATGACCCTGCCACCCTGAAATTTCTAGGAGTTATTGGCTTTCCTAATTTTTCCTTCCGTTTTCTTTTATGTATTTTTTTTTCTTTTTTGTTTTCTCTTACTTTTGCTTTATCATTAAAATGAGACAGAAAAAGGTGGTAGTAATTCTCTCTATAATTAAAAATAAAAAGCTAAATAAATAAAACAATTTTTTAAATCCCGCTATAGTGACCATAAGTGCACCATAGTTCTATCCTATCAAGATTATTAAATCTCTCTTCTTCTTTTTTGTTGTTGCTGGAATTGCTTATTTCAAGTTAATTAATCTCATGAACCAAAGTAGTTAATATATCTACAAAAGTAGTTAATCAATTGACTAAAAATTTTAAAGTCTGATTAATAATCTCATAGTTCGGAGAAAATTAATATATATATATATATATATAGGAAAAAATGTATGAACACAGCTGTGTATTACACAGTAGGTTATTACGACGGTTTTTTGGTCTATAGCAACGATTTCACCTGTCGTCATAGCTATTCTGGGCTATGGCGACAGTTTACCGTCGCTATAGCCCAAAAAATCTGTCGCCAAAGTTTTACTGTGTAATACACAGCTGTGTATATACATATAGCCCATATATATATATATATATATATATATATATATATATATATATATATATATATATTTAAAGTCATTACACTCGCAACTCAAAGGTTGACAAAGGGCTAAAATCACTACAAGAAAAATGTTTATTTTCAACGGAATTAAGATCGACTGAACACATTCAGTCGACTTTATCTAAGACCGACTGAATATTTCGTCAATATTTAGTCAGTCGACTTTAATGTATCCTCGACGAACATCTGTCGTCGGAATTAAGCTCTCCTCCTTGGCGCCAAGCTTTCCCGCCAGCGCGAGTATAAACTCGACGTAATGTGTTATCCTCGACGGAATAGTTTGTCGAAAGTATGTTAAAGTCGACTGAACTAACCTCGACGAAATTTCGTCGAGAATAATGATTTAAAACCTAATCAAAATGTTTTCTCCAGCGACTCCTCTCGTCACTCACTCTATCTCCCTCTCATTCGCTCTAACTCACAGACAGTCACTGTCGCTAAAACTCCTTCATCTCAGTCCGTCCACACCACCACCTAGCCGGATTGCAACCACCGCGTCTGACCACCATCTCTGAAGACACCTCGGCCACCTGCTACATGCGAAAGCTTCTATTTTTTGTTAAAAATTAAAGCTAATCAGGTATATTTGATGAATCTGTCATTTGATTTTGATATATTGCTATGTATTTTGCTATGAATCTGTCATTCTATTACATAATATATATATATATATATATATATATATATATATATATATATATATATATATATATATATTGTTATGAATTTGTCATTCTATTATAGTATATACTGCTTTGTATTTTGTATATATGCATGTTTGGGTCTAAAAATTTGTGGGTATTTTGTATATATGTTAATTTGCATCTGAAAATTAGTGGCTCTGAAGATTGTATTGAAATTGATTTTTATTTGGTTTGAAATTGGATATATTGGTACCAAAGCTATGAAATATGACTGAAATTGGTATAAGATAGGGCAAGTTTGATCACATTGGTATAAGATTGTACTATATTTTGTATATATACAGGAATTACATAACTGAATATTGGTATTATATGCATGCCATGAATGGTTGATAAATGTGTTTGTTTATTATCATTATGAAATTTTGATGCCATGAACAGTACGTATCTTGTTGGTTCCGTGTTATATTTGTTATTCTTGACGAAATTCTGTTAGAATTATTCAAATACAAAACCAGTGGGCCCTAAAACAAATAAAAAGTAATAATAAATCAGAATAATATATATAATTTGAATAAATCTATATTAAATAACTTAAAACATATCTAATAAATAAAATAAAATTAATTATATTTAATTAATTAATATAATATCTTTTAAATAATTAAAAGAAAATGAATTATATTTAAAAATGAATAATAAATCAGAATAAACCAATTAAATTAAATTTAATCAAAGAAATTTAAAAAATTATATAATATAATATAATACAAAATAAACTAAGTAGCACTTACTTAGTTTTTTAAATTAATGAAAATAAGATCAAAATAAAATAAATAATATTCCATAATATAATATAATAAAAAATAAATCAATATTTTAGTAAATTAAATAAATTAAATCAGATCTAACCTCGGTCGATTAGGTCATCTGCCGGCAGTGTCTGACACAGTTCCAGTTGATGTCGACTCGTCTGTGTAAGTTTCAACTATAATATATTACTTATGTTCAATTACAATTATATTATTATGTGATTAATAAATTAAAATATTCTTAATAAATTTTGTATTCTATTATTATGGATCATGTCGCTAAGGCGACCGTACACGTCATCTGCCTGGCGCATCTCCCTACTGGCTGCATGCGATTTAGCCAGTAGTCGCGCTACGATGTCGGCTTCATGGTGACAGTGTTGCGGGAGTTTCACGTAAGTCGAATTACATATATTAAATCAATGTCCATGTTATTTACATATTGTTCAAATAATTAATTATATGTATGTTATGTCTGTTTAATAAAGATACTACAGATACGAAGTCGGCATCACTGAGGCGGATGGTGACGCCGTTATCATTGCCCACATCTCGAAGAATTACACCGGTTGGCTGTAGGAGATGCGACAGAGGGCAATCCGGGAGGTAGAACAATCGACCAGGACTACTTTGTGAGAGCATCAGCCGCCGGTAGTATCAGATGCATCATGGGTTGCGATGTGTGTGTACTGGGATAATGCTGCATTCAAGACCAAGTCAGAGAAGATGAAGAAGAATCGCAGCAAGCTGCGAGTTGTACATACTTCTGGCTCGTAGTTGTTTCAGGAGGTTAAGTCGGTATGTATTTCCCTTTAGTTTAGTTTAATATTAAACTGCAACTATAATAAATTAAGGTGATATTATTTAATGTATATGATTTAGTCCATGCGGAGTAGCTTGGGCCAACCTCCTACTCTGATGGAGTTCTGGGATAGAGTCCATACGCCGAAGGGCTCTACTTCGAGGTCAACGATATCTCCAGCAGCACTAGCTATACGGGTAATACATTTACTATAATAAATATTATTTAGGATAATATTACGTAATTTGTATGATGATACCAAGATAACTCACATGTACATATATCAAATTATAGGAGCGATTTGAGAAGCTCCGCAACCAGCGTATAGCGGAGTTGCAGGCTGCTAGGGGCGATGCTGAGACGTTAGATTCCACCGTCCCTCCGCACGAGATTAGTTTATCTCAGGACGAAGAGACGGCTCTTTGGGTCACGTCTCAGGATACTCCCACTAGTATTACCAGCAGTATCGAGTGCTAGGGTTACCGAGGATACCAGCCCATACACTGCTAGGAGGTATAATATTTTAGTTTATTTCTTGTTTATAAATAAAGTAAACTTATAATATTATTCATGTTATATTTATTTTTGTAGGCTCTAGCCAACGTCTGCGTCCAAGAGCCCCCGTGGGACCATCATATACGGGCGTTGTCTTAGACGATGCTTTGTTCCAGCGTGTTATAGCTGCGGTGTCAAAGAGGTTTGAGACCGATTTGTTGTTCCATCGTCAGGACCTGCCCAGCCGTTCTCACCTCCATCAGCTTGCGCAGGACGTTGCAGCTGATGCCACTGCCGAGATTACAGGTATCCCTCCGGAGAAGTGGGCCACGATACGCGACGAGATTGTTTGGATGGTGGTTACCTTAGTCGAGGACGCATTTAGGTCGATGTTGAGTCAACGCCCGACTACTTAGGTATACTATTCGTTTTAAATTCAAATATATATCATGCATGTTATTTAATTTTCATTTAGTTATCTTTAACTGAATCATATATATGGACTAATGAGTTACATTATATTGTATCAACAGGGTGACGAGCGGACAGACGAACGGGATGACAATGATGGCGATTTTCATACTCTAGAGCTGTGACGCCCCCAAAATAGGTATACAACACCCATTCTGAGTCGCCAAATACATGGTACAGAAAGCAAACTATAACTTCAATAATATAATTGTCGTGCAAAATACGACAACACATGCTGTGAGTTTAAATACAAATATTGTCTTCTAGACAATATCTAAACTCAAATAAGTTCTCATTACAATTATTCAAACACTATTTTTCAGAAATAGTGAGGACTGCTAAAACATCTTTCTAGAACCATCACTCCATATCCCGACTAGATCCTGCTATGTTCTCACCTCCTGAGAAGAAAAATGGAAAAAAGGAAAAGGGTGAGCTCAACTAGCCCAGTAAAGAATATTATGACTAAGATAATATACAACAATTTATCACTAGTCTTCAACAGGGAAAAATTTGATAAAATATAATAGACAACAAGTTTTAGATCAACAACTGTAGCAGAAACAGCAATCCATTAGAAGAGTCAAGTAGAGAAAGAATTCCACTATCTTCTAAGATTTAAAAGTCCATCATCAATATTATATCCCTGTAACAACAATCAATATACATCTTTAATCAAATATTCATCTTTGCACTATTGGCCAAAGATATTCATTTGTATCACCAGTTGGTCATGTTCATCTCAACACCTGTTCATCTTTGCACTACGGGCCAAAGATATTCATTAGGTAATCATTCATCTTTCCACTACAGGCCAAAGTTATTAAGTAATATCATCATTTAGGACTGAGAATGATGAAAAATATTTTAAAGGAACGAATCCAGTGAAACAAAATAACAAATATTAGTGATTCGTATTACAGTTTATCCAAGATCAATAATACTCCATAATAACCAATTTTGAAGAAAAATTCAGGAATAAAGATCAAAACATGGATACAATCAAAGATAGTAACCATAATAGACATCTTGGACAAAAAGGAGAAAATTTCATTTTTCGGTGAATAGTGTCGTATTCGTGAATAGTGTCGTATACATGAATAGTGTCGTATACGTGAATAGTAACCCCGACATAAAAAGTTTTAAATTTGATAAAAAGTTCAAACCAATATTTCGGCATAATGATATTGAAGAAAATAATATCATTTAAGAAGAAATAACATCCCTTACCTCAAAAAGACAGTACTCCTGACTAGAATACTGGATATAGTGCTGAAGGAACTTGCACCGTATAGCAACACTCAAAGTATCAAAATACTCGCAAGAATACGCTCGATAATATAGAGAGAGAAAAAGAGAAAACTTGTTTCTGGTGTGATTTTCAATTCTAACTTAGCCCTCTATTTATAGGAAAATTTTAGCACGCCGAAGCAGACTTGACCTGCAACCTGATGGCTTTACCTACTACTATTCCCACCCACCGTATTTGAATAAAAATTCTAGCACATTTCTCACCAACTAAAAGTGGGGCCCGCCAATTCTAGAATTTTTTATCAAAATGATAAATTTCGAAACTTCAACAATTTCTGAATCAGTCACCTCTTAAAATACATAACAAATCATACGTTCATTTTTAACTGTTCAAAATTTGTAGACATATACTCAAATTATATATGTATAACATATCCAAAAATCACAACGATCCAACGGTCGAATTAAAAATTATAACTCACGCAATACATCTCAAAAACACTGGTTTAATTTTTAATACCTCCATTGCGACAAAAATACTGATAAAACACCTCAACATTAACTCCTTCATTTTTAACCACAATAAATATATCCAATATTTATATCCACATAAAATAAATATTTCCTTATCATATGAATCAATAATTAATTATTCACAAATAATATTACAGAATCACATTTATGACAACCAGACCGTTCCCAGGAAAGATGGGGCTTTCTAATAAGGATTTCTCCTTACTGGCGCGTAATTAGGTGACCAAACCTCTCCTTGATAGAACTTTCTAGACATTGCCAATAATGCTATCTAATAATATAATTCAAATAATATGAATTATTGATCTGATAATGAAAAATATTGTGCAGTGACAATTATTGAAACAACAATAATATAAAATATCAACGCAGCAATTATTGAATCAATAAAATAAAATATTGAATAGTAACTACTATAACAATTATTGAGTAGTGCCTTCTTACGTAAGGATCAATAATTCATCAATACTGTGCAATACCGTGTGCTCTGTGCAACCACGCGTATTACTGTATTTTAACCACCAGGTATTCCAACAATGTTAACAGTAACAATTACGCCGTTATTTATAAAACTCAAACTTTGTCATTTTCTTCATCCGACAGTTATCCGTTATGGGGCCAACAAATGGTTGCGCCGTTGTACGAATATTTCACGACCAAACGAACATTCCTCGACACAATGAATATTTTATAACCACTTGCTTATTTTTCAAAATTTGCACATTTCACCCATAACCAAAGTATTATATCAAATTAACTCCATATTATTTCAAGATAATAAATAGAGATAATTCAATTTCATTTATAATAAGTTGGGGTCTTACAACCTCCCCTCCT
Source organism: Panax japonicus (assembly GCA_020205505.1). Lineage (NCBI taxonomy): Eukaryota > Viridiplantae > Streptophyta > Magnoliopsida > Apiales > Araliaceae > Panax > Panax japonicus. The sequence continues at coordinate 15,419,445 of CM035113.1, read as the reverse complement.
TATGAAATTTCGTCCTCGAAATTCACGTACGTACTTGGTGTTTCGAAAAGGTGAGGGTACCTCGCTTTCATTTTCGATTCCAACTCCCAAGTCATTTCCTCAATAGCATGGTTCCTCCACAAAACCTTAACTTATGGTATAACCTTGGTCCGTAAGACATGCTCTTTCCTATCCAAGAACTTAATAGGTACATCCTCGTACGTTAAATCTTCGGCTATCTCGTCTGGTTCTAGCGCAATAATGTGTTTCGGGTCTTTCACATATTTACGAAGCACAGATATGTGAAAAACATTGTGAACACGAGACATACTTGGAGGTAATGCGAGTCTATAGGCCACATTTCTTATTCGGTCAAGAATCTCAAATGGACCAACAAATCGTGGATTGAGTTTTCCTCTCTTCCCAAATCTTATAACTCCTTTCCATGGAGCAATACGTAATAGTACATGATCTCCAATATTAAATTCCACGTCCTTTCTATGAAGATCTGGATAACTCTTTTGTCGATCTTGTGCCGTTTGTATACGTTTTTGAATCTTCTGGATCTTCTCTATAGTTATGCGTACCAATTCTGGTCCCAACAATGTTGATTCACCCATCTCGTCCCAGCATACTGAAGAGCGACATTTTCTTCCATACAACGCCTCGAATGGATCCATGCCTATACTTGATTGATAACTGTTGTTGTAGGAGAATTCCACCAATTGTAGGTACTTGTCCTAAATCCCTTTGAAATCTAGGACACAGAGTCTTCATAGATCTTCAAGAGTTTGAATAGTCCTCTCTGATTTTCCGTCCGTTTGAGGGTGGTATGCTGAACTGAATCGTAAATCCGTGCCCATAGCTTTTTGTAAGCTAACCCAAAATCTTGAAGTGAATCTTGGGTCACGATCCAAAACTATGGATACTGGCATGCCATGCAATCTTACAATCTCATTCACGTATGTTAGTTCCCAGAGGGCATAATAGATCTAGAAGGGGGGGTTGAATAGATCTTTTTTATTTTAAATACTTTTCTGGTTTATATTATATTGTTCATAATTAACATATGACAAATATAAGAATCTTTTCAAGCACAGCAGAATAAGTAAAAGATCCCCTTCATTGATATATTCATAATCATACACACATTGTTCGTAGAGTAGGTTTTGTTGTAAGCAGTTAAAACATACATAGCAGTTATAGCAGTTATAGTACATAATTTAAATGACATAATGTAAAAGACACAAGAGGTTTTAAGTGGTTCAGAGACTCAAGCTCCTAATCCACTCTTCTGCTTTCAACTAGCAGGATTTCCACAAAGGAAGGGAAGCGCCCTGAATCACTAAGATTCCTTCAAGGCCAGCAGCCTTGGGACTTCAGTTCACTAAGAACTCTTCAAGGCCAGCAGCCTTGGGACTCCTCTAGTTCCCTAGGAACTCTTCAAGCCCAGCAGGCTTAGAACTTCATTTAGTCCCTCCAGACAAGGACCCTTCTGGCCCTGCTTTGTTTAGCCCCTTTGGACAAGGACCCCTCAGGCCCTGGCTTTGTTTAGTCCCTTCGGACATGGACCCCTCAGGCCCTGGCTTTGTTTAGTCCCTTCGAATAAGGACCGCTCAGGCCCTAACTTTGTTGAGTTGTTTGGTTGTTGTTGTTGGAGTTGGAACTGAGCTGCTAAGATGTTTTCATGCTCTGAACATCTTCTATCCTTAGCAGCTTGGCTTGATTATCCTTGAAGTGCAGCTGAGTGTTTCATGATTCTCAGCTTCTTCGGTTACTCGGCCACTTCGGATGACCCCTTTATGAACTGCCTTGAAGGTTCTTCTCCTTGGTACTTGATGGCTATACATGATAGGCTTCTGAGATGACTGTAAGCTCTTCTGTTAGGTACTTAGAAGCTTTCTCATGCTTGACACCAAGATGGAATTTTTAATCTACCTTCTTGCTACTTGATGCCTTCTCATGATGGACTTGCTAAGATGACTGTAGGCTCTTCTCTATTATACTTATAGTCTTCTCATGATGGACATCAATATGACATGATGATCTTCTTTCTCTCGACAGTTCAGAACACTCTTTAATTAGTAGAACTCTCACTTCTATATAGTAAAACTCACACTTTTTACTTATTTCTTTTTCTAACTTCTGAGTGTTCTTGGTGGACCGTAAAGTGAGCCTTCGAACTCACTATCTCACATAGTTTAGATCAGTCCACCTTTTCTCCAAACTCAGCAACTCCAATAACCCTTGATCTTTGAAGCTCTTTCTCATTTATACTCCTTCCCAATCCTTCCATTGGAAAGTAGTCGTTGAAGGCTATACAAATATCTTCACAGATCTCGAGTTGACAGAGGTAGACTGCTGATGTGATATGTCATACTTTATCTGACATTACAGTCTGCTGTTTCACCTACCCGTTAGATTTGTCACTTTAATGTCTTGGGCAGGTTGAAGACTTTATTATCTCCTTCTGATTTCTCGATCAGAGGTTTTCCTTCTACATCGATGCTCTCAATAAGCCTTTGTCCGAATACCAACCTTCAGATTGAACCGTTGCCAATGCTTCAGTCTTCGGGTGTTCGAACTCTACGATTCAGATGCACGTCTTTGAGGACCTGATCGTAGTGTCTTGTTGAGTATTGCTCATTGACTGGTAGAGTTAACACTACGATCTTGAAGAGTGTTAATTGGATCTTCAATGTAGAACACCTCTTCCTTGTATTATACAGTGCTTCAATACTTTTGTTTGCTTCGACAGTTCTCAGAGACTGATGGCCTAATGCCTTGCTCTGGTCCCCTTCTGAATATCAAGACACTTCAGATTTGTGGCGTATCCAATTTGCTTTCTCCTTATGATCTCCCGTTCACTTATCATCAATAAATTGACCCTACACTTAATCACTTTAGCCTTGATCTTCAGAGGCTGACCAGTATCTCGGTTCAACTTCCATCAGTTTTTTTTTTGTTTGGTAAACACTACGATCTTGGTTGCTTCCAAGATCGGTGTCTTCTGTTCACTTGATAGCTATTGCATTAGCTGACTTTCCTTAGTCAGCTTCTAAAGTCTTCTTTGGATCTCCTTGTGGAAGACTTCATCACGAATGGCCTTACAACTCAATCTTGATGTTGATTGGGTTGATGCTTAGATCTTCTGTTAGCCTGCATGCCATTCGTTGAGTACTCTCTGGTTTCCTTGGATGTAGCTTATAGCTTGAACCAGAGGCTTCGTTCCTTTGGATATTTTGGGAGTGCTCATTTGTTGAGAACCGTATATGCTCTACGATTCTGCCTTGGCATTGTGAGCACTTCTGTTGAGGTCGTAGTTCTACACTCCACGATTCAGTTTCGACTGGTGCAGACAGTACGATCCCGAGATCAGATTTTGACACTCTACTATTTCTGGCTTATGCTTATTGTCTTCATCTGATCTTGCTTGACCACGATCTCTGCATGTAATCAATAGACTCTACGAACTCATAGTATGATCTATGATCCTTGACTTGGCTTTGGCATCATTAGACTCTACGACTCTAAGTGTAGTCTACGTTTCTGTCTTTGCTTCGGCAAATGATCGGTCTGCTCGTTGGTAGGTTGTCTCTACGATTCTGAACATGACTTCCTCAGCACACTACGATCCCAGGGAAGCTCTACTCGACACACTACGGTCCTTCTTCATTTCCCCTGGCAGTCTACGAACTCCGAGATCTACTATCTTGCATACTCCTATTCTGCCTCGATAGCTCTCGAGTTAACCTTGACTCTCCTCGCAGACTACGACTTCTGTTGCAGTGCTCGACGATCAGACAAGCCTATCTATTACATCATAAGATCAACCTAACAAGCTTGATCTTTCTATATTTATAGTCCTTGTTCATTATTTCTTTTTAAGGACTTTACAAAGTTGTTTTGCTTATGTAGGATCAACCTAACATATTTGATCAATTCATTCTAAGTCCTTGTACATATATTTCTATTATCTATCAAAGGACTTTATAGCTTTTCTTAATGCAAGCATACTTACATATTCATTCACATATATATCATAATCAAATCATATATTAAATAGGAATATCATTCACATGTTTATTCCTGACAATCTCCCCTTATTTGATTATGACAAAAACATTAAGTGTATATGCATGTTATGAATGAATCTTATATACATTGAGCAGCTATATTTCTAAAATAGATAATCATGAATGTCATTTATATTGATATGACAATTTATATATTCAGACATTCTACATCCTGGATCCAGAACATACCTAATAGTTTAGAGATGTACCTCCTTGGCTCCATGTATATTTCCAGGATGTTTGCTGATCAGCTACTCATCTGATTGTTCTTCTTGCCCTTGCTCCCCCTGAGATGATGACCTTCTATCTTTGTTTGGCACCCTTTCAGCTTATTTCTTATCATGTTCCCCCTCAGACTCTGCGATCATGGGATCATCATCTTTTGGCTCCTCCTCAGATGATGATAATCTTTCTGTAGTTGTGATGAGTGAGTTTTATACACATGAATTGGATACATTCGGGCTTAATTTATTGTTGTTCTCAAGTCTTTTAGGATGTTTTTATGTGTTTATGTCTATTCATGCATGTTTTATATTATTTTGTAGGATTTGGGACAAAAGTTACATGGATCGACGTTCGGGGTGGCTAGATTCGCGTTTTTGGCTTGTCATTTACACAGCAGTCACTTCAGAGTCAATGTTACTATAGCTCCGGACATTATTTCGAAACACTTCAAGAATGAAAGTTGTAGATCTACTTTTCCTCTTTCCGGATCATCTTGAATCATCTAAATCGGAGTTCGGACGAAGAAGTTATGGCCGTTTTCCCAAAGGACGTCGGAGCAGAAAATGTTGCCTTTTTGACCAGCGCCGGGGCGCTCGTTTTTGGCTTGATACCAGCGCCGGGGCGCTGGGGGGCAGAATGCCAGCGCCGTGCCCAGCGCCGGGGCGCTGGGGAAGGGTCTGGTGCGGGCCTGGACGCGTTTTGGGCGAATTTTGACACCTTTTTGACTCCAAATAGGATTGGGTTTGTTCCTAACCTAAAAATTAAACTTGTAACCTATAAATACATGATGTAAGACATAAAATAGGAGGGGATTACATAGCTTAGCCTAGATTAAACACTCTATTAGATTAGAACATAACCCTAGTTCTTATTAGTTTTGGAGATTGAAGCAACTTGGAGGCCATTGAAGATCAAGATCAAGAGCAAGAGCAAGAGGGGAGCATCATATTTGCTGACAACAGATTCTATTCTCTTCTCTCATCTTACTTTTATCTTTTAATGTCTATTCAATTGTGGATTCTTGGTTTCCATTCATTAATTATGAACTAACTTTTTCCTTAAGATTTCAATTGAACTTTTTATGGCTATGAATTAGTTATTCATTATATTCCAATTATTTATGTTAAAGTGAGTTGTTTATCTTGTCTTGTGCTTATTGCTTAATTATCTGATCAGTAATTACTTTGTTACTCTAGAAGGAATTGGAAGAGGAATTCTAGGGTTAGAACTGGGCATGATATCATGTGACTTAGTTATTTGCAAAGTGAATAATTAGGTTTGTGAATTGAATGGAAATATCTGTTCACCGCATGTAACACATAAGGAATTGGAATTGAAGGATTTTAATTCAATTGTTTTGCATAGGAATATAGCAAGATTAATCTGGATTAAATAGAAGGCAATTGATCACTTGGAAAAGGACTTTTGGCATTTTAGAATTTCTGTTAACAATTCAGTAGGCATAATAATTGGGATAATTGGATAATTTATTTATAATTCATAATTGGGGATATTGAAGTCTTAATCTTTATTTATTTGAATTCATTCGTTAAAATCATAGTTTTAATTGGTTAATTTAGTTTTCTTAATTAGAAAAAACACAATTTGAGAATGTTTAAATAAAATTAGTTTGGTTAAGAATTAGTACTTGGTGATTTTTATTAAATAATTCCTCGTGGGAACGATACTTTTTTATCACTTTATTACTTGTTGACCGTGTATACTTGCACGTATTCATTGATTGCGAAATCGATCAACAAGTTTTTGGCGCCGTTGCCGGGGAATTAATTTAATAATTATTTTCCAATATTAATTTCAATCAAATTAGTCTTAATTTAAACATTTTTATTTTTATTTTTAATTCTCTTTCTATATTTCTTTCTTTTCAGGTACCATGGATGACTTTGTGTATCCATGGCCATACACGAACATAACTCAACCAAGGGGAGCGGAGATTGACAAACTCGAGAAACTTTCTACATTGTCAGCACAGATTGAGACACTTTCGAGGATGTTTGAAGCTTTTGAAGCTCAGCGTCGTCAAAGTATGGCGGTTACTTGTGATTATTGTGCTGGAAATCATATGAGTCATCAATGCGCCATCAGTTTCGAGCCGGTACAGTATAGTGGTGATTACCTCAATAATTATGTCTATCCTAACAACTATCATCAGGATTGGGGGTATCACCCGGATTTTTCATGGAGTAACAATCAAGATCAATTTTATGCTCCAAGTCCAACAAACCCACATGATTTCTTGTGTCCACCTCCACTACAATTAGAAAGGATATCAAGTTTGGAAGAAGCCTTAGAAAAATTCATTAGAGCTTCTGACAAAAAGAACGAGGAACAAGATAAGAAAATGAATCAAGTAGAGCTGATTTTGCAAAGCCAAGGGGCGTTGATCAAAAATCTTGAAAATCAAGTGGAACAGATAGCACATGCGTTGAACAACCGTCCTCAATACACCTGGCCCTATGACATGGATTCCGAGACTGATGGTGAGCCCGAGCCAAATCTACAACTGGATGAGCCACGAGATGAAAAAGAGGAGACAAGTGGGGATAATGACTGCAAGGTCGGTGAAGAACTAATTGTGAGACCCAATGATGATGAGCCAATGTTATTTATGCCTCAAGTGCCTTCTCCTCCACAGTTTAAGAGTTCGATTAGATTTGCAAAACCTTGTCCGATTGGTAGTCATGTCGTCGGCAATACTCTATGTGATGTAAAAGCAAGTACACCTTCGAAACCATGGTGCGATGAGCTGGAGAAGATAGAAGAAGAAATTGTTGTGTCTGACAAGCCTCAAGGCCAGGATATATTCGCAGACACAATGGAGAAACCACCTAGATGTTGGACGTTCTTGAATGTGATCTTATCTAAAGAAAGCATGCTAGGTGACTTTAACACAATGGCTATTACAAATGGGAACCTACCAAAAGCTATATTATTTCCGATGGATGGAGGATTTCTTAACTTTCGAAGAGGAATTGGATAGCATTGACTAGACAAAGTCAGGCTGAGACTATAAACAAGCGCTTATTGGGAGGCAACCCAAGTTCAATTTTTATTTTTAGTTTTTATTAAGTTTTATATTAGTAGTTTTGAATTTGCATTTATTTAGGATTTAATAAAATTGCTTCTATCATGGTTTTACAGGTTATTCAAGTCAAATTCAAGTGTGGTGCCCAATTTGTTCCATGTGCTTAGCCTATTATCCAAACTTAGCGGACAAGGAGGAAGATTGCTATATTTTCAGGGAAGTCCTTTGCTTTAATTTTTTCTATTTCAGTCATTGAGGACAATGTCTAGTTTAAGTTTGGGGGCATTTTAGTGTCGTATTGCATATAGTTAGTTATTTACATTTAGTTTTTGCATTCAGTTTTTTGTTTAAAAAAAAATTAAAAATCGCAAAAATAGTAGTTAGTTTACTGTGTTTGTTGCGTTTAGTTTATATTTGCATGATTCCAACTGTTAGATAGTAAAAGTCTATTTTGGCCAATGATGAGACTGGAGTTAAGTAGATAAGTATAGTATTGAATATTAAGGCTTTGATGTGATTTCTTGTTATGAATTGAATCTTTTCCTGTTTGAAACTGGTATAATTAAGGTTAGCACGTTAATAACATCTATGTTGACTGATTAAGTTTAAATTGATACATAATGGATTTCTTAAGGATAATATTAGTGTGAAGGAATGAAAGACATAAATAGGCGGAGATGGCTAAATTTTGATAAAAACTTAAGTTTGGGGGAAAATTTTGGGGTATATAAGCTTTAAAAAAAAACATGTTGAGTCTTGTGGTGGGTTGATGAGAAACTCTCCCCATAAACACAAGCGTGAGAAGGAGTGTAAAACGCACTCACCAACCATCTATCAAAAAAAAAGAGAAAAAGAAAAAAAAATTATCGTGGCTAGTTTTGTTTCGGGGCCTTTGTTACTTGAGTAAGTACGCCCGAAGGGGTATCTTTAAACCTAGCGCCCTAAGGTCTTATATGGTCTGGGAGTCGTTGGTCGAAAGCTCGCTAAGGGGTGACACTGTTAGCCTAATGGAATGAGACATTGCACAGTCATGGTTAAAAAAAACCAATAAAACGGGAAAAGAGCAAAAAGCCCCCGTAATGAAAAGTAAAGCATAAGTATCCCAGATTGGACTCTTGAACTTGGTGGATGTTTGACTTTAGTTGGATCTAGTTTGTTCGTGAATTTTGTGAGTTTTCACTGTATGATGCCTTCGAAGATATCTATTATGTCTTAAATTTGATTTTATAACAGTTAGCATTGTTGTGGAGCACACACGCACTATATCAGTGATAACAGTCTAAGATTTGATGATTAATTGGGAAATTACTGATTTGTTTTAATATGATGTATTATCATGTTTACTTGATTTCTCTAAGGCCAGTTGAATAGACTTATTTCTATCATTACTGTTGGATTCGTAGGCATATAGATTAGTTTCATTACATTGCATTACATAATATTTTTTGTGTTTTTGCTTGAGGACAAGCAAAAGTTTAAGTTTGGGGGTATTTGATGAGTGAGTTTTATACACATGAATTGGATACATTCGGGCTTAATTTATTGTTGTTCTCAAGTCTTTTAGGATGTTTTTATGTGTTTATGTCTATTCATGCATGTTTTATATTATTTTGTAGGATTTGGGACAAAAGTTACATGGATCGACGTTCGGGGTGGCTAGATTCGCGTTTTTGGCTTGTCATTTACACAGCAGTCACTTCAGAGTCAATGTTACTATAGCTCCGGACATTATTTCGAAACACTTCAAGAATGAAAGTTGTAGATCTACTTTTCCTCTTTCCGGATCATCTTGAATCATCTAAATCGGAGTTCGGACGAAGAAGTTATGGCCGTTTTCCCAAAGGACGTCGGAGCAGAAAATGTTGACTTTTTGACCAGCGCCGGGGCGCTCGTTTTTGGCTTGATACCAGCGCCGGGGCGCTGGGGGGCAGAATGCCAGCGCCGTGCCCAGCGCCGGGGCGCTGGGGAAGGGTCTGGTGCGGGCCTGGACGCGTTTTGGGCGAATTTTGACACCTTTTTGACTCCAAATAGGATTGGGTTTGTTCCTAACCTAAAAATTAAACTTGTAACCTATAAATACATGATGTAAGACATAAAATAGGAGGGGATTACATAGCTTAGCCTAGATTAAACACTCTATTAGATTAGAACATAACCCTAGTTCTTATTAGTTTTGGAGATTGAAGCAACTTGGAGGCCATTGAAGATCAAGATCAAGAGCAAGAGCAAGAGGGGAGCATCATATTTGCTGACAACAGATTCTATTCTCTTCTCTCATCTTACTTTTATCTTTTAATGTCTATTCAATTGTGGATTCTTGGTTTCCATTCATTAATTATGAACTAACTTTTTCCTTAAGATTTCAATTGAACTTTTTATGGCTATGAATTAGTTATTCATTATATTCCAATTATTTATGTTAAAGTGAGTTGTTTATCTTGTCTTGTGCTTATTGCTTAATTATCTGATCAGTAATTACTTTGTTACTCTAGAAGGAATTGGAAGAGGAATTCTAGGGTTAGAACTGGGCATGATATCATGTGACTTAGTTATTTGCAAAGTGAATAATTAGGTTTGTGAATTGAATGGAAATATCTGTTCACCGCATGTAACACATAAGGAATTGGAATTGAAGGATTTTAATTCAATTGTTTTGCATAGGAATATAGCAAGATTAATCTGGATTAAATAGAAGGCAATTGATCACTTGGAAAAGGACTTTTGGCATTTTAGAATTTCTGTTAACAATTCAGTAGGCATAATAATTGGGATAATTGGATAATTTATTTATAATTCATAATTGGGGATATTGAAGTCTTAATCTTTATTTATTTGAATTCATTCGTTAAAATCATAGTTTTAATTGGTTAATTTAGTTTTCTTAATTAGAAAAAACACAATTTGAGAATGTTTAAATAAAATTAGTTTGGTTAAGAATTAGTACTTGGTGATTTTTATTAAATAATTCCTCGTGGGAACGATACTTTTTTATCACTTTATTACTTGTTGACCGTGTATACTTGCACGTATTCATTGATTGCGAAATCGATCAACAAGTTTTTGGCGCCGTTGCCGGGGAATTAATTTAATAATTATTTTCCAATATTAATTTCAATCAAATTAGTCTTAATTTAAACATTTTTATTTTTATTTTTAATTCTCTTTCTATATTTCTTTCTTTTCAGGTACCATGGATGACTTTGTGTATCCATGGCCATACACGAACATAACTCAACCAAGGGGAGCGGAGATTGACAAACTCGAGAAACTTTCTACATTGTCAGCACAGATTGAGACACTTTCGAGGATGTTTGAAGCTTTTGAAGCTCAGCGTCGTCAAAGTATGGCGGTTACTTGTGATTATTGTGCTGGAAATCATATGAGTCATCAATGCGCCATCAGTTTCGAGCCGGTACAGTATAGTGGTGATTACCTCAATAATTATGTCTATCCTAACAACTATCATCAGGATTGGGGGTATCACCCGGATTTTTCATGGAGTAACAATCAAGATCAATTTTATGCTCCAAGTCCAACAAACCCACATGATTTCTTGTGTCCACCTCCACTACAACTAGAAAGGATATCAAGTTTGGAAGAAGCCTTAGAAAAATTCATTAGAGCTTCTGACAAAAAGAACGAGGAACAAGATAAGAAAATGAATCAAGTAGAGCTGATTTTGCAAAGCCAAGGGGCGTTGATCAAAAATCTTGAAAATCAAGTGGAACAGATAGCACATGCGTTGAACAACCGTCCTCAATACACCTGGCCCTATGACATGGATTCCGAGACTGATGGTGAGCCCGAGCCAAATCTACAACTGGATGAGCCACGAGATGAAAAAGAGGAGACAAGTGGGGATAATGACTGCAAGGTCGGTGAAGAACTAATTGTGAGACCCAATGATGATGAGCCAATGTTATTTATGCCTCAAGTGCCTTCTCCTCCACAGTTTAAGAGTTCGATTAGATTTGCAAAACCTTGTCCGATTGGTAGTCATGTCGTCGGCAATACTCTATGTGATGTAAAAGCAAGTACACCTTCGAAACCATGGTGCGATGAGCTGGAGAAGATAGAAGAAGAAATTGTTGTGTCTGACAAGCCTCAAGGCCAGGATATATTCGCAGACACAATGGAGAAACCACCTAGATGTTGGACGTTCTTGAATGTGATCTTATCTAAAGAAAGCATGCTAGGTGACTTTAACACAATGGCTATTACAAATGGGAACCTACCAAAAGCTATATTATTTCCGATGGATGGAGGATTTCTTAACTTTCGAAGAGGAATTGGATAGCATTGACTAGACAAAGTCAGGCTGAGACTATAAAACAAGCGCTTATTGGGAGGCAACCCAAGTTCAATTTTTATTTTTAGTTTTTATTAAGTTTTATATTAGTAGTTTTGAATTTGCATTTATTTAGGATTTAATAAAATTGCTTCTATCATGGTTTTACAGGTTATTCAAGTCAAATTCAAGTGTGGTGCCCAATTTGTTCCATGTGCTTAGCCTATTATCCAAACTTAGCGGACAAGGAGGAAGATTGCTATATTTTCAGGGAAGTCCTTTGCTTTAATTTTTTCTATTTCAGTCATTGAGGACAATGTCTAGTTTAAGTTTGGGGGCATTTTAGTGTCGTATTGCATATAGTTAGTTATTTACATTTAGTTTTTGCATTCAGTTTTTTGTTTAAAAAAAAATTAAAAATCGCAAAAATAGTAGTTAGTTTACTGTGTTTGTTGCGTTTAGTTTATATTTGCATGATTCCAACTGTTAGATAGTAAAAGTCTATTTTGGCCAATGATGAGACTGGAGTTAAGTAGATAAGTATAGTATTGAATATTAAGGCTTTGATGTGATTTCTTGTTATGAATTGAATCTTTTCCTGTTTGAAACTGGTATAATTAAGGTTAGCACGTTAATAACATCTATGTTGACTGATTAAGTTTAAATTGATACATAATGGATTTCTTAAGGATAATATTAGTGTGAAGGAATGAAAGACATAAATAGGCGGAGATGGCTAAATTTTGATAAAAACTTAAGTTTGGGGGAAAATTTTGGGGTATATAAGCTTTAAAAAAAAACATGTTGAGTCTTGTGGTGGGTTGATGAGAAACTCTCCCCATAAACACAAGCGTGAGAAGGAGTGTAAAACGCACTCACCAACCATCTATCAAAAAAAAAGAGAAAAAGAAAAAAAAATTATCGTGGCTAGTTTTGTTTCGGGGCCTTTGTTACTTGAGTAAGTACGCCCGAAGGGGTATCTTTAAACCTAGCGCCCTAAGGTCTTATATGGTCTGGGAGTCGTTGGTCGAAAGCTCGCTAAGGGGTGACACTGTTAGCCTAATGGAATGAGACATTGCACAGTCATGGTTAAAAAAAACCAATAAAACGGGAAAAGAGCAAAAAGCCCCCGTAATGAAAAGTAAAGCATAAGTATCCCAGATTGGACTCTTGAACTTGGTGGATGTTTGACTTTAGTTGGATCTAGTTTGTTCGTGAATTTTGTGAGTTTTCACTGTATGATGCCTTCGAAGATATCTATTATGTCTTAAATTTGATTTTATAACAGTTAGCATTGTTGTGGAGCACACACGCACTATATCAGTGATAACAGTCTAAGATTTGATGATTAATTGGGAAATTACTGATTTGTTTTAATATGATGTATTATCATGTTTACTTGATTTCTCTAAGGCCAGTTGAATAGACTTATTTCTATCATTACTGTTGGATTCGTAGGCATATAGATTAGTTTCATTACATTGCATTACATAATATTTTTTGTGTTTTTGCTTGAGGACAAGCAAAAGTTTAAGTTTGGGGGTATTTGATGAGTGAGTTTTATACACATGAATTGGATACATTCGGGCTTAATTTATTGTTGTTCTCAAGTCTTTTAGGATGTTTTTATGTGTTTATGTCTATTCATGCATGTTTTATATTATTTTGTAGGATTTGGGACAAAAGTTACATGGATCGACGTTCGGGGTGGCTAGATTCGCGTTTTTGGCTTGTCATTTACACAGCAGTCACTTCAGAGTCAATGTTACTATAGCTCTGGACATTATTTCGAAACACTTCAAGAATGAAAGTTGTAGATCTACTTTTCCTCTTTCCGGATCATCTTGAATCATCTAAATCGGAGTTCGGACGAAGAAGTTATGGCCGTTTTCCCAAAGGACGTCGGAGCAGAAAATGTTGACTTTTTGACCAGAGCCGGGGCGCTCGTTTTTGGCTTGATACCAGCGCCGGGGCGCTGGGGGGCAGAATGCCAGCGCCGTGCCCAGCGCCGGGGCGCTGGGGAAGGGTCTGGTGCGGGCCTGGACGCGTTTTGGGCGAATTTTGACACCTTTTTGACTCCAAATAGGATTGGGTTTGTTCCTAACCTAAAAATTAAACTTGTAACCTATAAATACATGATGTAAGACATAAAATAGGAGGGGATTACATAGCTTAGCATAGATTAAACACTCTATTAGATTAGAACATAACCCTAGTTCTTATTAGTTTTGGAGATTGAAGCAACTTGGAGGCCATTGAAGATCAAGAGCAAGAGCAAGAGGGGAGCATCATATTTGCTGACAACAGATTCTATTCTCTTCTCTCATCTTACTTTTATCTTTTAATGTCTATTCAATTGTGGATTCTTGGTTTCCATTCATTAATTATGAACTAACTTTTTCCTTAAGATTTCAATTGAACTTTTTATGGCTATGAATTAGTTATTCATTATATTCCAATTATTTATGTTAAAGTGAGTTGTTTATCTTGTCTTGTGCTTATTGCTTAATTATCTGATCAGTAATTACTTTGTTACTCTAGAAGGAATTGGAAGAGGAATTCTAGGGTTAGAACTGGGCATGATATCATGTGACTTAGTTATTTGCAAAGTGAATAATTAGGTTTGTGAATTGAATGGAAATATCTGTTCACCGCATGTAACACATAAGGAATTGGAATTGAAGGATTTTAATTCAATTGTTTTGCATAGGAATATAGCAAGATTAATCTGGATTAAATAGAAGGCAATTGATCACTTGGAAAAGGACTTTTGGCATTTGAGAATTTCTGTTAACAATTCAGTAGGCATAATAATTGGGATAATTGGATAATTTATTTATAATTCATAATTGGGGATATTGAAGTCTTAATCTTTATTTATTTGAATTCATTCGTTAAAATCATAGTTTTAATTGGTTAATTTAGTTTTCTTAATTAGAAAAAATACAATTTGAGATTGTTTAAATAAAATTAGTTTGGTTAAGAATTAGTACTTGGTGATTTTTATTAAATAATTCCTCGTGGGAACGATACTTTTTTTATCACTTTATTACTTGTTGACCGTGTATACTTGCACGTATTCATTGATTGCGAAATCGATCAACAAGTTGGTGTCTTCTTCTTTGATCTCTTTTCTTTTATCCCTCTGCTCTTCTTTGAGTGCCTCTTGCTCTTCTTGCTCTTCCTCTTTTTATGCCTCTTTTTCTCTCCCTTTTTATCACTAATCATTTAAGAGAGCTGCTCCATGTTGGACATAAGCTGCTCCAGCAGGTAGGAGGAGTTGGCAACTTCAAACTTGAGTTCCTGCTGACCTAGCACAAGTTGCACTGAGAAAGACTACTTTAGGTCATCAATCTTGTCAGATAGGGCTTGAATCTGCTCTTTATTTGCCTTCTGAACTCGTAGAGCTTCAGGATGTAGCTTGCAGTTTGAACCAAAGGCTTCGTTCCTTTGGATATTCTGGGAGTGATCATTTGTTGAGAACCGTATATGCTCTAGGATTCATCCTTGGCATTGTGAGAACTTCTTCTTACATCATAGTTCTGCACTCTACGATTCAGCTTCGGCTTGTGCAGACACTACGATCCCGAGATCAGATCTTGACACTACGATTTCTGCCTTGTGCTTGTTGTCTTCATCTGATCTTGCTTGATTACGATCTCTGAATGTAATCAATAAACTCTACGAACTCAGAGTATGATCTACGATCCTTGACTTGGCTTCGGCATCAGTAGACTCTACGACTCTGAGTGTAGTCTACATTTCTGTCTTGGCTTCGGCAGATGACCGGTCGGCTCGTAGGCAGGCTGTCTCTACGATTCTGAACATGAATTCCTCAGCACACTACGATCCCGAGGAAGCTCTACTCGTTACACTACGATCCTTTTTCGTTTCCCCTGGAGGTCTGCGAACTCCGAGGTCTACTATCTTGTATACTCCTATTCTGCCTCGATAGCTCTCGAGTTAACCTTGACTCACCTGGCAGACTACGACTTCTGGTGCAGTGCTCGACGATCAGACTTGCCTATCTATTACATCATAAGATCAACCTAACAAGCTTGATCTTTCTATATTTATAGTCCTTGTACATCATTTCTTATTAAGGACTTTACAAAGCTGCTTTACTAATGTAGGATCAACCTAACATATTTGATCAATTCATTTTTAGTCCTTGTACATATATTTCTATTATCTAACAAAGGACTTTACAGCTTTTCTTAATGCAAGCATACTTGCATATTCATTCATATATATCATAATCAAATTATATATTAAATAGGAATATCATTCACATGTTTATTCCTGATAATGTATACATTTATAATAGTGAGGAACCGTACCTTTTTACTGTCAGTTACTAAATAGTCATTTATCTTAGATATATTGAGTTTAGGTAATGATGTGCATAGCCTTACTTTTGCTCCTGACAGCTTATTGCTCTTCTTGGCCTTTATTCAATCAGTCATGGTCTTGAAGATGCAGCATGAGAATTTCAGCATCTTTAGTTCTTTTGACATCCTTCAGTTCATGGAGTTTTCATCCAGCTGATGGTTGACCAGACATATATCTGAGGAGAACTTCTTTCTTCTTTGGATGAGCATTTCTTTGCATGTATAGTCTTTTCATTTTTCAGACTGGTGGATGCTTGACTCTTTGTCATTGATGTCTCTTCAGCTCTCTCGTCTGGTCTTCAGACTACAAGATTGACTGTAGGCAAGGATTGGTCTTGTTGATGTAACAATCGAGACCATAGACCAATCTGAGCAGCTTCAGGTGTATATACACTTTTAACCTATACATAATATTTTCAACATGTGAGCTCATCTGCATATAACAAGTTACTTACTACTAAACTAAGTTTAGAACAATGTTAGTGCCTGGGATCAGACTCAAAGCGATTAACTTTTGAATATAGCATGAGAACCTACTCTGATACCAATTGTTAGTTCCCAGAGGGTACAATAGCTCTAGAAGGGGGGGTTGAATAGATCCTTTTTTATTTTAAATACTTTTCTGGTTTATATTATATTGTTCATAATTAACATATGACAAATATAAAAATCTTTTCAAGCACAGCGGAATAATTAAAAGATCCCCTTCATTGATATATTCATAATCATACACACATTGTTCGTAGAGTAGGTTTAGTTGTAAGCAATTAAAACATAAATAGCAGTTATAGAAGTTATGGAACATAATGTAAATGACATAATATAAAAGACACAAGGGGTTTTAAGTGGTTCAGAGACTCAAGCTCCTAATCCACTCTTCTGCTTTCAACTAGCAGGATTTCCACTAAGGAAAGGCAGCACCCTGAATCACTAAGATTCCTTCAAGGACAGCAGCCTTGGGACTTCAGTTCACTAAGAACTCTTCAAGGTCAGCAGCCTTGGGACTCCTCTACTTCCCTAGGAACTCTTCAAGCCCAGCAGGCTTGGAACTTCGTTTAGTCCCTCCGGATAAGGACCCTTCTGGCCCTCCTTTGTTTAGTCCCTTCGGACAAGGACCCCTCAGGCCCTGGCTTTGTTTAGTCCCTTCGGACAAGGACCCCTCAGGCCCTGGTTTTGTTGAATTGTTTATTTGTTGTTGTTGGAGTCGGTGCTGAGCTGCTAAGATGTCTTCATGTTCTGAACATCTTCTATTTTTAGCAGTTTGGCTTGATCATCCTTGAAGTGCAACTGAGTGTTGTATGATGCTCAGCTTCTTCGGTTACTCAGCCACTTTGGATGACCCCTTTATGAACTGCCTTGAAGATCATTCTCCTTGGTACTTGATGGATGCACATGATAGGCTTCTGAGATGACTGTAAGCTCTTCTATTAGGTACTTAGAAGATTTCTCATGCTTGACATCAAGATGGAATTTGTGATCTCCCTTCTTGCTACTTGATGCCTTCTCATGATGGACTTGCTAAGATGACTGTAGGCTCTTCTCTATTGTACTTAGAGTATTCCCATGATGGACATCAAGATGACATGATGGTCTTCCTTCTCTCGGCAGTTCAGAACACTCTTTAAGTAGTAGAACTAACACTTCTACTTCTTTCTTTTTCTGACTTCTTAGTGTTCTTGGTGGATAGTAGAGTGAGCCTTCGGACTCACTATCTCACAAGATTTAGATCAGTCCACCTTTTCTCCAAACTCTGCAACTCCAGCAACCCTTCATCTTTGAAGCTCTTTCTCATTTATACTCCTTCCCAATCCTTTCGTTGGAAAGTAGCCGTTGAAGGCTATTCAAATATCTTCACAGATATCGAATTGACAGAGATAGACTGCTGATGTGATATGTCATACTTTATCTAACATTGCAGTCTGCTGTTTCACCTACCCGTCAGAGTTGTCACTTTACTGTCTTGGGCAGGTTGAAGACTTTATTATCTCCTTCTGATTTCTCGATCAGAGGTTGTCCTTTTGCATCGATGCTCTCAATAAGCTTTTGTCCGAATACCAACCTTCAGATTAAACCATTGCCAATGCTTCAGTCTTTGGGTGTTCGAACTCTACGATTCTGATGCACGTCTTCGAGGACCTGATCGTAATATCTTGTTGAGTATTGCTCATTGACTGGTAGAGTTAACACTATGATCTTGAAGAGTGTTAATTGGATCTTCAATGTAGAACACCTCTTCCTTATATTATATAGTGCTTCAATACTTCTGTTTGCTTCGACTGTTCTCAGAGACTGATGGCCTAATGCCTTATTTTTGTCCTCTTCTGAATATCAAGATACTTCAGATTTGTGGCGCGTCCAATTTGCTTTCTCCTTGTGATCTCCCGTTCACTTATCATCAATTAACTGACCCTACACTTAATCACATTAGCCTTGCTCTTCAGAAGCTGATCAGTATCTCGGTTCACCTTCCATCAGTTCTTTTTTTGTTTGGCAAACACTACGATCTTGCTTCCAAGATTGTTGTCTTCTGTTCACTTGATAGCTACTGCATTAGCTGACTTTCCTTAGTCAGTTTCTAAAGTCTTCTTTGGATCTCCTTGTGGAAGACTTCATCACGAATGGCCTTACAACTCAATCTTCATGTTGATTGGGTTGGTGCTTAGATCTTCTGTTAGCCTGCATGCCATTCGTTGAGTGCTCTCTGATTTCCTTGGATGTAGCTTATAGCTTGAACTAGAGGCTTCGTTCCTTTTGATATTCTGGGAGTGCTCATTTGTTGAGAACCGTATATGCTCTACGATTCTGCCTTTGCATTGTGAGCACTTCTGTTGAGGTCGTAGTTATGCACTCTACAATTCAGCTTCGGCTGGTGCAGACACTAAGATCCCAAGATCAGATCTTGACACTCTACGATTTATGCCTTGTGCTTGTTGTCTTCATCTGATCTTGATTGACTACGATCTCTACATGTACTCAATAGACTCTACGAACTCAGAGTGTGATCTACGATCCTTGACTTGGCTTTGGCATCAGTAGACTCTACAACTCTGAGTGCAGTCTACGTTTCTGTCTTGGCTTCGATAGATGATCGGTCTGCTCGTAGGCAGGCTGTCTTTACGATTCTGAACATGACTTTCTCAGCACACTACGCCGAGGAGGCTCTACTTGACACACTACGGTCCTTCTTCGTTTCCCCTGGCAGTCTACGAACTATGAGATCTACTATCTTGCATACTCATATTCTGCCTCGATAGCTCTCGAGTTAACCTTAACTCTCCTGGCAAACTACGACTTCTGGTGCAGTGCTCGACGATCAGACAAGCCTATCTATTACATCATAAGATCAACCTAACAAGCTTGATCTTTCTATATTTATAGTCCTTGTTCATCATTTCTTTTTAAGGACTTTACAAAGATGTTTTGCTTATGTAGGATCAACCTAACATATTTGATCAATTCATTCTAAGTCCTTGTACATATATTTCTATTATCTATCAAAGGACTTTACAGCTTTTCTTAATTCAAGCATACTTGCATATTCATTCACATATATATCATAATCAAATCATATATTAAATAGGAATATCATTCACATGTTTATTCATGACAACTTACATACGAGCAAGACGTTCAAGGGAATAAGTCTCACGTATCGGCAAGAAATGAGCAGACTTTGTTAATCTATCAACAATAACCCAAATCGCATCTATCCCTTGAGAAACTTTGGGAAAACATGTAACGAAATCCATGGTAATGTGTTCCCACTTCCATTTTGGAATCTCAAGCGGTTGTAATGCCCTTTGGCACTTGATGTTCCGCCTTTACACATTTACAAGTTAAACACCTCGAGATAAACTCAGCGATCTCTCTCTCCATATTGTTCCACCAAAATGTATGTCGAAGATCATGATACATTTTGGTACTCCCAGGATGGATTGCAAACGGGGTGTTGTGTGCCTCCGTCATGATTCTATGCTTCAAGTTAGAATCGTTAGGAATGCAAAGTCTAGAGTTGACTTGAAGTATTCCTTCTTCATTGATTCTTGCTTCTGGAATAGCACCTTCTTGCACTTTCTTCTTCATACGCATCAGCTCCATGTCCGTAGCTTAAGCAGCTTTAACTTTATCGATTAAAGTCGGTTCTACTCGTATGTTTGATATCATCACGTGGGTAATTGGAGCCTTCATCTCTATCTCCATCCTTTGTAAGTCATACAAAATGGACCTTTGTATTAACAACATTGTACTCGTACTCGCATATGATCTTCTACTCAATGCGTCAGCTACCACGTTTGCTATTTCAGGATGGTATTGGATGGTATGATCGTAATCTTTCAACAGCTCAAGGCAACGTCGTTGCCGCATGTTGAGTTTTTTTTGGGTGAAAAAATATTTGATGATTTTATGATCTGTATAGATCTCCACTTTCTCCCCATACAGGTAGTGTCTCCAGATCTTCAACGAGAAAACGACTGTTGTCAATTCCAAATCATGAGTAGGATAATTCCTCTCATATTCTTTGAGTTAACGCGAGGCATAGGCTATGACTTTCTCATGTTGCATGAGAACACATCCTAACCCTTTTCCTGAAGCATCGCTGTATATAACAAATCCATCCGAACCAGATGGTATTGTCAGAACAGGTGCCGAAATGAGTCTCCTCTTGAGTTCTTGGAAACTCTTCTCGCAATCCTCGCTCCAACCGAATTTTGTATCTTTACGAGTCAGCTGAGTTAACGGAGTAGCAATTCGAGAAAATCCTTCCACGAATCTCCGATAGTAACCAGCTAAGCCCAGAAAGCTATGTACTTCAGTGACCGAATTTGGCTACTCCCAACTTTGTATGGCTTCAATCTTCGCCGAGTCGACAGATACTTCAGTCACCGACTTTGGTTGTTACTTCCTCAAGCCAGAACTCGCATTTCTTTAGCTTGGCATATAGCTTGTTTTCATGAAGCCTTTGAAGTATCAGCTTCAAATGGTGCTCATGATCTTCACGGCTTTTGGAATAGATGAGGATGTCATCAATAAAAACAACAATGAACTGATCCAAATATTCCTTGAATACACAGTTCATCATATCCATGAAAGCAGCAGGAGCATTAGTTAATCCAAAAGATATGACTAAGAATTCATAATGACCTTGCCGAGTTCTGAAGGCAGTCTTTGGAATATTCTGAGTTTTAATCTCCAGCTGATGATATCCAGAACGAAGGTCAATCTTTGAAAAGAATTGTGCTCCTTACAACTGTTCAAATAGGTCATCAATGTGAGGTAGCGGATACCTATTCTTGATGGTGGCATGGTTCAATTCTCGGTAGTCAATACAAAGTCCCATACTCCCGTCTTTCTTCTTTACGAATAAAACATGAGCACCCTAAGGAGATGTACTAGGACGAATGAAACCGATGTCTAACAATTCCTATAGTTGGACTTTTAACTCCTGAAGTTAAATAGGAGACATTCGATATGGAGTTTTAGAAATGGGTTTTGTACCCGGTTCAAGGTCAATAAAGAATTCAACATCACGTTCTGGGGGTAGACCGGGAAGTTCTTCAGGAAATTCTCTAACAATAGAAATATTATTCAAATCTGACTTGTCTTTGTTCAAATCCATAACATGGGCTAAGAAAGCTTGACATCCATTTTTTAATAAACGAATAGTTTTATGGCTTGATATGATAGTGACTGATTTTAGTGGTTTAGTTGTTTGAATTCGTATGACAGGTTGGTTAGGAATATGAAAACTTATAACCTTACGAAAATAATTAATTTTGGCATGATGAGTGGTTAACCAATTAATTCCTAAAATCACATCAAAAGCAAGTATCTTTAAAGAGATAAGATCAACAGGTAATGTGATAGTGCCAACTTGGATTAAGCAAGATTTATATATAGTGGATGTAACGAAAGTTTCACCCAACGGAGTCTCCACTGATAAATCAAAGTCTAATTTCTCTGGAGTCAAGTTTAAACGTTGAGCACAAGCAGGAGAGATAAATGAATGGGTAGAACCGGTATCTATTAAGGTATAAACTTCACAATAATTCAATATTATCTTACCCGTGATCACCTCGTTCTGGTTTCTCGCGTTTTGGCCAGTCACGACAAACGCTCTTCCAGGAACCGCTGATTTTGACTTATCCGGGACAGCCTTTGGAGTTACCATCCCTGTTGAACTTGGTTTTGCTACAGAACAGTCTCGAGCTATATGGCCCTTCTTTCCACAGTTATAACATACCTTGGATTGTTGTGGGCAGTTTGGGCTGATATATCTCTCTTTCCCGCATTTGTAACAAACGACCGGTGCTCATTCTCCTCCCCTAGAAACAGTTGATGTTTGTGCTGACATCTTCACGTTATCATTGTTGTACCTTCTCTTTTTGAAATCTCCTCCTGACTCGCTTCTTCTAATTTCACGGCCACGATTACCACCGGAGTGGTTACCGTTTTTGTCCGAATGCTTTCCTTCCTGCTGGTTTTCATTGCTCCAATGGCTGCCGCCACCGGTATGACCCTGATTGTGGTCCCTCGGTTGCACATACTCATTATCTCACTCTAATAATTGAGCCCTGTTTACAACATCTGAATATAAAGAAAATTTATGAGATATAAGATATTGTCGAATCTCGGGCTTTAGACCTCTCAAAAACATCATCGTCGTTCGTTCCTCATTTTGGACCAAATGAGGTACAAATCTGGATAACTCTGCAAACTTTGCCTCGTACTGAGACACCGTTATATTATTTTGTTCCAGTCTGATAAACTTTACCTCTTTCATATGACGAATAATTTTAGGAAAGTACTTGTCATTGAATAGTTTTTGAAATGTTTCCCAAGACATGTTGAGTGCGGCAGGCTAGGTACACTTTACAGACTCCCACCAGTAGTCTGCCTCACCGCGGAACATAAAGGTAGCGAATGGAACCTTATGTTCCTCCGTGCATCCCAAGACATCGAATATCTTGGTAATTTGCTTAACCCATGTTTTCGCCTTGATCGGATCCGTCTTTCCAATAAATTATGGTGGTCCCAACTCCTTGAACTGCTTAGTTGTGACAGACCGCGCGTTGCTATCACTTCCACCCATATTTTGTACACGAGTCTCCCTCGTCTGATTTTGCATGAACTGCAAAAAGCTCCTAAACATTCCATCATTCATCGTTTGCTCGGTAGTGTTGTTTACAGGAGGAATATTGCCTTCCTGTTATACCTTCTCCTGGTTTGTGACTAAAGATTGTTCCACAGTCTCATACACTCTATTGTTAACGTTCTCAGTAGCCATTCTTAAATACTGCCATAAAACAAGGGTTAATTAAATAAATTAATATATCACATAATATTCATATATTATGACCGACCAACAAATAAGCTTAGTTAAGACACACTAGCGAATGATTTACTCATCTCTCCCCTCCTAGTTCTATTCCCCTATCTCCGCCAGAGACCATATCCCTAAGCTTTGATACCAACTGTGACGCCCCCAAAATAGGTATACAACACTCATTCTGAGTTGCCAAATACATGGTACAAAAAGCAAACTATAACTTCAATAATACAATTATCGTGCAAAATACGATAACACATACTGTGAGTTTAAATACAAAGATTGTCTTCTAGACAATATCCACACTCAAATAAGTCCTCATTACAATTATTCAAATACTATTTTTTAGAAATAGTGAGGACTGCAAAAACATCTTTCTAGAACCATAACTCCATACCCCGACTAGATCCTCCTATGTTCTCACCTCCTGAGAAGAAAAATGGAACAAAAAGGAAAAGGGTGAGCTCAACTAGCCTAATAAAGAATATTATGACTAAAATAATATACAAAAATTTATCATTAGTCTTCATTAGGGAAAAATCTGATAAAATATAATAGACAACAAGTTTTAGATCAACAACTGCAGCGGAAACAGCAATCCATTAGAAAAGTCAAGTAGAGAAAGAATTACACTATCTTCTAAGATTTAAAAGTCCATCATCAATATTTTATCCCTGTAGCAACAATCAATATACATCTTTAATCAAATATTCATCTTTGCACTACAGGCCAAAGATATTCATTTGTATCACCAGTTGGTCATGTTCATCTCAACACCTGTTCATCTTTGCACTACGGGCCAAAAATATTCATTAGATAATCATTCATCTTTGCACTACAGGCCAAAGATATTCAGTAATTTTATCATTTAGGACTGAGGATGATGAAAAATATTTTAAAGGAACGAATTCAGTGAAACAAAATAACAAATATTAGATATTCGTATTACAGTTTATCCAAGATCAATAATACTCTATAATAACCAATTTTGAAGCAAAATTCATGAATAAAGATCAAAATATGGATACAATCAAAGATAGTAACCATAATAGATATTTTGGACAAAAATGAGAAAATTTCATTTTTCGGTGAATAGTGTCGTATACGTGAATAGTGCCGTATACGTGAATAGTAACTCAACACAAAAAGTTCCAAATTTGATAAAAAGTTCAAACTAATATTTCGGCATAATGATATTGAAGAAAATAATATTATTTAAGAAGAAATAACATCCCTTACCTCAAATAGACAGTACTTCTGACTGGAATACTAGATATAGTGGTGAAGGAACTTGCACCGTATAGCAACACTCAAAGTATCAAAATACTCACAAGAATACGCTCGATAATATAGAGAGAGAAAGAGAGAAAACTTGTTTCTGGTGTGATTTTCAATTCTAACATAGCCCCCTGTTTATAGGAAAATGTTAGCACGCCGAAGCAGACTTGACCTGCAACCTAATGGCTTTACCTGATACTATTCCCACCCACCACATTTAAATAAAAATTCCAGCACATTTCTCACCAACCAAAAGTGGGGCCCACCAATTCTAAAATTTTCAACCAAAATGATAAATTCCAAAACTTCAACAATTTCTGAATCAGACACCTCTTAAAATTCATAACAAATCATACGTTCATTTTTAACGGTTCAAAACTTGTAGACATATACTCAACTTATATTTGTACATTATAACATATCCAAAAATCACAATGATCCAGTGGTCGGATTAAAAATTATAACTCACGCAATATATCTCAAAAACACTGGTTTAATTTGTAATACCTTCATTCCGACAAAAATACTGATAAAACACCTCAACATTAACTCCTTCATTTTTAACCACAATAAACATATCCAACATTTATATCCACATAAAATAAATATTTTCTTATCATATGAATCAATAATTAATTATTCACAAAAAATATTACCGAATCACATTTATGACAATCAGGTCGTTCCTAGGAAAGAGATGGCTTTCCAATAAGGATTTTTCCTTACTAGCGCGCAATTAGGTGACCAAACCTCTCCTTGACAGAACTTTTTAGACATTGTAAATAATGCTTTCTAATAATATTATTCAAATAATATGAATTATTGATCTGATAATGGGAAATACTGTGCAGTGACAATTATTGAAACAACAATAATATAAAATATCAATGCATCAATTATTGAATCAATAAAATAAAATATTGAACAGTAACTACTGTAACAATTATTGAGTAGTGTCTTCTTACGTAAGGATCAATAATTCATCAATATTGTGAAATACCGTGTGCTACTGCGCAACCACACGTATTACTGTATTTTAACCACCAAGTATCCCAACAATGTTAACGGTAACAATTACGCCGTTATTTATAAAACTCAAACTTTGTCGTTTTTTTCATCCGACAGTTATCCGTTATGAGACCCACAAATGGATGCGCCGTCGTACGAATATTTCTCGACATAAAGAATATTCCACGACAAAACGAATATTTCCCGACACAATGAATATTTTATAACCACTTGCTTATTTTGTAAAATTTGCACATTTCAGCCATAACCAAAGTATTATATCAAATTAACTCCATATTATTTTAAGATAATAAATAGAGAAAATTCAATTTTATTTATAATAAGTTGGGGTCTTACAAGAGCAGCGTCGACGCCTGCCCGATGATCCTCCTCACACCGGGGGCTCTACTAGCTTGACTTAGTTTACATTCTTTTGTAGTTTACATTATTTTTGATTTAGTTTACATTTTTCTGAGTTGCATTATTTTGTAGTTTATATTATTTTTGACATATTGTTGGCCTTGGTAATTGTAATTCATGTTATTGGGCCTTATTAAGTTAATTATAATTCATTTACTTCTCATTTTTACTTTAGTTTTGTTTATGTTTAGTTTAAATTAATGGGATTCATGTTGGCCATATTGTTAGCTTGTGCATGTGATGTTGGGAAAACATTAACAGGTACAACAGATGTGGGTTAAATCCCTGTATATTGCAAAAACAAATAAAATATTTTTTAAAAAATACACTATTCTCGACGGAATAATACTATTCTCGACAGAATAGTACTATTCTCGACGGATTTCCGTCAGAAATAAGTCTTTATTACCATTTTGGTCATGTGCTACGTGTCACATCTATTCTCGACGGAATAGTGGTAATCTCGACGGACTTCTGTTGAGTTTAAGGTCTTTACCATTTTTAACAGGCTGCCACGTGGCATGCTTATCATCGACCGAATATCCTCGACAGACTATTTTCAGTTGGAAATATATTAACATCGACTGAATATTCGGTCGACGATAATTCCGTCAACTTTTAAGTATCCCTGACCGAAAGACCGACGGACTTAATTTCGACCTGCTTATATACGACCGAATTTTCGACTGAATATTCTGTCAGAATAAGGTTAACCTCGACGGAATATCCTTAATACCGACGAAATATTTCGTCAGAAATAAGCCTTTTGTTGTAGTGAATAAGATGTTGTGAAATATTATAATTGGGCAAAATGAATTTGAAAGAACTACTTGTGTCAATAAATAATTTTTTTATTGATATATTTTGACCCTCTAAAAATATTTTGGTTATCAATACCTAAATAGAGAGAAGTGGTTCTCTTTAGACTAAAATATTTATCCATTTTAGCAACAAATCTTTTACAAGATCTTTCATCTTAGTTGTTGATTTGGATTAATATAGGTAAGATAAGGTGTCCAAGAATATAAAATTGGAATATGACTATACCAAGATATATTTAGGTTGTTGATGATGGATAATGGAACTCATATTGTAAGAATAAGATTGAGTTTAACTATATTAAGATATATTTAGGAAGTTGATGATACCTAGATAATAGAACTCATACTATTATATATTAATTTGAAAATAGTAAAAAATTATTATGCGATTTCATCTATCTTTGTTTGAAAGTGATCACCCTTCTTTTATTATACCAAAAAGTCTCATATTAACTTTTTTTTTCAAATTCAATTTGTGAAATCTTAAATATAGAATTAATATTAATTAACTTAATTTAATTAATATTATCATAATTACTGTAAAGTATTAATTACTATATGGTTTGTTTGAATTATATCGAAACAAGACTTTCCATGCATATTTTAAAATTATATCAATTTTAATATAAATTTTTAGAATTATATCAAAACAAAATCTTTTTTTGGATAGCAATTTATAAGTCTTAAATACATTAATGTACTGTAAATACATAGAATATGAAATAATTAAAAAGAAAATCATATTTATTTATTTTATCTTATCGATTAAAATTTTATATTAGTTGTAATTTAACTTTTTAATGAGATACATTTTATCAATCTAAATTATTTTTTATTATATTAAAATTATCGATGATATCAAAATAATAATTATGTTATCAAAATAATTAATATTTTTAAAATTATAAAAAATTATTAAAATAAATATAAAAATATCGTTAAATATATACATTTACTTTGACAAATATAAATATTATTATAAAATTATTAACTTTGCTCAGCACTTGTGCATATATCAGTATCACCACCTGCCACCACTGAGAGCAGATCTTCTGTCCCTAAATTCTCTGTCTTCTTTGTGTTCTTCTATTTAAATCTTGACACATGTCTTTTTATTTAATTTTAAAATTAATTAATATTAAATAAGAGATTAGGTGTCAAGATTTAAATAGAGAGACATAAAGAGACACTCTCGCCACCAATGAGCATATTTATTAATTGGCAGAAATGTAGAATGTTCTACATCAATCAAATGGATACCAATAAAATTAAAGCCATCAGTTGTGATGCGCTGGCGCAACTCCAGGACTTTTGAGCCAATGGCTATAATCTGGCAGACACGTGGCGGTGCACACTTCATCAAAATTAAATAATGAAAAAGAAATATATACATGTGTGACAAGGTAAGAGACGTGTCATTAGTCATTATCTTATCTCAATGGATGGAAATAGAAAGTGCTTACCGGAAAAACCGGTAAGGGGGTGAAACCTTCCAGATGTCCTTCATATCTCCTTTTTGGTTCATTTCAAGTTTATTTCATTATTTGATTATTTATATAGTCAGAAAATATAAGATTTAATTTCTTTAATTATTATTTTGAAATAGTAAGGAGTTGATTTGATTAATGTGGTTAGTTATGGGTAAAATGCGTAAATATTTCAAATAAGCAAGTGGTTATAAAATACTCATTGTTGTCGGAGAATATTCGTTTGGTCGTGGAATATTCTTACTGTCAGGGAATATTTGTACGACGGCGCAGCCTTGTGTGGACCCATAACGGAAAGCGATTGGATGAAGAAAACGACAAGTATAAGTTGTTTATAAATAACGGCGTAGTTGTTACCGTTAATACTGTTGGAATACCCGGTGGTTAAAACACAGTAATACGCGTTGTTGCACAGTAGCACACGGTATTGCACCAATTATTGATTCTTACGTAAGAAGGCACTACTCAATAATTGTTACAGTAGTTACTGTTCAGTATTTTATTTTATTGATTCAATAATTGTTGCGTTGATATTTTATATTACGGTTGTTTCAATAATTGTCACTACACAGTATTTTCCATTATCGAAGCAATAATTCATATTATCTGAATAATATTATTAGAAAATATTATTGATAATGTCTAGAAAGTTCTGTCTAAGGAGAGGTTTGGTCACCTAATTGCTCGCCAGTAAGGAGAAATTCTTATTGGAAAGCCCCCTCTTTCCTGGGAACGGCCTGGTTGCTAGTACTGTGATTCTGTAATATTATTTGTGAATAATTAATTATTGATTTATATGATGAGGGAAATATTGATTTTATGTGGATATAGATGGAGAAAATTTTTATAGTGACAATTGTTAAAAATTGATATTTTATCTTTTCTAATAAAATAATATTTTATTAAATTATTATAATATAATAATGATATTTTTATAATGAATGTGGGATATATGAGTATATGAGAAGGAAGAGTATTTTTGTTGTATTAAATGATTAACACATGTTTTGTGTGTCGGTGGACCCCATTTCTTGACTGAAATTTGATTATAGCTTATAAAATCGTCCGTATGTGGATTTCGGTCAATTTCTGTTTGGAATTTGGAAAAACTTTCTTCTGCAAAGTTTTAGAGAATTGAATTTCCTATACAAAGTCGCGAAATTCGAATTTTCTGATAAAAAGAATATTTATTATGAATTATTGAAGTTCCGTGGTTCCGAAATAATTGATTTTTGAAAGTTTTAATTAATTTTAATAACAAAAATGTTTTTTTTTGTTTTTGTCATTAGTGGTGGCTGATTTCAGATGGTCAAGAGGTGCGTAGGAAATTTTAATATATATATATATATATATATATATATATATTAATATTATATTTAATTTTCTTCTTTGGTGTTCTTAGCATTTTTCTATAAATAGGGTGCTTATGTTAGATTTGAAAATCACACCAGAAATTAAATATTTCTCTCTCTATAATATCGAGCGTATTTGTGAGTATTTTAGTACTTTGAGTATTGTTATACAGTGCAAGTTCTTTCAGCACTATATCCAGTATTCTAGTCAGAAGTACTATTCTTTCTGAGGTAAGTGGTGTTATTTTCTTCAAAAATGATATTATTTCTTCAATATCATTATGCCGAAATATTGGTTGGAATTTTTATCAAATTTTGAAATTTTTATGTCGGGGTTATTATTCATGAGTTACTCTTCACGAGTTACTATTCATGAGTTAATATTCACGAGTTACTATTCACGAGTACTATTCACGAAGCGTGATGATGTTTTTTTATGAATTTTATATCTTTTGAGGTCGGAGTTAATATTCACGTATACGGAACTATTCACGTATACGACACTATTCACGAATACGAGACTATTCACAGAAAAATTAAATTTTCTTTTCTGTGTCCAAGATTGTCTGTTATGATTCCTATCTTTGATTGGATCTATTTTTGATCTTCATTCTTGAATTTTATTCCAATCTGATTATTTATGAAGTATTTTTGAACTTGAATTATTTAAAGTACGAATCCTTAATACTTGTTCTTTTATTTCACTGGATTCGTTTTCTATAAAATATTTTTCATCATCCTCAGTTCTAAATGATGATATTATTGAATATCTTTGGCCTGTAGTGCAAAGATGAATGATTTGTTGATGAATATCTTTGGTCCGTAGTGGAAAGATGAACAGGTGTTGAGATGAAACTGATTAATATCTTTGGCCCGTAGTGCAAAGATGAACATGTGTTTAGATGAACATGACTAACTGATGAATATCTTTGGCCTGTAGTGCAAAGATGAATATTTGATTCCATATATATATTGATTGATGTTACAGGGATAAAATATCGACGATGAACTTTTAAATTCATATATAGAAGATAGTAGTTTGCATTCTCTACTTAACTCTTCTAATGAATTATTATTTTCGCTGCGAAGATTAATTTAAATCTGGTTGTCTATTGTATTCTATTAGATTTTTCCCTGTTGAGGACTAACGATAATTTGTTCTATATTATCTTAGTCATAATATTCTTTACTAGGCTATTTGAGCTCGCGAGAATGTAGCGAGTACTAGTCGGGGTGTGGAATGATAGTTCTAGAAGTTGTTAAGTAGTCCTCACCATTTTGTAATATAGTGTATCAATAATTGTAATGAGGACTTATTTGAGTGTGAATATTGTCTAAAAGACAATATTTGTATTTAAACTCAAAGTTTATGTGTTGTCGTATTTTGCATGACAATTGTATTAATGAAGTTGTAGTTGTTTCTGTACAATGTATTTGACAACTCAGAATAGGTTGGATGGAATGGACCTATTTTGGGGGCGTCACAGCGCTGCTGCTACCGGGGGCAGATGACCCCCTCCCTAGTTTCGCCTCTGTCTGTAGTGTTGGATTATGTTAAAAGATCAAGATAACGTCAATTGTAATACTTGGATATAAATTGAGATATTTTTAAATTTAAAATATTTATATAAATTTATTTAATTTTAAACAATATAACTATAAAAATTATAAACTACTTAAAAAGTGTTATTAAATACAAAATTTATTATACTAAAAAATAATTTTTAATTTAAAAATATCTCATATTGATTTTAAAAAGTCAAATTTAATCTTATATTGTGGAACCAAAATAATATTATTTAAATCACAATTCACAACACATACCGAACGTTCAAATAAATTACAATAGCTTTGTCAAAAACGCATTTGCATATAAGCTTTTTTAAAAATTTTATCGCGACTAAATGTATAATCAGAAATTATGTCTAAATATATTTCTTACTATTTGTATTTGTTTACATAGATTAAAAACATATTATTACCTCCGTTTTTAAAAGATTATCGTTTAAGGTTTTGGCCCATGAATTAAAAGTCATTTAATACTACTCCTTCCATTCTTAAATAAGTGACGTTTTGAAAGAAAAAATGTGTTCCAAATTATCTGTCGTTTACAATTTTCTAGGAGAATAAATTATTTATTTTCTTATATCACCCTTATATTTTCTCATTGTCCGAAAAAATTCTCACCCTTAGTAATACTCCATCCGTCCCATAGTTATAAGCTGATTTCTTTTGGCACATAGTTTAAGAAAAATCAGTTTAAGTGTCAATTTTTAACATAATTTTTCACATATACCCCTTAATATGAAATTAATTATTCATTACTTATCACATTGGAACTCTCAACTTTATTGATTGACGTGTACTGACCATTAAAGTTCATAACCATAGAACTTAAACTAAAGAGAATACAACAATATTAAATGTGATGATAAAAATAATGACATTGAATGTTGTTTCTTCAAAAAAAAGTAATAGTTGAATATTTATTATAAGAGCATATAAGTAAAATAATGAATCAACTAAATTTTATAAATAGTAAGTAGCCTATATATTGGGACATCTCAAAGTGGAAAATCAGCCTATAACTATGGGACGGGGGAGTAATAGTTTTCAACTTCTCATAAAGGGGTAGTGATGGAATTTCACACAAATTTTA
This sequence comes from Panax japonicus, assembly GCA_020205505.1. Lineage (NCBI taxonomy): Eukaryota > Viridiplantae > Streptophyta > Magnoliopsida > Apiales > Araliaceae > Panax > Panax japonicus. The sequence continues at coordinate 15,387,088 of CM035113.1, read as the reverse complement.
ATTATTAAATGATAGTATTAAATGACTTTCTTAATTCATGTGCAAAAACCTTAAACGACACTTATTTTATATTTAGGAATGGAGGGAGTATCATTTAACAATTAAAATTTGTTTGAAATTCTATCACTATCCCTTTATGGGAAATTAAAAATTATTAATACAAATGAGAGAATTTATTGGAACAATGAGAGAAAGTAGGGGTAATATAGGAAAATAAATAATTTATTCTATTCGAAAGTTGTAAACGATAAATATTTTAAAATAATTTTCTTTCTTTCTAAAACGACAATATTTTAAGAACGGAGAGAGTAATAAACAAGGCCAACAAGCCAAACAATTTTGACACTGAAATCGGTTAAACTACATTAAACAGTACGATTTTTTTCCTAAACTACTAGTTTAGCCGATGCAATTTTAGTGAAAAAAAATTAAGTCAAGATCGGTGGAATGCGATTTTAATATTTAATGTTGAACAAATAATTTACGAGTCTTATTATATATTACGATAAATTTACATCAAATTACGAGTGTGAAGCTTATCAATTCGGATAAATACAAATTGTCAATCGTTTCAAAAGTTTAAATTGTTCGAGATCGATTCGAGATCGTGCTCGACTCGATATCTAAATAAATCTCAATTAAATATTATTTTATACTCGATAAATTTTATAAATTAAATCTGAATAACTCAATATTTAAGTCGACTCAATTCATTTAGTTCCTTATTACTACCCTACCCAACTTACCCGGAAAAACATTACTACTACCCGAAGCTAACCGCCTTGAAAGTTTAAACAAAATCTACTACTCTCCGTCCACAATAGTTTTCATTTTGATGCACGTGCGTGAAAGGCACAAAACGTGGGGAAGGGAGCAAGAAATCTACCCTTTTATTTTTACTATTTTATTTTTTAATTTTTTTCTTACAGTCAAAATGATACTGAAGACACTTTTAGGACAGAGGGGATACCTACACACCTAGTATTTGACTAGAAAATGCAACAAGTACGTTCCCAACTGACCAAATCCATCAGACAGAATCAGGCTCCAGAATGGATCAAATCAACGGTTCATAATCAACATTACCATTCACAACCAACAACCGCCACAATTCTAGTATTTCTAATTGTAAAATTAGAGATTTATGTTTAAAATTTAATAACCATTTTTTGATGTTAAAAGAAATTTTGAATTTTTTTATAAGGGAGTTTTAAGAGTTTAGTGTGTTTTACATTTGAAACTCTAAATGCATCGTATTATTATTATTATTATTATTATGTATATTTGTAGTTTAAATGTTTTGTAATTAGTTTTTATATGATATAAGTTAAATGTGTTTAGAATTAGTTTTTATTAACAAAAATTATTTTCAAACTAATACGGTACGTTTGACTCTTAAATACACCCAACAAAAATAAACGACAATTAAGTATTAAGAATTTGTCTAATTATTAACATTTGCAATATTTGAATTTTTTAAATTTACTGATATTATATTTAAAATTCAAATATAATATTTACTAGTTAAATACTAATAACTTATTTTTTAAGATGGATAAAATTTTTACATTTGAACTTCCAAAACATACTACCTCCGTTCGTAAAAGATTGTCGTTTAAAGTTTTAGTACATGGATTAAGAAAGTATCATTTACCAAGTAAAATTTATTTGAAATTACATCACTACCTTTTTATGGGAAGTTGAAAACTATTAATACAAGAGAGAAAATTTTTTGAAATAATGAGAGAAGGTAGGGATAATATAAGAAAGTAATAATTTATTTTTTAAAAAAATTATAAACGATAATTTTTTTTTTTAAAACGATAATTTTTTAATAACGGAGAGCGTTACCAAACACATACTACTTACATAGCTAACCCATCCGCCAAGAAACAACATAATTTGACAAAATACATTACATCCGAGGGCGGCTGTGACCTAATTTATGATTCCAAGAACGTAGACACCTTGCTTTCTCTCACCAAATCGCATCATGACACGCCCCTATTATATCTGACAGCGCCACCCATTTTAACCTATCCGACGAACCGCCTACAGCGTGACCCACTGTTTGTTTCCACTAGTAATAACTAATAAACACAAAATAGATTATTTCATTTTAGTCCACAGCTTTATAATATTTGTATTATTAGTACCTCTAACTCTAAAACAACTTGAGCAAAAAGTAGTACAACAAGAATATCAAAATTTGAATGGTGCTAGAGACACAAACTATTTTATAAATTATTGATGTGACATACTTCACGTCAGTCTATTGATTAACAAATTATTTAATGTAGTCTTCGATCCCACACAAACTGCGGATGTGGAGTATGCCACATCAGCAAGTTTATAAAATATTTGTAAAATAGTTTGTGTACTCTAGCATTATTCTATGTATTATTTGTTAGATTAAATTAAAAATATCATATTTTTTTTCAAATATTATTGACAATTAGGTTAGCTATAAAATTAATTTCAAATTTTATTTATTTAAAAATAATCATTAAAATACAGATTATTTAACTAAAAAATGCAGCAATTAAAACTCATATGCATGTAAAATTTACCATAAAAATTTAAATGCACCAAACGTTTAAAAATATAAATATAGAGGATTAATAACTTACCAATAATAAATAAATAAAATGTTCATCAAAATATGACACAAGAAGGCATGTAGTAATAATCCTTGAATTTCATTTCATATATAGATAAAATACCATTTTCTTATTAATTATATCAAAAGACATCTGTTTTTATTTTCTCACTCCTACATACACATCTATTTTATCATAATATCATATTCTATCGCTGCTTCTATGTACAATACTCTAGAGAAAGCTAGGGTTTTTAGTAGAGGGGTAGAAGATGGCATTTTCATAATGAGTATAAAGGTAAGGTTTTAGGGGTAATTAAGTAAAAGCATAGTGCAGCTAATATTCTATGATTAGTCCACCACCCATTGGGGCTCTATGGGGAATTCCCTTTCTTCGCTTGGCACTTCTGTAATTAGGCCCACATGGAGGTGGCGTTGACGGACTGAAGCTTTGGACTCTTTTGGGTTGGCTGCCACCCCTCTGTCGGCCGTAGCCGCCGTCTCCGTAGTATAATTCTTCCGAATCCGACGCCGCCACAGCCATCGGAATCAGTTTATTCACCGGCGATTGCTTCCTCTTCTTCACGAAATTCTTCGATGTCCCAACAATCTGTAGAAAATCAAATTCAAAACATTAATCACCAACCCAATTCAAACACCCATTTTAATACCAAATAAACAAACAAAATCTTAGTAATCAAAACATGAACACCCCAAAAATCTCAAATCGATTTAAGATATGGATAATAATGCAATTAATTGGACTGATATAGGTAAAAATTCTAACAGATCTATTTCGGGATTTGGCCATTACAACAGAATCCTCATTAATTTAATTGAATGGGATTAATGTAGTAAAAATTGATATTGGGATTACCTTGCAACCCAAAGAGCAGAAGCGGAAGGAATCAAGGAGGCTGCGTTCACATACTTCGCAGGTATTGGTGACACCTTTGCCTGGCCTAGGTTGTGGCCGTTCGTTCAAGAAAACAACCTTTGCACTGTTGATAACGTAGGTCTGAACTGCAGCTATGTCCAGATACGTCTGAATCTCAGAAACCCTAATCACATCATGGTATGATGACCTCCTTATCTGTTTATAAAAGAAATAACATAGCAAAACCCAATCAGTAACCAAATTTGACCGAATGGAAAATTGACCCAAAATACACATTTGTGGAAATACTAATATTGACTAACAATTTGATTTATACCTGAATGGCGCGGTGGTCCTTGTGATGGGAGAGGCAGAGTGAACAGAGAGGCCCATTTACACAATCCAAACAGTACATATTACATTCACTCTTATGTGAGTCACTATGTGATTTGCACTGACCAAAAAAGCTCTCTTGAAGTAGAGGTCTCAACCATTGTGGCCACCTGTTATCTTCTTCTTCATCTTGAGGACCTCCAGCTCCCTACAAAAACCAGAGCATTGCCCAATTAGTAAAAATCATACCAATACAACAAAGCCAATACAACAAACAAAACCCAGATGAAAAAACAGCAATTAAATAATAAAAATTACATAATCCTACCATGATTCGTCTGTTCTTGGGCTTGAATTCTCGGACAGAGGTTTCCTGATTATCGATCGCCAGTTTGGACGAACAAATTGGTATGCTCTGTTTGCAATTACTTAACAGTAGAAGAAACTTTTAGAGAGAGAAAGTATGGGTTTAGAGAGAGAGGGGGTTTTGGAAGTGGAGGCGGCGAGAGAAGGGGATGGACACTTTGTAGAGATGGAGGCTGGGAAATAATAGAGAAAAAAGGGGGTCGGCTCATTCTTATCTGCTCGAAGTCTAACACAATCCGAACCTAACATGGAACCGAACTCCGTACCAGACCTAAGACAACGTTGGGCGCAAGGAACCGACTTCTCTCTTTCCTTCCTCAGATCCTTGTATTATTTTAATTTTAAATCATTTCATTTTCGTTTCCTTCCACATTCTTTATATCCATGTCTTTATCAGACGTGGTTAGCAAGGAGTTTATTTGTGAGTAAGTTGGTCAATTGATCAATAGAGTACTGACATGCAGGACGAAACTTTATGTGTGTCAATATTTTACTGGTCAATTGACCAACTTATCAAAAAAAAATTCATGCTAACTGAATCCGTCTTTATCATATCTATCTTGTTTTTAATTTTCAATTAATTTGTTGACTTGAAATATGATTTTTTAACAATTAATTATTTTAATAAATTGCTATTTTTATATCTAATATTGAAATTCCCACAAGGTTTATCTTATGAAAAATATAATTCTTACATATGAAAAAAATACTTCCACTATTTATTTTTAAAATTAAAACTTTAATTGATTTAGAATACTTTTTAAATTTAAAATTAATAGAAACTTTTTAAAGATCAATTTATTAAAAGAATAATACTTTACTTATTTAAAAAATTACTAATTTTTTAATGTCAGATAATAGTTGGAGCCTCAAATATATGTCATATTTTTATAATTATGTAATGATTGATTAGGAGAGCAAATCCTCTGTCCCTATTTTTCATATTTTTTTATGTCTCCCCACTTAAATTTTGACACCTAAGCCTCTTATTTAGAGTTAATTGGTATTAACTAAAAGACTAAATAGTTAAAATTTAAGTGAGAGAACACAAGAGGATAGAAAAAAATAGGGATAGAAGATATGCTCTCCCTAACTCGTACCTATAATGCATGAAGAAATAATGTAACGATAAGATACGTATTTTGAAGCACAAAAATTTGAGATTTCTAATACTTCCTCCGTTCCTTAATATAGGTCGTTTTAGACATGTGCACAAGAATTAAAGAAATGATTGAAAATCATTAACTATAGTATCAGTTGTCTATAATACCCTTCACCTCACTTACCTCATAAATATGGATCAAAAGATTAGGTGGAATAATAAGGGGCAATTTGGGAAAAATAGTAATCAATTCTCCTAGATAATCACAAACGACAAATAATTAGGAATATAAAAAAAGTCTAAAACGACCTACATATAGGAATGGAGGGAGTATTACCCTTTTCACCTTAAAATATAGTACTCCATCCGTTCCTTAATATAAGTCGTTTTAGGGTTGTGCACAAGTATTAAGATAACGATTGTATAACATTAACTATAATATCAATTATCTATATTGCCCTTTTATTGGAAGAAGAGATTGTTATTTATTGGATAAAAAATAGTGAGAGAACCTAAAGTTACATTTAATACATGAGGTAATATTGGAAACTAAACAATTAATGCTTATTTGAAATTCTCAAACGATTTATATTAAGGAATAAAAATATTTTTTTAAAACGACTTATATTAAAAAATGGATGGAGTAGTATGATACAAACTTTGAAACTCGCGTCTTATATAGGCTTGAAAACTTTACTCGATCCTGATAAATATTTGATCGAAATAGAATGTAATGTATGATAGAAAATAAGAGGGTTGGTATTGAATATAAATAATCTTAGTGTCATAAATAGATTGACGTGTTTAATATAAAATTTTAATGGAAAAAAATAGGTATAATCAACTGATTGACACACTTAACGTGTATCTAAAATAATTTGAAAATAAATATAATATAATGTTATAATTTACTTTAAATATTAAATTTTAATTTTTTTAGTTAATTTTCTAAGCACGTTATCATGCATTTTGTTAAATAATTATTATTGTGAAGAATGAATTATATTATTATTCAATAAATAAGTGAATGATGTTTATTTTTTTAATTAAAATTTTTAATTTATGTAGTAAGCAGATTAAACGGATCGACACATTAACATGATTTATAAACAGGTTAGTGTTAGTATTGAGTATTTTGGCACGGATATTTAACATGTAGTGTTAGTGTTGGGAGTGTTTTAGTAATACACATAATTAATACATTTTATTATCTCTAATTTTGTCATTTTAATTATATTAGTTTATTAAATTAATATATTTTATTTTATTTTGTAGGATTTAATATTTGTTGCAATAAAGTCAAAATCTTGGTGATCAAACGATATTTAATGCTCTTATTCATGTAAGGATTATCCAAGAAGAATCCTGCAAGGAGAAAGAAAGAGGTGGAATAATCTTGATGTGCAAGTCAAATTCAACAAGAGAAAGAAAAGTCTAATCTAAAAGATCTCTTTGAGAAATTGATTGTCACTATGAAGTTGAAACTTACATGGAAAGGTAACAAAAGTGCTTAAGTTAAATGAATCTAAATTAGGGTTCAAAGTTATTTTCCCTATAAATATGTCTCTTATTTTAGAGAGGATTAATAATTAAATATTGTATTAGTTTATGTTAGGAGTAGGAGTAGATTAAATTATTTCTCCATTATACGTTCATTAGATAATCGTTAATCAAACTACTGGTGTCTAGGCAAGTGGTTCAAAAGGTAAACACCTAAATGATGTGTGGTTATTCAATTAGTCATTGTACTCACGGAGAGACTCTCATCTTTCTTACACTTACATAGCTAGTGGTGCGATTAATTTTGAATTTGGTGGACCTTGAGGTGTAACTTGGAACATTTAGGAACCGTTGATAAATGCATATTATTCATTTATTTTGATTCCTTTATGTTTAGTTTTATTGCATGTTTTATGTGTATATAATCTTATTAAGGTGTTTAATGATTTCAAGAAGAATTGGAGCTGAAATGAGAAAAAAAGCGAAGATCGTAGGGTTTTGAATGCTAAGATGGATGCATGGTCTTGGCTTGGGACTTAGATTTTATTGTAGATCTCTTCCTTAGCTTTCTGAAACATCTTGAATCGTCCCAATCAGAGTTCATACGAAAAAGTTATGATCTTTTTACTAAACAAATATTTAACCTCAAAGTTTGGAAGTTGCAATTTACACAGTAGTCACTTGGAGTCCGATTTCAACCTTGATGCAGCCAGCATTTGTCAATTCTCAAAGAACTAAAGTTGTATATCTCATCAAGAGATTCAATTTGATAGGTAGCAGACCCCGTAACTCCTTTCAGATCAAAAGTTATGGTTGTTTTACCAAAGGACGCCGCATCAAGAAATATGGGCGAATTTGAGCGGAAAAAATTGGGAATTCTTGGATTTTTGGAAAGTTTCTAAAAGCAGATTTTGGCAAATTTCTACATAGAATTGGATTTATATTTCTATTAGATTTAGGATATCTTTAGACTGAGATTTATTTCCAAATTGGATTTTATTTCTTTATGGAAACTAGTTATGATTTGTAATTCCTTTTAGGATTTGGATTTTTAATTCTCACACGATTTAGGAATTTGTCTAGCACTATAAATAGAGGATGATAGTCAAGGTTTTATGTGACGCCCACAAAATAGGTATACATCACCCATTCTGAGTCGCCAATTACATGGTACATAAACAAATACTACTTCAGTAATATAATTGTCGTGCAAAATACGACAACACATATACTATGAGTTTGAATACAAATATTGTCTAATAGACAGTATACAAACTCAAAAGGAGTCCTCATTACAATTATTGATACACTATTTATAAAATAGTGAGGACTACTAAAACAACTATCTTGAATCATCAATCCATACCCCGGCTAGTTCCTGCTAAATTCTCTCATCTTGAGAAGAACAATGGAACAAAAAAGAAAAAGGGTGAGCTCAACTAGCCCAGTAAAGAATATAATGACTAAGATAATATACAATAAATTATCATTAGTCTTCAACAGGAAAAATCTGATAAAATATAATAGACAACAAGTTTTAGATCAACAACTGCAATGGAAACAACAATCCATTAGAAGAGTCAAGTAGAGAAAGAATTCTACTATCTTCTAAGATTTAAAAGTCCATCATCAATATTTTATCCCTGCAACATCAATCAATATACATCTTGAATCAAATATTCATCTTTGCACTACAGGGCAAAGATATTCATTTGTATCACCAGTTGGTCATGTTCATCTCAACACCTTTTCATCTTTGCACTACGGGCCAAAGATATTTATTAGGTAACCATTCATCTTTGCACTACAGGTCCAAATATATTCATTAGGTAATCATTCATCATTGCACTATAGGCCAAAGATATTGAGTAATATCATCTTTTAGGACTGAGAATGATGAAAAATATCTTAAAAGAAACGAATTCAGTGAGACAAAAGGACAAATATTAGGGATTCGTATTACAGTTTATCCAAGTTCAATAATACTCCATAATAACCAATTTTGAAGCAGAATTCAAAAATAAAAATCAAAACATGGATACAATCAAAAATAGTTGTAAGACCCCAACTTTTATGAATAAAGATAAATTTTTATAAATATCATTTTTTTAATATTAAGGTGTGAAATTGAAATAATGTTATAGTTGTGGGTAATATTTATAAATTTTGCAAAGTACGCAAGTGAATATATAATATTCGATAGGTCGAAGAATATTTGTTTTAGCAGGGAATATTCGTATGACGACACAATCATTGGTGGACCCCAAAACGGAATTATTGTCGGATTGAGAAAACGATAAAAATACTTTATGAAAATAACGGCGGAAGTTTTACCGTTAACTGTTGAAACACCCGGTGTTAAAAGTACAGTAATACGCGTGGTTGCATAGAAGCACACGTATTGATCATTGATGCTTACGTGAGAAGTCACTCAATTTTGTTCAATTATTGCTACAGTAATTGCTGCATAGTTTCTCACGTTATTTGATTCAATTATTGTCGATATTTTATATATTATTAAATCAATAATTGAGACGACAAAGTTATTAATATTATTATTTGCAATATTAACGATGTCTAGAAGTTCTGTCAAGGAGATGTTTGGTCACCTAATTGCGCATCAATAGAGAGAAATCCTTATTGGAAAGCCCCCTCTTTCCTGAGAACGACCTGGTCGATTAATATTGTGAATTATAATAATGATGATATATGTTGTTAAAATTATTAAGGTGATTTTTATGAAGTTTTTCTTATTTTATGGACCCCCATTTACCCATTTTTCAAAATAATCGGTAGAAAATTATTTAAAGGTGGGACCCACATATGGGGCCCATATGTGTTGAAAAACTGGTTTTTGAAATTGGGGTAGGAGGGAGTTACGTAAAGGGGAGGGAATTTTTATATATATATATATATACACACACATATATATATATATATATATATATATATGTATGTATATGATGTATGTATATATATAATGTGTGTGTGTGGAAAATGGTAGAAAAGTGATAGTATAAAAGTGATGGGTGTAAGATATGTGTGTGTGTGTGATAGTGAAAGGTGTATGATGTGTGTGTGTAAGAGTGTAATGAAAGTGATGTGTGGGTAGAAAAGTAAAAATTATGTGTGAATATAGATATATAATTGGTATATAGATATATATGATGAAAGTGATTTTTTGGGGGGGGGGGGTGTAAGACCCCAACTTATTATAAATAAAATTGAATTTTCCTTTATTCATTATTCTAAATTAATAAGGGTTAATTTGATATAATACTTTGGTTATGGGTGAAATGTGAAATTTTTATAAAATAAACAAGTGGTTATAAAATAATCATTGTTGTCGGGTAATATTCGTTTGGTCGTGGAATATTCTTTTTGACGGGAATATTCGTACGACGACGTAATCAATTGTGGGCCCCATAACAGAAAATGGTTGGATGAAAGAAAACGACAAAGATGGAGTTTTATAAATAACGGCGTAAATTGTTACCGTTAACACTGTTGGGTTACCTGGTGGTTAAAATACAGTAATACGCGTGGTTGCACAGTAGCACACGGTATTGCACAATATTGTTGAATTATTGATTCGTACGTAAGAAGGCACTACTCAATAATTGTTACAGTAATTACTGTTCATTATTTTATTGATTCAATAATTGCTGCGTTGATATTTAAATTATTATTGTTTCAATAATTGTCACTGCACAGTATTTTCCATTATCAGATCAATAATTCATATTATTTGAATAATATTATCTGATAACATTATTGGCAATGTCTAGAAAGTTCTGTCTAAGGAGAGGTTTGGTCACCTAATTGCGCGCCAGTAAGGAGAAATCCTTATTGGAAAGCCCCCTCTTTCCTGGAAACGACCTGGTTGTCATAATTGTGATTCTGTAATATTATTTGTGAATAATTAATTATTGATTTATTTGATAAGGAAATATTTATTTGATGTGGATATTAATGAAGGATTTATTTATGTGGTTGTAAATAAAGGAAGTTTAGCATGAAATAATTGTTGAAAGTTTGAAATATTTTCTGTAGAATTACAATTATTTCTTCAAAATATTTATTTAATTATATTATTATTATAATTATTATATATATATATATATATATATATATATATATATATATATATATATATATATATATATATATATATATATATATATATATATATATATAAACGTGAATATATTAAGGAGGTGAGAAGTTTGGTTTGCTTTCTTTGAAATAGGTGTAGTATATGGATTATTTTTGTTCAAACCATGTGCTGGTAATTCATTTCTTCTTGGGGGACCACTAATTGATTGGAAGGAAATTTGCCTGCAAGTTTATGTTTTCCAAGTTGTGGGTCAAATAAAGTTAGGCATTGATGAAAAAATGAGAGTTAGGCTTTGACAAAATGGAAAGTTAGGCAGGATGTTAGAAAAGAAAGTTGGCATGTGAGTTATTTATCCTCCGTCCTGCACTATAAATAGAGGGATAACCCTCATTCCTCAACACACCTTCATAAATCAGAAGTTACTATTTTAGAGTATTGTGAGTATTTTCTTGAGTATAAGAATACTTTGAGCGTAGTTTTTCTGCAAGATTTTCTCAGAATAATATTCGATATACCAGTCAAATCCAGTTTCTACCAAGGTAAAGGATATTATTTTATTGCAATACTCATGAGAAATATTATTTCCTTTCATACTCCATATTGTGTAAGCGATATTATTTCATCTCGTATTCTTGAATTTGAACTTACTATGGTAAGTATTGCTTTTATAATTTCTGAAATGATTAGAAATTTTGCTTCATCTAATATCATTTCATTGGAATATTGGTCTGAACTTTTTATCAAATTTGGAACTTGTCATTACTGGTACTGTTCACGGGTACTGTTCACTGGTACTGTTCATGGGTACTGTTCACAGGTACTGTTCACGGGTACTGTTCACGGGTACTGTTTACGGGTACTGTTCATGGGTACTGTTCAAAAAAAAATATTTTTTTTCTTCCAAATTATCTGTTGTGACCCTTATTCTTAAAGTTCAATCCATGTTTTGATTTTTCATCATCCTCAGTTCTAAATGGTGATATAAATGAATATCTTTGGCCTGTAGTGCAAAGATAAATGATTACTAATGAATATCTTTGGCCCGTAGTGCAAAGATGAACAGGTGTTGAGATGAACATGACCAACGGGTGATATAAATGAATATCTTTGGCCTGTAGTGCAAAGATAATTAAAGATGTATATTGATTGTTGTTACATGGATAAAATATTGATGATGTACTCTTAAATATTAGAAGACAGTAGAATTCATCCTCTACGTGACTCTTCTAATGGATTGCTGTTTTCGCTGTATTTGTTGATCTAAAATTTGTTGTCTATTGTATTCTATCAGATTTTCCCTGTTGAAGACTAACGATAATTTGTTTTATATTATCTTAGTCATGATATTCTTTACTGGGCTAGTTGATCTCACCCTTTTCCTTTTTGTTCCATTTTTTTTCTTCTCAGGAGGTGAGAACATAACAGGATCGAGTCGGGGTATGGAGTGAGATTTCTAGGAAGATGTTTTAGCAGTCCTCACTATTTCTGTAAAATAGTGTTTGAATAATTGTAATGAGGACTTATTTGCGTGTGGATATTGTCTAGAAGACAATATTTGTATTTAAACTCACAGTATGTATTGTCGTATTTCACACGACATTTATATTATTGAAGTTGTAGTTTGCTTTATGTACCATGTATTTGGCGACTCAGAATGGGTGTTGTATACCTGTTTTGGGGGCGTCACAGTTGGTATCAAAGCTTAGGAATATGGTCTCTGGCGGAGATCGGGGAATAGAACTAGGAGGGGAGAGATGAGTAAATCCTTTGCTAGTGTGTCCTACTAAGCTTATTTGTTGGTTAGTCATAATATAGTGATAGTATGTGATATGTTTAATTAACCCTTGTTTTATGGCAGTATTTAAGAATGGCTGCTGAGAACGTTAACAATGGAGTGTACGAGACTGTGGAGCAACCTTTAGTCACAAACCAGGAGAACGTGCAACAGGAAGACAATATTCCTCCTGTAAATAACACTACTGAACAATCGATGAACGATGGAATGTTTAGGAGCTTTTTGCAGTTCATGCAAAATCAGACGAGGGAGACTCGTGTACAAAATACGGGTGGAAATGATAGCAACGCGCGGTCTGTCACAGCCAAGCAGTTCAAGGAATTAGGACCACCAGATTTCCATGGAAAGCCAGATCCGATCAAGGCAGAAACTTGGGTCAAGCAAATTACCAAGATATTCGATGTCTTGGGTTGCACGGAGGAATAGAAGGTTCCATTCGCTACCTTTATGTTTCGTGGAGAAGCAGATTACTGGTGGGAATCTGTGAAGCGTACCCAGCCAGATGCACTCAACATGTCCTGGGAAAGATTTCAGAAACTGTTCAATGATAAGTACTTTCCAGAAAGTATTCGTCATATGAAGGAAGTAGAGTTTATTAGACTCGAACAGAACAACATGACGGTGTCTCAGTACGAGGGAAAGTTCGCAGAGTTATCCAGGTTTGCACCTCATTTGGTGGAGAATGAGGAACGAATGACGCGTATGTTTCTGAGAGGTCTAAAACCTGAGATTCGTCAATACCTTATCTCTCATAAATTTTCTCTGTATTCAGATGTTGTCAACAGGGCTCAGTTATTAGAGCGAGATAGTGAGTATACTCAACCGAGGGACCACAACCAGGGTCATATCAGTGACAACAGTCATCAGAACGATGATAACCAGCGAGGAAGGAAGAATATAGACAAAGGCGGTAACCACTTAGGTGGTAATCGTGGCCATGATAATAGAAGAGGTGACTCAAGTGGAAACTTCAGAAAAAGAAGATTCAACAATGACGGGAAGACATCAGCAGCAACACCAGCACCAACAACAAATTTTAGGGGAGGAGAACGACCGCCTAGTTAGATGTTACAAATGCGGGAAGGAGGGACATATCAGCCCAAACTGTCCACAACAATCCAAGGTATGTTACAACTGTGGGAAGGAAGGCCACATCGCTCGAGATTGTACTATAGCGAAACCAAGTTCAGCGGGAGTGGTGATTCCAAGGGCTGTCCCGGATAAGTCAAAATCAGCGGTTCCTGGAAGAGCATTTGTCGTGACTGGCCAAAACGTGAGGAACCCAAATGAAGTGATCACGGGTAAGCTAATCTTGAATTCTTGCGAAGTTTATACCCTACTAGATACCGGTTCTACCCATTCTTTTATCTCTCCTGCTTGTGCTCAACGTTTAAACTTGACTCCGGAGAAATTAGATTTTGATTTATCTGTTGAAACTCCATTGGGTGAAACCTTCGTTACATCTACAGTTTATAAATCTTGCATGATCCAAGTTGGCACTATCACATTACCTGTTGATCTTACCTCTTTAAAGATACTTGCTTTTGATGTGATTTTAGGAATTGATTGGTTAACCACTCATCATGCCAAAATTGATTGTTTTCGTAAGGTTTTTAGTTTTCATATTCCTAACCAACTTGTCATACGAATTCAAACCACTAAACCACTAAAATTAGTCACTGTCATATCAAGCCACAAAGCTATTCGTTTATTGAAAAACGGATGCCAAGCTTTCTTAGCCCATGTTATGGATTTGAACAGAGACAAGTCAGATTTGGATAATATTTCTGTTGTTAAAGAATTTCCTGATGTATTTCCCGAAGAACTTCCCGGGCTACCCCCGGAATGTGATGTTGAATTCTTTATTGACCTTGAACCGGGTACAAAATCCATTTCTAAAACCCCATATCGAATGGCTCCTATTGAACTTCAGGAGTTAAAAGTTCAACTACAGGAATTATTAGACATCGGTTTCATTCGTCCTAGTACATTTCCTTGGGGTGCTCCTGTTTTATTCGTAAAGAAGAAAGACGGGAGTATGCGACTTTGTATTGATTACCGAGAATTAAACCATGTCACCATCAAGAATAGGTATCCACTACCTCGCATTGATGACCTGTTTGACCAGTTACAAGGAGCACAATTCTTTTCAAAGATCGATCTTCGTTCTGGATATCATCAGCTGAAGATTAAAACTGAGGATATTCCAAAGACTGCCTTCAGAACTCGGTACGGGCATTATGAATTCTTAGTGATGTCTTTCGGATTGACTAATGCCCCTGCTACTTCCATGGATATGATGAACTGTGTATTCAAGGAATATTTGGATCAATTCGTTGTTGTCTTTATTGATGACATCCTCATCTATTCCAAAAGCCGTGAAGATCATGAGCACCATTTGAAGCTAGTACTTCAAAGACTTCGTGAACACAAGCTTTATGCCAAGCTAAAAAATGCGAGTTCTGGCTTGAGGAAGTAGCATTCCTTGGGCACTGTGGTGTCAAAACAAGGAGTATCTGTTGACCCGGCGAAGATTGAAGCAATACAAAGTTGGGAGCAACCGAAGTCGGTGACCGAAGTACGCAGCTTTCTGGGCTTAGCTGGTTATTATCGGAGATTCGTGGAAGGATTTTCTTGAATCGCTACTCCGTTAACTCAGCTGACTCGGAAAGATACAAAATTCATATGGAGCGAGGAATGTGAGAAGAGTTTCCAAGAGCTCAAGAGGAGACTCATTTCAGGAACATGTTCTGACAATACCATCTGGTTCGGATAGGATTTGTTATCTACAGCGATGCTTCTGGCAAGGGGTTAGGATGTGTTCTCATGCAACATGGGAAAGTCATAGCCTATGCCTCACGACAACTCAAAGAATATGATAGAAATTATCATACTCATGATCTGGAGTTGGCAGCAGTCGTATTCGCAGTTGAAGATATGGAGCCACTACTTGTATGGGGAAAAAGTGGAGATTTATACGGACCATAAAAGCCTCAAATATTTCTTCACCCAAAAAGAACTTAATATGCGGCAACGACGTTGGCTTGAACTATTGAAAGATTACGATCACATATCATCCTGGAAAAGCGAACGTAGTAGCTGACGCATTGAGTAGAAGATCATATGCAAGTACGAGTACGATATTGTCAATGCAAAAGCCCATTCTGTATGACTCACAAAGGATGGAGATAGAATTAAAGTACTCCAAGGACCCTATGTGATGATGACGAATATACGAGTAGAATCGACTTTAATCGATAAAGTTAAAGCTGCTCAAGCCACGGACCTGGGGTTGATGCAAATGAAGAAGAAAGTACAAGAAGGTGCTATTCCAGAAGCAAGAATCGATGAAGAAGGAATACTTCGAGTCAACTCTAGACTTTGCATTCCTAACGATTCTGACTTGAAACATAGAATCATGATGGAGGCACACAACACACCGTTTGCAATCCATCCTGGGAGTACCAAAATGTATCATGATATTCGACATACATTTTGGTGGAACAATATGAAGAGAGAGATCGCGGAATTTATCTCGAGGTGTTTAACTTGTCAACATGTAAAGGCGGAGCATCAAATGCCAAAAGGTCCATTGCAACCACTTGAGATTTCGAAATGGAAGTGGGAGCATATTACTATGGATTTCGTTACGGGTCTTCCCAAGGTTTCTCAAGGTATAGATGCTATTTGGGTTATTGTTGATAGATTAACCAAGTCTGCCCATTTCTTGCCAATACGTGAGACTTATTCTCTTGAACGTCTTGCTCGTATGTACGTAAATGAGATAATGAAATTGCATGGCATGCCAGTATCTATAGTTTCAGATCGTGACCCAAGAATCACTTCAAGATTTTGGGTTAGCTTGCAGAAAGCTATGGGCACAGATTTTACGGTTCAGTTCAGCATACCATCCTCAAACAGACGGACAATCAGAGAGGACTATTCAAAACCTTGAAGATCTATTAAGACTCTGTGTTCTAGATTTCAAAGGAAGTTGGGATAAGTACTTGCCACTGGTGGAATTCTCCTACAATAACAGTTATCAAGCAAGTATAGGCATGGCTCCATTTGAGGCGTTGTATGGACGAAAGTGTCGTTCTCCAGTATGCTGGGACGAGGTGGGAGAAGCAACATTGTTGGGACCAGAATTAGTACGCATGACTACAGAAAAGATCCAAATAATTCGACAACGTATTCAAACCTCACAAGATCGACAAAAGAGTTATGCTGATCTTCATCGAAAGGACGTGGAATTTAATATTGGGGATCATGTACTATTACATGTTGCTCCATGGAAGGGAGTTACAAGATTTGGGAAGAGAGGAAAGCTCAATCTAAGATTTGTTGGTCCATTTGAGATTCTTGACCGAATAGGAAATGTGGCTTATAGACTCGCATTACCTCCAAGCATGTCTCGTATTCATAATGTTTTTCACGTATCTATGCTTCGTAAATATGTGAAAGACCCGAACCACATTATTGCGTTAGAACCAGATGAGATAGCTGAAGATTTAACATACGAGGAGATACCTGTTGAGATTTTGGATAGGAAAGAGCATGTCCTACGCACCAAGGTTATACCACAAGTTAAGGTTTTGTGGAGAAACCATGCTATTGAAGAAATGACCTGGGAGTTGGAATCGGAAATGAAAGCGAGGTACCCTCACCTGTTCGAAACACCAGGTACGTACGTCAATTTCGAGGGACGAAATTTTATAAGGAGGGGAGGTTGTACGACCCCAACTTATTATAAATAAAATTGAATTTTCCTTTATTCATTATTCTAAATTAATAAGGGTTAATTTGATATAATACTTTGGTTATGGGTGAAATGTGAAATTTTTATAAAATAAACAAGTGGTTATAAAATAATCATTGTTGTCGGGGAATATTCGTTTGGTCGTGGAATATTCTTTTTGACGGGAATATTCGTACGATGGCGTAGTCAATTATGGGCCCCATAACGGAAAACGGTTGGATGAAAGAAAACGACAAAGATGGAGTTTTATAAATAACGGCAGTAAATTGTTACCGTTAACACTGTTGGGTTACCTGGTAGTTAAAATACAGTAATACACGTGGTTGCACAGTAGTACACGATATTGCACAGTATTGTTGAATTATTGATTCGTACGTAAGAAGGCACTACTCAATAATTGTTACAGTAATTACTGTTCATTATTTTATTGATTCAATAATTGCTGCATTGATATTTATATTATTATTGTTTCAATAATTGTCACTGCACAATATTTTCCATTATCAGATCAATAATTCATATTATTTGAATAATATTATCAGATAACATTATTGACAATGTCTAGAAAGTTCTGTCTAAGGAGAGGTTTGGTCACCTAATTGCGCGCCAGTAAGGAGAAATCCTTATTGGAAATCCCCCTCTTTCCTGGGAACGGCCTAGTTGTCATAATTGTGATTCTGTAATATTATTTGTGAATAATTAATTATTGATTTATTTGATAAGGAAATATTTATTTTATGTGGATATTAATGAAAGATTTATTTATGTGGTTGTAAATAAAGGAAGTTTAGCATGAAATAATTGTTGAAAGTTTGAAATATTTTCTGTAGAATTACAATTATTTCTTCAAAATATTTATTTAATTATATTATTATTTATTATTATTATTATATATATATATATATATATATATATATATATATATATATATATATATATATATATATATATATATATAAATGTGAATATATTAAGGAGGTGAGAAGTTTGGTTTGCTTTCTTTGAAAACAGGTGTAGTATATGGATTATTTTGGTTCAAACCATGTGCTGGTAATTCATTTCTTCTTGGGGGACCACTAATTGATTGGAAGGAAATTTGCCTGCAAGTTTATGTTGTAAGACCCCGAATTTTATGAAATAAAAATATTCAATTTTTCTTATAATTACTATTCAGTAAATGGTTAAATTGATAAAAAGTTAAAGTTAAGGGTGATATATGAATTTTTTTTCAAAAATACGCAAGTGGTTATAAAATATTCATTGTTGTCGGGGAATATTCGTACGACCGGCGCAGCCATTTGTGGGCCCCATAATAGAATAACTGTCGGATGAAGAAAACGACAAAATTAAGTTTTTATAAATAACGGCGTAATCGTTACCGTTAATACTGTTGGAATACCCGGTTGATAAAATAAAGTAATACGCGTTGTTGCATAGTAGCACACGGTATTACACAGTATTTTTGAATTATTGATTCTTACGTAAGATGGCACTACTCAATAATTGTTACAGTAATTACTGTTCAATATTTTATTTTATTGATTCAATAATTGCTGCGTTGATATTATATATTATTATTGTTTCAATAATTGTCACTGCACAGTATTTTCTATTATCAGATCAATAATTCAAATTATTTGAATAATATTATCAGATAACATTATTGGCAATGTCTAGAAAGTTCTGTCTAAAGAGAGGTTTGGTCACCTAATTGCGCGCCAGTAAGGAGAAATCCTTATTGGAAAGCCCCCTCTATCCTGGGAACTGCCTGGTTGTCAGTACTGTGAGTCTGTAATATTATTTGTGAATAATTAATTATTGATTATTATGATAAAAAAAATATTTATTGTGGATATAGATGGAGAAAATTTTTAATGTGACAACTATTGAAAATTAATATTTTATCTTTTTCTGATAAAATAATTCATTTAAATATATTATTTTAATAATATATTAACGGTAATATTTTTACAATGAATGTGGGATATATGAGTATATGAGGAGGAAGAGTATTTTTGTGGCATTAAATATTTAACATATGTTTTGGGTGTCGGTGGACACAATTCTTGACCGAAAATTGATTATAGACTGTAAAATCGCTCGTTTAATGATTTCGGTCAATTTCTGTTTGGAATTTAGAAAACTTTTCTTCTGCAAAGTTGTAGAGAATGGAATTTCCCATGGAAAGTCGTGAGTTTCGAATTTTTCTGATAAACGGGCTATTTTCTATGAATTATTAAAGTTTCAGAAAATAAAATAATTTTTATTAAATTATATGGTGGGACCAACTTTGGTTGGTGTTAATAACATGTGGGCTGCTATATTTTTTCAGAATTGGCATGCTTGGATGGCTGGTCTTGGATGGTTGGTGTGTAGAAAAGAAAAATAATATTTTATTATTTTAGTCTCATTTGGCGTTCTAGCATTTTCCTATAAATAGAGGGCTAAGTCAGAATTGAAAATCACACCAGAAACATAAGCTTTCTCTCTACTTCTCTCTCTATATATCAAGCGTGTTCTTGTGAGTATACTTTGAGTGTTGCTATACGGTGAAAGGTTTCTTCGGCTTTTCATCCAATATTCCAGTCAGAAGTACTGCTATTTTGAGGTAAGAGATTTTAAGGGTTATTATGTTTTTCAGTTCGTACTTCTTCCGTCCTTCAGAAAATTCTGGAAAAATTTGAAATGATATTTTGATGAGTTTTATTGATTATGTCCAAAAATGGCGATTTTTGGATGTATAGATTAAGAGTTATGAATTTTACGGGAAAATACTATTTTAAAAATAACCGCTTATAACTCCTTGTGGTTAACTTCAAAATTGATGAAATTTTTATTGGGAGTACATCTATATAATATCAGTGTATTCTGTGAATTTCGAAATTTTTGAACAAAGGTACAATTTATGATAAATGTCTAAATATTTTGCAGTTTTGGCCATATGAAAAATAGTAAATGACTTTTAAAAATTCTGAGAAAAATATATGTTCAATATGAGACTATATTTTGCTAAATCCCAAAAAAGAAATATTTTTAGAATTGATTTGGTATTTTTCATAAAAATGGACTAGTTATGAGTAAATGAATTAAATATGTTATGTGAAGTAAGAAAATTGAAAAATAGGATTTTATGGCTTGAGAATCTTATATAAGGTATATGCATATTTTTGATGAGGGTTTTGGTTATTTGGTGATTAAATCTTATGAGTTTGGCATTTTAAGATGATTAAATGCATTATTTAGTAAAGTGTAAACAATTAAAATAAATTGTTTATAAGCTTAAGAAATATTATTCTTTCAATATCATTATACCGAAGTATTGACATGGATTTTATTGTGGAATTTCTACCTTTTTCATGTCGGGGTTACTATTCACGAGTTACTATTTACGAATTACTATTCATGAGTTACTATTCACGAGTTACTATTCACGGGTACTATTCACGACAAAATTGGTTTCTTTTTCTAACCAAATTATAGTTGATTTATGAATATTACTCTTGAGATTAAAACTATATGTTGATCATATTATTTTTATTATCATATATTACATTTTTATAACCCTAATGATGATATTTATCTTTGACTTGAGTGTAAAGATGGGTAGATTTTTGGTATGATCATGACTATGGGTTCTCTTTGGTCAGTAGTGCAAAGTTGAATTGTTGACTGGTATGATCATGACCATGGAATTTATAATTGAATATCTTTAGCTTAAGTACAGAGGTGAAATGATCAACATGGTTATAATTATTGTTTATATAAATTCTGAAATGATTATATATTTCTTTGAGATAATAATATATTTGGCCTGTAGTGCAAATATGAACTGTTGATGAATATATTTGGCCTGTAGTGCAAATATGAACTGTTGATTAATATATTTGGCCTGTAGTGCAAATATGAACCGTTGATGAATATATTTGGCCTGTAGTGCAAATATGAACTGTTGAGGAATATCTTTGGCCTGTAGTGCAAAGATGAATTGTTGATGAATATCTTTGGCCTGTAGTGCAAAGATGACATGTTGTTGAATATCTTTGGCCAGTAGTGCAAAGATGAACATGTGTTGAGATGAACATGACCAACTGGTGATACAAATGAATATCTTTGGCCGTAGTGCAAAGATGAAATTATTAGTATGATTATGAACAGGAAATGTGATTTGGTGTAACCATGATCTTTGATGTTTCAGGTAAAGATAGGTGATGAAAATTATCTTCGTCCTGGATGAGAAGAGGAATTTAGAACTACAATTATGATTATGAGTTATTCATATGATTGTGGACCAGAATTGTTGATTGATGTTACAGGGATAAAACATTGTTGGTGGATTTTTAACATGGAGAAGATAATAGACTTTATAGTCTATTTGACTCTTCTAATGGATTGCTCGTTCCGCTGCAACTATGGTTGAAATTTTTATCATCTACCATATGTTCTAAATCTCTGATTTATTATTGATGAAGGCTATTGATAATTTAATTATCTTTAGTCATGATATTCTTTACTGAGCTAGTTGTGCTCACCCTTTTGCTTCACAATTCCTTTCAGGTAATAAGAGTGTAGCTGGGTCGAGCGGGGGTAACAGTGGAATAGGACGGTGGTCATCATTTAGTTGTTATATTTGGTGAATCAACTAGGGTGAGGCGAACCCAACGTTGAAAGGGTGTTTTGTCACTATCATACAAGATGTCTAATGACATACAACCTCGTGTCATCATAAGACAGGGATGTGCTCATCCACTGACTGAGTATATATACGAGCACTACCTATATAATCTTGGTGTTTGTTTGAAGTATAATTCTCAATTTGAGATAGTGGAGATAATGATAAATCAAGAGAAGACTCACCATTGGGAAGAATATGATAGTAATCTTCTCGTTTTTCTTTGGGGTATATTGGGTCAACCAAGGATAATTCTGTGGCCATATGATATCTATCATAACCTAGACGCATGGCCTCCCATGTACGAAGGTTTCCTTGAGCACTTCCCAAAGATTTTAGTTTCTAAAACAGTCTTTGACTATACCTTTATGTAAGGTGTCACTGTGAGGTGTTGTCCACGGTTGGGACATGTGTCACATTTGGTATATATTTGTATACAAACTCATAGTATATGTGTTGTTGTATTTTGCACGACAATTGTTGTAATAAAGTTGTAGTTGTATTCTGTACCATGTATTTGGCAACTCAGAATGAGTTGGATTGAATGGACCTATTTTGGGGTCGTTACATTTGGTATCAGAGCTTGGTTATATGATCACTGGCGGAGATCAGGGAATAGGGCTAGGAGGGGAGAGATGAGTAAATCTTTTGCTAGTGTGTCCTACCTAAGCTTAAATTGTTGGTTGGTCATAATATATGGATATTATGTGATATGTTAATTTGTTTAATTAACCCTTGTTTTATGGCAGTATTTGAGAATGGCTGCTGAGAATGTTAACAATGGAGTGAATGAGACCGTGGGGATACCTCTAATCACTAACCATGATAATGTGATGTCAGACGAAGAAGGAATTAGAGATATCCATGTGGTGAGTGAAGAATTGATAGTTGCACCCGAGATACTCACAGAGGTAACAGCTGAGAGTGAGGAAGAAGAGGAAGAAGAGGTACCTGAGGAGAGTTTATTAGAGGTATTATATGATCAAAATGTAGAATTTCAAAATCGTATTCATGAGTTAGAAGAGCAGGCTGAAGAACGACAGGCTGTCATGGAACAAAAGGATGCAACAATTCAAGCTTGTGTTACCCGATATGTGATGCTTGAACAGAAGCATTCTTTGGCAGAGTATAAGATGATAAAGATGGAATCTGAGCTGAAAGAAGAAAAAACTGAACGAGTAAGAATGAGTGATGCATGGGTAAAAGCCACACGACACGTGGATATTGTGGAAAGAGATGTCCGATTTAAGAAGGCTAAAATAGATGATATGAATTTCTCTTTTTGGAAAGCAATTGGGAGAATCCAACATCGAGTTTTGAATTACCCTGTACAGAGTGGTCAACCTGAATTCGATATGGATCGAAGATTGATGATTAAGATCATGAATCAGGAGTACAACGAGGCAGTTGAGGGAGGAATATGCCCTATAGAAAAATATATTCCAACGGTAGTGATGATGCCAAATGCTGCCCCAGACAAGTCAAAGCCGGGTAGTTCGAGGGATGGCGGTTGTCATGACTTCCCAACAAATGCGGAACCCAAATGAAGTTATCACGGGAGATGAGCAATGGAGAAATCATGATGACCAGGGAGATAGAATCTAAAATGGAAGCAAGGTATTCTCAACTTTTTGAAATACCAGGTACGTAAATTTTGGGGACGAAATTTCATAAGGAGGGGAGATTGTAAGACCCCGAATTTTATGAAATAAAAGTATTCAATTTTTCTTATAATTACTATTCAGTAAATGGTTAAATTGATAAAAAGTTAAAGTTAAGGGTGATATATGAATTTTTTTTCAAAAATACGCAAGTGGTTATAAAATATTCATTGTTGTCGGGGAATATTCGTTTGGTCGTGGAATATTCTTTCTGTCGGAGAATATTCGTACGACCGGCGCAGCCATTTCTGGGCCCCATAATAGAATAACTGTCGGATGAAGAAAACGACAAAATTAAGTTTTTATAAATAACGGCGTAATCTTTACCGTTAATACTGTTGGAATACCCGGTTGGTAAAATAAAGTAATATGCGTTGTTGCACAGTAGCACACGGTATTACACAGTATTTTTGAATTATTGATTCTTACGTAAGAAGGCACTACTCAATAATTGTTACAGTAATTGCTGTTCAATATTTTATTTTATTGATTCAATAATTGCTGCGTTGATATTATATATTATTATTGTTTCAATAATTATCACTGCACAGTATTTTCTATTATCAGATCAATAATTCAAATTATTTGAATAATATTATCAGATGACATTATTGGCAATGTCTAGAAAGTTCTGTCTAAGGAGAAGTTTGGTCACCTAATTGCGAGCCAGTAAGGAGAAATCCTTATTGGAAAGCCCCCTCTATCCTGGGAACTGCCTGGTTGTCAGTACTGTGAGTCTGTAATATTATTTGTGAATAATTAATTATTGATTATTATGATAAAGAAAATATTTATTGTGGATATAGATGGAGAAAATTTTTAATGTGACAACTATTGAAAATTAATATTTTATCTTTTTCTGATAAAATAATTTATTTAAATATATTATTTTAATAATATATTAACGGTAATATTTTTACAATGAATGTGAGATATATGAGTATATGAGGAGGAAGAGTATTTTTGTGGCATTAAATATTTAACATATGTTTTGGGTGTCGGTGGACACAATTCTTGATCGAAAATTGATTATAGACTGTAAAATCGCTCGTTTGTTGATTTCGGTCAATTTTTGTTTGGAATTTAGAAAAATTTTCTTCTGCAAAGTTGTAGAGAATGGAATTTCCCATGAAAAGCCGCGAGTTTCGAATTTTTCTGATAAACGGGCTATTTTCTATGAATTTTTAAAGTTTCAGAAAATAAAATAATTTTTATTAAATTATATGGTGGGACCCACTTTGGTTGGTGTTAATAACATGTGGGCTGCTATATTTTTTTCAGAATTGGCATGCTTGGATGACTGGTCTTGGATGGTTGGTGTGTAGAAAAGAAAAATAATATTTTATTATTTTAGTCTCCTTTGGCGTTCTAGCATTTTCCTATAAATAGAGGGCTAAGTTAGAATTGAAAATCACACCAGAAACATAAGCTTTCTCTCTACTTCTCTCTCTATATATCAAGCGTGTTCTTGTGAGTATACTTTGAGTGTTGCTATACGGTGAAAGATTTCTTCGGCTTTTCATTCGATATTCCAGTCAGAAGTACTGCTATTTTGAGGTAAGAGATTTTAAGGGTTATTATTTTTTTCAGTTCGTACTTCTTCCGTCCTTCAGAAAATTCTGGAAAAATTTGAAATGATATTTTGATGAGTTTTATTGATTATGTCCAAAAATGACGATTTTTGGATGTATAGATTAAGAGTTATGAATTTTACGGGAAAATACTATTTTAAAAGTAACCGCTTATAACTCCTTGTGGTTAACTTCAAAATTGATGAAATTTTTATTGGGAGTACATCTATATAATATCAGTGTATTCTGTGAATTTCGAAATTTTTGAACAAAGGTATAATTTATGATAAATGTCTAAATATTTGGCAGTTTTGGCCAAATGAAAAATAGTAAATGACTTTTAAAAATTCTGAGAAAAATATATGTTCAATATGAGACTATATTTTGCTAAATCCCGGAAAAGAAATATTTTTGGAATTGATTTGGTATTTTTCATAAAAATGGACTAGTTATGAGTAAATGAATTAAATATGTTATGTTAAGTAAGAAAATTGGAAAATAGGATTTTATGGCTTGAGAATCTTATATAAGGTATATGCATATTTTTGATGAGGGTTTTAGTTATTTGGTGATTAAATCTTTTGAGTTTGGCATTTTAAGATGATTAAATGCATTATTTAGTAAAGTGTAAACAATTAAAATAAATTGTTTATAAGCTTAAGAAATATTATTCTTTCAATATCATTATACCGAAGTATTGACATGGATTTTATTGTGGATTTTCTACCTTTTTCATGTCGGGGTTACTATTCACGAGTTACTATTCATGAGTTACTATTCACGAGTTACTATTCACGGGTACTATTCACGACAAAATTGGTTTCTTTTTCTAACCAAATTATAGTTGATTTATAAATATTACTCTTGAGATTAAAACTATATGTTGATCATATTATTTTTATTATCATATATAACATTTTTATAACCCTAATGATGATATTTCTCTTTGACTTGAGTGTAAAGATGGGTAGATTTTTGGTATGGTCATGACTATGAGTTCTCTTTGGTCAGTAGTGCAAAGTTGAATTGTTGACTGATATGATCATGACTATTGAATTTATAATTGAATATCTTTAGCTTAAGTACAGAGGTGAAATGATCAACATGGTTATAATTATTGTTTATATAAATTCTGAAATGATTATATATTTCTTTGAGATAATAATATATTTGGCCTGTAGTGCAAATATGAACTGTTGATGAATATATTTGGCCTGTAGTGTAAATATGAACTGTTGATTAATATATTTGGCCTGTAGTGCAAATATGAACCGTTGATGAATATATTTGGCCTGTAGTGCAAATATGAACTGTTGAGGAATATCTCTGGCCTGTAGTGCAAAGATGAATTGTTGATGAATATCTTTGGCCTGTAGTGCAAAGATGACATGTTGTTGAATATCTTTGGCCAGTAGTGCAAAGATGAACATGTGTTGAGATGAACATGACCAACTGGTGATACAAATGAATATCTTTGGCCGTAGTGCAAAGATGAAATTATTAGTATGATTATGAACAGGAAATGTGATTTGGTGTAACCATGATCTTTGATGTTTCAGGTAAAGATAGGTGATGAAAATTATCTTCGTCCTGGATGAGAAGAGGAATTTAGAACTACAATTATGATTATGAGTTATTCATATGATTGTGGACCAGAATTGTTGATTGATGTTACAGGGATAAAACATTGTTGGTGGATTTTTAACATGGAGAAGATAATAGACTTTATAGTCTATTTGACTCTTCTAATGGATTGCTCGTTCCGCTGCAACTATGGTTGAAATTTTTATCATCTACCATATGTTCTAAATCTCTGATTTATTATTGATGAAGGCTATTGATAATTTAATTATCTTTAGTCATGATATTCTTTACTGAGCTAGTTGTGCTCACCCTTTTGCATCACAATTCCTTTCAGGTAATAAGAGTGTAGCTGGGTCGAGCGGGGGTAACAGTGGAATATGACGGTGGTCATCATTTAGTTGTTATATTTGGTGAATCAACTAGGGTGAGGCGAACCCAACGTTGGAAGGGTGTTTTGTCACTATCATACAAGATGTCTAATGACATACAACCTCGTGTCATCATAAGACAGGGATGTGCTCATCCACTGGCTGAGTATATATACGAGCACTACCTATATAATCTTGGTGTTTGTTTGAAGTATAATTCTCAATTTGAGATAGTGGAGATAATGATAAATCAAGAGAAGACTCACCATTGGGAAGAATATGATAGTAATCTTCTCGTTTTTCTTTGGTGTATATTGGGTCAACCAAGAATAATTCTGTGGCCATATGATATCTATCATAACCTAGACGCATGGCCTCCTATGTACGAAGGTTTTCTTGAGCACTTCCCAAAGATTTTAGTTTCTAAAACAGTCTTTGACTATACCTTTATGTAAGGTGTCACTGTGAGGTGTTGTCCACGGTTGGGACATGTGTCACATTTGGTATATATTTGTATGCAAACTCATAGTATATTTGTTGTTGTATTTTGCACGACAATTGTTGTAATAAAGTTGTAGTTGTATTCTGTACCATGTATTTGGCAACTCAGAATGGGTTGGATTGAATGGACCTATTTTGGGGTCGTTACATATGTTTTCCAAGTTATGGGTCAAATAAAGTTAGGCATTGATGAAAAAATGAGAGTTAGGCTTTGACAAAATGGAAAGTTAGGCAGGATGTTAGAAAAGAAAGTTGGCATGTGAGTTATTTATCCTCCGTCCTGCACTATAAATAGAGGGATAACCCTCATTCCTCAACACACCTTCATAAATCAGAAGTTACTATTTTAGAGTATTGTGAGTATTTTCTTGAGTATAAGAATACTTTGAGCATAGTTTTTCTGCAAGATTTTCTCAGAATAATATTCGATATACCAGTCAAATCCAGTTTCTACCAAGGTAAAGGATATTATTTTATTGCAATACTCATGAGAAATATTATTTCCTTTCATACTCCATATTGTGCAAGCGATATTATTTCATCTCGTATTCTTGAATTTGAACTTACTATGGTAAGTATTACTTTTATAATTCCTGAAATGATTAGAAATTTTGCTTCATCTAATATCATTTCATTGGAATATTGGTCTGAACTTTTTATCAAATTTGGAACTTGTCATTACTGGTACTGTTCAATGGTACTGTTCATGGGTACTGTTCACATGTACTGTTCACGGGTACTGTTCATGGGTACTGTTCAAAAAAAAATATTTTTTTTCTTCCAAATTTTCTGTTGTGACCCTTATTTTTAAAGTTCAATCCATGTTTTGATTTTTCATCATCCTCAGTTCTAAATGGTGATATAAATGAATATCTTTGGCCTGTAGTGCAAAGATAAATGATTACTAATGAATATCTTTGGCCCGTAGTGCAAAGATGAACAGGTGTTGAGATGAACATGACCAACTTGTGATATAAATGAATATCTTTGGCTTGTAGTGCAAAGATGATTAAAGATGTATATTGATTGTTGTTACATGGATAAAATATTGATGATGGACTCTTAAATATTAGAAGACAGTAGAATTCATCCTCTACGTGACTCTTCTAATGGATTGCTGTTTCCACTGTATTTGTTGATCTAAAATTTGTTGTCTATTATATTCTATCAGATTTTCCCTGTTGAAGACTAACGATAATTTGTTTTATATTATCTTAGTCATGATATTCTTTACTGGGCTAGTTGAGCTCACCCTTTTCCTTTTTGTTCCATTTTTTTTCTTCTCAAGAGGTGAGAACATAGCAGGATCGAGTCGGGGTATGGAGTGAGATTTCTAGGAAGATGTTTTAGCAGTCCTCACTATTTCTGTAAAATAGTGTTTGAATAATTGTAATGATGACTTATTTACGTATGGATATTGTCTAGAAGACAATATTTGTATTTAAACTCACAGTATGTATTGTCGTATTTCACACGACATTTATATTATTGAAGTTGTAGTTTGCTTTATGTACCATGTATTTGGCGACTCAGAATGGGTGTTGTATACCTGTTTTGGGGGCGTCACAGGGGGGAGGGGGGGTGGGAGATTGATGTTGGTTATGGGGGGGGGGGAAATCAAGTGGTGTTTATATAATATTGATGTATATAAATTGAAAGCATGTGTTTATATATATATATATATATTATATTTTATTTGTTAGTTATTTGAAATTGATTATGCAAAATAATTTAGTCCATGAACAGTGCCCTTCCATTCTCTTATAAATAGAAGCTCATTCCTTCATTATTTTTTACGAATTCACTGAAACTCTAGAGAGAGAAATTATAGAAAAGTATTCTGCTACTTCCCTACTCTTATATCCACTTTCTTTTACGGTAAGTGGTATTATTTCTTTTGTATTCATGAAGAGAACTTCTGTTATTCTATTATTTATTATTCTGTTGGAATAACCTGTATACGTGGGCTACCCTATACTTGGTGAAATTCTTCTGTTATTCTATTCTTTATTATTCTGTTCGAATATCCTGTCTGTGCTTTTTACGCCGGACCTGGTTCCATTCTTTATTATTCTGTTGGAATATCCTGTCTGTGCGTTTTACGCCGGACCTGGTTTCGTTATTTATTATTCTGTTAGAATAACCTGTCTGTGCGGTCTATCGCATGCCTGGTGATTTCTTTTGTTATTCCATCCTTTATTATACTCAGTTGGTTAAAACTTTAACTTCTGTACTCCATTAAATTAGTGGAATATCCTTGATATTTGCACTTCATTCAGTATCTTTTCATGAAATATTTTTCTGAGCATTCTTGAATTTTACTCTACAAAGAAATATCATGTTGACAATTTGGACGTTATTAGTTCCTAGATAAATTAATTATTGAACTTGTTTTATTAAATTCTTATATTATTTTCATCATCCTCATGTTTATATTTTGTTGAAAGTCATCTGTGGCCTGTAGTGCATAGATGGACTTGGTATGATTATGACCAGAGATTATTCGATATAATCATGACCGTAATGTTACAAATGATGTGGTAAAAGTCCTCATTCGCCCGTAGTACATTGATGGACAGTTGTTGGCATGATCATGACCATTAATGAATACACGAATGTCCTTGGCCCATAGTGCATGGATAATTTGTGGTCATGATACTAAAGAATATCCTTGACTGTAGTGCAGGGGTGATTCGATGATATAGATTATTTATTAAGCTGAGTCCCAGCGATAAAAGTGATGAAAAACATTTTAAATCATAAAAGATTGTAGATTTTATTCTCTACTTGACTCTTTTAATGGATTGCTTATTCCGCTGCAGTTAAACTTGATGTCTATTGTATTTTATCAGTTTAACATTGTTGAAGACTAATGATAATTTATTCTGCATTATCTTAGTCATAATATTTTTTAATAGGCTAGTTGAGCTCACCTTTCTTTCACTGTTCTCTTCAGGAAATGAGAACGTAGCCGGGACTAGTCGGGGAATGGAGTGACGGTCCAGATGATAGTATTAGTAGTCCTCACTATTCTGTTAAATAGTGTGACAATAAATATAATGAGGACTTATTTCGAGAGTGGATATTGTATAGAAGACAATATTTGTATTAAAACTCACAGCTCTCTTGTTGTATATTAAAGATTGTATTTGTATTCTGTACCATGTATTTGGCGACTCAGAATAGGTGATGTATACCTATTTTGGGGGCGTCACAGTTGGTATCAAAGCTTAGGGATATGATCCCTGGCTAAGATGTGAGACTAGAACTAGGAGGGGAGAGACGGGGAATTCCTTCGCTAGTATGACCTACCTAATTTTATTTGGTATTTAATTGGTTGGTCAGAGTATAGAGATAATATGTTACATGTCAACTAACCCTTGTTTTGTGGCAGTATCTGAAAATGATATTCGAAAAATGCTGAGAATAGCAATGGAGCACAGGAGACCGTTGAGTCTCCACATATCAATAATCAGGATAATGTGCATCAGGAAGGCGACAATCCTCATGAAAATAACAACACTGACCAAATGATGAATGATGGATTGTTCAGAGGCTTTATACAATTCATGCAACATCAGGCGAGAGCGGCTCCTGTCTAAAGTGTAGGTGGAAACACTGGAAACTCTCGGACGGTCACTGCTAAATAGTTCAAGGAGCTGGAACCACCGGAGTTTATTGGAGAGTCAAAACCACTTAAGGCGGAAGCATGGATAAAGCAGATCATCAAGATATTTGATGTCTTGGGATGCTCCGAGGAGTAAAAGGTTCCCTTTACCACCTTCATGTTGCGTGAAGAGACATATTACTAGTGGGAATCTGTAAAACGTACCCAGCCTGACGCACTCAAGATGTCTTGGGAGAAGTTACAAGAGCTATTCAACGACATGTACTTTCCCAAAAGTATTTGTCACATAAAAGAGGTGGAGTTTATCAAGTTGGAGCAAAATAATATGACTGTGTGGCAATACGAGGCTAAATTTGCGGAGTTATCCCGGTTTGCATCCCATTTGGTTGTTAATGAGGAGCGAATGACGCGAATGTTTTTAAGAGGTTTGAAACCGGAGATACGTCAATATCTTATTTCTCATAAACTGTGTTTATACTCAGATGTTGTAAATAGGGCTCAGTTATTGGAGCGCGGTAACGAGTCAACGCAACCAAGAGAAAGCAGCCGACAGCATGAAAATACCAGTGGCATCAGTCATCGAAGCGGCGATAACAAACGTGGAGAGAATCAACATGCCAGAAATGGTAATCACTTCGGTGGTAATCATGGCCAAGACAGTAAAAATGGACATTTCAAGAAAAAGAGATTCCACAATGATGGAAAGACATCAGCACCAGCAATCGTGGTTAAGGAAGCAGAACGACCACCTATCATATGCTTCAAATGCGGAGGGGAGGGACATATCAGTCCAAACTGCGCGATGTCATCCATAGCGTGTTATAATTATGGAAGAAAAGGTCACTTCGCCCGATTTTATCGTTCACCGAAGACAAGTTCAGCTAGGATGGAGGCACCAAAGGCCGTCCCAAAAAAGTCAAAGCCGGTGGTGCAAGGAAGAGCATTTGTTGTGACCTCTCACAAAGCAAGGAACCCGAACGAGGTCATCACGGGTAAGCTTATCATAAACTCTAGCGAAGTCTATACCTTATTTGATACCGGTTCTACCCATTCTTTTATTTCTCCTACTTACGCTCAATGATTAAATTTGACCCCGGAGAAATTAGACTTTGACTTATCTGTTGAAACTCCATTGGGAGAAACCTTCATTACATCCACTGTTTATAAGTCTTGTTTGGTCCAAATTGGTACCCTCACATTACCTGTCGATCTTATTTCATTGAAAATACTTGCATTTGACGTGATTTTAGGGATTGATTGGTTAACTACTCATCATGCAAAAATTGATTATTTTCGTAAGGTTGTTAGCTTTCATATTCCTAACCAACCTATTATGCGAATTCAAATAACTAAACCATTAAAATCAATCAATGTCATTTCAAACCATAAAGCTATTCATTTATTGAAAAATGGATGTCAAGCTTTCTTAGCTCATGTCACGGATCTAAACAAATATACATTAGTTTTGAATGATATTTTTATTGTTAATAAACTTCCTAACGTATTCCCCGAAGAACTTCCTGGCCTACCCCCAGAGCGTGAAATTGAATTTTGTATCAACCTTGAACCTGGTACAAAACCCATTTCTAAAGCCCCATATCGAATGGATCCTATTGAACTTCAGGAGTTAAAGACCCAGTTGCAGGAATTGTTAGACATTGGTTTCATTCATCCTAGTACGTCTCCTTGGGGTGCTCCTGTTCTATTCGTGAAGAAGAAAGATGGAAGTATGCGACTTTGTATTGACTACCGGGAATTGAACCATGTCAACATCAAAAATAGGTGCCTGTTGCCTCGCATTGATGATCTGTTTGACCAGTTACAAGGAACATAATTCTTTTCAAAGATCGATCTTCGTTCTGGATATCATCAGCTGAAGGTTAAAACTGAGGATATTCCAAAGACTGCATTCAGAACTCGATACGGGCACTATAAATTTTTAGTCATGTCTTTTGGATTGACTAATGCTCCTGCTGCCTTCATGGATATGATGAACTGAGTATTCAAGGAATATTTGGATCACTTTGTGGTCGTCTTTATTGATGACATCCTCATTTACTCCAAAAGCCGTGAAGATCATGAGCAACACTTGATGCTGATACGCCTAAAGCTTCGTGAATATAAGCTTTATGCCAAGTTGAAGAAATACGAGTTCTGGCTTGAGGAAGTAAAATTATTTGGGCACGTAGTATCAGGTCATGGAATATCTGTTGACCCAAGAAAGATTGAAGCTATTCAAAGTTGGGAACAACCTAAATCAGTGACCGAAGTACGTTGCTTTCTCGGTTTAGCTGGTTATTATCGGAGATTCGTGGAAGGATTTTCTCGAATCGCTATTCCATTAACTCAGCTGACTCAGAAAAATACAAAATTTGGTTGGAAGCGAGAAATGTGAGAAGAGTTTTCAAGAACTCAAGAGGAGACTCATTTTAGCAACTGTTCTGACAATACCATCTGGCTCGGAGGGATTTGTCATCCACAGTGATGCTTCGGGCAAAGGGTTAGGATGTGTTCTCATGTAACATGGGAAAGTCATAACCTATGCCTCAAGAAAACTCAAAGAATATGAGAGGAATTATCCTACTCATGATCTAGAGTTGGCAGCTATTGTTTTTGCACTTAAAATTTGGAGGCATTACTTGTATGGGGAGAAAGTGGAGATCTTTACGGATCATAAAAACCTCAAATATTTCTTCACTCAAAAGGAACTTAACATGCGACAACGACGTTGGCTTGTATTGTTGAAAGATTATGATCATACTATCCAATACCATCCTGGAAAAACAAACGTGGTAGCTGACGCATTGAGTAGAAGATCATATTCAAGTACGAGTGCGCTATTGTCAACGCAAAGGCCCATTTTGTGTGACTTACAAAGGATGGAGATAGAGTTAAAGACTCCAAGGACCCATGTGATGATGGCGAATATACGAGTAGAACCATCTTTAATTGATAAAGTTAAAGTTGCTCAAGCTACAGATCCAGAACTGATGCGTATAAGGAAGAAAGTGCAAGAAGGTGCTATACCGGAAGCAAGAATCGATGAAGAAGGAATACTTTGAGTCAACTCCAGATGTTGTGTTCCTAAAGACCCTGATTTAAAGTATAAAATCATGATGGAGGCGTACAACACACCATTTGCAATCCATCCTGGGAGTACCAAGATGTATCATGATCTTCGACATACATTTTGGTCGTGCAATATGAAGAGAGAGAGATAACGCTATTTATCTCAAGGTGTCTAACGTGTCAATGAGTCAAGGCGGAGCATCAAGTACCAAAAGGTCCATTGCAACCACTTGAAATTCTAGAATGGAAGTGGGAGCACATTACCATGGATTTCGTTACTGGTCTTCCCAAGGTTTCTCAAGGCATAGATGCAATTTGGGTCATTGTTGATAGATAGACCAAGTCTGCTCATTTTCTTACCAATACGAGAAACTTATACACTTGAACGTCTTGCTCGTATGTACATAAATGAGATTGTAAGACTGCATGGTATGCTAGTATCCATAGTTTTTGATAGAGACCCAAGATTCACTTCACGATTTTGGGTTAGTTTGCAAAAAGCCATGGGCACGGATTTACGATTTAGCTCGGCATATCATCCTCAGACGAACGGGCAGTCAGAAAGGACTATTCAAACTCTTGAAGATCTATTAAGACTCTGTGTCCTTAACTTCAAGGGAAGTTGGGACAAGTTTTTACCATTGGTGGAGTTTTCCTACAACAACAGTTATCAAACAAGTCTTGGCATGGCTCCATTCGAGGCGTTGTATGGAAGAAAGTGTCGTTCTCCAGTATGTTGGGATGAGGTGGGTGAAGCAACGTTGTTGGAACTGGAGTTGGTACATATGACTATTGTGACGTCCCCAAAATTAGGTATACATCACCCATCTTGGGTCGTCAGATACATGGTACATAATTCAAATACAACTTACTAATACAACTGTCGTGTACAATACGACAAAACATAACTGTGAGTTTGAAAACAATTATTGTCTACTAGAGATTATACAAACTTAAAAAGAGTCCTCATTACAATTATTAATACACTATTTCACCGAATAGTGAGGACTACTAATGCTATCCTCTGGACCGTCACTCCGTTCCCCGACTAGTCCCTGCTATGTTCTCATTTCCTGAAGAAAACAGTGAAAGAAAGGGTGAGCTCAACTAGCCCAGTAAGAAATATTATAACTAAGATAATGCAGAATAAATTATTGTTAGCCTTCAACAGTATTAAACTGATAAAAAATAACAACATCAAGTTTAACAGCAGTGGATCAAGCAATCCATTAAAAGAGTCAAGTAGAGAATAAAATCTACTATCTTTTATGATTTAAAAAGTTTTTTTATCACTTTTATCGCTGAGACTCAGCTTAATAAATAAACCACATCATCACTGCACTACGACCAAGGATATTTATTAGGGTCACGACCACAAATTCCATGCACTACGGGCCAAGGACATTTATTTATTCATCAATGGTCATGATCATGTCAACAACTGTCCATCAATGCACTACAGCCAATGAGGAATTTTACAACATCACTTGTTACATTACGGTCATGATTACACCGAATAATCTCTGGTCATAATCATACCAAGTCCATCCATGCTCTACAGGCCACAAATGACTTTCAAGAATATAAACATGAGGATGATGACAATGATATAAGAATTCAATAAAACAAGTTCAAGAATTAATTTGTCTAAGAACTACTAATGTCCAAATTGTCCACATGATACTGCTTTGTAGAGTAAAATTCAAGAATAATCAGAAGAATATTTCCATGAAAAGATACTGGATGAAGCGCAAATATCAAGGATATTCTACTAATTTCATGGAGTATAGAAGTTAAAACATTAACCAACTGAGTATAATAAAGGATGGAATAACAAAAGAAATCACCATGCATGCGGTACTTCGCATAGACAGGTTATTCCAATAGAATACTAACAACGGAACCAGGTCAGGAAAAATTTGCACCAACAGGATGTTCCAACAGAATAATAAAGACGGAACCA
The DNA here is from genome assembly GCA_020205505.1 of Panax japonicus. Classification (NCBI taxonomy): domain Eukaryota; kingdom Viridiplantae; phylum Streptophyta; class Magnoliopsida; order Apiales; family Araliaceae; genus Panax; species Panax japonicus. The sequence goes on along the minus strand of CM035113.1, from coordinate 15,350,626 downwards.
GGTCCGGTGTAAAACACACAGACAGGATGTTCCAACGGAATAATAATAAAGACGGAACCAGGTCCGATGTAAAACACACAGACAGGATGTTCCAACAGAATAATAGAAGAATGTCACCAAGTATAGGGTAGACCGCGTATACAGGTTATTCCAACAGAATAATAAGAAATGGAATAACAACAGTTCTCTTCATGAATAAGAAAGAATAACACCCCTTACCGTAACAGAAACTGGATATAGAAAATGAAAAGTTAAGTAGCAAAAAGCTTTTCTTCTATCTCTCTATAGTTTCTCTTTCTAGAGTTCAGTGAATTCGTAAGAAAATAATGAAGGAATGAGCTTCTATTTATAGGAAAATGGAATGCATAATAACTAATCCATAAACGGTCCAGATTGATTTACTTTAATCTTACGGTCCATATTTAAAAAAAATCTTTTAAATAAAATATAATATATTCTATTTATATAAAAAGATTTTTACTATGCAAACACTATACAACACTATACAAAACACTATGTAAAACTATGCATAATAAAATATAATATATTCTATTTATAGAATAACTTTAATAAAGTATTCTATTTTATATAAAAAGATGTTTCTGTTTTATTACGTTAATAATACGAATAAAACAAAACGTCATCATCGCTATAATAATTCATATTATTAATCGACAATAATTGAATCAAACTGAGCGACTTCTCACATAAATATCAATAATCAATACCGTATGCTACAATGCAACAACGCGTATTACTATACTTTTACTACCCAGTAGTTCAACAGTATCAACGGTAAAACTTCCGCCGTTATTTTCAATAAAATATTTTTGTCATTTTCTCAATTCGACAATAATTCTGTTGTGGGGTCCACTAATAATTGTACCGTCGTACGAATATTTTCTGACACAAAGAATATTTCCTGACCAATCGAATATAATATAACAACTTGCATACTTTGCAAAATTTATAAATACTACCCACAACTATAATATTATCTCAAATTCACACCATAATATTAAAAAATTATTTCGAGAAAATTAATTCTTTATTCATAAAATCCGGGGTTTCACAATCTCCCCTCCTTATGGAATTTCGCCCTCGAAATTTACGTACGTACCTGGTATGCCGAACAGGTGAGGATACCTTGACTTCACTTCAAATTCTAACTCTTGAGATATAACCTTTGAGTGTTGAATACGATTCTTCTTATCCAAGATTGTAACACGTATCTCTTCAAACGTTAAATCATCCGCTATCTCGTCCGGTTTTAAATTAATAATGTGGTTCGGGTCGTCCACATATTTACGTAACATCGATACGAAAAAAAACCGTTATAAACACGCAATATATTTGGCGGTAAAACGAGTCTATAAGCCACAGTTCCTACTCAATCGAGGATTTCAAATGGGCCAATTAAATCGAGGGTTGAGATTTTCTCTCTTCAGCAACTCTTGCTTCTAAAATAACACCCTCTTGAACCTTCTTCTTCACATTCATCAGATTCGGGTATGTAGCTTGAGCGTCTTTAACTTTATCGATTAAAGTCAATTTTACTCGTATATTCGTTATCTTCACGTGGGTCCCTAGAGTCTTTAACTCTATCTTCATCATTTGCAAGTTATACGAAATGAGTCTTTGTGTTAACAACATCGCACTTGTAAACGCATACGATCTTCTACTCAACACGTCAGCTACCACGTTCGCTCTTCAACGATGATATTGAATAGTACGATCGTAATCTTCAATAGCTCGAGTCAACGTCTTTGGTGCATGTTACTTTCGTTTCAGTTGAAAAAATTATTTTGAGGGTTTAAGAAATGGGTTTTGTACTGGTGTCAATACAAAATTCGATTTCACGCTCTGGGGTAGGCTAAGAAGTCTTCAGGAATACGTCAAGAGATTTATTAATGATAAAAATATCATTCAAAACTGTTACTCACATCCAAGACTTGCATAGTACGTCACATTGATACTAACTGTGACTTCTATCCCTTAACCTAGATAACACCTCACAATGATACCTATCAACTTGTTATCGTCATTCATGACATCGCCTACAGAAAGTCTGGCTTCAGTGCATTCCACACAAGGAAGTCATCAACAAAAGGATCGGGGCTCTTTAATTATGGCTTGATATGACAATGATTGAATTTAGTGGTTTGGTTGCTTGAATTCGCATAATAGGTTGGTTAGGAATATGAAAGCTAGTAACCTTACGAAAAACATGACGAGTAGTTAACCAATCGTTTCCTAAAATCGCATCAAAGGAAAGTATTTTCAAAGAGACAAGATCAACACGTAACGTGAAAGTGTCGATTTGAATTAAATAAGATTTATAAACAGTGGAGGTAACGAAGGTTTCTCCCAATGGAGTTTCAATAGATAAATCAAAGTTTAACTTCTCCGGAGTTAAGTACAAACATTGAACACAACTAGGTGAAATAAAAGAGTGAGTAGAACCGGTATCTAACACGGTATAGACTTCGTAAGAGCTTTTGATTAACTTACCCGTGATAATTTTATTCTGGTTCCTCGTCACGAGAAAAAAAATGCTCTCTCTTAAACTACCGGCTTTGGCTTGTCTGGGACATCCTTTGGCATCATTATCCCAGCTGGAATTGACTTCATCATACGACAAAATCAAGCTAGGTGACCTTCTCTTCCTCAATTAAAACATGCTTTGGACTGCTGCGTACAGTTTGGACGGATGTGTCCCTCCTGTTTGCATTTGAAACATACGACCGGTGGTCATTCTTCCTCCTTTAAAACGGGTGCTGGTACCGACGTCTTTACGTCATTGTTGAACCTCCTCTTCTTGAAATGTCCATTCTTATTATTTTGGCCATGATTATTACCGAAGTGGTTACCATTTCTGACATGTTGATTCCCTCCATGCTTATTATCACCGCTTTGATGACTGTTATCACCAGTATTATCATTTTGTTGGCTGCTCTCTTTTGGTTTGGTTGACTCGTTATCTCCCTCCACCAACTGAGCCCTATTTACAACATCTGAATACAAACACAGTTTATGAGAAATAAGATGTTGACGTATCTCCGGCTTCAAACCTCTTAAAAATAATCGCGTCATTCTTTCTTCATTATCCACCAAGTGCGACGCAAACCGGGATAACTCCGCAAATTTTGCCTCGTATTGCGACACGGTTATATTGTTTTGCTCCAATTTGATAAACTCCACCTCCTTCATGTGACGAATACTTTCGGGAAAGTATTTTTTGTTGAACAGCTCTTGGAACTTCTCCCAAGACATCTTCAGTACGGCAGGTTGAGTACGTTTTACCGATTCCCACCATTAATCTGCCTCTTCACGCAACATAAAGGTGGCAAAGGGAACCTTTTGCTCCTCGGAGCATCCCAAGACATCAAATATCTTGGTGATCTGCTTTAACCACGTCTCCGCCTTAAGTGGTTCTGGCTTTCCCAAAAACTCTGGTGGTCCCAGCTCCTTTAATTGCTTAGCGATGACCAACCATGGGTTGCCATTGTTTCCTCCTGCATTATGAACAGGAGTCGCCTTCTCCCGTTGTTGCATGAATTGCTCCTTAAACTGATTAGCGGTGACCATCTGAGAGTTATCAGTATTTCTACCTGCATTTTGGACAGGAGCTGCCTTAGCCTGTTGTTGCATGAATTGCATAAAGCCTCTGACCATCCCATCATTCACCATTTTATCGGTGTTATTATTTTCATGAGGAGTATTGTCCTCTAGTTGCACATTTTCTGATTATTGATCTGTGGAGACTCAACGGTCTCCTGTGCTCCATTGATAATCTCAACATTCTCGGATGCCATTTTCAAACACTGCCACAAAACCAGGGTTAATTAACATATCACATATTATCCCTATACTTTGACCGACCAATTAAATACAAAATAAATTTAAGTAGGTCATATTAGCGAAGGAATTCTCCGTTTCTCCCCTCCTAGTTTTAGTCTCACATCTTAGCCAGGGATCATATCCCTAAGCTTTGATACCAATTGTGACGCCCCCAAAATTAGGTATACATCACCCATCTTGGGTCGTTAGATACATGGTACATAATTCAAATACAACTTATTAATACAACTGTCGTGTACAATACGACAAAACATAACTGTGAGTTTGAATACAATTATTGTCTACTAGAGATTATACAAACTCAAAAATAGTCCTCATTACAATTATTAATACACTATTTCACAGAATAGTGAGGACTACTAATGCTATCCTCTGAACCGTCACTCCGTTCCCCGACTAGTCCCTGCTATGTTCTCATTTTCTGAAGAGAACAGTGAAAGAAAGGGTGAGCTCAACTAGCCCAGTAAGAAATATTATGACTAAGATAATGCAGAATAAATTATCGTTAGCCTTCAACAGTATTAAACTGATAAAATATAACAACATCAAGTTTAACAGCAGCGGATCAAACAATCCATTAAAAGAGTCAAGTAGAGAATAGAATCTACTATCTTTTATGATTTAAAAAGTTTTTCATCACTTTTATCGCTGAGACTCAGCTTAATAAATAAACCACATCATCCCTGCACTACGGCCAAGGATATTTATTAGGGTCACGACCACAAATTCCGTGCACTATGGGCCAATGACATTTGTGTATTCATCAATGGTCATGATCATGCCAACAACTGTCCATCAATGCACTACGGCCAATGAGGAATTTTACCACATCACTTGTTACATTACGGTCATGACTACACCGAATAATCTCTGGTCATAATCATACCAAGTCCATCCATGCTCTACAGGCCACAGATGACTTTCAAGAATATAAACATTAGGATGATGACAATGATATAAGAATTCAATAAAACAAGTTCAAGAATTAATTTGTCCAAGAACTACTAATGTCCAAATTATCCACATGATACTGCTTTGTAGAGTAAAATTCAAGAATAATCAGAAGAATATTTCCATGAAAAGATACTGGATGAAGCGCAAATATCAAGGATATTCTACTAATTTCATGGAGTATAGAAGTTAAAACATTAACCAACTGAGTATAATAAAGAATGGAATAACAAAAGAAATCACCATGCATGCGGTACTTCGCATAGACAGGTTATTCCAACAGAATACTAACAACGGAACCAGGTCAGGTAAAATTTGCACCGACAGGATGTTCCAACAGAATAATAAAGACGGAACCAGGTCCGGTGTAAAACACACAGACAGGATGTTCCAACGGAATAATAATAAAGACGGAACCAGGTCCGGTGTAAAACACACAGACAGGATGTTCCAACAGAATAATAAAAGAATGTCACCAAGTATAGGGTAGACCGCGTATACAGGTTATTCCAACAGAATAATAAGAAATGGAATAACAACAGTTCTCTTCATGAATAAGAAAGAATAACATCCCTTACCGTAACAGAAACTGGATATAGGAAAAGAAAAGTTAAGTAGCAAAAAACTTTTCTTCTATCTCTCTAGAGTTCAGTGAATTCGTAAGAAAATAATGAAGGAATGAGCTTCTATTTATAGGAAAATGGAATGCATAGTAACTAATCCATGAACGGTCCATATTGACTTACTTTATTCTGACGGTCCATATTTAAAAATAATCTTTTAAATAAAATATAATATATTCTATTTATATAAAAAGATTTTTACTATGCAAACACTGTGCAACACTATGCATAATAAAATATAATATATTCTATTTATAGAATAACTTTAATAAAGTATTCTGTTTTATATAAAAAGATGTTTCTGTTTTATTACGTTAATAATAAGAATAAAACAAAACGTCATCATCGCTATAATAATTCATATTATTAATCGAAAATAATTGAATCAAACTGAGCGACTTCTCACATAAATATCAATAATCAATACCGTGTGCTACTATGCAACAACGCGTATTATTGTACTTTTACTACCCAGTAGTTCAAAAGTATCAACGGTAAAACTTCTGCCGTTATTTTCAATAAAATATTTTTGTCGTTTTCTCAATCCGACAATAATTCCGTTGTGGGGTCCACCAATAATTGTACCTTCGTACAAATATTTTCTGACACAAAGAATATTCCCTGACCAATCGAATATAATATAACAACTTGCATACTTTGCAAAATTTATAAATACTACCCACAACTATAATATTATCTCAAATTCACACCATAATATTAAAAAATTATTTCGAGAAAATTAATTCTTTATTCATAAAATCTGGGGTTTCACAACTACAGAAAAGATTCAAACGACCCGACAACGTATAAAAACCTCACAAGATCGACAAAAGAGTTATGTTGATCTTCATTGAAAGGACGTAAAATTCGATATAGGAGATCATGTGTTGTTACGTGTTGCTCCATGAAAAGGAGTTACGAGATTTGGAAAGAAAGGAAAGCTCAATCCTCGATTCATTGGCCCATTTTTAATCCTTAATCGAGTAGGAACTGTGGCCTATAGACTCGCTTTACCGCCAAGTATGTCTCGTGTTCATATCATTTTTCATATATCCATGTTACGTAAATATATGAAATACCCGAATCACATTATTGAGTTAGAACCGGACGAGATAACGGAAGATTTAACGTATGAAGAGGTTCCTGTTCAAATCTTGGATAAGAAGGAACATATTCTACTCTACAAGGCTATACCTCAAGTCAAAGTTTTATGGAGGAACCACGATGTTGAGGAAATGACCTGGGAGTTAGAATCAGAAATGAAATCAAGGTATCCTTACCTCTTCGACATACCAGGAACGTACCCTAATTTCGAGGGCGAAATTTCTTAAGAAGGGGATGTTGTAAGACCCCAACTTTTATGAATAAAGATAATTTTTATAAATATCATTTTTTAATATTAAGGTGTGAAATTGAAATAATGTTACAGTTATGGGTAATATTTATAAATTTTGCAAAGTACGCAAATGGATATATAATATTCGATTGGTCGGGGAATATTTGTTTTAGCAGGGAATATTCGTAAGACGGTACAATCATTGGTGGACCCCACAACGGAATTATTGTCAGATTAAGAAAATGACAAAAATAATTTATGAAAATAGCGGCAGGAAGTTTTACCGTTAACTGTTGAAACACCCGGTGTTAAAGTACAGTAATACGCGTGGTTGCATAGTAACACACAATATTGATCATTGATGCTTACGTGAGAAGTCACTCAATTTTGTTCAATTATTGCTACAGTAATTGCTGCATTGTATCTCACGTTATTTGATTCAATTATTGTCGATATTTTATATATTATTAAATCAATAATTGAGACGACAAAGTTATTAATATTATTATTTGGAATATTAACGATTTCTAGAAGTTCTGTCAAGGAGAGGTTTGGTCACCTAATTGCGCGCCAATAGGGAGAAATTCTTATTGGAAAACCCCCTCTTTCCTGGAACGACCTGGTCGATTAATATTGTGAATTATAATAATGATGATATATGTTGTTAAAATTATTAAGGTGATTTTTATGAAGTTTTGCTTATTTTATGGACTCCATTTACCCATTTTTCAAAATAATCGATAGAAAATTATTTAAAGGTGGGGCCCACATGTAGGGCCCATATGTGTTGAAAAATTGATTTTTGAAATTGGGGTGGGAGGGAGTTACGTAAAGGGGAGGGAATTTATATATATATATATATATATATATGTATATGATGTGTGTATATATATAATGTGTGTGAGTGGAAAATTGTGAAAAAGTGATAGTATGAAAGTGATGGGTGTAAGATATATGTGTGTGTGTGTGTGTGATTGTGAAAGGTGTATGGTGTGTGTGTGTAAGAGTGTAGTGAAAGTGATTTGTGGATGGGAAAGTGAAAATTGTGTGTGAATATAGATATATAATTGGTATATAGATATATATATGATGAAAGTGATTTTGGGGGTGGGGGTGGGGGTGGGGGTGGGGTGGGGTGGGGGATTGATGTTGGTTAGGGGGGGATAAAAATCAAGTGGTGTTTATATAATATTGATGTATATAAATTGAAAGCATGTGTTTATATATATATATATATATATATATTATTTGTTAGTTACTTGAAATTGATTATGCAAAATAATTTCGTCCATGAACAGGGCCCTTCCATTCTCCTATAAATAGAAGCTCATTCATTCATTATTTCTTACGAATTCACTGAAACTCTAGAGAGAGAAATTATAGAGAAACTATAGAAAATTATTCTGCTACTTCCCTACTCTTATATCCAGTTTCTTTTACGGCAAGGGGTATTATTTCTTTTGTATTCATGAAGAGAACTTCTGTTATTCCATTATTTATTATTCTATTGGAATAACCTGTATACGCGGGCTACCCTATACTTGGTGAAATTCTTATGTTATTCTATTCTTTATTATTCTGTTGGAATATCCTGTCTGTGCATTTTACGCCGGACCTGGTTCCATTCATTATTATTCTGTTGGAATATCCTGTCTGTGCGTTTTACGCCGGACCTGGTTCTGTTATTTATTATTCTGTTGGAATAACCTGTCTGTGCGGTCTATCGCATGCCTGATGATTTTTTTTTGTTATTCCATTATTTATTATACTAAGTTGGTTAAAACTTTGACTTCTATACTCCATGAAATTAGTGGAATATCCTTGATATTTGCGCTTCATCCAGTATCTTTTCATGGAAATATTCTTCTGAACATTCTTAAATTTTACTCTACAAAGAAGTATCATGTTGACAATTCGGACATTATTAGTTCCTGGATAAATTAATTCTTGAACTTGTTTTATTGAATTCTTATATCATTGTCATCATCCTCATGTTTATATTTTGTTGAAAGTCATCTGTGGCCTGTAGTGATTAGATTGACTTGGTATAATTATGACCAGAGATTATTCGGTGTAATCATGACCGTAATGTTACAAATGATGTGGTAAAAGTCCTTATTGGCCCATAGTACATTGATGGACAGTTTTTGGCATGATCATGACCATTAATGAATACACGAATGTCCTTGGCCCGTAGTGCATGGATAATTTATGGTCGTGATACTAAAAAATATCCTTGACCATAGTGCAGGGGTGATTCGATGATGCGGATTATTTATTAAGCCGAGTTCCAGCGATAAAAGTGATGAAAAACCTTTTAAATCATAAAAGATAGTAGATTTTATTCTCTACTTGGCTCTTTTAATGGATTGCTTGTTTCGCTGCAGTTAAACTTGATGTCTATTGTATTTTATCAGTTTAACATTGTTGAAGACTAATGATAATTTATTTTGCATTATCTTAATCATAATATTTTTTACTAGGCTAGTTGAACTCACCCTTTCTTTCACTATTCTCTTAAGGAAATGAGAACGTAGCCGGGACTAGTCGGGGAACGGAGTGACGGTCCAGATGATAGTATTAGTAGTCCTCATAATTCTGTTAAATAGTGTGACAATAAATGTAATGAGGACTTATTTCGAGAGTGGATATTGTCTAGAAGACATTATTTGTATTAAAACTCACAGCTCTCTTGTTGTATATTAAAGATTGTATTTGTATTCTGTACCATGTATTTGGCGACTCAGAATAGGTGATGTATACCTATTTTGGAGGCATCACAATATTAACCATAATAGACATCTTGGACAAAAAGCAGAAAATTTCATTTTTTGGTGAATAATGTCGTATTCGTGAATAGTGCCTGTCGTATACATGAATAGTAACCCGACACAAAAAGGTAAAAATTCCACAATAAAATCTATACCAATATTTCTGTATAATGATATTGAAAGAATAACAACATTAGAAAGAAAATAACATCCCTTACCTCAAAATAACAGTATTTCTTATCGAAATATCGGATGTAAAGCCTAAGAAAACTTGCATTGAATAACAACTCTCAAAGTATCTAAATACTCACAAAAATATGCTCGACAATATAGAGAGAGAAAACTTATGTTTCTCGTGTGATTTTCAATTCTAACTTAGCGCCTATTTATAGGAAAATGCTAGAACGCCATAGGAGACTAAAATAATAAAATATTATTATTTATTTTCTCATCTTCCACGCACACTTTGTTGAAAATTCTAGCATGCCAGTTCTGAAATTTTTTTAGCAGCCCACATGTTTTAAAAATCAAAAGTGGATCCCACCCTTAATTTAATAAAAACATTTAATTTTACGAAACTTCAACAATTCATAATAAATAGCCATTTTATCAGAAAAATTTGAATCTCATATGCTTTCCATAGGAAATTTAATTCTCTACAACTTTGTAAGTTTAAGTTTTTCCAAATTCCAAACAAAAAATGACCAAAATCTACATACAGACGATTTTCTAAACATCCATTTCGACAAAATACTGATAAAATAACTTAGCATTAATTCCTTCATTTATAACCACATAAAATAAATATATCCATCATTTATATTCACATAAAATAAATATTTTCTTATCATATAAATCAATAACTAATTATTCACAAATAATATTACAGAACCACAATTACGACAACCAGGTCGTTCCCAAGAAAGAGGGGGCTTTTCGATAAGGATTTCCCCTTATTGGCGCTCAATTAGGTGACCAAACCCCTTTCCTAGACAGAACTTCCTTAGACATTGCCAATAATACTATCTAATAATATTATTCAAATAATATAAATTATTGATATGATAATGGAGATACTGTGCAGTTACAATTATTGAACAACAATAATATAAAATATCAACGCAGCAATTATTGAATCAATAAAATAAAATATTGAACAGTAATTACTGTAATAATTATTGAGTTGTGTCTTCTTACGTAAGAATCAATAATTTAAAAATATTGTGCAATACCGTGTGCTACTGTGCAACCACGCGTATTACTGTATTTTAACCACTGGGTATTCCAACAGTGTTAACAGTAACCATTACGCCGTTATTTATAAAAATTCAAATTTGTCATTTTTTTCATTCGACTGTTATCCGTTATGTGGCCCACAAACGGCTGCGCCGTCGTACGAATCTTCCCCGATAGCAAGAATATTCCACGGCCAAACGAATATTCCCCGACAAAATGAATATTTTATAACCACTTGCTTATTTTGCAAAATTTGCACATTTCACCCATAACTAAATTATTATATAAAATTAACACTTTATTATTCAAAATAATAAATATAGGAAATTTGATTTTATTCATTAAAAAGTTGGGGTCTTACAACCTTCCCTTCTTATGAAATTTCGTTCTCAAAATTGACGTACGTACCTGGTGTTTCGAAAAGGTTAAGATACCTCGCTTTCATTTTTGATTCCAACTCCCAGGTCATTTCTTCAATAGCATGGTTTCTCCACATAACCTTAACTTGTGGTATAACCTTGGTGCATAGGACATGCTCTTTCCTATCCAAGATCTTAACATGTACATCCTCGTACGTTAGATCTTCGGCTATCCCGTCCGGTTCTAACTTAATAATGTGGTTCGGGTCTTTCACATATTTATGAAGCATAGATATATGAAAAACATTATGAACACGAGACATTCTTGGAGGTAATGCGAGTATATAGGCCATATTTCCTATTCGGTCAAGAATCTCAAATGGACCAACAAATCTTTGATTGAGCTTTCCTCTCTTCCTAAATCTTGTAACTCCCTTCCATGGAGCAATACGTAACAATACATGATCCCATATATTAAATTCCACGTCCTTTCGATGAAGATCCGCATAACTCTTTTGTCGATCTTGTGCCGTTTGTATACGTTATCGAATCATTTGGATCTTTTCTGTAGTCGTGCATACCAATTTTGGTTAAGACAACGTTACTTCTCCCACCTTATCCTAACATACTGGAGAATGACATTTTCGTCCATACAACACCTCAAATGGAGCCATGCCTATACTTGCTTGATAACTGTTGTTGTAGGAGAATTCCACCAATGGTAGGTACTTATCCCAACTCTATTTGAAATCTAGGACACAAAGTCTTAATAGATCTTTGAGAGTTTGAATATTCCTCTCTGATTGTCCGTCCGTTTGAGGATGGTATGCCGAACTGAATCATAAATCTGTGCCCATAGCTTTCTGCAAGCTAACCCAAAATCGTGAAGTGAATCTTGGGTCACGATCCTAAACTATGGATACTGGCATGCCATGCAATCTCACAATCTCATTTACGTACATACTAGAAAGACGTTCAAGGGAATAAGTCTCCCATATAGGCAAGAAATGAGTAGACTTGGTTAATCTATCAACAATGACCCAAATCACATCTATGCCTCGAGAAACCTTGGGAAGACCCGTAACAAAATCCATTGTAATGTGTTCCCACTTCCATTTAGAAATCTCAAGTGGTTGCAATGGACCCTTTGGCACTTGATGCTCTGCCTTTACACGTTGACAAGTTAAACACCTCGAGATAAACTCCGTGATCTCTCTTTTAATATTGCTCCACCAAAATGTATGTCAAAGATCATGATACATTTTGGTACTCCCAGGATGGATTACAAATGGTGTGTTGTGTGCCTCCATCATGATTCTATGCTTCAAGTCAGAATTGTTAGGAACACAAAGTCTGGAGTTGACTCGAAGTATTCATTCTTCATCAATTCTTGCTTCTGGAATAGCACCTTCTTGCACTTTCTTCTTCATACGCATCAGCCATGTCCGTAGCTTGAGAAACTTTAACTTTATCGATTAAAGTCAGTTCTACTCGTATGTTTGATATCATCACGTGGGTATTTGGAGCCTTTACCTCTATCTCCATCCTTTGTAAGTCATACAAAATGGACCTTTGTGTTAACAACATTGCACTCGTACCCGCATATGATCTTCTACTCAATGCGTCAGCTACTACATTTGCTTTTCCAGGATGATATTGGATGGTATGATCGTAATCTTTCAATAGCTCGAGCCAACGTTCCTTTTGGGTGAACAAATATTTGAGGCTTTTATAATCTATATAGATCTCCACTTTCTCCCTATACAGGTAGAGTCTCCAGATCTTCATCGCGAAAACGACTGCTGCCAACTCCAAATCACGAGTAGGATAATTCCTCTCATATTCTTTGAGTTGTCGCGAGGCATAGGCTATGAATTTTCCATGCTGCATGAGAAAACATCCTAACCCTTTGTCTGAAGTATCGATGTAGATAAAAAATCCATCCGAACCAGATGGTATTGTCAGAACAGGTGCCTAAATGAGTCTCCTCTTGAGTTCATGAAAACTCTTCTCACAATCCTCGCTCCAACTGAATTTTATATCTTTTCGAGTCAGCTGAGTTAACGGAGTAGCGATTCAAGAAAATCCTTCCACGAATCTCTGATAGTAACCAGCTAAGCCCAAAAAGCTACGTACTTCGGTCACTGACTTCGGTTTCTCCCAACTTTGTATGGCTTCAATCTTCGCTGGGTCCACAGATACTCCATGTTTTGACACCACATGCCCAAGGAATGCTACTTCCTCAAGCCAGAACACGTATTTCTTCAGCTTGGCATATAGCTTATTATCGCGAAGCCTTTGAAGTACCAGCTTCAAATGGTGCTCACGATCTTCACCACTTTTGGAATAGATGAGGATGTCATCAATAAAGACAATAACGAACTGATCCAAATATTCTTTGAACACACGGTTCATCATATCCATGAAAGCAGTAGGAGCATTAGTCAATCCACACTACAAGAAAAAGGTTTATTAGCGACCGCCTTTCAGCGACCACGTCCGGTCGCAGATAGGCATCCGCGACCGACTCCGGTCACTGGTAGTCGTCGCATAAAATCTAGTCGGCGGGATGTACATCAGCGACCACTATTAGCGACCGTCGTATCCGCGACCGATGTGAACGGCCGAAATGATTAAGTTGGTCGCTAAGCTGAGTCAGCATAGTCCATGACCAAAGCTAACGTGGTCCACGTGGCAGTGACAGCTATCAGCGACCGAATTCGGTCGCTGATACCCGCAAATATTAAGTCATCGCTATTAACTATCAGCGACCGCATGCGGTCACTGATATGAACAGAATGCAAACCAGAATTTTGCTGTTTTGCAGAATTCCCAAAAACCTGTACCTGTTTTGTACCAACACACAATCACAACAATATAAACAACATTCACAACAATATAAACATCCATCATCCACCAACGTACACCAAACTAGAATTTAAACATTTAGAACTCAATATGAATTGAATAAATATAATAACATTTCAAAACTTGTTTAAGTAACATACAGACATCCAAAGAATGAATATACAAGTACAAGCTTATACTATAACTACAAAACTGATCTAAAGCAGATACGTCAAGCATCATCACCTCCTTGATCACCATGTAATTAAAAAAATAATAAAACAAGTTACAAATATAGTAACTATGTTGATACGAATATATATTACGATAATATATACAACAAAGTGATTTTATACCTCGTCGTCATCCCCATGCTGTCCTGCTGCTGCTGTCGCCTACTGCTTCAGCTAACTCCTCAGGATCGAGAACCCCCAGATGCCTGCCCTAGTATCTTCAAAAGATTTCGATATTGACATATAGCTCTCACACAGTCAGCCGAAGTATGAACATCTGGATGACTCGATGACTGTGAAGACTGGGTAGCAGAGATGCCTGAGCCACTGAAGGATGGGCGTCGTCATTGTCCTTGACCTTTAATGTAGTTCTTCTTTACAACAGACGCCCTCTCCCACAACTCTTGATCAATAGTCGGAAGAGGAGTGCCTTCAGGATAGCGTTCATTCAATAAACGCTTATAAGTATCATGTCATCATGTTAACAATTAAATAGTTAAAAATAAATTCTGTAAGCATTGATAAACAAGATCAAGTTGTTAAAACTTATTACCGCTATCTGGATAGTATCAGGCAGACCATCACGGGTGGCCACGTACACATCCAGCCAATGGATAGGTGTACCTTGAGACTGAGAGTCCAATACAAAAAATAGCAAAAAATTACTAAGTAAAAATGTGATATATTTTCTAGAATTCATGACTGTAAACATATTAAAACTTGTAAATACGTACCCTAGCAGTGATATGTTGCAATTGTGAAATATTGTCGCCCTTGTATGTCCCTTTATCCTTTTCGCCATCGGGTACACCCGAGGATCTGTTGGTGGAGGCAGTCTTTCGTCTTTTCACCCAGCTCTCAGCTCTCATTGGGCACACATCTTAGCCCATATGGACTGGGTGCACCACCAGGGACTATGCTCGTGCATATGATCCTCTCCTTGGCCTGGATGGTCGGTCTCGGCATTGTGAAGGGCTTTTTGTCTTTCTTTGTTCAAATTGTCTTTGGTGCGAACTGCGCACTTCTGCCAGAATAATGTCTGTATCACTGAAGCCTAGTGCGTTCTTCCGTCTATATCAGTTTCTGCAAATAAAATAACAATAATAACATTACTAAACAATTATCCTATGAATATTATATTATATGTCATAATTAAAAAAAAACATACCTGAAATTCAGCCCAAACAACATCCTTGTGGCGATAGGTGTGCTCGCCCACATAATCACAGGTGTAGGCCAATTCTGTAAACACAGTTATGATATGCACTTTACGATCTTATTATCTGAAAAATCACTATAATATACAACAATTTACATCAGCGATAAGTAGATATATTAAAGCAATTTACATCTAAGTTCTATATATCTTGTATAAATAGAATCTTAAATGCTTATATATAAATGATATATATACGCGGAACGTACGTGCTATTCGGAGGAGGGTAAATCTGAATAAGAATTCGATCATCCGGATTAGTAGGGGCCTTGGGCATATGATTAGGCCCCCTACCCATGCCAGTGCTTTTTCTGCGCTGCTTCAGAAGCGATGTATATTACAAATTTCAAGATGTATATATGACAATAAACATGATAGTGATATAAACATGTATATGAATATAAAATGACAATAAACAAAAGTTGCATTTAAATAGTTTAGTACATAAACATGACAATGATATAAAAAAACATATAATGCTAAACATACATTTCATTTGTTCAAGTGTCAATGTCTGATTCAGAATCATCTTATATAGTGTTGCAGATTCATAACCATCATCTGCTTCAGATTTAGTGTCAGATTCAGTCAATAACTCTTCCTTCTCAGTATCAATGTCATCTGACACAAGTATTGACTCAGGATCTAATTCATGTGGTTCATCTCCACCATCTAACTGGATTACTTCATTGTCTTCCTCCACATTTATTATAGTTTGACTATAAAGAATCTGCTCTTGGTAAATCTCCCCATCAACTACTTCTACACGACTACGCGCGGGAGTATGAATTACAACTTGCCAATCTGTAGGCGGTCTTTCCCTTTTCTTAACAAGACTAGGAGTGTAGTATACTTGTACTGTTTGAGTTGGTAAAACAAATGGTTCGTTGGAGTACGTAGACCTATGGAGGTCAATATCGATGATTCCATGTCTGTCAACACGTATCCCTTTTTCTGAATCAAACCAACGACACTTGAACAAGTGAATATGACCCCCGTACGTGCCCTTGTACGACAACTCTACGATTTCCTCCAACTCCCCATAAAAGGTACAACCAAGCTCATTGTAACAATCTCCTTGGACACACACTCCAGAGTTCGTTGTTCTTTTATCGCGCCCATATGACTTTGTGTGAAATTCACAACCATTTATTTTGTAACCATTACGGCTGACCTGGTCCCTGTCTGGTCCCATAGCTAGGACTTGTACATTAGTCCGAAATCGTTGATCCCTTAGTCAAAGCCTACAAAAACTCCATCTTATTAAATGAAGTCATAGTTAACATGGAGTATATATATTCTACGTGCTTAAAAATTGAACTTACTTTGTCCTTTAGCCAAAGTGCAAATTTTTTATCACGATTGATTTGAATATCTTTATCAGTTATGCCTGGATGCTTCACTTTTAACTCGTCATCGTACAATCTATACCATGTTATAAACATTAAGATATTGGAATAAATTTTCAACTTAAAAGATAAATTATCACGTTTACATGTGTACCTCACAAATTCGTCAATCTCCTCGCAATTGAGAAGAATGTAACGTATGTGCATCATACAATTCTTGCTCAGAGAGGAATATGCGCTTCCCTTTTCCATAAGCGCAGCCCGATAGACCAAATACAGAGAGCCGACCATTTAGTTCAACATTTCCCCCATCATCATATCTTGATACTCGATTGGCCTTTGTCAAGACTTCGTCTGAAAAATAGTCTGAGACAAACGTAGATATCTAATTGAAACTGTATGCCTCACATATCGATCCCTCGACATAAGATCTATTCTTCACCTTCCTCTTAAGGTTTCCTATCACCTTCTCGAAAGGGTAAATCCATCTATATTGAACTGGACCCCCAACACGAGCTTCATAGGGAAGATGGATTTGCAAATGCTCCATGGAGTCAAAAAAACCAGGTGGGAATATTTTTTCCAGTTTACACGTGATCTCTATGATGTTCTTCTCAAGTACAGACATGTCCTTCTCATTTAATGATTTTGAACATAAGTCTTTGAAGAAACGACTAAGATCTGTCAAAGCATCCCATATTAGGTTTATAAAGCAGATCCCGAAATGCTATAGGCATGAGTCTCTCCATGAACACATGACAGTCATGACTCTTCATCCCTTGCAATTTCCCACCCGTAACACACCTTGCAATGATTGACACATATCCATCTGGTAGTTTCAGAGACTTAACCCATGTGCACACATCTTCAACTTTTTTTTGGACAATGTGTACCTCGCATACAGTTTAACAATCTTACCATTAGGAGATTCATAAAGTTCTAATCCAAGACGCTTACAAATATCTTTCATCTCCAAACGTGCCTTATCGTTATCTTTTGTCTTCCCTGTAACATTCATCACAGTGTTAAACACATTGTCAAACACATTCTTCTCGATATACATCACATCTAGATTATGATGAATCAAATTTGTAGACCAATAAGGCAGTTCCCAAAAGATGCTTCTCCGAACCCAGTTATGAGATTCGCCAAACCCATTGATTATGTTTGTGGCATCAATCTTACCAAATGGGATAACCGACAATCTCATCACATGATCTCGCATCTCCGTTCCCGACAATCGCGGTGCAGGCATATCATTATCTACTTTCCCTTTCCTGAAGTGTTCTCTATTTCTTCGAATCGGGTGATCTACCGGCAAGAACAGACGATGACAGTCAAACCAACAAGGATTTCTACTTTTTGATAGATTAAATGACTTTGTATGATCCATACAATACGGACAAGCCAACTTCCCGTGTGTACTCCATCCAGCTAACATACCATAAGCTGGGAAGTCACTTATAGTCCACATAACCGCTGCCCTAAGGTTGAAATTTGTTGTCATTGCAACATCCCAAGTCTGTACTCCATCCTCCCACAATACATTCAACTCATCTATAAGAGGTCTCAAGTAAACACCTAAGTTCTTTCCAGGACTCTTAGGACCAGGAACCACGAGTGAAAGAAACAAGTATGGCTGTTTCATACACATCCAAGGAGGCAAGTTGTACGGAGTAACAATTACAGGCCAACATGAGTACGGAACAGCTGAGTGGCCAAACGGATTGAAACCATCGGTGGACAATGGCCAACTCATATGTTCAGCTGTTCTTGAAGACATGTACAATCTTTTTAGCCAATGTGTTATTGGAAAATACCTTAAAATCTTAAATGGTATACTTGATTTTTTTGTAGTCACACCCTCTTTATTAGGCCTAAACCGATCATGACTGCAAAATGTGCACCTTGTCATTTGTTCATTTTCCTTATAAAATATCATGCAATCGTTGGGACATGCATCGATCGTTTGGTATCCAAGACCCAACTTCTTCACCATTTTTTACAAAAGTAATAGTTACCAGACAATTTCTCACCGTCAGGCAATATACTCTTAATGGCCTTCAAGAGCTACTCAAAACACTCATGGCTCATGTTCTGATCAGCGTTGATGTTAAGTAATGTCGCCACTGCAGACAATGTAGTGTGTTTGGTGCAACCATGCCACAATGGCTCGCTACCCTCGTCTAACAACTTAAAGAAGTCTTTGGCATCAGAATTCATAGGTTGCTCTCTGCCTTGTTCCCAATCAAAATCTGGCCCTGCAATATCATGAACCATTTCATTCATACGATGAGTACTACTGCCTGAATTGTGTACTTCTGTGATGCCACCCCCTCTTCTCTTCCCATGTGCCCACTAACATTCTTCGTAATTTCTCATGAACCCAAAAACAAGTAAATGATAGTTTACTATGTCTCTGTCTATATAATTTACATTCTTACACTTTAAACATGGACATTGTATCTGCAACTTACCATTCATACATTTCGGGTGACTATACGCATAATCCAAAAACACTTGGCAACCAACTCTAAATTCAGTTGTAGTACCTATCTGGGCACTTGACTTTCATCGTGCCATCCAACTACGGTCTGAATAGAGGTCCATGATTCCACGGTACCTACTACAGACAACATGAGCTTATTAAGGTATAGCATGATTGTATGCATATGACTTGAGTATACTTGTAACCATATGACTTGAGAATACTTGTAATACTTGTAAGCATATGATTAACATTTAAGCATACTTGTAAGCATATTAATTGAGCATATATACTTGTAACCATATGACTTAAGCATACTTGTAAGTATATGATTAACATTTAAGCCATACTTATAAGCATACTAGCTAGTAAGCATATGACTTGAGCTTGTTAATATTATAAATGTCCGCATCTACTCCACCAACAAAAAATTTTTGCCAGAGTCTCCCCTATAATATGGACTAGCCACATGCACGACGACATGTATATATGGTCATTTCTAGTCACTCAAGACACAAACCAAGAGAAATATACAAATTCCCAATATAAATGGATCAATCCACCATTAGTACAAAATTCTATAGTGTAGACTTGACATGGTACTCAAGTACATGAACATGGTTTTGGTTGTTATATTTGCCCTCAAGTACAAGACAGAGGGAATACTTAGCTTTGCTTTGTTATATTTGCCCTCAATTCTACGATGTTTTTTTCTTTTAATTTTCTCACGCACCACAAGTATTTATATTTGGATATGATTATTAATCTCATATATTTTGTTTGTTTTTAAATTTAGATTTGAGATTATTGGTCAAGGAATTATAAAATGACTTGATAATCTTAAGATTATAATTATAATCCCGGAATTATAATCATAAGATTAATAATCTTGGAATTATAATCTCATAGATTATAATCTCGGGATTATAATCTTTGCAAACAAACACAACCTAAGTGTCTTGTTTATTTTCAAATTTAAACTTGAGACTCTTGACATTCTAATTATAATCTCGGGATTATAATTCTAAGATTAATAGTATTGAGATTATAATCCTTGCAAACAATCATAGTTTAAATAAGTTTTGTGGTATGACTATGGATGGATGTTGATTTTACATATCAATGAAGAGACAATTCCTACCAAATATATCAATTCCCTTGTATATATAAATATTAGAGGTCGAGGAGAGACAAGAGAAAAGATTGTTGCTGAATTTTAAAAGAACACAAAATTTACACCACTATTGTTTTTATATTGGCATGAAAATATGGTAAATATACATTCATACACCTAGAATTCCAATAATAAATAAATACATAGATTTAATACCATAAATAAGATTATGAAGTGGTTCACAAATTTTCAATTTTACAATCAAAAGTGGAGTATAAAGCATACCAACCAAATTAACTCAATTAATTTCTATTTAATTGAACTTCTGACCAAACCCAAATTGCTTCTTACATAATTTCTGACCACATTGTTAGAAATTATGTCAATGTGGCATGTATATGAAATAAACTACATACTACCAATAAGGTAGAATACCCAAACTCGAAGAAAAATGCAGTGGGGAAAAATTTCAATAACACCCAATCTATATCCAATTCAGAAATAAAGAGAATTAGGGTTACCTGTGGCGGCGGCGATGGCAGTGGATAGCGGCGGCGAGTGGCAGCGTTCAATTTCTCCCTCCCTCTTCTCTTCTCCCCCCTTCTCCCTCTTCTCCCTTTTCTGTTCTCCCTCGTTTTCTTCTCTTGTCTGCTGAAAGAATGAATGCCTGAGTCTGAATAAGTTTTAAACGATTAGCGACCACCTTCAGAAACCACATGCGGTCGCTGATTTTTAATGACGTGGATGAGTTAGCGACCGCTAATAGTCGCTGATATATATTGGTCACAACAAACCAACGCGACAACTTTTGGCACCAATTTTTGGGAGGGAAATTCATGTCAGCGACCGATCAGTGACCGCATGCGGCCGCTGATATTAACTAGGGAATAGATTACATTATGGTTGCTGATGTTGGTCGCTATTAGTATTATCAGCGACTGGACATGCAGTCGCTGATATTATTGGTCGCTGTTAGGCCTTTTTCTTGTAGTGCCAAAAGACATGACTAAATTCATAATGCCCATACCGAGTTCTGAAGGAAGTCTTTGGAATATCCTTAGTTTTAATCTTCAGCTGATGATATCCAGAACGAAGATCGATCTTTGAAAAGAATTGTGCTCCTTGCAACTGGTCGAACAAGTCATCAATGCGAGGTAACAGATACCTATTCTTGATGGTGACATGGTTCAACTCTCGGTAGTCAATACAAAGTCACATACTCTCATCTTTCTTCTTTACGAATAACACAGGAGCACCCCAAGAAGATGTACTAGGACGAATGAAACCGATGTCCAACAACTCTTGTAGTTGGACCTTTGACTCCTGAAGTTCAATAGGAGCCATTCGATATGGGATTTTAGAAATGGGCTTTGTACCAGGTTCAAGATCAATAAATAATTTAACTTCACGTTCTGGGGGTAGACCAGGAAGTTCTTCAGGAAATACATCAGGAAATTCACTAACAACAAAATTTTTATTCAAATCTGACGTGTTTTTTTTCAATTCCGTGAAATGGGCTAAGAAAGCTTGACATCCATTTTTCAATAAACGAATAGCTTTATGGCTTGATATGACAGTGATTGACTTTAGTGGTTTGGTTGTTTGAATTCGCATAACAGGTTGGTTAGGAATATGAAAACTAACAACCTTACAAAAACAATCAATTTTAGCATGATGACTGATTAACCAATCAATCCCTAAAATCACAACAAATGCAAGTATTTTCAACGAAATAAGATCGACAGGTAATGTTATGGTTCCAACTTGAATCAAGAAAGATTTATAAACAGTAGATGTAATGAAAGTTTCTCCTAACGGAGTCTCAACAGATAAGTTAAGGTCTAATTTCTACGGAGTCAAGTTCAAACGTTGAGCACAAGTAGGAGAGATAAAAGAATTGGTAGAACTGGTATCTAATAAGGTATAAACTTTGCAAGAGTTTATGATTAGCTTACCCATGATCACCTCGTTCGGGTTTCTCATGTTTTGGCCAGTCACGACAAACGCCCTCCCTTGAACCACTGACTTTGTTTTATCCGTAGTCGCCTTTGGTGTCACCGTCCCAGCTGGACTTGACTTCGCTACCGGACAAAATTGGGCTATATGACCGTCTTTTCCACAACTGAAAACACACCTTAGAAAGATGTGAACATTTTGGACTTATGTGTCCCTCCTCTCCGCATCTGTAGCATCTAACTAGCGGTCGTTCTCCTCCCCTAGAATTTGTTGTTGTGCTGCTGCTGCTGCTGTCTTCCCGTCATTGTTGAATCTCCTTTTTCTGAAATTTCCACTTGACTCACCTCTCCTATTATTATGGCCACGATTACCACCTGAGTGGTTACCGCTTTTGTCTATATTCTTTCCTCCCCGCTGGTTATCATCGCTCCGATGACTGTTGTCACCGGTATGACCCTGATTGTGGTCCCTCAGTTGGACATACTCATTATCTCGCTCTAATAATTGAGCCCTGTTGACAACATCTGAATATAAAGAAAATTTATGAGAGATAAGATATTACCGAATCTCGGGTTTAGACCTCTCAGAAATATCCTTGTCATTCGTTCCTCATTCTCGACCAAATGAGGTGCAAACCTGGATAACTCTGCAAACTTTGCCTCGTACTGGGACAACGTCATGTTGTTTTGTTCCAGTCTGATAAACTCCACCTCCTTCATATGACGAATACTTTCAGGAAAGTACTTGTCATTAAATAGTTTCTGAAACGTTTCTCAAGACATGTTGAGTGCGGTTGGCTGGGTATACTTCACAGATTCCCACCAGTAATCTGCCTCACCTGCGAAACATAAAGGTGGCGAATGGAAACTTTTGTTCCTCTATGCATCCCAAGAATCGAATATCTTGGTAATTTTTTTGACCCACGTTTCTGCCTTAATCGGATCCGACTTTCCCCCAAATTCTGGTGGTCCAAACTCTTTGAACTGCTTGGCTATAACAAGCCGCGTATTGCTATCATTTCCACCCGTATTTTGTCCACGAGTCTCCCTCGTCCGGTTTTGCATGAACTGCAAAAAGCTTCTAAACATCTCATCATTCATCATTTGTTCGGTAGTGTTGTTTACAGGAGGAATATTGCCTTCCTGTTGCACGTTCCCCTGGGTGGTGATTAAAGGTGTCTTCACAGTCTCATTCACTCCATTATTAATATTTCCAGCTGCCATTCTCAAATACTGCCACAAAATAAAGGTTAATTGACATGTCACATATTATCCCTATACTTTGACCGACCAAATAAATACCAAATAAACTTAGTCAGGTCATAATAGCGAAGGAATTCTCCGTCTCTCCCCTCCTAGTTCTTGTCTCACATCTCAGCCAGTGATCATATCCCTAAGCTCTGATACCAACTGTGACACCCCTAAAATAGGTATACATCACCCATTCTGAGTTACCAAATATATGGTACAGAAACAAATACAACTTCAGTAATATAATTATCGTGAAAAATACGACAACACATATACTGTGAGTTTGAATACAAATATTGTCTAATAGACAGTATACAAACTCAAAAGGAGTCCTCATTACAATTATTGATACACTATTTTACAAAATAGTGAAGACTATTAAAACAACTATCTTGAATCATCACTCCATACCCCGGCTAGTTCCTGCTAAATTCTCCCCTCTTGAGAAGAACAATGGAATAAAAAGGAAAAGGGTGAGCTCAACTAGCCCAATAAATAATATTATGACTAAGATAATATACAAAAAATTGTCATTAGTATTCAACAGGGAAAAATCTGATAAAATATAATAGACAACAAGTTTTAGATCAACAACTGCAACGGAAACAACAATCCATTAGAAGAGTCAAGTAGAGAAAGAATTCTACTATCTTCTAAGATTTAAAAGTCCATCATCAATATTTTATCCCTGTAACATCAATCAATATACATCTTGAATCAAATATTCATCTTTGCACTACAGGCCAAAAATATTCATTTGTATCACTAGTTGGTCATGTTCATCTCAACACCTATTCATCTTTGCACTACGGGCCAAAGATATTCATTAGGTATTCATTCATCTTTGCACTACAGGCCAAAGATATTCATTAGGTAATCATTCATCTTTGCACTACAGGCCAAAGATATTCATTAGTTAATCATTCATCTTTGCACTACAGGCTAAAGATATTCATTAGGTAATCATTCATCTTTGCACTACAGGCCAAAGATATTCAATAATATCATCATTTAAGACAGAGAATGATGAAAAATATCTTAAAGAAAATGAATCTAGTGAGACAAAAGGACAAATATTAGGAATTCGTATTATAGTTTATCCAAGTTCTATAATACTCCATAATAACCAATTTTGAAGCAGAATTCAAAAATAAAGATCAAAACATGGATACAATCAAAGATAGTAACTATAATAGACATCTTGGACAAAAAAGAAAAAAATTCATTTTTCGGTGAATAGTACTGTATTCGTGAATAGTGCCGTATACGTAAATAGTAACTTTGACACAAAAATATAGAAATTCCACAATAAAATCCATACCAATATTTCGGTATAATGATATTGAAAGAATAACATCATTAAGAAGAAAATAACATCCCTTACCTCAAAATAACAGTATTTCTGATCGGAATATCAGATGTAAATTCGAAGAAAACTTGCACTGAATAGCAACTCTCAAAGTATCTAAATACTCTCAAAAATACGCTCGACAATATAGAGAGAGAAAACTTATGTTTCTGGTGTGATTTTCCATTCTAACTTAAGTGCCTATTTATAAGAAAATGCTAGACGACATAGGAGACTAAAATAATAAAATATTATTATTTATTTTCTCATCTTCCATGCACATTTTGTTGAAAAATCTAGCATGCCAATTCTGAAAAATTTTCAGCAGCCCACATGTTTTAAAAATCAAAAGTGGGTCCCACCCTTAATTTAATAAAAACATTTAATTTTCCGAAACTTCAACAATTCATAATAAATAGCCCTTTTTATCAGAAAAATTCGAATCTCATGTGCTTTTCATAGAAAATTTAATTCTCTACAACTTTGTAAGTTTAAGTTTTTCCAAATTCCAAACGAAAAATGACCGAAATCCACATACGGGCGATTTTTAAAACCTCCATTCCGGCAAAATACTGATAAAATACCTCAGCATTAATTCCTTCATTTATAACCACATAAAATAAATATATCCATCATTTATATCCAAATAAAATAAATATTTCCTTATCATATAAATCAATTAACTAATTATTCACAGATAATATTACAGAATCACAATTATGACAATCAGGTCGTTCCCAGGAAAGAGAGGGCTTTTCGATAAGGATTTCTCCTTATTGGCGCACAATTAGGTGACCAAACCCCTTTCCTAGACATAACTTTCTTATACATTGCCAATAATGCTATCTAATAATATTATTCAAATAATATGAATTATTGATATGATAGTGGAGATACTGTGCAGTGATAATTATTGAACAACAATAATATAAAATATCAACACATTAATTATTGAATCAATAAAATAAAATATTGAACAGTAATTACTGTAACAATTATTGAGTAGTGTCTTCTTACGTAAGAATCAATAATTCAAAAATACTGTGCAATACCGTGTGCTACTGAGCAACCACGCATATTACTGTATTTTAACCACCTGGTATTCCAACAGTGTTAACGGTAACCATTATGTCGTTATTTATAAAAACTCAAATTTGTCATTTTTTTTCATCCGACCGTTATCCGTTTTGGGGCCCAGAAATGGCTGCGCCGTCGTACGAATATTCCCCGACAGTAAGAATTTTCCACGACCTAAACGAATATTCCCCGACAAAATGAATAATTTATATATAACCACTTGCTTATTTTGTAAAATTTACACATTTCACCCATAACCAAAGTATTATATCAAATTAACACTTTATTATTCAAAATAATAAATAGAGAAAATTTAATTTTATTCATTAAAAAGTTGGGATCTTACATTTTATTCATTCAATCATCTACTAAATTCTCTCATCTACAAAATTGGAAAATTAAAGACATGAGCTAAGTTATTTTTATTCAGTTTTAAGGGATGTTGAATATTATTTATAATTAATGGTTTATTGAGTATTCATTATTTATTCATTCTCACATGAAATTCATTCTTGATAATCTGATTTAATTTCTAAATGATATTTGGCTTAACTGATTTGATTTCTGAAGGATTGAGTTGGTTAACGAATATCATATACTAGATCAAAGAATAATATTACGTGTAATTGATATTGTTCCTAATTACAAGTAGTAATTAGTAATACCTGATTGTTAACAAGCTTTTGAGTATTGCTATGATTATTAGAAGACAAGTTAAACAATCTAAACTTATGTGTTTGTTTCTTGGAATAGTCTAATTCCCTAATTCTTAATGCTACTGTTATATTAAATCTAGAGAGCTTGTTCTAGGTTATATAATTATTAGAATCTTGTGAAAAATGTGTTTCATTGAGTGATAATCTAAGGTGATTTTCGGGTAGTAGAGCTTGCTATTACCTAGGGCTATTAGTTTTATTGAAGGGTAAATAATGTTACAGTATTAATCTATTGTTGTAAAAAGGTGATACTGAACTGAAGAACTGAAGCTTTTTATTCATTGTTTATTCTTTTTAGTTTATTCTTGTTAATTTAGTTAATTAATTTAAAATCCCATTTTCATTAGAAATCATAGGATAAATATAAAACAAATCACTCTCTGTGGGATCGATCCTTACTTACTAATGTGCTAATTATTTAAATTTGTAAAGTGAAAGTGAGGTTAATTTAGGAATATAAACGACAGCTCCCAGCCGTCTAGATCTTATTTAGGTTAACCGTAGAATTAGGTTTTTTAATTATATTTTTTGTGACTTTCGTGGTTAGTTGTCTATTTGTTTTATGATTTGTGGAAAAAAGGATTCTTATAATAGTTGGAATAATAATTTTGCTTGGAATCAAGAATCCTATGAAAATTTTAATGCACGCCAAATAAATCATTTTTTCAACTTATGAAAATTCTTATCTAAGTTCCTATCCACATCTATATCCATATCCATATCCATATCCATATTCATATCCTTGTAGGCCGGAAAGTAATTTCTCTCTGTATGTCCGTGTTAGCACTGTATTGGTCAATTAACCAACTTACCATGAAGTTAACTTCATGGTAACCGAATTTGTTAGTGTTAACCTATTTATATCATGTTTGTTTGCAAGGATTATAATCCCAAGACTATATTCTCATGAATTATAATATCAAAACTATTAATCTTAGGATTAAATTGTCTTAGTCACATGTTTATTTTTTATGAGATTATTTATTGATAGTTTAAAATAATCTCATGTTATATTTGTTTTGTCCAAGATTATTTAAAAGATTGGACACAAATTTTCCATTTAGACTATCATGTGACGCCCCTAAAATAGGTATACACAACCCATTCTGAGTCGCCAAATACATGGTATAAAATTCAAATTCAAACTTAATTATACAACTGTTGTGCAAAATACGATAAAGCATAAGCTGAGAGTTTTAACACGAATATTGTCTCGTAGACAATATCCAAACTCAAATAGAATCCTCATTACAATTATTATCACACTATTTTATAGAATAGTAAGGACTACTACAACCACCAGCTCGGACCGTCACTCCATTTTTTGACTAGTCTCGGCTATGTTCTCATTTTTTGAAGAGAACAATGAAAGCAAAAGGTGAGCTCAACTATCCCAGTAAAGAATATTATAACTAATACAATAAAGAATAAATTATCGTTAGCCTTCAACAATGTAAAACTGATAGAATACAATAGACAACAAGTTTAACTGTAGCAGAACAAGCAATCCATTAGAAGAGTCAAATAGAGTATGATATCTACTATCTTCTATGCTTTAAAAGTTCATCATCAATATTTTATCGCTGTAACACAACTCAATAAATAATCCATATCATCGAATTATCCATGCATTTCGGACCAAGGATATTCGTTACCATCACATCCACGAATTTTCCATGCACTACGGGTCAGGATATTCGTTATTATCACTAATGATCATTATCATGCCAACAACTGTTCATCAATGCACTACGGGCCAATGAGGACTTTTATCACAATATTTATAACATTACAGGTCATGATTATACCGATACATAAACACTGGTCATAATCATATCAATCAACAGTCCATCTATGGACTACAGGCCAAAGATGACTTTCATCACAATATAAGTATGAGGATGATGACAATGATATAAGAGCATCAATTAAGTGAAAGAAATGATAAATCTTAAATATTTATAATTTAATTTATCCAGAGTTCAAGAATGTCCAAATTATCAACATGATAACTGCTTTGTGGAATAATATTAATGTATCAAAAATAATTTGGACAGAAAAGAATCAATTTTTGTCATGAATAGTATCCCGATGAATAGTACTCGAGTGAATAGTACCCCATGAATAGTACCCCGACATGAAAAGATTAAAAATTAGCAAGAATGTTCAGAATAATATTTCCGTGAAAAGATACTAGATGAAACACAATTTCAAGGATATTCTACTAATTTCAATGAGTATAGAAGCAATACTTATCAACATAAGTGTAGAATTAGGAATATGAAATGAAATAATATTACTTACATACTACAGAGTATGGAAGAAAATATTATTTCATACGAATATTGAACAAAAATAATATCCCTTACAACTGTTGAACAAAAATAGTATTCCTTATGAATATTAAACAAATATAATATTCCTTACGAATATTGAACGAAAATAATATTCCTTACGAATATTGAATGAAAATAATATTCCTTACGAATATTGAACAAAAATAAAATTACTTACGAATATGAAAAATAATATCCTAAGCGAATATGAAATAAATAATACTCCTTACCTTAAAAAGAGAGTACTTTTGGCTGGTATAACATAGATATTCTTGAAGAAAAACTTGTACTATTTTCTACACTAAAAAATTCTTTAGACTTAAAAAAAATACACTCAATATTATAAAAGAAGAAATATTTAATTTTGGTGTGATTTTTATTTATAAACTAAGCATCATATTTATAGGAGAATGACATGGTACTATTTGGACGCATAGTAGGAGAAATCACGAGCAAACAATAGGAAGTTCATGAACGATTTTCTGAATTCACATGATTTTATTATGCAGTACTATGCTGCATAGTAAAAACACTATGCTCTATATGCAAACATTATGTAGTACTATGCTGCATATATATATATATATATATATATATATATATATATATATATATATATATATATATATATATGTATATATATATCCCACTCACACACACACCCTCACACATACGGACACACACACCCTCACACACATTATATATATATATATATATATAGTTGAGATAACTTTCTACTGACTATTTTGAAAAATTAATAAGAGGGGGTCCATGTAATAAGCCAAATTTACAATAAATACTTTATTAAAAAACCTCCTATATTTATCTCAATTCACTTGGATTCACTAAACACAATTTTAATAATATTTTTTTATCATTAATATTATAACTCATAATATTAACAATAAGATCATTCCCAAGAAAGAAGATGCTTTCCGATAAGGATTTCTCCTTATTGGCGCGCAATTTGGTAACCAAACCTCTTTTTTCGACAAAACTTTCTAGACATTGTCAATAATGAAAATAATAATATGAATAACTTTGTCGTCTCAATTATTGAATTAATAATATAAAATATTATGCATATGATATTGTGACAATAATTGAATCAATAATATGAGATACTATGCATCAACTACTATTTTAATAATTGAATATAACTGAGTGATTTCTTACGTAAACATTAATAATTTAGAGATAATGTGCAATACCGTGTGTTACTGTATTTGTATCACCGGGTAGTTCAACAATTTAACAGTAAAAGTCTTGCCGTTATTTTTATAAAAAGGTTATTTCTGTCGCTTTCTAAATTCGACAGTTATTCCGTTGTGGGGTCCACCAATGATTATGATGTCGTACGAATATTCTCTGACAAAAAGAATATTCCCCGACCAAACGAATATTTTATGACAACTTACTTACTTTGTAAAATTTTCACATATCACCTTTAACTTTAACCTTTTATCAATTTAACCATTTACTAAATAGAATAATAATTATAAAAATATTGAATACTTTCATTTCATAGAATTTGGGATCTTACATATCATACCCTTACTACTAATAACAAAGATATAATATTCTCATTAGTTTAAGTATAGATAGATATGATAAAATACATAAATTTTTTTAAAACAAAATTAAAGGTTAATTTTATCAACAACTTTTTAGTCTCAAATGATAGAGATTATAATACATAGTTGGACATGGTATTAAATAGTTCCCACTTTCAAGTTATTTTATTATCCCGGGACTAATAGTCACAAATCTATTTTAAAAACAAATAAGAGCCCTGGGATTAATTGTTAGGTTTGAAATATCCAAGAACACAATCAAATTGTATCAAAGTAGCGGAAGCGTGAAAAAACAGAGTTTAAAAATTTTACAAACCATATGCCCGGATAATCCATTATGCGCAATTATTAATTAAATGAAAAGAGAATGAGATCAAATTCACACCCTTGTAGAAACTAGATCCCTTAGGTACGAGTTCACCTCCAATTCCTTTTCATGTTCAACTTGAATCCACCGTGTTTGATTCATTCCTTTGATCAACGTTAGCCTCCCAAGTATTTGATCTCTAGAGGTGATCCACCAATGAAGAACAAGTATTCAAGAAAATATGTGTTTGACAAAACTCTAATTCTATCTCTATAGAATATTGTGTACTCTCCCAACTCTTGAAATTGCCATTAACCCTAAATCAAACTAACTCCTCTTATTTATAGATGTAGGCAACCCTCGTATAAAATTTAGGAATTGAGTGTTATTTTAATTAATTAAACTCCTTTAATTAATTAGGCTTCCTAATTTTACTAAGAATAATTAATTAAACTCTTTTAATTAATTAGCCTCCTAATATTATTAGAAATATATGAGAGTACCTTTTGTTAATTAATTCTCAAACTCCTTTAGGAATTAAATAATAATAATAATAATAGTAATAATAATAATAATAATAATACTCCTCTTATTAATTTATATTTAATATTTTCAAAATATTAAGCTATTTAATTTATTCTATCAGCATAGATTAAATTAAATACACTTAACTTATTATTATGAATATATTATTTACTTCTTAAATAAATATTCTTCATTTTATAATGTGAGCCTTTAGGTTCTCCATATTAAACCGGTTGTGAATAAATTGATTAGAACAATTCTAAACTTATTTAAATAAATAAATTAACTATTTAATTCATTTAAATAAATAACATTTATTCTACAATAAGGATAAGCCTCCTTAGCGATCAATGACTTTTCAGATAATATAGATTTCAACATTAATCATAAAAGAACATTTGAGTAAATAGTTACCGTACAATTCAATCCTTCCACCATACAATATCTCAATTAAATATAAAATATAGAATTACTGTCAAGTCTTATTTTATTTAATTATATGTATTTTGATTCTTAAATGCACAACTCTAAATAATGCAAATTAGAAACTCCTTTCTAATTTCATTCTGCCTTGGCCAATGACTACTAGGTTGTCATTTATCAAATTATATAAGACATTATCTTCTTTTACTAGAAGTGGTAGATTATTTGTTGATCATTCATTATCTCCATATATAACTTATTACATCCAAGCATACCATTTGATATACCCTAAGGGTCTTAAGGGACATATCAAAGTATAACTCATCATAAACAAGATACTATGATGATCTAAAGTCTAAGTATCACTTGTATTACTATCACTACATAAATTCTTATTGACATGCAAGTAAAACTCAATTAAGTATTTCTTAGCGAGCCACGTTCAGTGAACTTATTCTTCAATTAACACCTACATACTTGCTTTACTGTCTCCACACAAATGATCGTGAGATTAATCATACTCATCCAATGAACAAGCAACACATGTACCAATCTATCCGTATTCACCAATCCCCTTTTTAGTAATCCAACGATTGGGAAAATTTTTAGTTTGTGAGCTATCTATGAATTTAGATCTCATTAGCATGATCATCATCATGATTCTAAAAGCATTACTCAAAACTATGGGTATATCACATATTATAAAATAACACCATGTACATAAAAAGTCTTTTATTAATAAATGGATAAGATTGTTACAAAGTATATGCTTTATCATCAAACATGATTGACTTA
Organism: Panax japonicus; assembly: GCA_020205505.1. Lineage (NCBI taxonomy): Eukaryota > Viridiplantae > Streptophyta > Magnoliopsida > Apiales > Araliaceae > Panax > Panax japonicus. The sequence goes on along the minus strand of CM035113.1, from coordinate 15,317,935 downwards.
TGTGCATACTAATTTCAATCTCTCACTTGCACTAAAGTTAATTGTCATGGTATCTCATACTCGTCTTCTCTAAGTGGCGATCATCATGCTGTTGGATAAGCTTCAGTTAATAGATATGTAATGTTATTTTTGAGAGTTCACTATCTTTATAGTGACTTCTCCTCTTTCAATGATTCTCTAATCAAATGAAAGTGTCACAACACATGTTTAGATCCAAGATGCGACTTAGGAACTATTCCTAGTTCTGTAATGAACTTTTCATCCAAACAATCAACTTGCAGCTTCATTTTCAGCTATATACTTTATCACTAAACCAACAACTCTTTGCTGTTTGAAACCTTTCTAATTCACTGCACCACTATTCAAGATAATGATTTATCCTAAAGTGAATTTCCTGTCATCTTGGTCAGTCTGATAAACTTAAGTTTGTTTAACCCTTAGGTTTTAATTCAGACCCACCATGAATTATGATCACATCATTAGTTTCGGTTATGCACTTTTGTAAGAGTTTATGCCCTAGATGCCAATTATTTGATATAATTGCTTAACGTTTTGATATTATATTTGATTGAATAAATGAATAATTTTATTATAGTTTTATTTACTGCGTTATATAAATGTTAACATAATAAAAATCCTTAGAATAGTGATACTAATTATATAGTTTCAAGTATGTGACTTGAACATGAGATTATATAATTACAATTAGTATCATTGTTCTTAAATGTCCCTAGTCGAGTATCGTTGTTGATGGGACAACAATGATGCATTAAGACTAGTATGTGGATTGACTGATGACCAAATCTCATTGGTTATAAATATATGAGATATTAAGTCAATGCATAGGTACATGTTAGAGAACGATATACTGGACAGACCCACCATGAGAATTCTATGTGGAACATTATACGAAGTGTCATTAGCAATTCTCATAGTGACAATGATGTAATGGTCCTCCGACAAAAAATCACTATATTTCTACACGGAAATTTATGTACTTTGATATCATCAAATGTCACCTTTAATAGGGTGAACTATAAAGGTGATTATTGGGTACATCATGAATCGTGTGAGGGATATGAGTGATCTAGATGGAATTTAACCATCCTATATATTAGGGGTGATATCCACATGCCTCTTGATTGAGCAGGACTATGAAATGCATGGCCATGCTCAAATAGTGATTTGTTTCATATAGGCTACTCATTGATCAAGAAAAACTCAGATTAAATTATGAAGAGTATGACACATTCTATGACTCGAATTTAATCTAGGATATTAAGGTTAAATGATTAAATTGCATTAATACATTGGTCAAGAAAAGGTTGCATTGAATCATCGATGTTATTATTACTTGGGTAGCAGTGATGCATTACTAGATGTCGCTCACTGTTTATAATTTTATAATATGATTTTAAAATTATTGTCAACGTAATAATAACCTATAGGGTCACACACATAGAACATAATTAAAAGGGAATTAATTTAAATTGTAAAGATTTAAATATGTCAATATGATTGATAGTATTTAAATTACGAATTTAAATTAATAGGATAATTTATATATATATATATATATATATATATATAGAGGGAAAAGGGTCAAAAAAGTCCCTGATGTTTACCCCGATGTCCCACTTGCACCCTAAACTAATTTTTTTTTCCAAAAGTACCCTTAACGTTACATTTTTGGGTCGCTTGTGCCCCTGCCGTTAACAAAGTACAAACGGTGTTAAAATCTGATGATGTGGCAGGCTTAATTATAAAATATATTTTAAATAAAATAATATATATCATTTAATCAAAACAAAAAATACTAAAATTCAAAATAAAAAAAAGCATAACATATTTACAAAAAAAGCATATTTTTTTGTAAATATGTTATGCTTTTTTTTATTTTTAATTTTAGCATTTTTTATTTTGATTAAATGATATATATTGTTTTATTTAAAATATATTTTATAATTAAGCATGCCACATCATCAGATTTTAACACCGTTTGTATTCTGTTAACGGCAGGAGCACAAGCGACCCAAAAATGTAACGTTAAGGGTACTTTTGAAAAAAAAAATTAGTTTAAGGTGCAAGTGGGACATCGGGATAAACATCAGGGGCTTTTTTGACCCTTTTTCCCATATATATAGATATATTAATTAAGTAAGAATTAATTAAGATATATGTATAAATTCGGATTTTAATAATATTAAGTTTTGATTAATTCCTCCTAACTGCTATATATATATATATATATATATATATATATATATATATATATATATATATATATATATATATATATATATATATATATATATATATATATGATATATATCAGTCATTTTAGGGATTACGTCAAAATAAAAAACCCAAGCCGCTCTTAGAGAGAGACTAGAGAAAACAGTTTCGAAAATCCTCATCCTTGGTGGCTATTACCGCGGTTCCTTCTTCTGCAGATCGTAGGACGATTCGCGGAGCGTTCGTGTGGATACCGTAGAGACACAGTTTTGTTGGATTGCGTAAAAGATTCGAAGCCATTTCAGAACTCTTTCATAATCGGTATAATATCTAAACCACTGAATTAATTTCTGTTTCGCATGGATCCTGTTTTGGGTTTCGAAAATTGCTTTGATTATTTTATATTTCCGCTGTGTTTTTGTGTCGAAAACCCTACAACTTTAAAATATTTTAACTGTCTTAGAGTGATCTTCTCCAGAATATGATTGATCATCATCAAGTCTCGTGCATTTTATTGCATACATGATAGTTACTCATGCGATCTCTCTTTTCAGGAGTCTATGGGGACTATTAAGAGAGATACACTCTATGACTTATCATCATGAGACATCTCTTGGAGTTTACCATGCTAAACGAATTTAGCATTAAATGAATATACGTTTCTTGGGTAAAGTCGAGCATCATTTTAAATCTATCCATATAGATTTGTATCCCCAATTAAGATACTCTTTCCAAATCATTCATGGAGGAATGTTTAGACAACTTTTTCTTTATTGATTGTAGCATTGGTATGTCATTCCTTATCCGTAGTATATCAATATATAAAACTAGGAATACCAAGACACTTTCACTGACCCTTTTGTACACACTAGGTTCATTCTTGTTTTTGATAAAATCAAACTCGTTTTATTGTCTCATCAAAATGAATATTCTATTTTTGATTCCATTTCTCTGAGTGTCAACAACTCTTACCTCATCGTATGTAACTGGATCATCATCATCATCTATAATGCATACCTCATCATCATCATCTATAATGAATCCATACCTCCCAGGTATCTTCGGTACTATTCTAGATTTACGATTCGGTTATGGTACAATAGGTCTATCTATAGGTTCCTCTTATTTGACCTATATTGCCTTGTGATTCTTGAACTCTAACTCCTCAAGATTCTATTATCCTCCCATTAGCTGCTTCAATGATAAACACCTTTATCTTAGAATGCAATGTGTTTCGCAACAAACAACTTTTACTAAGTAGGATTATATAACATATACCCTAAACTTTCTTTAGGATGTCCCATAAATCTGTACTTGTCAAATATTGTCCCAAACTTATCCTTTTGAAACCTTTTCCACATAAGCTGGACTACCCCTTATCTTAACATACTTAAGATTAGGAATCCTCCATTTCCATAACTCTTATGGAGTCTGGGGGCCGAATTTTGAGGTTACCTTTTCGTAGATATGAAACCATTTCTAGGCATTACCCCAGAAGGATATTGGAATGTCGATAAAAATCATTATGGACCGCACCATATCCAACAAGATACTATTTTTTCTTTTAGATACATCAATCAATTATTGTGTATCAGGAGGCGTCCTTTGTGAGAAAACCATTTAAGATGATCTATAAACTTATTGCACAAGTATTTCTTCCTCGATACAATTGAAGAATTTTAATACATTGCCAATTTTTTTAACCTCTGAATTCTTTGAACCTTTCAAATGATTCAGACTTTTATTTCATCAAATAAAAATATTCAACTCTTTGAATGATCATCTCCTTTTTTAATACTAGTTTGTTCAATTTGCAAAATAACTTTTCATGTAAGTCAAGTACACAAAGTCCATTAAATAATATTCTAGTTCTATAAAAAACATTATTATTATAAATAGAACAACAATTGTTCTTAAATATAATACCAAAATTTTATTCTCCAAGAACAAAATGAAAATAATATTTCTAACGAGAACTGAAATACAATAACAACTTATTGACTTAATAGACTTGTCCATAGGTAATGCTAAACTATAAGTTCATTTGGCTAATGCAACAACCTTCACTTCATTTTCCACACACATGATTACTTATTCCTTGTTTAGTTTTCTACTTCTGCTCGATCCCTTTATAAATCTATATTTATGGGAACCAAAGCTGATATCCAGTACCCAAGTAGAACCTTGACTTAATTTTTTTTTATTTCAATCCTGAACAAAATTGTATTTATAATCGAAGTTTCACTAAACTTATTTGGTTAGTCTCTGCAAGATGCTTCTCGCAGTTTCCATTCCAGTGTCTTGGCTTATTGCAGTGGAAGAACTTCTTTGCTATCCTTATCAATTTTTTTTCTTATTATCCTTAGTTTTTGCCTTTTTATTTACCGTCTTAGAATCATGCTTCTTTTTAGAAGATCCTTTGTCCCTATAAGTAAGACTTGATCTTTCTTAGTTGGAAAACAACTCTTAACATTTTTCAACATATTAAGCAAATCAGTGATGCTGATATCTAGCTTGTTCATATGAAAAATTCACAATAATTTTGAGAAGGAGTTCGGGAGTGACTATGAGATCAAATCTTAGCTCAACTCTCCATTCATGGCAAAACCTCTTATCCTAATTATTCAATCAATTTGATCATGTTAATGACTTTTTATCTGTATTATAGTGTCATCGGCCATTCTAGATTGGAAGAGCTCCTTAGATATTTGATATCTATCAGTCATACTTTCCTCACCATCAACTACTTGATGTGCAGGAATATAGTAAGAGCATTCATAGTTTCATGCTGACGCTGAAACTCATTACTCATAGATTCGAGCATGATGCATTGAGCCAACTGTGCATCATTTTGCTATTTTCTAAAAGTATCAATTTCTTCTCAGAGGCATTGTCAGCAGCCATTGCAAGGATAGGCCTATTAAGAACATAAGATATCATTCCAACCTTGAGAACAATTCTCAAATTCCTTAACCAATTCCTTTAATTCGGTCTAGTTAAATAGCATCTAATATGCTTCGTAGTGATAGTAATTTAGACATTGTGAAATTATATAAATGAATTTATAATTAACAACATTTTACCATACATTATTTTATTAATTATTTAATTACCAAGATAAATTAGGTCTTGTTTTAAATTGGTATCTCCCACTATTTTTTCAAACTATATTGCCCTCACTTAAATAGTTTGACAAAATCTAATTAAAGAATTGCTAGTGAGAATAAGGATCCAATTTTAAATGTATATAGCCTTGTGATGACACAACAAACTATATATAAATAAACATGTAGACAACTTTTGTCAATTACATCATCATGTAACTCCTTTTATTTTACTTCTTAGGTTATTTAGATCAAGTGGTGGCACATCCGAATCAAAATTATTCAAGTTAAGTCCAACCTAGCACTTCCAGATATTCTAAAAGAAAAACAATGTCCTTGTGGTGACACAACAAAATAGAATTGTTCAATTTCTTTATAAGCGTCAAATGTGATAAAATATAACATCTTAAATATTTAATACTTACCTTGTGGTGACACAACAAACTCATATTAAATATTTAATACTATATTAATTTTTATCATGCTAGAAGGCGACTTTCGATATTTCAAATATTTTTGAACACTTCAGACTTAAGATAATTTTTTTCAGGGGTTTATTATTATTTGTCTCATCTTGTTTAACGCGTATGCACACACACACAAACACACACACACACAGATATATATATATATATATATATATATATATATATATATATATATATATATATATATATATATATCTGTGTGTGTAACGCCCCCAAAATTAAGTATACATCACCCATCTTAAGTCGCCAGATACATGGTACAGAATTCAAATACAACTTAAAAATACAACTGTCGTGTACAATACGACAAAACATAAACTGTGAGTTTGAATATAAATATTATCTACTAGAGATTATACAAACTCAAAAGGAGTCCTCATTACAATTATTATCACACTATTTCACAGAATAGTGAGGACTACTAATGCACCATCTAGGAACATCACTTTATTCCCCGACTAGTCCCAGCTACGTTCTCATTTCGTGAAGAGAACAGTGAAAGAAAGGGTGAGCTCAACTAGCCCAGTAAAAAATATTATGACTAAGATAATGCAGAATAATTTATCGTTAGCCTTAAACAGTGTTAAACTAATAAAATATAACAACTATCAAGTATAACGGCATGTGGAACAAGTAATCTATTAGAAGACTAAAGTAGGGAATAAAATCTACTATCTTCTATGATTTAAAAGGTTTTTCATCACTTTTATCGATGGGACTCAGCTTAATAAATAATCCACATCATCGAATCACCCCTGCACTACGGCCAATGATATTCTTTAGTATCACGACCACGAATTATCCATGCACTACGACTAAAGATAATCATGTTTTCATCAACGGTCCTAATCATGCCATAAAACAAATTATCATTGCACTATGGCCAAAGAGAATCCATAGCCATAATCATACCAAAAACTGTCCATCAATGCACTACGGGCCAATGAGGACTTTTTCCACATCATTTATAACTTTACGGTTATGATTATACCGAATAATCCCTGGTCATAATCATACCAAGTCCATTTATGCACTACAGGCCACATATGACTTTCAACAAAATATAAACATGAGGATGATGACAATGATATAAGAATTCAATAAAACAAGTTCAAGAATTAATTTATCCAGGAACTGATAACGTTCAAATTGTCAACATGATACTGCTTTGTAGAGTAAAATTCAAGAATACTCAGAAGAATATTTCCATGAAAAGATACTGGATAAAGCGCAAATATCAAAGATATTCCACTAATTTCATGGGTATAGAAGTCAAAGTTTTAACCAACTGAGTATAATAAAGAATGGAATAACAAAAGAAATCATCATGCATGAGATAGACCGCACATGCAGGTTATTCCAACAGTATAATAAAGGATGGAACCAGGTCCGGCGTAAACGCATAGACACGATATTCCGATAGAATAATAAATAATTGAACCAGGTCCGGCGTAAACGCACAGACAGGATATTCGGACAGAATAATAAATAATGGAACCAGGTACGGTGTGACGCCCCCAAAATTAGGTATACATCTCCCATCTTGGGTCGCCAGATACATGGTACAGAAATCAAATACAACTTACTAATACAACTATCGTATACGATACGACAAAATATAAACTTTGAGTTTGAATACAAATATTGTCTACTAGAGATTATACAAACTCAAAAGGAGTCCTCATTACAATTATTATCATACTATTTCACAGAATAGTGAGGACTACTAATGCTATCCTCTGGACCATCACCCCGTTCCCCGACTCGTCCCAGCTATATTCTCATTTCCAGAAGAGAACATTGAAAGAAAGGGTGAGCTCAACTAGCCCAAGTAAGAAATATTATGACTAATATAATGCAGAATAAATTATCATTAGTCTCCAACAATGTTAAACTGATAAAATATAATAGACATCAAGTTTAACTGCAGCGGAACAAGCAATCCATTAAAAGAGTCAAGTAGAAAATAAAATCTACTATCTTTTATGATTAAAAAGGTTTTTCATCACTGTTATCGCTGAGACTCAGCTTAATAAATATTCCACATCATCGAATCACCCCTGCACTACGGCCAAAGATATTCTTTAGTATCACTGACCACAATTATTCATGCACTACGTGCCAAGAATATTTGTGTATTCATTAATGGTCATGATCATGCCAACAACTGTCCATCAATGCACTACGGGTCGATGAGGATTTTTACCACATCATTTGTAACATTACGGTCATGATTACACCGAATAATCCCTGGTCATAATCATACCAAGTCCATTTATGCACTACAGGCCACAGATGACTTTCAACATAATATAAACATGAGTATGATGACAATGATATAAGAATTCAATAAAACAAGTTCAAGAATTAATTTGTCCAAGAACTACTAATGTCTAAATTGTCAACATGATACTGCTTTGTAGTGTAAAATTCAAGAATGATCAGATAAATATTTCCATGAAAAGATACTGGATGAAGCGCAAATATCAAGGATATTCTACTAATTTCATGGAGTATAGAAGTCAAAACTTTAACCAACTGAGTATAATAAAGAATGGATTAACAAAAGAAATCACCATGCATGTGGTACTTCGCATAGACAGGTTATTCCAATAGAATACTAAATAACGGAACCAGGTCAGTCAAAATTTGCACCGACAGGATGTTCCAACAGGAGTAATTAAGAATTGAATAACAACAGAAATCACCATGCATGCGGTACTTTGCATAGACAGGTTATTCCAACAGAATACTAATAAGGACGGAATCAGGTCCGGCGTAAAATGCACAAGCAGGATATTCCAACAGAATAATAAAGACAGAATCAGGTCCGACGTAAAACTGCACAGACATGATATTTCAACAGAATAATAAAGACAGAATCAGGTCCGGAGTAAAACGCACAGACATGATATTCTAATAGAATAATAATAAGACGGAACCAGGTCTGGTGTAAAACACACAGACAGGAAGTTCCAACAGAATACTAGAAGAATGTCACAAAGTATAGGGTAGACTGCGTATACAGGTTATTCCAACAGAATAATAAGCAATGTAATAACAACAATTCTCTTCATGAATAAGAAAGAATAACAACCCTTACGAATACAACAAATAATATTCCCTACCTTAAGAAGAAGAGTACTGGATATATATGTAATGAAGTAGCAGAATACTTTCTTCTTTCTCTCTATAGTTTATCTGTCTAGAGTTTAGTGAATTCGTCAGAAAATAATGAAGGAATGAGCTTCTATTTATAGAAAAATGGACTGCATGGTAACTAACTCATGAACGGTCCAGATTGATTTACTTTAATCTGACGGTCCATATTTAAAGCAAAATAAAATAAAATATATTCTATTTATAATCTAATAAAACGAATAACTTTATAAAAGATTTTACTATGCAAACACTATGCATAATAAAATATATATATTCTAATTATTGTCTAATAAAACAGATAGCTTTATAAAAGTATTCTGTTTTATATAAGAAGATTTTACTATGCAAAACACTATGTAGACACTATGCATAATAAAATATAATATATTCTATTTATAGAATAACTTTATAAAAGTATTCTATTTTATACAAAAAGATTTTCTGTATTATTACATTTAATAATACCAACAAAATTGAGTGACTTATCACTGTAAGCATCAATAATCAATACTGTGTGCTACTATGCAACCACGCATATTACTGTACTTTTGACACCGGGTGTTTCAACAGTTAACGGTAAAACTTCCGCCAGTATTTTCATAAAGTATTTTTGTCGTTTTCTCAATCCGACAATAATTTCATTGTGGGGTTCACCAATGATTGTTCCGTTGTACGAATATTCCCTGTTAAAATGAATATTCCCCGACCAATCGAATATTATATAACAACTTGTGTACTTTGCAAAATTTATAAATATTACCCACAACTATAACATTATATCAATTTCACTCCATAATATTTAAAAATAATATTTATAGAAAATTCAATCTTTATTCAAAAAGTTGAGATTTTACATCCGGCGTAAACGCACAGACAGGATATTCTGACAGAATAATAAAGAACGGAATATTAGAAGAATGTCACCATGTATACGGTAGCCCGCGTATACAGGTTATTCCAACATAATAATAAATAATGGAATAACAGAATTTCTCTTCATGAGTACAACAAATAACATCCCTTACCGTAAAAGAAACTGAATATAAGAGTAGAGAAGGAGCAGAATACTTTTCTATAGCTTTTCTATAATTTCTCTCTCTAAGTTTCAGTGAATTCGTAAGAAATAATGAAGAAATGAGCTTCTATTTATAGGAAAATGGAATGAATAGTAACTAATTCATGAACGGTCCAGATTGATTAATATTAAACTGACGGTCCATATTGGTTTACTATTAAAACTTAAAACAACGGTCCATACTGATTTACTATTAAAACTTTAAACCAGCGATCCAGATTGATTTACTATTATAACTCCACCAGCGGTCCATATTGACTTACTATTATATCTTCAACCAACGGTTTGAAAATTTTGGACATCTCCTCATGGAATAATATTGTACCCAAATACCCGGATGCACAATACTAGAGTGAATAGTAACTGGGTGAATAGTAACTTGTGAATAGTAACTCGTGAATAGTAACTTATGAATAATAACTCATGAATAATAACTTGTGAATAGTACTCCGACACAAAAAGTGTTCCGAATACCCAATTGAACAATAAATCATATTATGCAGATGATACTGTAACAATAATTGAATCAATAATATGAGAGATATGATGCAGCAATTACTGTAGCAATAATTGAGTATAACTGAGTGACTTCTCACGTAAGCATCAATAATTAATACTGTGTGCTACTGTGCAACCACGCGTACTACTGTACTTTTAACATCGGATGTTTCAACAGTTAACGGTAAAACTTTCGCCGTTATTTTCATAAAGTATTTTTGTCGTTTTCTCTATCCGGCAATAATTCTGTTGTGGGATCCACCAATGATTGTACCGTTGTACGGATATTCCCCGACAAAAAGAATATTCCCCGACCAATCGAATATTATACAACCACTTGCTTACTTTGCAAAATTTGTAAATATTACCCACAACTATAACATTACATCAAATCAATACCATAATATAAAAAAATTATTTCGAGAAAATTAAATCTTTATTCATAAAATCTGGGGTCTCACAATAAATATATATATATATATATATATAGTATAAGCATGCACATATAGAATACTATATTATACCTAGATTGATTATGGACTTTATTCTAGTTTGGTTCACTAAAGCCACCAAGTAAACCAAAAGGTCAATTCTAGGGTGCAAGAATTAAATATAAATATAAATATTACATTTAAATCTCGGACTCCATTACAAACGGGTCTTCAAGTGCTCCTTGCTCCTTGATCTTCAATTCTTAAAAATTAATTCTAACTATTCATATTATAAAACTATTTATAATAAATAAAAACCTTGATCAGCATTCAAGGGGTAATACATAGAAGGGTGATAAAATTTACATTAAGAAAAAAATTAAAGAAGACGAGGTACGCAGACCCATATAATAAAACTCATACAATCATGCATCAAACTAAAATAAAATCCAATCACATTGGTCAATAGTTCATAATCAATCCCATTTATTATTATACACATCATCATATGCATCAATAAATAATATTCACCACATGAATAATAAACATTCAATATATACGTTTATATCGATTTAATGGTCAAATATTAATTAGCATACAATCTAATTTTGAACCAAAATAAACTACTTTATTTTAATCCAAATTTAAATCAAAATAAACTCATTTATTTTATTTTATTTTTAAAAACGTTTTTGTGGAAAAACAACATACGTGGTATCCAATTCCTTATCAAAATACCTTAACATTTTTTTGGATCCGATTTGATTTGATCTATTATAGAAACCTTACATTTTTTTTTTTATATTCGGCTAAAATTTAACATTCAATATTATCAAGATCTCATGCACTCGAGTCTTTTGAGTAATTTTTTTACCATCAAACCATGATTGGCTTGGTACCTAACCAACTCACACCAAGTTGTCCACCTTGAAAAACTAGTTACCCAAAAGGAGAGATTAAGACATATATCAACCCACACCAAGTTTCATTTGTAATTGATGTGGGATTATTACTTACCAAGTTACATTTGCAACTGATGTGAGAATATTTCTTACGGTCTAGTATGAAATTCACATCAATACACCCACCTTGCAAAGCTGACGTACTTGTTTGCTCATCTACCCAGTTATCTCGGTGCATAATACAAATCTCAACAATTTTGTCCCACTTTGAAAAGTTAGGTACTCAAGGGTAGAAGTTAAGGCCTATCATGCACCTATTAGTATTTTAATACGACATCTAGATATCCACTTATGACGACTTCATCCTAGCGACACTGACTCCCAACGCCTTTTGCCATCCTGTTGTTTTACGAGTCCCGACTTGCAAGTATAAACTCTCAATGAAAGTATAAATGATACAATCCTTAATTAACCTCTTTGTCTCACCTTAAAAAGTTGATTACTCAAGAAGAGAGGTTAATGCCTATAACTACCCTACAGCTGTAAAATGAGCAAACAGTTCGGGCTCAATTCGTACTCGCTCGACTAAAAATTCGATTCGAACTCGACTCGAAATATAAATGATTCAAATATGAGCAAATTTTAAAGTTCGATAAATTACACGAATCTCCTCAAATTATCCGAATCTCCTCAAATTACAATTTTCTATTGATACTCGGATCATATTCGCTCGAAAAGTTCAAACTGTTCGAGCTCGATTTAAGATCGTTCTCGATTCGGTAGCTAAACGAGTCTCAATCAAACTTTATTTTATACTCGATAAATTTTGTGAACCAAATTTAAGCAACTCAATACTCGATTAGACTCGATTCATTTATACCCTAATCAATTAACACCAAATTACATTTACAACGGATAGAAGATTATTCTTTACTATCTAGTAGTTTGCACCAATCCACTGATCCACTAGAACAAAAATATTAAACAGAACAAACTACAAACTTCCCAGGCTGCAAGCAATCTGCTAGGAGTGTTGTTATTTATAAACTTGGCCACTTTTCCTGCCAAACAGAATAAAGATTGCTAGACCATCCCGTTAACTTTTTGTTAACGAGTTTTGTTATGGTAATATGTATTACGTAACTCAATATATCCCAAAAATAGAGTTATGAATTTTATTTTCGCTGTCTATTTATGTGTACTCATTAATTTCGTTTTTTATAGTATGTATTTAAGGAAATAACAAAATCAACAAAAAAAAGGTTTTAGTATATAGTTTCATGTATCTTTCATAATCCTTCATAATTCAATAAGTTAGGCTAGATATTGCGAAAAAATTAGTTTTCTATATAAATATATTTTTTAAATATAATTTTACGAATAATAATATTGTATAAATTAATATAATTATATAAATATATTTTTTAAATGGATCAATTTAGATCACGATCTAAATATATTATTGGATCATGATTTATAGATCAATTATTCATTATATGATGTATCAAATTATTGATCCGTTATAAAACTTGATAGAGCATAGTAAATCAGAACATGATTTACTCTAATTTAACACATTGACATACCTATGTTAGATTGTTCGCTAACATAGTATACAATAAAAATAAGTTCAAACTCAATATTTGTCACAACTTTCAATTTTCTTTAACCTTCGGATAATAATTGTATTTTTAATATGAGAAATAATTATCTACACTTTTGAGTATTTCTATTTATTCTTTCGAAACGTGTAAATTTTGCTCCACTCTAGCACTTTGTTTACAAGTTTTACGCTCTGTTTCTGAGTTTTAAAATAGACAGAAAAGAAAAAAAATGAACGGAAAATTTAAATTTTCTTTCCAATTCTTATGTTTCAGAGTTTTTTTAATAAACGGAAAAGAAAAAAATGGATATAAAACTTGGCCACTTTTCCTGCCAAAATTTTCCGTCCAAAATTGGTCTGATTTGGACGGAAAAGAAATTGGAATAAGTAATATTTTTATAATTCTCATATTATCCTCAACTTTTAATATAATAAATTTTAAATTACAACTCATGTCCTCAATTTTAAATTTTTTATTCTTTTCTATTAAAAACTCAGAAACAACACAAAGAAAAACTTTAAGTTTTCTATTCTTTTCTTTTCTATTCTAATTTAAGTTTTCTATTCTTTTCTTTTCTGTTCAAAACTCAGAAACAGAGTGTAAAATAGAAAGCAAAGAAAAAAAATAAATAGAAAATTTAAGTTTTCTTTCTAATTCTTATGTGTAAGACCCCAACTTTTATGAAAAAAGATGAATTTTCTATAAATACCATTTTTGAATATTATGGAATGAAATTGATATAATGTTATAGTTGTGGTAATATTTATAAATTTTGCAAAGTACGCAAGTTGTTATATAATATTCGATTGGTCGGAGAATATTCGTTTTAACATGGAATATTCGTACAACGGCACAATCATTGGTGGACCCCACAATGAAATTATTGTTGGATTGAGAAAACGATAAAAATACTTTATGAAAATAACAGCAGAAGTTTTACCGTTAACTGTTGAAACACCCGGTGTTAAAAGTACAGTAATACGCGTGGTTGCATAGTTGCACAAGGTATTGATTATTGATGCTTACGTGAGAAGTCACTCTGGTTTGTTCAATTATTGCTACAGTAATTGATGCATAGTATCTCACGTTATTTGATTCAATTATTGTCAATATTTTATATATTATTAAATCAATAATTGAGATGACAAAGTTATTAATATTATTATTTGTAATATTAACGATATCTAGAAGTTTTGTCAAAGAGAGGTTTGGTCACCTAATTGCGCGCCAATAGGGAGAAATCCTTATTGGAAAGCCCCCTCTTTCCTTGAAACGACCTGGTCGATTAATATTGTCAATTATAATAATGATGATAAAGTTTGTTTTATTATTATTATTATTATTATTAATGTAATAAACAGAAAACTTTTTATATAAAACAGAATACTTTTATAAAGTTATTTGTTTTATTAGATTTTAAATAGAATATATTAGATTTTATTATGCATAGTGTTTGCATAGTGTTTGCATAGTGTTTGCATAGTAAAATCCTTTTATATAAAACAAAATACTTTTATAAAGTTATTTGTTTTATTAGATTTTAAATAGAATACATTATATTTTATTATGCATAGTATTTGCATAATGCTTGTGTGACGCCCCCAAAATAGGTATACAACACCAATTCTGAGTTGTCAAAATACATGATACAGAAACAACTACAACTTTATTAATACAACATAAAAATTGTCAGTTTAAATACAAATATTATCATCTAGACAATATCCACACTCAAATAAGTTCTCATTAATTATTGATAAATTATTTTACAAAATTGGTGAGGACTACTAAAACGACTTTCTAGAATATTCATTCCATACCCCGACTAGTACTCGCTACATTCTCGCCTCCTGAGAAGAAAAATGGAACAAAAAGGAAAAGGGTGAGCTCAACTAGCACAGTAAAGAATATTATGACTAAGATAACATAGAACAAATTATCGTTAGTCTTCAACAGGGATAAATCTGATAAAATACAATTGACAACAAGTTTCAGATCAATATTCGCAGCGGAAATAATAATTCATAGATGAGTTATGTAGAGAATGAAATCTACTATTATCTATGAATTTAAAAGTTCATCATCAGTATTTTATCCCTGTAACATGAATCAATATATATCTGGAATAAAATATTCATCTTTACACTACATGCCAAAGATATTCACCAGTTGGTCATGTTCATCTAAATACCTGTTTATCTTTGCACTACGGACCAAAGATATTCATAAAATCATTAATCTTTGCACTACAGTATACGTGAATAGTGCCGTATACGTGAATAGTAACCCCAACACAAAAAGTTCCAAATTTGATAAAAAAATTCAAACCAGTATTTTGGCATAATGATATTGAAGAAAATAATATCATTTAAGAAGAAAATAACATCCCTTACATCGAAAGAATAGTAATTCTGGCTGGAATACTGAATATAGTGGTGAAGAAAACTTGCACCGTATAACAATACTCAAAGTATCAAAATACTCACAAGAATATGCTCAATATATCAAAAGAGAAAGAGAGAAAACTTCAGTTTCTGGTGTAATTTTCAATTCTAACCTAAGCACCCTATTTATAGAAAATACTTCGAACACCAAAGCAGAAAATTTAATCAAATATTAATATATTTATATAAATTTTCCTACGCACACCATCAGTCCACAACATCAGCCACTCACCCACCAAAAAAAAAACATTTTTCTTAAATAAAACATTTTAAACTCCAAAAATCAATTCCTCCGGAACTTCAATAATTCATAATAAATAGCCTTTTTATCAGAAAAATTTGAACCTCATGTCCTTTCCATAGGAAATTTCATTCTCTACAACTTTGTAAAAGAAATTTTTTCCAAATTCCAAATAGAAATTGACCGAAATTCATAAACGGACGATTTTACAGGCTATAATCAAATTTCATTCAAGAAATGGGGTCCACCAACATGCAAAACATATTTTAAATATTTATTGCAACAAAAATACTCTTTCTCCGCATGTACTCATATATAGCACATTCATTGTAAAAATATCACCATTATTATATTATTAAAATATAATAATATATGAATTATTTTATCAGAAAAAGATAAAATATTAATTTTTCAACAATTGTCATATTAAAAATTTTCTCCATCTATATCCACATAAAATCAATATTTTTCTCATCATATAAATCAATAATTAATTATTCACAAATAACATTACAGAATCACAATACTGACAACCAGACCGTTCCTAGGAAAGAGGGGTCTTTCCAATAATGATTTCTCCTTACTGGCGCACAATTTGGTAACCAAACCTCTCCTTAGACAGAACTTTCTAGACATTGCCAATTATATTATCTAATAATATTATTCAGATAATATGAATTATTGCTCCGATAATGGAAAATACTGTGTAGTGACAATTATTGAAACAACAGTAATATAAAATATCAACGCAGAAATTATTGAATCAATAAAATAAAATACTGAACAGTAATTACTGTAACAATTATTGAGTAGTGTCTTCTTACGTAAGAATCAGTAATTGGTGCAATACCGTGTGCTACTGTGTGAGACCCCGGATTTTATGAATAAATATTTAATTTTCTCGAAATTATTTTTTTGAATATTATGGTGTGGATTTGATATAATGTTATAGTTGTGGGTAATATTTATAAATTTTGCAAAGTACGCAAGTTGTTATATAATATTCGATTGGTCGGAGAATATTCGTTTTAACAGTAAATATTCGTACGACGACACAATCATTGGTGGACCCCACAACAGAATTATTGTCGGATTGAGAAAACGATAAAAAATATTTTATTAAAAATAACGGCGAAAGTTTTATCATTAATACTGTTGAACTACTCGGCGGTAAAAGTACAGTAATACGCGTGGTTGCATAGTAGCACACACTATTGATTATTGATACTTATGTGATAAGTCACCCAGTTTTGCTTTCTTGGTATTATTAATGTAATAAAACAGAAAAGCTTTTTATATAAAACAGAATACTTTTATAAAGTTATTTGTTTTATTAGGCTAATAGTAAAATCTTTTTATATAAAACAGAATATTTTTATAAAGTTATCTGTTTTATTAGACAATAATTAGAATATATTATATTTTATTATGCATAATGTTGCATAGTATTTTGCATAGTAAAATCTTTTTATATAAAACATAATACTTTTATAAAGTTATTCGTTTTATTAGATTATAAATAGAATATATTATGTTTTATTTAAAAGATTTTGCTTTAAATATGGACCGTCAGATTAAAGTAAATCAATCTGGACCGTTCATGAGTTAGTTACTATGCAGTCCATTTTTCTATAAATAGAAGCTCATTCCTTCATTAGTTCTTACGAATTCACTGAAAATCTAGAGAGATAGACTATAGAGAGAGTTCTTTTTCTATAATCTTGAGCGAATTTTTTTAGAGTATAAGAAAACTTTGAGCGTAGTACAAGTTTTCTTCGAGTATATCCTCGCCCTACCAGTCGGAATACTCTTCTTTCAAAGGTAGAGAATATTATTTGTTGTACTCATAGGGAATATTATTGGTTGTACTCATAAGGGGTATTCTTTCTTTCTTATTCATGAAGAGAACTTCTGTTATTCCATTCTTTATTATTCTGTTGAAATAACCTGTATACGCGAGATACCCTATACTTGGTGAAATTCTTATGTTATTCCATTTCTTATTATTCTGTTGGAATAACTGTTTATGGGGAGTACCGCATACATGGTGAAATTCTTCTAATATTCTGTTCTTTATTATTCTGTCGGAATATCCTGTCTATGCGTTTACGCCAGACCTGGTTCCATTATTTATTATTCTGTCAAAATATTCTGTCTGTGCGTTTACATCGGACCTGGTTCCATTATTTATTATACTGTCAGAATATCCTGTCTGTGCGTTTACGCCGGATCTGGTTCTATTATTTATTATTCTGTTAGGAATAACCTATCGGTGCAGTCTATCGCACGCATGGTGAATCCTTCTGTTATTCTATTCTTTATTATTCTGTTAGAATAACCTGTCTATGTGGATTACCACATGCATGGTGAATGATCCTTTGTATTCATTCCTTATTAAATTGTGGAAATGGTCTGTATACGTGGATTACCGCATGGCGGGTGAAAATCCATTTACAGTTTCATATATTCTATTATACTCAGTTGGTTAAAATTTTAGTTTCTATACTCCATGAAATTAGTAGAATATCCTTGATATTTGCGCTTTATCCAGTATCTTTTAATGGAAATATTCTTCTGAGCATTCTTGAATTTTACTCTACAAAGAAGTATCATGTTGACAATTTGGACGTTATTGGTTCTTGGATAAATTAATTCTTGAACTTGTTTTATTGAATTCTTATATCATTGTCATCATCCTCATGTTTATATTATGTTGAAAGTCATCTGTGGCCTGTAGTGCATAGATGGACTTGGTATGATTATGACCATGGATTATTCGGTATAATCATGACCGTAATGTTATAAATGATGTGGAAAAAGTTCGCATTGGCCCGTAGTGCATTGATGGACAATTTTTGGTATGATTATGGCTATGGATTCTCTTCGGCCAAGGGTGCAAAGATGAATTATTTTATGGTATGATCAGGACCGTTGATGAAAACACGATTATCTTTGGCCTGTAGTGCATGGATAATTGGTGGTCGTGATACTAAAGAATATCCTTGGCCGTAGTGCAGGGGTGATTCAAAGATGTGGATTATTTATTAAGCTGAGTCCCAGCGATAAAATTGATGAAAAACCTTTTAAATCATAGAAGATAGTAGATTTTATTCTCTACTTGACTCTTCTAATGGATTGCTTGTTCCGCTGCAGTTAAACTTGATGTTTGTTATATTTTATAAGTTTAACACTGTTGAAGGCTAATGATAATTTATTCTGTATTATCTTAGTCATAATATTTCTTACTGGGCTAGTTGAGCTCACCCTTTCTTTCACTGTTCTCTTCAGGAAATGAGAACGTAACAGGGACTAGTCGGGGAATGGAGTGACTGGCTAGAGGATAGCATTAGTAGTCCTCACTATTCTGTGAAATAGTGTGTTAATAAATGTATTGAGGACTTATTTTGAGTTTTAATGTTGTCTAGAAGACAATGTTTGTATTAAAACTCACAACTTATGTTGTATATTTAAGATTATATTTGAATTTTGTACCATGTATTTGGCGACTCAAGATGGGGGTGATGTATACCTATTTTGGGGGCGTCACATACTGTGCAACAACGCGTATTACTGTGTTTTAACCACCGGGTATTCCAACAGTATTAACGGTAACAACTACGCCGTTATTTATAAACAACTTATACTTGTCGTTTTTTTCATCCAATCGCTTTTCGTTATGGGGCCCACAAAAGACTGCGCCATCGTACGAATATTCCCCGACAGTAAGAATATTCCACAACCAAATGAATATTCTCAGATAACAATAAATATTTTATAACCACTGGCTTATTTAAAATATTTGCGCATTTTACCCATAACTAACCTCATTAATCAATTCAACCCTTACTATTTCAAAATAATAAATAGAGGAAATGAAATTTCATTTATTAATAATTTGGGGTCTTACAACCTCCCCTCCTTATGAAATATCGTCCTCGAAATTGACGTATGTACCTGGTGTTTCGAAAAGATGAGGATACCTCGCTTTCATTTCCGTTTGCAACTACCAGGTCATTTCCTCAATAGCATGGTTCCTCCACGAAACTTTAACTTGTGGTATAACCTTTGTGCGTAGGACATGCTCTTTCCTATCCAAGATCTTGACAGCTATCTCGTTCGGTTCTAACTCACTAACGTGGTTTGGGTCTTTCACATATTTACGAAGCACAGATATATGAAAAACATTATAAACACGAGACATACTTAGAGGTAACGCGAGTCTATAGGCCACATTTCCTACTCGATCAAGAATCTGAAATGGACCAATAAATCATGGATTGAGCTTTCCTTTCTTCTCGAATCTTGTAACTCCCTTCTATGGAGCCACACGCAACAATACATGATCCCCAATACTAAATTTCCACGTCCTTTCGATGAAGATCCGCATAACTCTTTTGTCGATCCTGTGCCGTTTGTATACGTTGTAGAATCATTTAGGATCTTTTTCGTAGTTATACGTACCAACTCTGGTCCCAACAATGTTGCTTCTCCCATCTCATCCCAAT
This sequence comes from Panax japonicus, assembly GCA_020205505.1. Taxonomy (NCBI): domain Eukaryota; kingdom Viridiplantae; phylum Streptophyta; class Magnoliopsida; order Apiales; family Araliaceae; genus Panax; species Panax japonicus. The sequence continues at coordinate 15,297,246 of CM035113.1, read as the reverse complement.
ATACTGGAGAGCGACACTTTCGTCCATACAATGCTTCAAATGGAGCCACTCCTATACTTGCCTGATAACTGTTGTTGTAGGAGAATTCCACCAACGGTAAATACTTATCCCAACTGCCTTTGAAGTCTAGGACACATAATCTTAATAGATCTTCAAGAGTTTGAATAGTACTCTTTGATTTCCCGTCCGTTTGAGGATGGTATGCCGAACTGAATTGTAAATCTGTGCCCATAGCTTTTTATAAGCAAACCCAAAATCTTGAAGTGAATCTTGAGTCACGATCTGAAACTATGGATACTGGCATGACATGCAATCTCACAATCTCATTTACGTATATATGAGCAATACATTTAAGGGAATAAGTCTCTCGTATCGGCAAGAAATGAGCAGCCTTGGTTAATCTATCAACAATAACCCAAATAGCATTTATGCCTTGAGAAACCGTGGGAAGACCCGTAACGAAATCCATGGTAATATGTTCCCACTTCTATTTCAGAATCTTAAGTGGTTACAATGGACCCTTAGGCACTTGATGCTCCGCCTTTACACGTTGACAAGTTAAACACCTTGAGATAAACTTTGCAATCTCTCTCTTCATATTGTTCCACCAAAATGTATGTCGAAGATCACGATACATATTGGTACTTCCAAGATGGATTACAAATGGTGTATTGTGTTCCTCCATCATGATCTTGTACTTCAAATCAGAATCGTTAGGAACACAAAGTCTGGAGTGGACTCGAAGTATTTTTTCTTCATCGATTCTTGCCTCTGGAATAACACCTTCTTGCACTTTCTTCTTCATGCGCATCAGCTCCGGGTCTGTGACTTGAGCAATTTTAACTTTTTCGATTAAAGTTGGTTCTATATGTATACTTGACATCATTGCATGGGTCCCCAAAGTCTTGAATTCTATCTTCATCTTTTGTAAATCACACAAAATAGGCCTTTGTGTTAACAACACCGCACTCGTTCCTGCATATGATCTTCTACTCAACGCGTCAGCTGCCATGTTCGCTTTTTCAGGATGGTATTGAATGATATTGTCGTAGTCTTTCAACAGCTCGAGCCAATGTCGTTGCCGCATGTTGAGTCCTTTTTGGGTGAAGAAATATTTGAGGACTTTTATGGTTTGAATATATCTCCACTTTCTCCCCATATAAATAGTGCCTCCAGATCTTTAGCGCGAAAAAGACTGCTGCCAACTCTAGATCATGAATAGGATAATTCCTCTCATATTCTTTAAGTTGTCGTGAGGCATAGGCTATGACTTTCTCACGTTGCATGAGAACACATCCTAACCCTTTGTTTGAAGCATCGCTGTAGATAACAAATCCATCCGAACCAGATGGTATTGTCAAAATATGTGCCGAAATGAGTCTCCTCTTAAGCTCTTGGAAACTCTCCTCGCATTCCTCGCTCCATACGAATTTTATATCTTTCCGAGTCAGCTGAGTTAATGGAGTAGCGATTCGAGAAAATCCTTCCACGAATCTCCGATAATAACCAGTTAAGCCCAGAAAGCTACGTACTTCAGTCACCGACTTCGGTTGCTCCCAACTTTGTATTACTTCAATCTTCGCCAGGTGAATAGATACTCCATGTTTTGACACCACTTGCCCAAGGAATGCTACTTACTCAAGCCAGAACTCGCATTTCTTCAACTTGGCATATAACTTGTTTTCACGAAGCCTTTGGAGTACCATCTTTAAATGATGCTCATGATCTTCACAACTTTTGGAATATATGAGGATGTCATCAATAAAAACAATAACGAACTGATCCAAATATTCCTTGAATACTCGTTTCATCATATACATGAAATCAGCAGGAGCATTAGACAATCCAAAAGACATTACTAAGAATTCATAATGCCCGTACCGAGTTCTGAAGGCTCTCTTTGGAATATCCTCAGTTTTAACCTTCAGCTGATGATATCCAGAACGAAGATCGATTTTTGAAAAGAATTGTCCTCCTTGTAACTGGTCAAACAGGTCATCAATACGAGGTTGCGGATACCTATTCTTGATAGTGACATGGTTTAATTCCTAGTTGTCGATACAAAGTCGCATACTCCCATCTTTCTTCTTTACAAATAAAACAGGAGCACACCAAGGAGATGTACTAGGACGAATGAAACCGATGTCCAATAACTCCTGTAATTGGACCTTTAACTCCTGAAGTTCAATAGGAGCCATTCGATATGGGGTTTTAGAAATGGGCTTTGTACCAGGTTCAAGATCAATAAAGAATTCAACTTCACGTTCTGGGGGTAGACCGAGAAGTTCTTCAAGAAATACGTCAGGAAAGTCAATAACAACAGGAATATTATTCAAATATGACGTGTCTTTATTCAAATCCATAACATGGGCTAAGAAAGCTTGACATCCATTTTTTAATAAACGAATGGCTTTATGGCTTGATATAACAGTGATTGATTTTGATGGTTTAGTTGTGACGCCCCCAAAATTAGGTATGCATCACCCATCTTGGGTCGCCAGATACATGGTACAGAATTCAAATACAACTTACTAATACAACTGTCGTTTATAATACGACAAAACATAAACTGTGAGTTTGAATACAAATATTATCTACTAGAGATTATACAAACTCAAAAGGAGTCCTCATTACAATTATTATCACACTATTTCACAGAATAGTGAGGACTACTAATGATATCATCTGGACCATTACTCCGTTCCCCGACTCGTCCCAGCTATATTCACATTTCCTGAAGAGAACAGTGAAAGAAAGGGTGAGCTCAACTAGCACAGTAAGAAATATTATGACTAAGATAATGCAGAATAAATTATCATTAGTCTCCAATAATGTTAAACGGATAAAATATAATAGACATCAAGTTTAACTGCAGCGGAACAAACAATCCATTAAAAGAGTCAAGTAGAAAATAAAATCTACTATCTTTTATGATTAAAAAGGTTTTTCATCACTGTTATCGCTGAGACTCAGCTCAATAAATAATCCATATCATTAAATCATCACTGCACTACAGGCCAAGGATATTCTTTAGTATCACGACCACGAATTATCCATGCACTGCAGGCCAAAGATAATCGTGTTTTCATCAACTGTACTGATCATGCCATAAAACAATTCATCTTTTCTCCCTTGGCCGAAGAGAATCCATAGCCATAATCATACCAAAAACTGTCCATCAATGCACTACGGGCCAATGAGGACTTTTAATTTTCACATCATTTATAACATTACGATCATGATTATACCAAATAATCCCTGGTCATAATCATACCAAGTCCATCTATGCACTACATGTCACAGATGACTTTCAACATAACATAAACATGAGGATGATGACAATGATATAAGAATTCAATTAAACAAGTTCACGAATTAATTTGTCCTAGAACCAATAACGTCCAAATTGTCAACAAAATACTTCTTTATAGAAAAAAAATTCAAGAATGCTCAGAAGAATATTTCCATAAAAAATACTGGATGAAGAGCAAATATCAAGGATATTCCACTAATTTCATGGAGTATAGAAGTCAAAATTTTAATCAAATGAGTATAATACCGAATGGAATAACAAAAGATATCACCATACATGCGGTACTTTGCATAGACGGTTATTCCAACAGAATAATAATAACGGAACCAGGTCAGGTGAAATTCACACCGACAGGATGTTCCAACATAATAATAAATGCGGAATAATAAATGCTGAAACCAGGTCCGGCGTAAAGCACAAACAGGATATTTCGACAGAATAATAAAGACAGAATAATTTAAATAGAACTAGGTCCGACGTATAGCACAGACATGATATTCTGACAGAATAATAAAGACAGAATAATAGAAGAATATCACCAAGTATAGGGTAGCCCGCGTATACAGGTTATTCCAACTGAATAATAAAGAAATGGAATAACAAAAGTTCTTTTCTTGAATACAAAAGAATAATATCCCTTACCGTAAAATAATACTTGGTATAAGAGTAGTGAAGTTGCAGAAAACCTTTCTTCTATCTCCCTATAGTCTCTCTCTTAAGTTTCTCTCTCTAGAGTTCAGTGAATTCGTAAGAAAATAATGAAGGAATGAGCTTCTATTTATAGGAAAATGGAATGCATAGTAACTAATTCATGAACGGTCCAGATTGATTTACTTTAATCTGACGGTCCATATTTAAAGAATTTTTTTTTAAATAAAATATAATATATTCTATTTATATAAAAAGATTTTTACTATGTAAACACTATGCATAATAAAATATAATATATTCTATTTATAGAATAACTTTAATAAAGTATTCTATTTTATATAAAAAGATTTTACTATGCAAAACACTATGCATAATAGAATATAATATATTCTATTTATAGAATAACTTTAATAAAGTATTCTGTTTTATATAAAAAGATGTTTCTATTTTATTACGAATAAAACAAAACTTCTAAATCAATAATAATTGAATCAAATAATGTGAAATACTATGCAGCAACTATTGTAGCAATAATTGAACAAAATTGAGTGACTTCTCACATAAATATCAATAATCAATATCGCGTGCTACTATGCAACAACGTGTATTACTGTACTTTTACTATCGAGTAGTTCAATAGTATCAACGGTAAAACTTCCGCCGTTATTTTCAATAAAATATTTTTAGTCGTTTTCTCAATTCGACAATAATTCTGTTGTGGGGTCCACCAATGATTGTGTTGTCGTACGAATATTTCCTGTTTAAAACGAATATTCCCCGACCAATCGAATATAATATTACAACTTATATACTTTGCAAAATTTATAAATATTACACACAACTATAACATTATCTCAAATTCAAACCATAATATAAAAAAAATTATTTCGAGAAAATTAATTCTTTATTCATAAAATCTGGGGTTTCACAATCTCCCCTCCTTATGAAATTATTTCTCCCTCAAAATTTACGTACGTACCTGGTATGCCGAACAGGTGAGGATACCTTGACTTCATTTCAGATTCTAACTCTTGAGGTATAACCCTTGAGTATTGGATACGATTCTTCTTATCCAAGATTTTAACACGAGATCTCATACGTTAAATCATCCGCTATCTCGTCCGATTCTAAATTAATAATGTGGTTCGGGTCATCCACATATTTATGTAACATTGATACGTTAAAAACGTTATGAGCACGAGACATACTTGGCGGTAAAATGAGTCTATAAGCCACAGTTCCTACTCAATCGAGGATTTCAAATGGGCCAATTAAATCGAGGGTTGAGATTTCCTCTCTTCGTCGATTCTTACTTCTAGAATAACGCCCTCTTGAACCTTCTTCTTCATATTCATCAGCTCCAGGTGTGTAGCTTGAGCGGCTTTAACTTTATCGATTAAAGTCGATTCTACTCGTATATTCGTTATCTTCATGTGGGTCCGTATATTCGCACTCGTAAACGCATACAATCTTCTACTCAATGCGTCAGCTACCATGTTCACTCTTTCACGATGATATTGAATAGTACGATCGTAATCTTCAACAGATCGAGCCAACATCTTTGGCGTATACTACGTTCGTTTTAAGTAAAGAAATATTTGAGGGTTTAAGAAATGGGATTTTGTAATGGGGTCAATACAAAATTCAATTTCACGCTCTAGGGTAGGCTAGGAAGTCTTCAAGAATATGTCAAGAAATTTATTAATGATAAAAATATCATTCAAAACTGTTACTCTCATCCAAAACTTGGATAGTACGTCACATTGATACCAACTGTGACTTATATCCCTTAACCTAGATAGAACCTCACAATGATACCTATCAACTTATCATCGTCATTCACGATGTCGCCTACAGAATGTATGGCTTCGGTACATTCCACATAAGAAAGTCAACAACGAAAGGATCAGGGCTCTTTATTTATAGCTTGATATGACAATGATTGACTTTAGTGGTTTGGTTTCTTGAATTCGCATAACAGGTTGGTTAGGAATATGAAAGCTAACAACCTTATGAAAAGCATGATGAGTAGTTAACCAATCGATTCCTAAAATCGCATCAAAGACAAGTATTTTCAAAGAGACAGGATCAACACGTAACGTGAAAGTGTTGATTTGAACAAGATTTATAAATAATGGAGGTAACGAAGGTTTCTCTGAACTGAGTTTAAACAGATATATCAAAGTCTAACTTCTCTGGAATTAACTTCAAACATTGAAACACAACTAGGTGAAATAAAAGAGTGAGTAGAACCGGTATCTAACACAGTATAGACTTAGCAAGAGCTTATGATTAACTTACCCGTGATAATTTTATTCAGGTTCCTCGTCACGAGAAAAAAAATGCTCTCTCTTAAACTATCGGCTTTGTCTTGTCTGGGACATCCTTTGGCATCACTATCCCAGTTGGACTTGACTTCACCATACGACAAAATCGAGCTAGGTGACCTTCTCTTCCGCAATTAAAACACGATTTGGATTGTTGCGTACAGTTTGGACGGATGTGTCCCTCTTGTCCGCATTTGAAACATACGACTGGTGGGCGTTCTTCTTCCTTTGAAACGGGTGCTGATGCCGACGTCTACACGTTATTGTTGAACCTTCTCTTCTTAAAATGTCTATTCTTATTATCTTGGCCATGATTACCACCGAAATGGTTACCATTCTTGGCATGATAATATCCCCCACGATGGTTATCGTTGTTCTGATGACCGTTGCCACCGGTATGATTATTATCGTGTTGTTGGTTGTTGCCTTTTGGTTGTGCTGACTCATTATCGCACTCCAATAACTGAGCCCTATTCACAACATCTGAATATAAACAAAGTTTGTGAGAAATGAGGTATTGTTGTATATCGGGTTTCAAACCTCGCAAAAACATTCACGTCATTCTCTCCTCATTATCGACCAAATGGGATGCAAACCGGGATAACTCAGTAAACTTAGCCTCGTACTGCGACACGGTCATATTGTTTTGCTCCAGCTTGATGAATTCTACCTCCTTCATGTGACTAATACTTTCAGGAAACTACTTGTCATTGAATAATTCTTAGAACTTCTCCCAAGACATCTTGAGCGCGTCTGGCTGGGTACGTTTTACAGATTCCCACCAATGATCTCCTTCTTCACGCAACATAAAGGTGGCGAATGGAATCTTTTGCTCCTCTGAGCATTCCAAGACATCAAATATCATGGTAATCTACTTTATCCATGTCTCCGCCTTAAGTGGTTATGACTTTCCCAAAAACTCTAGTGGTCCCAGCTCCTTGAACTGCTTAGCGGTGACCAACCGTGGGTAACCATTATTTCCACCTGCATTATGGACATGAGCTGCCTTTGCCTGTTGTTGCATGAAATGCATAAAGCCTCTGACCATCCCATCATTCACCATTTCATCGATGTTATTGTTTTCATGAGGAGTATTGTCCTCTGGTTGCACATTATCCTGATTATTGATCTGTGGAGACTCAACGGTCTCTTGTGCTCCATTGATAATCAAACATTCTCGGATGCCATTTTCAAACACTGCCACAAAATAAGGGTTAATTAACATATCACATATTATAACTATACTTTGACCGACTAATCAAATACCAAATAAACTTAGGTAGGTCATACTAGCGAAGAAATTCCCCATCTCTCCCCTCCTAGTTCTAATCTCACATCTTAGCCAGGGATCATATCTCTAAGCTTTGATACCAACTGTGACGCCCCCAAAATTAGGTATGCATCACCCATCTTGGGTCGCCAGATACATGGTGTAGAATTCAAATACAACTTACTAATATAATTGTCGTGTACAATACGACAAAACATAAACTCTGAGTTTGAATACAAATATTATCTACTAGAGACTATACAAACTCAAAAGGAGTCCTCATTACAATTATTATCACACTATTTCACAGAATAGTGAGGACTACTAATGCTATCCTCTGGACCATTGCTCCATTCCCCGACTCGTCCCAGCTATATTCTCATTTCCTGAAGAGAATAGTGAAAGAAAGGGTGAGCTCAACTAGCCCAGTAAGAAATATTATGACTAAGATAATGCAGAATAAATTATCATTAGTCTCCAACAATGTTAAACTGATAAAATATAATAGACATCAAGTTTAACTGCAGCGGAACAAGCAATCCATTAAAAGAGTTAAGTAGAAAATAAAATCTACTATCTTTTATGATTAAAAAGGTTTTTCATCATTGTTATCGCTGAGACTCAGCTCAATAAATAATCCACATCATTAAATAATCCCTGCACTACAGGCCAAAGATATTATTTAGTATCACGACCATGAATTATCCATGCACTACAGGCCAAAGATAATCGTGTTTTCATCAACGGTCCTGATCATGCCATAAAAAAATTCATCTTTGCTCCCTTTGCCGAAGAGAATCCATAGCCATAATCATACCAAAAACTGTCCATCAATGCACTACGGGCCAATGAGGACTTTTAATTTTTACATCATTTATAACATTACGGTCATGATTATACCGAATAATCCCTGGTCATAATCATACCATGTCCATCTATGCACTACAGGCCACAGATGACTTTCAACATAACATAAACATGAGGATGATGACAATGATATAAGAATTTAATTAAACAAGTTCAAGAATTAATTTGTCCAGGAACCAATAACGTCCAAATTGTCAACATGATACTTCTTTGTAGAATAAAATTCAAGAATGCTCAGAAGAATATTTCCATGAAAAATACTGGATGAAGCGCAAATATCAAGGATATTCCACTAATTTCATGGAGTATAGAAGTCAAAATTTTAATTAACTGAGTATAATACCGAATAGAATAACAAAAGATATCACCATACATGCGGTACTTCACATAGACGGTTATTACAACAGAATAATAATAACGGAACCAGGTCAGGTGAAATTCACACCGACAGGATGTTCCAACATAATAATAAATGCGGAATAATAAATGATGAAATAATGTGAGATACTATGCAGTAACTATTGTAGCAATAATTGAACAAAACTGAGTGACTTCTCACATAAATATCAATAATCAATACCATGTGCTACTATGCAACAACGCGTATTACTGTACTTTTACTACCGAGTAGTTCAACAGTATCAACGGTAAAACTTCCGCCGTTATTTTCAATAAAATATTTTTGTCATTTTCTCAATCCGACAATAATTCTGTTGTGGGGTCCACCAATGATTGTGCCGTCGTACAAATATTTCCTGTTTAAAGCGAATATTCCTTGATCAATCGAATATAATATGACAACTTGCATACTTTGCAAAATTTATAAATATTACTCACAACTATAACATTATCTCAAATTCACACCATAATATAAAAAAAATTATTTCGAGAAAATTAATTCTTTATTCATAAAATCTGGGGTTTCACATTAGTTGCTTGAATTCGAACAACAGGTTGTTTAGGAATATGAAAACTAACAACCTTACGAAAACAATCAATTTTAGCATGATGAGTAGTTAACCAATCAATCCCTAAAATCACTTCAAAAGCAAGTATCTTTAAAGAGATAAGGTCAACAGGTAATGTGATGTTGCCAACTTGGATAAAAAAGATTTATAAACAGTGGATGTGATGAAAGTTTCTCCTAACGGAGTTTCAACAGATAAATCAAAGTCTAATTTCTCCGGAGTCAAGTTTAAACGTTGAGCACAAGCAGGAGAAATAAATGAATGGGTAGCACCGGTATCTAGTAAGGTATAAACTTCGCATGAATTTTTGATTAGCTTACCCGTGATCACCTCGTTTGGGTTCCTCGCATGTTGACCAGTCACGACAAACGCTCTTCTAGGAACCGTTAACTTTGACTTTTCTGGGACAGCCTTTTGAGTCACCATCCCCGCTGGACTTGGTTTTTCTACAATGCAATCTCAAGCAATATGTCCTTCCTTTCCACAATTATAACATACCTTAAACTATTTTGGGCAGTTTGGGATGATATGTCCTTCTTTTCTGCACTTATAGCATATGGCCGGTGGTCGTTCTCCTCCCTTAGAACCAGTTGCTGCTGGTGCTGACGTCTTCGTATTGTCATTGTGGAATCTCCTCTTTTTAAAATCTCCTCTCGACTCGCTTCTTCTATTCTCATGGCCATGATTACCACCAGAGTGGTTGCCGCTCTTGTCCGTATTCTTCTTTCTCCGCTGGTTATCGTTGTTCTGATGGCTGCTATCACCTGTATGATCCTGGTTGTGGTCCCTCGATTGAACGTACTCGTTATCTCGCTCTAATAATTGAGCCTTGTTGACAACATCTTAATAGAGATAAAATTTATGTGAAATGAGATATTGACGTCTACTGGGTTTCAAACCTCTCAGAAACATCCGCGTCATACGTTCCTCATTCTCCACCAAATGAGGTGCAAACCTGGACAACTCTACAAACTTCGCCTCGTATTGGGACACTATCATGTTATTCTGCTCCAGTCTAATAAACTCTACCTCCTTCATATGACGAATACTTTCAGGAAAGTATTTGTCATTGAACAGTTTCTGAAACGTTTCCCAAGACATGCTAAGTGCGGCTAGATGGGTACGCTTCATAGATTCCCACCAGTAATCTGCCTCATTACGGAACATAAAGGTGGCAAATGGAACCTTCTGTTCCTCTATGAATCCCAAGACATCGAATATCTTGGTAATTTGTTTGACCTATGTCTCCGCCTTAATCGGATCCGGTTTTCCCCTGAATTCTGGTGGTCTCAACTCCTTGAACTGCTTGGCTGTGACAAACCGTGAATTGCTAACATTTCCTCTTGTATTTTGAACACGAGTCTCCCTCATATGATTTTGTATGAACTGCAAAAAGCTTCTAAACATCCCATTGTTCATCATCTGCTCAGTGGTGTTGTTCACAGGAGGAACATTGCCAGCCTGTTACACATTCTCCTCATTGGTGAGTACAGGCGTCTCCACGGTTTCATTTACTCCACTGTTAACATTCTCAGTTGCCATTCTTAAATACTGCCATAAAACAAGGGTTAATTAAACAAATTAACAAATCACATAATACCCCTATATTATGACCGACCAACAAATAAGCTTAGGTAGGACACACTAGCGAAGGATTTACTCGACTCTCCCCTCCTAGTTCTATTCCCCGATCTCCGCCACAGATCATATCCCTAAGCTCTTATACCAATTGTGATGCCCCCAAAATGGGTATACAACACCCATTCTGAGTCGTCAAAATACATGGTACAGAAACAACTACAACTTTATTAATACAACATAAAAACTGTGAGTTTAAATATAAATATTGTCATCTAGACAATATCCACACTCAAATAAGTCCTCATTAATTATTGATACATTATTTTACAAAAATGGTGAGGACTACTAAAACGACTTTCTAGAACCTTCATTCCATACCCCGACTAGTACTGGCTACAGTCTCGCCTCTAGAGAAGAAAAATGGAACAAAAAGGAAAAGGGTGAGCTCAACTAGCCCAGTAAAGAATATTATGACTAAGATAACATAGAACAAATTATCGTTAGTCTTCAACAGGAAAAAATCTGATAAAATATAATAGACAACAATTTTCAGATCAATATTCGCAGTAGAAATCTATTTTTATCCATGTAACATGAATCAATATATATCTGGAATCAAATATTCATCTTTGCACTACAGGCCAAAGATATTCACCAGTTGGTCATATTCATCTAAACACCTGTTTATCTTTGCACTACGGGCCAAAGATATTCATCAAAAATCATTAATCTTTGCACTACAGGCCAAAGATATTCAATTATATCATCATTTAGGACTGAGGATGATGAAAAATATTTTAAAGAAAACGAATCCAGTGAAACAAAAGAATAAATATTAAGGATTTGTATTTCAGCTATTCCATGTCCAAAAATACCTCATAAATAATTATAGTGGAGTAAAATTCAAGAATGATCAAAATATGGATACAATCAAAGCTAGTATCCATAATAGATATTTTGGACAAAAAGAAAAAAATTTCATTTTTGGTGAATAATACCGTATTCATGAATAGTGCCATATACGTGAATAGTGTCGTATACGTGAATAGTAACCCAGGCACAAAAAGTTCCAAATTTGATAAAAAGTTCAAACCAGTATTTCAGCATAATGATATTGAAGAAAATAATATCATTTAAGAAGAAAATAACATCCCTTACCTTGAAAGAATAGTACTTCTGGCTGAAATACTGAATATAGTGGTGAATGGAACTTGCATCATATAACAATACTCAAAGTATCAAAATACTCACAAGAATACGCTCAATATATCGAGAGAGAAAGAGAGAGAAAACTTCAGTTTCTGGTGTGATTTTCAATTCTAACCTAAGCACCCTATTTATAGAAAAATGCTTAGAACACCACAGCAGAAAATTTAATAAAATATTAATATATTTATATAAATTTTCCTACGTACACCACCAGTCCACAACATCAGTCACTCACCCAATAAAAACAAAAAAAATGTTTTTCTTAAATAAAATATTTTAAACTCCAAAAATCAATTACTCCAGAACTTCAATAATTCATAATAAATAGCCCTTTTATCAAAAAAATTCGAACAACATGTCTTTTCCATAGGAAATTCCATTCTCTACAATTTTACAGAAGAAATGTTTTCCAAATTCCAAACAAAAATTGACCGAAATCCACAAACGGACGATTTTACAGGCTATAATCAAATTTCAGTCAAGAAATGAGGTCCACCAACATGAAAAACATATTTTAAATATTTATTGCAACAAAAATACTCTTTCTCCTCATGTACTCATATATCCCACATTCATTGTAAAAATATCACCATTATTATATTATTAAAATATAATAATATATGAATTATTTTATCAGAAAAAGATAAAATATTAATTTTTCAACAATTGTCATATTAAAAATTTTCTCATCTATATCCACATAAAATCAATATTTTTCTTATCATATAAATCAATAAATAATTATGCATAAATAATATTACAGAATCATAATACTGACAACCAGGCCATTCCTAGGAAAAAGGGGGCTTTCCAATAAGTATTTCTCTATACTGGCGTGCAATTAGGTGACCAAACCTCTCCTTAGATAGAACTTTCTAGACATTGCCAATAATGTTATCTAATAATATTATTTAGATAATATGAATTATTGCTCCGATAATGAAAAATACTGTGTAGTGATAATTATTGAAACAACAGTAATATAAAATATCAACACAGTAATTATTGAACCAATAAAATAAAATACTTAACAGTAATTATTATAACAATTGTTGAGTAGTGCCTTCTTACTTAAGAATCAGTAATCGGTGCAATATCGTGTGCTACTGTGCAACAACGCGTATTACTGTGTTTTAACCACCGGGTATTCCAACAGTATTAATGGTAACCACTACGCCGTTATTTATAAATAACTTATACTTTTCGTTTTCTTCATCCAATCGCTTTTCGTTATGGGGCCCACAAAAGACTGCGCCGTCGTACGAATATTCCCCGACAGTAAGAATATTCCACGACCAAACGAATATTCTCCGATAACAATGAATATTTTATAACCACTTGTTTATTTAAAATATTTACGCATTTTACCCATAACTAACCTCATTAATCAATTCAACCCTCACTATTTCAAAATAATATATAGAGGAAATGAAATTTTATTTATTAAGAATTTGGGGTCTTACAGCTTGCATAGTGTTTGCATAGTAAAAACTTTTTATATAAAACAGAATTCTTTTTATAAAGTTTTATTTTATTTGATTATAAATAGAATATATTATATTTTATTACATAGTGCAGCATATTATCATTTCCATTCTTCTATAAATAGGATGCTTAGTTAGAATTGAAAATCACACCAGAAATTCAGAGAATTCTTCTTCTATAATCTTGAACGTATTTCTTTAGAGTTTTAAGAAGTTTTGAGCGTAAAAAATAGTATAAGTTTTCTTTAAGAATATCATCGCCCTACCAGTCGGAATACTCTTCCTTTTAAGGTAAGGGGTATTATTCTTTCGTATTTATGAAGAGAGTTATTTTCTTTCAATACTCGTAAGGGTTTTTATTCCATTCTTTATTATTATGTTGGAATAACCTGTCTATGTGAAGTACCGCATACATGATAAAATTCTTCTGTTATTCTATTCTTTATTATTCTGTTGGAATAACATGTCTGTGCGGTCTATCGCATGCATGGTGAATTCTGTTGTTATTCCATTCTTTATTATTCGGTTGGAACATCCTGTATGTGCGGATTACGTATGACCAGGTTCCATTCTTTATTATTCTTTTGGAATATCCTGTCTGTGCGGATTACGCACGCCTTGTAAGACCCTGAATTTTATGAAATAAAAGTATTCAATTTTTCTTATAATTACTATTCAGTAAATGGTTAAATTGATAAAAGTTAAAGTTAAGGGTGATATATGAAATTTTTTTCAAAATACACAAGTGGTTATAAAATATTCATTGTTGTCGGGAAATATTCGCTTGGTCGTGGAATATTCATTCTGTCGGGGAATATTCGTACGACGGCGCAGCCATTTTTGGGCCCCATAACAGAATAATTGTCGGATGAAGAAAATGACAAAATTATGTTTTTATAAATAACGTCGTAACCGTTACCGTTAACACTGTTGGAATACCCGGTGGTTAAAATACAGTAATACGCGTGTTTGCACAGTAGCACACAATTTTACACAGTATTCTTATTGCAAAGCCCTCTCTTTCCTGGGAACGGCCTGGTTGTCATAATTATGATTCTGTAATATTATTTGTGAATAATTAATTATTGATTTATATGATAAGGAAATATTTATTTGATGTGGATATAAATGATGGATATATTTATGTGGTTATAAATGAAGGAATTAATGTTGAGGTATTTTATCAGTATTTTTGTCGGAATGAATGTATTAAAAATTAAACCAGTGTTTTTGAGATATATTGCGTGGGTTATACTTTTTAATCCGACCGTTGGATCGTTTTAATTTTTGGATATGTTATACATATATAATTTGAGTATATGTCCACAAATTTTGAACTGTTACAAATGAACGTATGATTTTTTATGAATTTTAAGAGGTGAATGGTTCAGAAATTGTTGAAGCATCCGAATTTAGCATTTTGGTGGATAATTCTAGAATTGAGTGGGCCCCACTTATGGTTGGTGAAGAAATATGCTGAATTTTATTTCAAATGTGGTGGGTGGGAATAGTAGTAGGTAAAGCCATCAGGTTGCAGATCAAGTCTGCTAAAAATTTACTATAAATAGAGGGCTAAGTTAGAATTGAAAATCACACCAGAAACAAGTTTCTCTCTTTCTCTCTCTAGATTATCGAGTGTATTTTGTGAGTATTTAGATACTTGGTGAGTTACTATTCTTCAGTGCAAGTTTTCTTCAGCGTCATATCCGATATCTAGTCAGAAGTGCTGCTTTTTGAGGTAAGAGATTGTATGGAATTTTAAGGGTTATTATGTTTTTCAGTTCGTACTTCTTCTGACCTTCAGAAAATTCTAAAAAACATTTGAAATGATATGTTGATGAGTTTTATTGATTGTGTCCAAAAATTGTGATTTTTGGATGTATAGATTAAGAGTTATAAATTTTATGAGAAAATACTATTTTAAAAGTAACCGCTTATAACTCCTTATGGTTAACTCCAAAATTGATAAAATTTTTATTGGGCGTACATCTATATAATATCAGTGAACTATGTGAATTTCGAAATTTTTAGATAAAAGTATAATTTATGATAAATGTCTAAATATTCGGCGGTTTTGGCCATATGAAAAATAGTAGATGAATTTTGAAAATTCTGAGAAAAATATATGTTCAATATGGGACTATATTATGCTAAATCCCAGAAAAGAAATATTTTTGGAACTGATTTGGTATTTTTCATGAAAATAGACTAGTTATGAATAAATGAGTTAAATATGTTATGAGAAGGAAGAAAATTGGAAAATATAATTTTATGGCTTGAGAATCATATATGTGGTATATGCAGATTTTTGATGAGGGTTTTAGTTATTGGTGATGAAATCTTATAAGTTTGGCATTTTATGATGATTAAATGTATTATTTTGTAAAGTGTAAACAATTAAAATAAATTGTTTATAAGTTTAAGAAATGTTATTCTTTCAATATCATTATACCGAAATATTGGTATAAATTTTATTATGGAATTTCTACCTTTTTGTGTCTGGGTTACTATTCATGAGTTACTAATCATGAGTTACTATTCACGGGTTACTATTTACTACAAAATTGGTTTCTTTTTCTAACCAAATTATAGTTTATTTATGAATATTACTCTGGAGATTAAAACTATATATATTGATTATATTAATTTTATTATCATATATAACATTTTTATAACCCTGATGTTGAAATTCTCTTTCATTGAAGTGTAAATATGAGTAGATTATTGGTATGATCATGACTAAGGTTCTCTTTAGCCAATAGTGAAAAGTTGAATTGTGACTGGTATGATCATGACCATTGAATTTATAATTGAATATCTTTAGCTTAAGTGTAAAGGTGAATTGATCAACATGGTTATAATTATTGTTTATATAAATTCTGAAGTGATTATATATTTCTTTGAGATATTAATATCTTTGACCTGTAGTGCAAAGATAAATTATTGATGAATATCTTTGGCCAGTAGTGCAAAGATGAACTGTTAATGAATATCTTTGGCTTGTAGTGCAAAGATGACCTGTTGTTGAATATCTTTGGCTTGTAGTGCAAAGATGAACTGTTGACGAATATCTTTGGCCCGTAGTGCAAAGATGAATTTATTAGTATGATTATTAACAGGAACTGTGATTTGGTATAACCATGATCTTTGATGTTTCAGATAAAGACAGATGATGAAAATTATCTTCGTCTTGGATACGAAGAGGAATTTAGAATCATAATTATGATTATGAGATATTCATATAATTGTGGAAAGGAACTATTGATTGATGTTACATGGATAAAACATTGTTGGTGGACTTTTAGCATGGAGAAGTTAATAGACTGTATTGTCTATTTGACTCTTCTAATGGATTGCTCGTTCCGCTGCAATTATGGTTGAAATTTTTATCATCTACCATATATTCTAAATCTCTGATTTGTTATTGATGAAGGCTATTGATAATTTAATTATCTTTAGTCAAGATATTCTTTACTGAGCTAGTTGTATTCACCCTTTTGCTTCACAATTACTTTCAGGTAATAAAAGTGTAGCTGGGTCAAGCGGGGGTAACAAGGGAATAGAACGGTGGTCTCTAGCTGTGGAGTTCTCCCTAAATAGTATAGACAAGTGTGTTTTATACATCTTTTAGTAGTTATATTTGGTGAATCATATAGGGAGAGGCGAACCCAACGTTGGAAGGATGTTTTGCCACAATCATACAAGATGTCTAATGACATACAACCTCGTGTCATCATAAGACAGGGTTGTGCTCATCCACTTGCTGAGTATATTTACGAGCACTACCTATATAATCTTGGTGTTTGTTTGAAGTATAATTCTCAATTTGAGACAATGGAGATAATGATAAGTCAAGATAAGACTCACCATTGGGAAGAATATGATAGTAATCTTCTCATTTTTCTTTGGGGCTATTGGGTCAACCAAGGATAATTCTGTGGTCATATGATATCTATCATAACCTAGAAGCATGGCCTCCCATGTACGAAGGTTTTCTTGAGCACTTCCCAAAGATTCTAATTTCTAAAACAGTTTTTGACTATACATTTGTGTAAGGTGTCATTGTGACGTGCTATCCAAGGTTGGGATAAGAGTCACAGTTGGTATATATATTTGTATCCAAACTCACAGTATATGTGTTGTTGTATTTTGCACGACAATTGTTGTAATAAAGTTATAGTTATTTTTTGTACCATGTATTTGGCGACCCAGAATGGGTTAGATGGAATGGACCTATTTTGGGGTTGTCATATTTGGTTTCAGAGCTTAGGGATATGATCTCTGGCGGAGATCAGGGAATAGAACTAGGAAGGGAGAGATGAGTAAATCCTTCGCTAGTGTGTCCTACCTAAGCTTAATTGTTGGTCAGTCATAATATCGGGATATTATGTGATATGTTAATTTGTTCAATTAACCCTGGTTTTGAAGCTGTATTCTAGAATGATATCTGAAATAAAGGAGATGAGCAATGGAGAAATCATAATGACAGGAAAGATGGAATCTGAAATGAAAGCAAGGTATTCTCAACTTTTTGAAATACTAGGTACGTAAATTTCGAGGACGAAATTTCATAAGGAAAGGAGATTGTAAGACCCTGAATTTTATGAAATAAAAGTATTCAATTTTTCTTATAATTGCTATTCAGTAAATGGTTAAATTGATAAAATTTAAAGTTAAGGGTGATATATGAATTTTTTTTTCAAAATACACAAGTGGTTATAAAATATTCATTGTTGTCGGGGAAAATTCGTTTGGTCGTGGAATATTCTTTCTGTCTGGGAATATTCGTACGACGGCGCAGTCATTTATGGGCCCCATAACAGAATAACTGTCGAATGAAGAAAACAAAAAAATTAAGTTTTTATAAATAACAGCGTAATCGTTACCGTTAACACTGTTGGAATATCTGGTGGTTAAAATACAGTAATACGCGTGTTTGCACAGTAGCACACAGTTTTACACAGTATTTTTGAATTATTGATTCTTATATAAGAAGGCACTACTCAATAATTATTACAGTAATTACTGTTCAATATTTTATTTTATTAATTCAATAATTGCTGCGTTGATATTTTATATTATTATTGTTTCAATAATTATCACTGCACAATATTTCTCATTATCAGATCAATAATTCATATTATTTGAATAATATTATTAGATAGCATTATTGGCACTGTCTAGAAAGTTCTGTTAAGGAGAGGTTTGGTCACCTAATTGCGCGCCAGTAAGGAAACATTCTTATTGGAAAGCCCTCTCTTTCCTGGGAACGGCCTGGTTGTCATAATTATGATTTTGTAATATTATTTGTGAATAATTAATTATTGATTTATATGATAAGGAAATATTTATTTGATGTGGATATAAATGATGGATTTATTTATGTGGTTATAAATGAAGGAATTAATGTTGAGGTATTTTATCAGTATTTTTGTCGGAATGAAGGTATTAAAAATTAAACCAGTGTTTTTGAGATATATTGCGTGGGTTATACTTTTTAATCCGACCGTTAGATCGTTGTAATTTTTGGATATGTTATACATATATAAGTTGAGTATATGTCCACAAATTTTGAACCGTTAAAAATGAACGTATGATTTGTTATGAATTTTAAGAGGTGAAAGGTTCAGAAATTATTGAAGTATCCGAATTTAGCATTTTGGTGGATAATTCTAGAATTGAGTGGGCCCCACTTATGGTTGGTGAAGAAATGTGCTGAATTTTATTTCAAATGTGGTGGGTGGGAATAGTAGTAGGTAAAGCCATCAGGCTGCAGGTCAAGTCTGCTAAAACTTTCTTATAAATAGAGGGCTAAGTTAGAATTAAAAATCACACCAGAAACAAGTTTCTCTCTTTCTCTCTTTCTCTCTCTAAATTATCGAGTGTATTTTGTGAGTATTTAGATACTTGGTGAGTTACTATTCTTCAGTGCAAGTTTTCTTCAGCGTCATATCTGATATCTAGTCAGAAGTGCTGCTTTTTTGAGGTAAAAGATTGTATGGAATTTTAAGGGTTATTATGTTTTTCAGTTCGTACTTCTTCTGACCTTCAGAAAATTTTAAATTTTTTTTGAAATGATATGTTGATGAGTTTTATTGATTGTGTCCAAAAATTATGATTTTTGGATGTATAGATTAAAAGTTATGAATTTTATGAGAAAAGACTATTTTAAAAGTAACCGCTTATAACTCCTTGTGGTTAACTCCAAAATTGATAAAATTTTTATTGGGCGTACATCTATATAATATCAGTGAACTCTGTGAATTTCGAAATTTTTAGATAAAAGTATAATTTATGATAAATGTCTAAATATTCGGCGGTTTTGGCCATATGAAAAATAGTAGATGAATTTTAAAAATTCTGAGAAAAATATATGTTCAATATGGGACTATATTATGCTAAATCCCAGAAAAGAAATATTTTTGGATCTGATTTGGTATTTTTCATGAAAATGGACTAGTTATGAATAAATGAGTTAAATATGTTATAAGAAGGAAGAAAATTGGAAAATATGATTTTATGGCTTGAGAATCATATATGTGGTATATGCAAATTTTTGATTAGGGTTTTAGTTATTGGTGATAAAATCTTATAAGTTTGGCATTTTATGATGATTAAATGTATTATTTAGTAAAGTGTAAACAATTAAAATAAATTGTTTATAAGTTTAAGAAATGTTATTCTTTCAATATCATTATACAGAAATATTGGTATGGATTTTATTGTGGAATTTCTGCCTTTTTGTGTCAGGATTACTATTCATGAGTTAATATTCACAAGTTACTATTCACGGATTACTATTCACTACAAAATTGGTTTCTTTTTCTAACCAAATTATAGTTTATTTATGAATATTACTCTGGAGATTAAAACTATATATTGATTATATTGATTTTATTATCATATATAACATTTTTATAACCCTGATGTTGAAATTCTCTTTCACTGGAGTGTAAAGATGAGTAGATTATTGGTATGATAATGACTTGGCTTCTCTTTGACCAGTAGTGAAAAGTTGAATTGTGACTGATATAATCATGACTATTGAATTTATAATTGAATATCTTTAGCTTAAGTGTAAAGGTGAATTGATCAACATGGTTATAATTATTGTTTATATAAATTCTGAAGTGATTATATATTTCTTTGAGATATTAATATCTTTGGCCTGTAGTGCAAAGATGAATTGTTGATGAATATCTTTGGTCAGTAGTGTAAAGATGAACTGTTAATGAATATCTTTGGCCCGTAGTGCAAAGATGACCTGTTGTTGAATATCTTTGGCTTGTAGTGCAAAGATGAATTGTTGACGAATATCTTTGGCCCGTAGTGCAAAGATGAATTTATTAGTATGATTATGAACATGAACTGTGATTTGGTATAACCATGATCTTTGATGTTTCAGGTAAAGACATGTGATGAAAATTATCTTCGTCATGGATACGAAGAGGAATTTAGAATCACAATTATGATTATGAGATATTCATATATTTGCGAAAAGGAACTGTTGATTGATGTTACAGGGATAAAACATTGTTGGTGGACTTTTAACATGGAGAAGATAATAGACTGTATTGTCTATTTGACTCTTCTAATGGATTGCTCGTTCCGTTGCAACTATGGTTGAAATTTTTATCATCTACCATATGTTCTAAATCTCTGATTTGTTATTGATGAAGGCTATTGATTATTTAATTATCTTTAGTCATGATATTCTTACTGAGCTAGTTATGTTCATCTTTTTGCTTCACAATTCCTTTCAGGTAATAAAAGTGTAGCTGGGTCAAGCGGGTGTAACAAGGGAATAGAACGGAGGTCTCTAGTTGTAGAGTTCTCCCTTAACAGTATAGACAAGTGTGTTGTATACATCTTTTAGTAGTTATATTTGGTGAATCATATAGGGAGAGGCGAACCCAACGTTGGAAGGGTGTTTTGCCACTATCATACAAGATGTCTAATGACATAAAACCTCGCGTCATCATAAGACAGGGTTGTGCTCATCCACTTGCTGAGTATATTTACGAGCACTACCTATATAATCTTGGTGTTTGTTTGAAGTATAATTTCAATTTAAGACAGTGGAGATAATGATAAGTCAAGAGAAGACTCACCATTGGAAAGAATATGATAGTAATCTTCTCATTTTTCTTTGGGGCTATTGGGTCAACCAAGGATAATTCTGTGGCCATATAATAACTATCATAACCTAGAAGCATGGCCTCCCATGTACGAAGGTTTCCTTGAGCACTTTCCAAAGATTCTAATTTCTAAAACAGTTTTTGACTATACATTTATGTAAGGTGTCATTGTGACGTGCTATCCAAGGTTGGGATAAGAGTCACAGTTGGTATATATATTTGTATCCAAACTCACAGTATATGTGTATGATAATTGTTGTAATAAAGTTGTAGTTATTTTCTGTACCATGTATTTGGCGACACAGAATGGGTTGGATGGAATGAACCTATTTTGGGGTTGTCACACGCCTGGTGAATTCTTCTGTTATTGCATTCTTTATTATTCTGTTGGAATAATCTGTCTACGTGGATTACTGCATGGCGGCAAAAATCCATTTATGATTTCATATATTTTATTATACTCAGTTGATTAAAGTTTTGGCTTCTATACTCCATGAAATTAGTGGAATATCCTTGATATTAGCTCTTCTTCCAGTATCTTTTTATGGAAATATTCTTCTGAGCATTCTTGAATTTTACTCCACAAAGCAGTATCATGTTGACAATTTGGACGTTATTGAGATCAGGATAAACTAACTTATAAATCTTTAAAATTTATTCTTGAACTTGTTTTATTGAATTGTCATCATCCTCATGTTTATAATATGTTGAAAGTCATCTGTGGCCTGTAGTGCATAGATGGACTTGTTATGATTATGACCAGGGATTATTCGGTATAATTATGACCGTAATGTTACAAATGATGTGGTAAAAATCCTTATTGGCCGTAGTGCATTGATGTACAGTTGTTGGCATGATCATGACCATTGATGAATACACGAATATCCTTGGCCCATAGTGCATGGATAATTGGTGGTCGTGATACTAATGAATATCCTTGGTCGTAGTGCATGGATGATGTAGATTATTTATTAAGCTGAGTCTCAGCGATAAAAGTAATGAAAAACCTTTTAAATCATAGAAGATAGTAGATTTTATTTTCTACTTGACTCTTCTAATGGATTGCTTGTTCCGCTGCAGTTAAACTTGATGTTTGTTATATTTTATTAGTTTAACACTGTTGAAGGCTAATGATAATTTATTATGTATTATCTTAGTCATAATATTTCTTACTGGGCTAGTTGAGCTCACCCTTTTGCTTTCATTGTTCTCTTCAGGAAATGAGAACGTAGCAGATACTAGTCGGGGAATAGAGTGACGGTCCAGATGATAGCATTAGTAGTCCTCACTATTATATGAAATAGTGTGATAATAAATGTATTAAGGACTTATTTTGAGTTTGAATACTGTCTAGAAGATAATATTTGTATTAAAACTCACAGTTCATGTTGTATATTTAAGGTTGTTTTTGTATTTTGTACCATGTATTTGACGACTCAGAATAGGTGATGTATACCTATTTTGGGGGCGTCACATTATGCTTATGAGTTTTTTAATTAACGAAAAAGAAAAGAAATGAATAAAAAAACTTGGTCATTTTTCCTGTCAAAGTTTCCCGTTCAAATTAACTTGATTTGGATAGACAAAAAATTGGAATAAGTAATAATTTTATAATTCTCATATTATCCTCAACTTTCAATATAATAAATTTTAAATTATAACTCATGTTCCAATTTGTATATAAACACATACGTCTAAACCATTTTTATGTTTTACCTACTACTCCATAGCCAAACCTGAAACTCTCCCCTTCCATGGCATTAATGCCATTAATACTTAACGTGCAAGTAGTAGTTGATCAATTCACCCAACCCCACCTTCCTAATGTTAAAAATGATCATCTCGTCACTACTACCCATACTTGTCAAGAAGTTAGCAGCCTATCTAAATTAGAGAAAGTCCAAGTCTTTGGCAAAGCAAAAAAAAGGGATTGCACCGTCTACAAAATACGTCACAACAATAGTGGGGTCGTCTACGCATTAAAGATTATTTACGTAACGTATTCTTCCAATAATATTCACAATGTCCTTCAAGAGATTGAAATACTTGGATCCCTGGATTCACCATTTGTTGTCGGATTCCATGGAGCATTTGAGGAGGCCAATTTATGGTTACTAGAAAATCAAGACAAAGCATGAGCAGTGTTTGGGTTACCATTAGAGAGGAGATTGAATTTCTTGAAAATTTTGATGAATAATCTTTGTTAGTATTAATAATACAGATTATGTTTTGATGACTTTTAGGTATGGTATGACAATGACTTTGTAGAAGTAGTCTTTGCTTAATATTTATTTGGATATTTATATTTTATTTTGAATTTTTTTCTTTGATTAAATTTATCTTACATATTTTTATTCATAGTTCAATGATTATAATTAATAGACGGGTAAATTTGTAAAAGTGTATTTTTTTTTCTTTTCATTTCATTGGAACTCAGAAATGCAAGAAAATAATTTTTTTTTAATTTTTTAATTTTTTTCTTTTATGTTCTAATTTAAGTTTTTTTATTTATTTTTTTTTCCGTTCAAAACTCAGAAACAGAGCGTAAAGCTTAAATAATAAATTTAAAACGCAAATATCAAATTTCTAATTATCATTAGTAATTGAATACTGAGTAGGCACATTATTCTGTAATTTAATTTTTATTTGCCATCCGCAGTACCGGCCCTGGGCTAAAGCCCAAGGTGCCCGGGCTTTAGGCCCAAAAATTTTTAGGGCCCATTTTCTCCATTTTTTAGTGTTTTAAATGATGCTTTGAAAATATTGAAAAAATCTGTTATTATATTTGGTATTCTTTCGTATTTATATTATTTTGTTTAGAGAAAATTTATAGTGTTTTTTATATCTATCTTAATAGCAATTCACAAAGGGCCAATTTTTTTTTTTTCGTTTAAGGCCCTGAAAAACTCAGGGCCGGCCCTGGCCATCCGTATTTGTATTGTGGGTAGGCACGTTATTCTCCTTCACATATTCGGTACCGCTTTTCATTATTCGCACTATGTTCTTGGATGCTTTACCCTTTTTCTTAGCTTTTATGAGACCGATTTCAATAACGAATATTGAACCTTATTTTTAAATTTTCTATTCTACTAATTTGTTATTCTTGTTTATTTGGCATCTAAATATAAAATTATTATGGATGGTTCAACAGGTGAACTTTTGTATAACTGCGCCACAATGATCTACAAGTTGAACCTTAGCTAGTAAGCACTCATTTGATAACAAAATGATTTATAAGTTAAAATTAAAAGTGAATTATAAGTCTTTTTTAATTGTGACTTATACAAAAAATACGTTTGGCAATATTTTGACTTATAATTAAAAATAAGTTAAAATAAGTTGTGAAAATATTTGATTTATAATGACTTATATATAAGTTAAAACAAATTATAAAGAAAACTAAAAATGACATTAATAAATAAATACACTGATTCAAAATTTATTATAAGAATCACCATTCCAACATTAAAAAGAAACATAACTTCAATATCCGTGAGTTTTTTTTTAAAAATAATATCTGTGTGTTTAAGTAATATTTGTTAATTTTCTTTTAGGATAAAGGTGTAAAAAAGTCCATGTGGTTTATCCAGAAGTCCCACTTATCCTCTTAATTTTTATTTTCAAAAGTACGCTAGACGTTACAAATTTTAAGTCAACTGTGCCCTTGCTCCTAACTAATATGACACATAGACTAACTTTGCTTACACCTGGACATTTTTTTGCCGATGAGGCATGAAGGCAAAACAAAAGAAAATAAAAATATTCAACAAAAGATGAACATATTTGATCATATACTAATCTGAAATAAAAAAAATTCAATTTGAACATTTCATCAAACCAAATACATAAAACGGCCAAATCATTTCATCAAACCAGAAATCAAAAATCCACCGCCTCCCTCTGCAGCCTATCCCCACATCGACAACATCCATCTTAATCCCTCCTTGCTGCCCACCCATTCTCTCCTTCTAAGCTGGAGAGATTGGATCTGATCTGGTTGGTGATTTGGGTTATAATGGCCTGTGTTGATTTGTGTTGGTCTGGGTATGTGGTGGTGTTGGTTAGGTTTTCCTTTGATTTCTTGCTTGTCTTGGCTTCGAAATCTTGAGTTATCTAATTTATCAGAAATTGTTGATCCTTTGAATATGATTAATTGGATTTGTTTAATTTCTCAAATATCTGCTTGCCCTTTAGGATCTAGGCTAGCAGGACTTGAAGAATTATTTCCCCCCGTTTGATTTCCTTTTCTTTAATGTTTATCCTTTTTGTTTGAATCTGATTGTTGGGGTTTTGGTCGCCGAGGCATCAACTCGGTGTGTTCCAGTGGTTATGGATTTAGGGATTTTGTCCTATGGCCTTCTCCGGTGATGAATTCCTTTGTTTTCCCCATAACTTATGAAGAAACTAACTTGTCTAGTCGAAGAGGGACTGATTCTCAAGTACCAGTTAATCCTGGAAGAACTTGACACCTTGGTTTCCGTGAAATCGGAAGAGGATCTCCGCTATATGTTAGAGGAATACGATCGCCACGCCAACGATGGTACACCAAGGCTCCAAGCCTTCTTATTCCCAACAAATCCGACCGTCATTGACAACCAAAACATGGAGCTCCAAGCCATTGAGCAGCGTTATATTGATGTCATAAATTGCATTATCCGCAACACCACAACATTACCAACAACAATGAAACAACTATAAACACAATTTACCCATCTTTCAACATTTCCTTCCCTCCTTGCTCTTCACCTAGATCGCCCGAGAGTGGCACAAACGACCCGTTCGCCGCTATAACGCAAAGTGGTTGACACCAAATGCACAACTTTCCCGATCTCAATTCACCCTCTTTTTACTGATTATCTTATCACTACAAGAAATTATGGATGTAGTGAATGAAATTTTGTGAAGGAGTTCATTCCTTCACATGAGAAGTTTTCTAGCGAATGAATTATGAGGAAAAAAATGTAGTGACTATATAGTTATTAGCGAAAGAAACATTCTTCACAATTAAATTTTTTTTTTTCGCAAAATTGAGGTGGTAAAAGGATATTTGGAGCCAATTTATGATACAATTTTGCAAGGAAAAAAAATATTAATGAAAAAATTATTACTCACACTACAAGAAAAAGGCCCTTCTACGACCGCCTATCCACGGCTGCATACGATCGCCAATAGCCATCGACGACCGAATGCAATCGCTAATATAGGTCGCACGTAATTTGGTCGCTGTTCGGACATCAACGACCATCTGTAGCAACCGCCGTATCAGCGACCGCCTAATAGCGACCGATGTCGTCGCTGAGCTGAGTCACCGTGAGTCAGGTGTTAGAGGTGACGTGGCCCAAGTGTTAGCGGCCAACGATAGCGACTGAAGCGGTCGCTGGCACCCTCGAGTCGTATATGGTCGCTGAAAAGTATTAGTGACTGCGCATGCGGTCGTGGATGATTAAATTTTTTTTTAAATGGTCGTTTTGTTGATTTCCCAAATTTTAATTTCAAAGGTATTAGGACGATCACATACCTTTAGTAGAATTCGTTATAATAACTATCATGTGAATATCAGCATATCACCGTACGAAGCCCTCTACGAAAGAAAATGCAGAACATCGTTATGTCACTACATGAAAGTGGTCTATTAGCGACCAAAAGTTTCTGCGACTACTATATTCAGTCGCTAATGATAGCATTAGCGACGGGTATACAAACTAATTGCTATTTAATATTAGCGACCGCCATGTCGTCGCTATATGGTCACTAATTTGAATTTGTCGCCTTTAATTTTGGTGCATATTTTCTTCCTATAATTTGCAAGCACCTTCGGTCGCTTATTGCAGTCGCAGATCGTTTTGACTTTCTCATTAGTCTAACCGTCAAGTCAATTAAAATTAGCGACCGCATGCGGTCGCACATCGCACAACGTTGTCGCTGATCATTTTAAAATAGATCAGCTCCTAATCGTCTACTAGAAGCTGCAGAAAGAAATGAAAAGAAGAAAATAGAAAGAGAGAAGAAGGAGAAGCAGCTCACCCGCCACCACCGCCAGCCGCTCGCCGCTTGCCGTACGCCGTCGTCGCCGCCGCCAGCCGCCCTACGTAGGTGTGTATCAATCTATCTCTTTCATTTATATATAGTGTTCAATTTAGGTTTGATTTTGAATTATATATATTGCATACTTATGTGTTTGTATGAGTTTGATTTGATTATTTAGTTTAAATTTGTGTTATATTTATGAAATGGCTAGCATGTTGATTAGATAATAACGTCGTGATATTTAGTTTCACTTTGGCTTTAATTTTTGCAATTTCAGGGCATGCATGTTCATAATTTTATATTGAGGCTTATGTTAGTGTATTAAATGAGATAATTGCTTCAATTTGTCTTTTTTATCCTAGTGTATAAATTTATGGTATAATTTGTAAGTTGTTTATATTGGTTAGACATAAATTATAATTAAAATAATATGATGTCCATTATTATATAATAGTACTAAATTAAATATATAAATTAATGTTTAAACTAAATAAATTAAATATAATAACATATAAATAAATAAATAAAAAAATAATATAACAAAAAATAATACAAAGTAAAGTAAAGAAAAAATAATTTCCTTAGTTTACTTTATTTTTCCCTACTAAAATCAACTAATTAAGTAGCATTTACTTAGTTTTCACTACTAAATTTATATTTATTTGGTTTGTAATATTCATGGACATAATCAAATTGCACAAAGTAAGCGAAAACGAGGTAAAATAGAGTTTAAAAATTTTTACAAATCATATACCCGGATCATCTTTTATGAACACTTATTAATTAAATGATAAGATGAAGAACACGAATTATACTCTTGAAGATTCGAGCTTACTCAAGTACAAGTTCACCTCCAAATCCTTTTAGCGTTTAACTTGAATCCACCGGGTTTGATTCCTTCCTTTGATTAATGTTAGCCACCCAAGTGTTTGGCCTCTAGAGGTGATCCATCAAAGAAGAAGAAAGATTCAAGAAGATGAGTTTTTGGCAAAACCCTAATTTTTCTATCTCATAGAAAATACGTACTCTCCCAACTCTTGAAAAATCATTCATGTGTATTATGAACATATCAACCCTCACCCATAATAATACTCCTCTTATTTATAGATGTAGGCAACCCTCCTTAATAATTAAGGAATTAAATTTTATTTTAATTAATTAATTTCCTTTAATTAATTAAGCTCCCAATCTTATTGGGAATAATTAATTAAACTCTTTTAATTAATTAGCCTCCTAATCTTATTAGGAATATATGAGAGTAATTTTATTAATTAATTCTCAAACTCTTTTAGAAATTAAATAATAATAATAATAATAAGACTTCTTATTAATTTATATTTAATATTTTCAAAATATTAAATAATAAATATTAAGTTATTTAATTTATTCTATCACCATAGATTAAATTAAATATACTTAACTTATTATTACGATTATGTCATTTGCTTTTTAAATAAATATTCTTCCTTTTGCGGTGTGACCCTTTAGGTTCTTCATATTAAATCGGTTGTGAATAAATCAATTAGAACAATTCTAATCTTATTTAAATAAATAAATTAATCTAATAATTTATTTAAATAAATAATATTTATTCTACAATAATGATAAGTCTCCTTAGAGATCAACGATTTTCCAGATAATATAGATTTCAACATTAATCATAAAAGGTCTTTTGAGTAAATAGTTACAGTAAAATTCAATCCTTCTACCATACAATGTCCCAATTAAATATAAGATGTGACGCCCCCAAAATAGGTATACATAACCCATTATGAGTCGCCAAATATATGGTACATAAACAAATACAACCTCAGTAATACAATTGTCGTGCAAAATACGATAACACATATACTGTGAGTTTGAATACAAATATTGTCTAATAGACAGTATACAAACTCAAATGAGTCCTCATTATAATTATTGATACACTATTTTATAAAATAGTGAGGACTATTAAAACAAATATCATAAACCATCACTCCATACCCCGACTAGTTCCTGCTATGTTCTCACCTCTTGAGAAAAAAAATGGAACAAAAAGGAAAAGAGTGAGCTCAACTAGCCTAGTTAAATATATTATGACTAAGATGATATATAACAAATTATCATTAGTCTTCAACAGGGAAAAATCTGATAGAATATAATAGATAACAAGCTTTAGATCAACAACTGTAGCGGAAACAACAATCCATTAGAAGAGTCAAGTAGAGAATGAATTCTACTATCTTCTAAGATTTAAAAGTCCATCATCAATATTTTATTCCTGTAACATCAATCAATATACATCTTGAATCAAATATTCATCTTTGCACTACAGACCAAAGATATTCATTTGTATCACCAGTTAGTTATGTTCATCTCAACACCTGTTCATCTTTGCACTACAGGCCAAAGATATTCATCAGTTAATCATTCATCTTTTCACTACATGACAAAGATATTCAGTAATATCATCATTTAGGACTAAGGATGATGAAAAATATATCTTACAGAAAACGAATCCAGTGAGATAAAAGTCAAAGATTAAGGATTCGTACTTTAGTTTATCCAAGTTCAAAAATACCTTATAATAATCAATTGTGGAGCAAAAGTCAAGAATAAATATCAAAACATGGATACAATCAAAGATAGTAACCATAATAAACAACTTGGACAAAGAAAAGAAAATTTCATTTTTTTTCTTTTGTGAATAGTGCTATATTCGTGAATAGTGTCGTATACGTGCCGTATTAGAAGAAGGGGTGAATGTGACAACCCGAGAATTTAGAAAATTTTTAAAATCATAATTGATTAATTTAAGGTTCAATATTAGAACCTGGACTGAAAATAAGTGTATGGAATAGACAGTTCTGTAATGAAATTTTAAGGATTTCAACATTTTTTGGACAAGACTTTAATAATTTGGTGGACTGTAAGTGATAGTCTGTAAATAAGGTATAAGATTTTAGTGGATTAAAAATTCTTGTGAAGAATTATCAGGGTTAAGTATCTAAGTGTATACGAGTCGGTATATGTGAACTTATGTGTACATTGTTAGTTTATGTGAACAATTTGTGAATACGGATCAAATCTTGATTAGATAAGTTACATAGGTTACAAACCCTAAAATTTTAACGAGAACGTTAAGGTTAAGTTATGAAACCCTAATCAGTAATTTTATGTGTTCAGTTTGTGCTTAAGGATCAAGGATTGATCGGATGAGTTGTAACTTTAGCAAACCCTGAAGTTATGTGAGAATGTCAAGGATTACGTTAATAAACTTTAACGAATTGTTAGAAACCCTAATGATCGGATCGAAAACCCTAATCTAAGTTTCGAAAATTTGAAACCCTAATTTGGATATTTAAAACCCTAATTTGGGAATTCAAAAGCCAAGTATAAATGGCTAAGTGTTATAAGTTATGGAATAAAAGGGAAATGTCCAAATTACCCTTCAAATTATAGGGGAAAAGACCAAACTACCCTTAGTAGATGTGAAATGACCAAAATGCCTTTTTACTTAAAAGTTAAGTAAAAGATTTTACAAAATCTCGGTGACTCATCTTTTTGGATAGCAACTTGTGATTTATTTTCAAAGATTTGGCAAGATTTAGTAAGGATAGGAAAGAGAAAGAGGAGATATTGCTAAGATTTTTGCTAGGATATTATGTAGATATACATATGTTATATCTAAACATTTAGAGGACTATAAATAACACCTCCCTCACTACCTAGCAAAAGTTTAATTCATTCTATCTTCTAAAGTTTCTAAAAAACTTAAGAAAATAGAAGGAGAGAGAGAGAGAGGGCAGTCATGAATGAGAGGAAAAAGAAAGAAGAAACCATAGATTTTCTCCATACATCTCACCTAAAAATCCTAGAGAAAGCAAGAGAACTTGAGAGGCTAAGGAAGGGGGAAGACCAAAGTTGTAAAGGGCTAAGAGAGAGAGGACTTAGCAAGCCAAGCTACCAAGAAAGATTATCCATCAACCAAGCAAAGGTTGAAAAGTAATTTTCTAAACTTTAATCTCACTTTTTCTTAGCTTAATATATGTTTTGCTTGGATAGTATGAGAGTTTGATGAAATTAATCATGGAAAATGATAGATCCGCGAGTAAAAGAAGTATTAGGATGTATTATGATGTTTTATGCTTGGATGTTGTCAATTTAAGGGTTGATGAGCTTAAACAAAGAAGAAGATCAAAAATAGTTTTTGGTACAAAAAACCATAAATTTCAGTCCACTTTGGACCTTCACCATTTTAAATCGACAATTTATTTTTGAGATCCATCAAAGACATGTATTAGGTCCATGAGATACCTAATATCTCCAAGTGGAATCACTGAAAAATCCCTTGTAGATTTCCGTATAGACAGTTTTTAGTAAAGTAGGCAAAATCTGGAAATACCAAAATGCAATCTGTGCAAAAATTTCCAGGGGCATTTCGGAAACTTAGTTTGTGAGAAACATTTCGGAATTTTGGGAAATGAAAATATATGGTATAAAGTACCTACTGTCCAAAAATGAGCTCATTCCGACTTAAAATGACCAAGTTATGACCATTTCAATTTTTGTGATTTTCTGACGAAAACGGCTATAACCGGAGTTCTATAACTCCGATGACCACGAAATTTAAACTGGAAGTTCATGTTAATACATGAAAGATTCTGCCAAGAGCTGGGAACTTTTGGAGTTGACCATGATATAGCTAATTTTCTTAAGTTACGAACTAAAAACGGACTTTCTAAAAATACTAAAGGAAATTGAAAAATTCCAGAAAAAATATTTGTGTATAGAATATATGTATATATGTTTGTCCAAAAGATAAAAAAAATAATAAGTTAGTTTGGTATTTTTCATCCCCATGAATGAGTTAAGAATTAATGAGAAAATTAGGTTATATTGAGTTATAAAACTTAGAAATGTGATTTTAATGATTAAATGATCATTATATGATATAATAAGACTTTATGAGGGTATGTTGGTTATTTTTAATAAAATTTTATATTATGTTATAAGAAAATATTTTAGGTTATTTTTAATAACTTTTGATATTATGTGATGAATTTCATTAATAAATTAATATTAATGGTAATGGATTTATTTAATGAATATATTAAATAAATTATGGAAGAATTAATGATTTAAAAATCATATAAAAGTTATTTAAGTGTTATAAAAATATTTGAAGTTATAAAATATAACTTTTGATATTTTGTCATGAAAATACTAATATTTTAGTATTAATAACAAATATTGGATAATGGATTTAAAGGTTTAAAAATCATATAAATATGATTTTAAAGTATTAAAAATACTTTGTGACATTATAAATATATTATAATATTATGTTATAATTTTCATTAATATTTAATATAAAATAAATATTAATGATAAGAGAATATTGTGGTATTTATATAAAATAAATACGATATTAATGATTAAAAAAATATGATAAATGGTAATAATTATCTGAAAATTATTACAAGTCTATAAAAATTATTTTGAGTGCTAAGAAAATTATCTATGATAATTGTTAAGTGTTACACATAGTTTAATTGAACTTAGACTCGATAATTGTCCGACTAGACCGTCGGGATGTTAGAATTGAGTCGGGTTCAACTAAGAGTGCAATAGTTTGACTTAATACCGAGTCTTAGGTAGTTTGTGGACTGATAGGGTTATGTGGTATGTGTTTAGGTTATTTTATGTATATATATAATAGTATTATACTGTGATGATATTATTCTAATTTGTATATCAATACTATTTATATATTATGTCTTCAGTCAAAGCTTAATAAATTACGTAACGATAATCAACGAAACATGCAAGTTTTTCTTAACTCTACTTAGAGTTATTTCATTCGGATATGCTTATGGTTAATCATTGCTGATTTCCATGTCTAAGAATTGTTGCATTGTACTCTGTATATATTGCATGTATAAGTCATGTATGAAAGGCTGATCACCTTCATTACTAGTTGGTTCAGATATATTTGTTCATGTTCAATATTTGTTCAGTCAAAAGTTTGTTCGTGCTAATTCACAACTATATTAATGAATTATAGCCAACTTATTATTCAAATTCTTTCAATCATGATATATTCTTAAATAAATTTAAACTTGTTGGGCAACTTTCATGCTCACCCTTGCTATATCATGATAAACATTGCAGATTAAGTCGAATACATTGGATACAAGGAAATGTTAAAGACAGTTCCAGCTTTAAGTTTATGTGTGTAGCTAAATGTGTTTAAGTATTATAAATTAATGTTGTTGTAAGCCAAATAAGTTATGATTTGTGTTTAAGTTAAGGTTACTCGAACTTGGGGAATAGTGTGTAAAGTTATTGTATAAACAATTTATGTTTATATCTTCCGCAATAGTTATAGAATGATTGTATCAGATCAGTGGTGTGATTTGGGACCCAGATTTGGGGCTCTCACAGGAATCATAATTCTTTATCTTGGAATTTATAGGAGGCAGTAACTCAGTAATCCTTGCTTCGCTTATCAGAAAGTGTAACATTTCTTCATTTGAATTGCTCAGAGGGATAAATTTTCGGGCTCTTTAGTAGGTTGTTTGATATTTCTTCTTTGAGAATTCGTATTCCTTCGAGCGATTTTTCCACTGGTGAGATCTTCTAGCAATTTTATCATCCCCCTTTTCTTGTATGTTTAGCCTGCTTTGATCTTTTTCATTTAGCTGGCTCATCATGTAGAGATATAGGCTTGGATTATGGTTAACCTCCTTTTTCTCTTGGCTTTCTGATAGTTGAGTGAAAAACTGCCTCGTATCCTGATGTTGGCCCACTATCAGCTTAGCTAGTAGGTTTACCTGTTTCTGAATCGTCTCTAATTTTTGCATTACCGTCATACTCTCCTCCGAGTTTTCCCACTCTAGGACATTTGTTTTGTTTCTTTGGGGGTATTCCTCCATCCTTTGTATGTACTTACGATTTGGATACATTTCACTGCTTTCTGACCCGATCATGTTTACTTCCTCCGTATCATACTGCAACGGAAGGTTGGTGTTGGCATTTTGTTGGTCAGATTGTTGGACCATAATACTTCCACTTTCGATCAGATTTTGAATCTTATGCTTTAAGGACCAACAATCTTGTGTATCGTGGCCCAAAGACCCTGAGTGGTAAACACATCTCTGGCTTGGATTGTTCTAAAGTTTTTGGTTTTCATCATCAAAAAGGGGGAGAATGTTGACTTACTCATATTTCATCCTTAAGTTTTGATGATGAATTGTTCGTATGCTAAATTATTTTATGGAATTTCAGTTATTTGATGATAAAGAACATTTGTTGGATATTCAAGTGGTTGAAAAGTTTTTCTTTACTAGGAAACAAAATGTAAGGTCAATTGCATAATAATTAATTTTTTATTTAAAGGCTCTAGGACATATCATTGGCATTAAATTTTATATGTCTTAAATGAAAAGTAATTTAAAAATAATGAAAAAGGTTTTTCTAATATTAAAAATCAAACTACTTGAGATTAGATTAAATATATCAAGTACAAAACGGTTTATCGCTTTATTATTTAAATCGTTACTTGATATTATTGGGTTATGTATACTGAGTTTTTGTTTGTGGCATACACGTGGGTATATGTGTATTATGTATGCATGCCTAAAAGTTAAAAGGATGGGAGCCTACATATTTTGTTATGATATGATGTGTGTGTGTGTGCGGTTTTTAAGGATAATAATTATAGATGCCTTGGAACTATAACACTTTGAAAATTGGAAAGATAAAGGAAGATTAAATGTTTGCTGCAACACACCATTCTAAGAAAGAAAGATAGAGTCAAAAGTCTTTTGTGGGTTATCTTTTAAAGAGTCTCTAAAGTTATTCCAACAGTATAAAATGTTGTTCTTTACCGTTGTGGGACTGTTCCAATATGTTAGCCGATTTTTGTGGAGTTAATTAGAACAGATGTTAATATGGAATTAACAGTAATTTAATTATTGATTTATAAAAACCTTAAGTCATGTATGGAGTGATATAACTCACGAAATACTTTTGCCACTAATCACTGATATTATCGAGCAACTTGATTTAATTGGTGCAATCTTGATCAGCTGGGCTATTGTATTTCTGATATCTTTTTAGCTGGTAATTGATAAGATTTAATTGATTATCTTTCTATGTTAATTGATCATTGTATTTAGTTGAGCCTTTAACTGTTAAATTGATTATTCTTGCATTGATCATAGACCTCTATATTTGTATTTAATTTTTTGTTTAGACTAGGTGTAGTCTAAAGGAATTAATCTTGGTGGGTTAGAGAAAAGGTTTATAAACAGGTTCAAGAAAGCAAATGTGCTTAAGGAGTGCATAGGTGCACAAGGAGCAAGAGTGCTCAAGAGAAATTAATTGTTATTAATTATTATAAGAATCTGTTTTGTAATCAGTGTTTATTTATAAAGAAATGAATAAAGTGAGTCTCCAATACTAGTTAGTATTGGACGTGGATTAGGCTACTATTATAGAGGGTAGTTGTTGAACCACGTAAAAAATTCTTGGTGTTCATTTAATTGTTTGTGATTAATTTTATTGATAATAAGAATTAATGTTAATATAATAAGTTAATATATAAACAAGAATTTTTGAAACTTAAGATATATATTTGATTATTTCAGCATACTAAATTCTAAAGTATTTAAACAGTTTTTAAGGAAATTGAATTAAGTATTTCAGCAAGCTGAAATAAGAAAAAGTTTTGAAGTAAAATAAAAATCGACCATAGTTGTTCGAACACTTATTCAACCCCCCTTCTAAGTGTGCCTATTTAAATTTCACCTAGTGGAGTGAACACCCGATTTTTCGTTCTTCCAAATTTTCTTTTTCTATCATGGCAATGGTTGAATGCAACCTGTTATTGAGATGGATGATTGTCTTGCTTTTTCCAAATTGGGGGGGGGGGGGGGGGCGGGGGCGGACTGTAGTTTGGTCTCCTAGCTTTCCCCTGTACAACAAGGGATACATTTTCATTGCCTTTATTGGGTACCACCTTGGGATCGCTCATATACTTGCCAGTCTGTATATGTTTGGCGACTGCTTCCAAGACAGTGAAGTCTTTAATCTTTCCTTCCTTCAGGCCCATCTCTGCCATCTCGCTGTGTTTGATCATTTCCGAGAATGGCTTTCATATGCCTGCTAGGATCCTCTCATAGTAATTAGCCTCTTGAATATCAATAAATGTCATTATCATCTCAGTTTCTGTTATTGATGGAATGACTTGCGCTACTAGATGTCTCCACCTTTGGGCATATTCTTGAAAAGATTCAATACTTTTTTTTGACTTTAGTCACTTGGTATCGATCCGGTGCCATTTGTGTGTACTAATTTAGAAAGGCGTGGGCTAATTCTTTCCAGTTGTGGATTTTGGCATTGTCAAGTCAGGCATACCAGGCTTTAGCCTTTCCAATGAGACTCTTTTGAAAAATTTGCATTCTGAGGTTTTTATTTTTAGCATAAGACCCAAGTTCGCCAATGTACACTTTTAGGTGCGTATAGGGATCGCCTGCCCCATTGTACTTTTCAAACTCTAAGATTTTGAATTTGTCAGGATATCGAGCCCGTGGGAATATGCAGAGATCTGAATAGGTGACACTTCTATAGTTTCTAGTCACTTTGATTGATCGGATGGTTTCCTCCATTTGTTTGACTTTATTTCTTATATCCCCAGTTTCTCGATCATCCTTGAGTTTTGTGATTTCAGGAGTTTTATTGGTTCTTTTATTGGAATGAGGCTTATGTATTTGGGTTTCCATCTTTTTGTTAACATCCTGACTGCCCCCTTGAGTGAATGACTCTGATTGAGTAGGGATTATCTGGGCCCGAGTGTTTTTACTTTGTTCTTTTAGAAAGACAACCAATTCTGCTATTTAATTCCTTAATCCTTCAAACTCCTCGCAAGAAATAGGAGAAGGATCAGGCTGGGCACTTGTAGCCATATCTGATGGTGGGCTTAGTGCCTTTTTGGATTTTGAACGGATAACTGGACCAATTAGATCCCTATAAAAAGACTTATATAATTTAGTCTTAGGGAATGTAAAAATGTTACATGCTATGTGATGTGTCCATTTTAGGAGTATTATCCTGCAAAACGGATGTTAGTTGTTTGTATGAAAAGATAGCATGTCAGATAAAAGGGAATACATGTACACATATTCCTTCATATTTTTCATTACATTGAGATTGACATGGAAATAAAATTACAACTAATTTGCACTTACAAGTAATTTGAAATGTGAAAGTATGAAGAGACTTTTCTCCGCATTTGTTTTATCAGAGGCTGGCCTACCTTAGGCTACTCTTGCGAATTTTTGGCATGAAGGTTCCCAAATCATCGCAATTTACTTGACGGGAAGTTAATCCAGTCTTTCAACTGGAGAGAATTTGGGTGGTGCCTTTCCTGAGCCTCGTTGGAATTAGTCTCCCTATAAGTCCTGTAATCAAACACTGACAGGATAGCCTCCTGGTGGAGGAACCACACAACATACATTCACATACAACGTGTCTCACCGTATGGAAATGATGACATGTGCGAAACACTAATATCACAAGCAGATATGGTGCGAAGCACTAAGTGCAATAAGTAAATGTATTTGTACACATTTAGTCAAATGTAAATGCAACATCCACACACAAGCAGATAGAAGTTTTGAAAAGTTTTAAATAGCGGCTTAAGCCCTCTTATTGGAAGTCCCCAGCTGAGTCGCCACCTGTCGACGTCGGGATTTTTATATGTCCCTTTTATGTTCTTTTTTTTTGGTGTTCTCATGTTAGGTGAGATTTGTTTGAAAAAACAAGTTGTGAAAATGTCTGACATGTATACGCCGACGATTGGACTGCAAGAGTCGGCAATTGGTATTTTTAAATGGTTGAACCAACTCAACCGAGAAAAGGTTTGAACATTAACCTAGTGATGTAACACTATTTGACTGGTATATGAAACCTAGATTCTTTAGGGTCCGGGGGCTTGATTATGCGGAGGGAAGGTGTTAGGCACCCCCCGACATTCGTGTTACCACGGTGACCGCCACTTTTCAATTTAACTATTATCTGAATGTGTGTGTAGATCAATGTGTAATTATCTGGAAGTAGTGTTATGCCTCGTTTGCACCTATATACAAAGGGTTTGAATTTTGTATAAAAGTTAAATTTTAACAAGATATAGTAGTGATGTTTTATAAAAGAGGTTTTTCAAACCCTTGCGCTCAATAGTAATTGAGGTCTTTGATACTTCCATTTTATTATGTGTTAGGCTTGATTACTTTTATATTCGAGATACGAAGCATCTTCAAGAAAATAAGATAAAAAGAAGTGCCGAACTCCTTGTGGGCATCATATCCGTCTAAGGAAATTCAGACACCATGAATAATTTACAAGCTGGTCACAGCTGAAAATGTCCATCACGGGAACCGAATCTAGATTTAGGAGACTGAATCTGTGATCACATGATTCCTAGGCTCACATGATGTAGCAGTTTGTATGAAAGCTGTAAACAGTTATTTATATAAAAGCTGTAAATATATATATATATATATATATATATATATATATATATATATATATATATATATATATATATATATATATAAACAATCGACTGCCACGAAGTAAACTCCAGGCGAGACTAAATGTAAATATATATATATATATATATAAGTAGTCAATATATATAGAGAGACGATCAACCGCCACGAAGTAAACTCTTGGTGGGATGATAATTTAAATAAATATATATATATACATACATATATATATATATATATATATATATATATATATGTATAAAAGCAATAAATGGCCACAAAGTAAACTCTAGGCCTGACTGAAATATATATATATATATATATATATATATATATATATAATATATATATATATATATATATATATATAAGTATTTATATATATGAAAGCAGTAAATGCTCCAGATGTAAAATTCAGGCTCAATCAAATAGGATATATATATATATATATATATATATATATATATATATATATATAAAGCAATAAAAACCACAGGTCGACTTCCCGGGCATACACACACACGCGACTCTCAACATTAATAATAGCGTGTGCAAGAAGTGAAGAAAAGGCTTTAAGTAATGTAAGAAGGCTTAGAGTGGACTGCCAAAGAAGACTTCAATAGCTTTAAATGGATGAACACTCGGTTCCCACCAGTAAAAAGTAGCCAAATAGAAGCTCACAAGTGTTTGAAATGAGAAAGCACTCAATTTATAGTGTGTACAAAGCAAATTGGACATGAATTCCTTGCCATTTTCTCTTACAAAATGGCCACCCCAAACCTTCTATTTATAGAGGGGGGAGCCATAGGTGTACCTGAGGCAGCATCAGGTGTACCTGCGGCTTCCCGGGGTGCCCCGGGCAATGTGGCTCTCGCCTTCTCGAAGTAAGTGCACTCGGACTACATGTTGTTCGCTCTAACATTCATAACTTTCAATCCGGGAGTCCGATTGAAGCGTGACATACCATTCCGAAAAGCTCTTTCTGAGGGCTATGCAATGACATATGATTTACCATTTTCAAAATCTATGAAGATGGGTCCATGACTAAAATGGCATTTCTGGGTTTCCGTTAGGTGGTCCGTTGAGCCGTTTTGCGTAGTTTCCGCTCGAAAGTTAAGATATGGTTCTTTTGGAATTTCTTTTGCAGAAATTTGAGTTGAAATGAGTGTATTTAATCTGAGTTGAAGTTGAGTTGGCAAAATGACCATTTTACCCCTCCCGGGGTTATCTCCGATTTTCGCACAGTTGTAGCAGTCTTTCCTCAGGTTTATCTTTGAGGTTAGCTTGATGTTGACTCTGAATTTCCTCAGAGTTATCTATAATGTTGGCTTGACCTCCTGGGGTTATCTCCAGGCTTTGAACTTGGCCCCCCGAGGTTATTTATCGGGACTATTTCCGGGGTTGAAATTGATGTTGTGGTCCTCTAGGGTTATCTCTAGAGTGTGGAAAAGACGCTTTTGTCCTCCTACATAGTTAGTAACAGAAAAATGAAATTTCGAGTGTCTACACCCATAATAAGACTCCTCTTATTTATAGATGTATGCGACCCTCCTTAAAAATTAAGGAATTAGATTTTATTTTAATTAATTAAACTTCTTTAATTAATTAGGCTCTCAATCTTATTAGGAATAATTAATTAAACTCTTTTAATTAATTAGCCTCCTAATCTTATTAAGAATATATTAGAGTACTTTTATTAATTAATTTCCAAACTCCTTTGAGAATTAAATAATAAAATAATAAGACTCCTCATATTAATTTATTTTTAATATTTCCAAAATATTAATTAATAAATATTAAGTTATTTAATTTATTCTATCACCATAGATTAAATTAAATATACTTAATTTATTATTGCGATTATGCCATTTACTTCTTAAATAAATATTCTTCCTTTTGCGGTGTGACCCTTTAGGTTCTCCATATTAAACTGATTGTGAACAAATCAATTAGAAAAATTTCAATATTATTTAAATAAATAAATTAATCTAATAATTTATTTAAATAAATAAAATTGATTCTATAATAAGGATAAATCTCCTTAGCGATCAAATGACTGTAACGCCCGAGAAAAATCAGATTTTTAGGAGAATTAAATTTTTATTTGATGATGTGGATTAAATAAATTTAATTGATTATTTATGGGAGTAAGCTAATTGAAGGTCGTTCTATGACCTAGATATGTCGGAACGTCGTAGTATTTTGGCTACGCGATAGAATTAAAGTGTTTGAATTTCCAAGACGAAAATAAAAG
This sequence comes from Panax japonicus, assembly GCA_020205505.1. NCBI lineage: Eukaryota > Viridiplantae > Streptophyta > Magnoliopsida > Apiales > Araliaceae > Panax > Panax japonicus. Next base: position 15,255,620 of record CM035113.1, on the reverse strand, counting down.
TTTTCCGAATATTTTTCTGAAAAACACTATTCACGCATTTCTGCTCAGGAATTATTTTTGAACTTCCGAGAAATACGTAACGATAGAATATCGAGGTGAGATGGAATATCCAATAATATTTCAGTTATGGCAAACGCAGTTTTTCGCCTGCAGACTTAAAACCCAACGGTTAGAGAAAGTGATTTCTAAGAAGGAAATAAAATACGTATAATGAATTAAAGCAATGATCGTATAATAAGTAGATATTGTACGAGGTAATGAATACTAGTATGATACGATGTATTATACGAGTATGTATGAATTATGGTATATCGTATATTATGAATTAATATACGAGTTAGAATACGATAATAATACATATATAATTCGTCCTAAGGCTTTAAGCCATATGTAATGGACTTGTAGGATTGGTTAGAATTTATACAAGTCCAAGTATAGGAATGGTTAAGCCCAATGGTAGAAACTGGATAATTCCAATATGATTTAATGAACAAGCCCAAGTATAAGTTAAGTTAATTAAGCTAAAAGCCCAAACTAAGAATCCAATGGATTAGGGTGTCCCATGGAGCAACCCTTGATTATATGGTTAATCTTGGTGATCAAGGATTTGGTGTGATGACCAAGTAATTTGTGTAATGAGCAAGTAAAGTACTTGGTGGCTAAGCAAAGGATAAGTTAATTAATGACCAAGTAAAGTGCTTATGTGTGGAGGCTAAGTAAAGTGCTTATGCTTGGTGGCTAAGTAAATGTGATGAGCAAACAAGAGATAAGCTAGGTGATTAGTAAGTAAGCTTAATGGCTAAGTAAGTGTGGTGATCAAATAAGCTTAATGGCCAAGAAAAGAGGGTGATGGCCAAGTTAACTTAATAACTAAGTAAGGAATAGTAAGGAGGTGATTAAGGAGGTTGGTGGATTAATGACCCTTATGCCCTCCATTTGAGTTTCCTATAAATAGAATCTTGGCTAGTTCATTTGATAGTTTTCAAATATTAGCCAATATATATTGAGAGGGAGAAAGAGCTAGAAACACCTAATCAAGTTACTTCCACGCAAAACATAAGACGTTTACCAAAAACGCGAAGAACGACAAAGGTAATAATTCGTAAACATTAATCTTCATCTTTTTTGATTTCTTTCTCACCGAGAATCGTAGATTGGTGGAGCATGTTTAGTGAGGAGGAATAAGGATGACTATTAATAATGAAAACATTGGTAAATCATGATCAAATAGAAATTGTAATTGTTTACAAGCGATAAAACCGTGGAAAGTGATGAACGTTAACTTAGTTAAGATTGGACGATTAAAAACCATCACAGCTAGGGTATGTGCATATTGGTTGGTTAGGTTGTAGATGATGAATCAATGGAGTGTTCTATTTGATTTAGCTTATAGAACACGAGTAACGAAGTTATGGCGAATTTTGCAAAAATAGACGTTAAACGTCGAAATCGTAGAAATCTCGGATTAAAGGTCAAAAGTTGTCGTGTGACTTGAAAATGTTGGTTTTAAATGCCAACACATGAGATAGGGTATTCAAGACTCGTGAACTCGAGAATCATTGAATTCTGACTTATAACGAAGAAAACGAGTATTGAACGCTCGAAAACGATAAACCAACGCTTAAAATGAACAAAAAGGTGAATTTTGAGTTAACGGATTCGAAAATGTAAAATTCTTATATGAACACGTAGAGTATGCAATTTATGAGTTGTGGGCTTTTGAATAAGCCAATTCGGATGTAAAACGAATAAGTTATGAAGTTGGGAATTTCTTTGGAAAAACCACCTGTCAAAACTATCTGGTGCACAGGGACGGCGCCGCAGCGCCAACCCAGTGTGAATTTGTCATGCCGCGGCGCCAAGTATAGGTGAGAGAAACCCAAAAAGTCTGGAGACTCACGTTGCAGCGCGAGAAGTAGTGTAAGGACTCGCGCCGCAGCACCGAGTCCGGGCAAAACCCCTGAAGAGTGACGCCGCAGCGCCACCATGCAAAAGAGATGCCGCGCCGCAGCGCCGATAGTGTAGAATAGTTAACTAAGTTAGGTTTAATTCTAATTTGAAGGTAAACCAAAAGTAAGACATGAATGTACTTAATGTATATGATATAGCTAACTTTAAATCACTTATAAAGTGATAACGTTAGGAGATTAAGTATGGTTTAACCATAATTAAACGAAGAACGCAAGAGCATAATAAGTAAACCGTGAATGATGTTCAATGTTGGTACTTCACCAATAATGGTGAATGTTGGTTAATGAGCCGCAATGAAGTATAGTAAGTCAAACTGACTTTATTAATGAAATAAGTATAATTAAGTATACAAAATGAAAGATAGTTAATTGATGATGAATTAATTAACTTAAAGTAACATCTTTGATGATGACAGTAACGTTGAGAGTCACAACTAAAAGTTGTTGAATATTAAGTGAACGTGAACGGTATGCAATAAGTTTACTTAACCAATGACGATTGAATTTCGATTAATAACGTAAGAACGTTAGTAAGTCGTGAGGAAGGGTGATTAACTCAAACGAGTGGTATTAATAAAGTAAATCGACTTACAACATAGAAGAGAAAGAAGTTGGTAAGAACGATGTAAACGACAAGCCGGAACCAATAATAACCAATCGAATACATGATTAGATTGAGAAGAAGGGTAAGATTCATTAGGAACCATGTGTGTTTATTCATGACCTAATGTGGTATGTTATGTGGTTATGTGTTGTAGAGACTATAAAGACTCAAAGAAAAAGTAATGTTACTGTAGCAGATGCTTAAGGCAAGTCTTTCTTAACGCTTGTCTAACCTTCGTGTTAGCCAGGTTTTCAGTGATTCATGTTATGAGATGCATGAATTGTTTTATGAAAGGGTCGATGCCAGTTTTAACTCGGCTAGACTATTCTTAAGAGCTAGATTGATTTTTTTATAAGTCTTTCCATATAGAACTGTTAACGTTATCCTATGCCAAGTATTTGGTACGGATGTGAAGATAAGTTTGTCTATGAACAAACAAAAGTATGTTCATCGATTTTTCGATGGGCATGCGAGGTTGCTAAATGTTAAATGTAAATACGTTTAGTGGAAGAGTGTTGATCAACATAGGGTACTATAGGCTGATCACCTAGATGTACTCGTAAGTAAAGCCGAAGGGATGGCCGTAATACCGGATGTCCTTTTCAAGTATGAAAACGGAAAGAGTATATTCCTAGTCTTTTGACCGGTTCAGAATTCCTAAGCTATTATATATACTTTGGAATCCTTGTTATGAAATGAGAAGTACCAGTCAAATGTTTCATAGTGCTTCATAGCTATTAGTTCAGTTATGTAAGATAATCATATAATTTCGATGTGATATTCATATGATCCTTTGTTAGACTTGCTGAGCTAGATATGATCACTCTTGCTTGAACCATATGATTGCAGCTAAAGCCGAACGAACTTAGAATTCTAAGAGAAATAAAGGCAATGCTAAGATGGATAGTTGATTATCCTGTAATAGACTAGAGTATTTGTATGTAATATGCTTATGAATAACAAAGAATGTATTCGGTTTATGAACCTGGGAAAGGATTTATTACTATTGTAATAAGAATAGAGTAAGTACACTCACTTTGTTGTTATCTCAATGGAATGATTGTATGAATAGTAGTATCGTGTAGCACCATCTGTCGGGTTGGGAGATACCTAGATTTGGGGGCGTCACAGGTTGGTATCAAAGTATTTGGTTATAAAACTTAAGGGGGGAAGAACCTTAGGCTAATAACCTCGTTAAGGAAGGAGAAGTCCAAATGAAGTAAACTCAAGCTTTACTTAAGTTGAATGAGTTAATAAGGTATTGAGGAAACTCAGTACCAAAAGATTTAAAAGGTGGAAATTAACCCTAAATTAATTAAATGTGATTTGTGCTTATACTATTGTGTGTTAAGTACTAATCAACATGTTATGTGTTATTATAGGATGTCGAACGATAACTTGATGTATAGAGATGTACACGCGGTGAGCGAAGAGTTTGTGAACAGAGTAGAGCCTGTACCCGTGCCAGTGGAGGAGGTACCATTAATAATTCTAAAAGAGTCGGAGCCAAAAGAGTACTTTTCTGAGGAAGACTACTCCGAGGGAGATGTAACTTTGACATCATACCTTGATATGATGATCTATGAGGAGGAGGAAATGGAGGTAACATCGGTTAATACGGTGGTACCTACATTAGAGTCAACATCTCCAGATGCAATGAGAGCATTGTATCTGGCAGTGCTCTACAGAAATGTGCAACTGAGTATTGTTGTGCAGAACCAGAATGAAGAGATTAATTATCTCCATGAAGCTAAGATGTCTGCAGAAGCAGATTTTGAGTCAGAGCACGATAAACAAGTGCTTATGACAGAGAGGGCTAGAGACTATAAGGAAAAGGCTGATGAGCTTCGTAAGAAACTGATTGAGAAAGACCAGAAGATAGCACAGATGTCTTACATCCATGAGAGTGCTCATACGGATTTCAAAAAAATTACTTGTTATTCCATTTAGTCTGGATAGACTCGACATAATATTAGTCGGGATACTGTAGCGATGATTGCGAATGAGGAACTCAAGGATGTTGTTATACATTATTATAAGTCTAGAGTTTTAAACATGTGTATAGTGACGTAAAACCCTCTTTTGTAAAAAAGGTTAGTCTTTTTGTACATCCCAACTTTTGTGAAGTTCAATTGCGGGATAAAAATGTAATAGCTTTTAGCTATAGAAGCAAATTGTAAATAGTTTCAAACTATGAAGACTCATATTAATATAATGAAGTTTTCATTTAAATGTGATTTTTATGGTATGAGTTGTTGTGTTGCGAATAATAACAAAGTAACTAAATAGATAATAATGTAATTTTATCAAAAAATGTCGCAAAGGAGAAGACAACGTAATCAGGAAGCGAAAGCACATAATGCTAATCAAGGGGGTTAGAATAACCCTATGCAAGAGTTCGTTAATTTATTAACGGCTGCATGTAACCAAACCGGGGGTAGAATACCCATAGAACCTAGAGTAGCCAGAACGACTACATTTAAAGAGTTTAAGAGCGTAGGTCCGCCGGAGTTTAAAGGAACGACAAACCCAATAGAGGCCCAGATATGGGTGAAAGAAATAGAGAAGGCGTTTGTTATTACAAATGTAGCTGAGGCGCAAAAGACTTCTTTTGCGATCTATATGATGAAGAGAGAAGCCAACTTTTGGTGGGAGGCTCACCTGGGTGGGGGCTAGAACAGATGCGGTAACGTGGGAACAATTCAAAAAGGTTTTCTTCGAGAATTATTTCCCTACAAGTATGCAGGGGAGGATGGAGATTAAGTTCTTAGAACTTAAACAAGGGGACATAATGGTTCCCTAGTGCGCAGCCAAATTTAATGAATTGGGAAGGTTGTTCCACACTAGGTAGACACTGAGGAGAGGAAGGCTCATAGGTTTGAGCAGGGCCTGAAACCCTGGCTCTATAGTAGGATTTTGGTATTCCAGAGTACTTCCTAGGGGACCATTCTGGAAAAGGCGATTATAGTGGAGAGTAATAGTGAGGCGTTAACCCAATACCACAAAGAGAAAAAGAATTTAAACTCCGGGAATACTGGAGTAGGACAATGGGATCCTAAACGTAGGATGGAAGCATGCAAGAAATGTGGAAAGACTCATTTAGGAGTCTATATGAAGGGGAAATTGGGTTGTTATAAATATGGGCAGGAGGGTCATATATCACCCAATTGTCCTAATCTTAAGAAAACCATAGTTGTTTTGTATGTGGGTCTTTAGATCACATGGTAAGAAATTGCCCAAAGAAGGGGTTGGAGGAAAGTAAGGGTGTTAGTAATGGTAAGTTAGCCATCACTGAACCACCATCGTCGGGTAGACATATGGCCCGTACTTTTATTATGACGGTCCAAGATGCGGTTGTATCAATTGATTTAGTAGCGGGTATCATTCCAGTCAATACAATGAATGATTATTTGTAGTTTGATTGGAGTGCTACTTGATTTTTTTTAGCATGTGAATTTGCTAAGTGATTAAGTTCATTCCCGAAAGGATTATGAATATCTTTAAATGTTAAGGTAGAGAATGAGGAAATAACTTTCGTTGATTGTATTCGCGAAAATTATTTCATAGATAAGAGAATAAGTAAGTATCGGTAGATAAGTACCGATAAACTCGAGAGAATTTGAAGTAATTCTCGGTATGAATGGGATGATTAACTATAGAACGTTAATAAATTGTTAGAATAAAAGTACGAATCTTCGATTTTCTGAGAAACCCAAGGTAGTAATTTACGGTAATAAGTCACTAGAAATTTCTTGTTGTCTAATCATGACGCAATCTAGAACGATGTTAAGATAAGTTTAGGTTGTGGTACAATCTAAACCTTTGATGGTTGACATATGGGAGCTGGGCTAATTAATTACTTCGGAGAGCGAAGGTATATACAAAACTGGCAAACGATCTAACTCACTGTGATGGCAGTGTAGATGATATGGGAACTTGTTTGTTAGTTATTTATGGAAACCACTCAGAGTACCATATGGACTACTAGCAGAGAAGAGATGTGTGCTGAATCCTAGAGAAGTAATAAGAAGAAGGTAATAATGTAAATCATCAAAGATGATGAACGTATTAAGTAAGACATCTCCGTATGTCATGAAGTTGTAAGCTTGTAATGAAAATAGGTCGCATAAACTTAGGTTGAAAGAAAGCGAACCCTAAGAAGTAAAGTTAAGTAAACCAATGCGTAAATCAGATATATGACTAATTGGTTAGTGGTTTAGCATAAATACCCATTGCCCAGGATCTAAGATCTATTTGATCAGTTGAAAGGGGTAAAGAATTTATCTAAGATAGATTTGTGTACAAGGTATCGTCGGTTGAAAGTAAGGAGGAAGGATGTACCTAAGGTGACATTCAGATCTCGTTATAGTTATCACGAGTTTCTGGTTATGTTAATTGGGGTTGACCAATGCATTAAAGTTAAACTTTCCGTAGGGGGCGGCGAGCAAGTGGGTGGCAAATTGATAGGTACTCTTGTGAGGTGCTATGGTTGGAAGTACCATTAGCATCACAGAGTGTAAGAATAATATTTAGATGAGTGTGTTGTAATGATCATTGGTGATATTCTAGTCTTTCGAAGATGCCAGAAGATTATGTTGAACATGTGAAGATAGTGTTTAATCATTACGGAGGGAGAAGTTGGATACGGAATTCACTACGTGTGAATTTTTGTTTAAAAGATAGACATATTTGTTATTGATAAGTATGATGGGAATGAGAAGGGAGAAAAATAGTTTCAGGAACTAAAAAGGAAGGTTAAGTGAGGCACCTGTATTGTCTTTATCAGATGATACGGGGAATTTTGTAGTGTATCCCGATGTTTCGCATGGATAACGGAGATGTCGAGAACGGAGTTAGAAGTTTAATTACGAAAAGAAGCGATAGAAATGTTATTTACAATTTATACTGAATCCACAAAAATGGAACGAGTCAAGGAAGTACAACTTAGTAACAAGAAATGTAAGCGAATAAAGAAGAGGATGCAGGATGAAGAGAAGATCAAGTATCATCTCGTTTTAAATGAGGAATTTGAGTTCCAAATAAAACCGTTAAAAGAAGAGCTAATAAAAGGAAGATATCGTAATGTGTTAGTAAGTGCTTAACTTCCAAATCAGATTATTGATTGGAAGGGACAAGTAATGTGAAATTAGATAATACCTTCGGTGAAGGTGAAGGTGAGGAACCACAATGTCGATGAAGCATTGTGGGAACTCGAGATTAAAATGATGAAATTTTTTTCCTCATTTGGTTATGTAATTATAGCGAGATTCTGGGGACAGAATCCTTATAAGGGGGGGGGGAATGTAACACCCGAGAAAAATCGGATTTTTAGGAGAATTAAATTTTTATTTGATAATGTGGATTAAATAAATTTAATTTATTATTTATGGGAGTAAGCTAATTAAAGGTCGTTCTATGAACTAGATATTGGGGTGAGCATGGTGCGGTTTGAAGTCCAAACCGCACCCGAAACCGCTTAGGCGAGGTTTGAAAAATTTGAAACCGCTCCCGAAACCGCACCCGAAACCGCTTGTGATTGGTACGGTACGTTTTTAAAGTGTTCGGTGCGGTTTTAATTGTTGCGGTTTCGGTTCCAAAACCAATTGAAACAACAAAAAAGTCTAAGCCTTCAATAAAATTTAACATAAAACTTACATCGAGCAATTAACTTAGTGACAGAGTCGGCAATTGGAATTATATCAAGCATGCTTTAAAACTAAAATATGCGCTATATAAAACAACAAAGACCATATATTCGATAACAAGCAAGAATGTTTATCTAGTTCCCAAAAAATTAAAAGTATATACTGGAGATAGAATGAAATATATTGTAGGGATGACTAAAAATAATCTATTAGACTATTACAATTATAGCATTAACATTAACCAATGCATCAAGTGCTCGAGCCCCTCAGCTATAAGCCCCTCCAATAACGCATCAAACAAATTTGAAATTCCAAAACCCAATTGCTTAATTTTTGACTTTATAACCTCTAACATCTTCTTTCAATTGGTGAAAAAATGACAATGCAAGACTTGAGTTTTCTCTGAGCGTGTTCAAGTGAAAAGTAACTTTAGAATTTACTAGAGATAATACATATATACACACACATAGTGCGATTTTAGTTTTATGCGTGCGGTTTTGGTTAGTAACCAAATCGGAACCGTAAATTTGATTATTCAACCCACCTAAAATCGCCACATACGCCGGAACCGTTGGTGCGGTTTTAATTGGTGCAGTTCGTGCGATGTCGAATGTTCTGTATTAGTTGCTGCAACTGCTATGCCGAATGTTGCATATAAGGAAGTTCTTGACTCTTCTCCCAGTAGTCATTACTCTTGGGCAATGATTAAGGTATTTGTTTTACATTATAACATGAAGTTAATTTCTATCTAATTATGACAAGTTATCTTTCATAAGTTTGTGCACACTTTCATCTTTTCTCCAATTTGTTGTATATATTTCGAGGATATTGCTTTACGGATTCAAATTCAAGACAAGGATGTTTAATCATAGATCTGTAGTATAGCATGATAGAGATTGTGATATAAACTATTTGCCAAGAAAATGCTGATATTTGGTTACAGAACATGCATTCAAAAAAAGTCGGTCTTAAGAATGCTGCAGTTGAGTTATTGATAGAGTATGTTCTCTCTTTTATTTTTTTAATTAAATCATTTTCATTCTATTTTTTTAATTAAATCATTGTCATTTTATTATATATATTTATATATATCTTTAATTTCAATATTTAATATAAACGTCTTGATGATATTATATTTTTTTGAACAAACAGATTGCGACATCTCATGCACTATAGATTCAAGACTATATATATCACAATAATTCCCCCCCCCCAATACTCGTTAAGAAGTGTAAAAGTTGGTTTGACATGCCTCTCCGTGATATCTGAAAATCTCCTCAGTTTTAAAGCCCTAGGCCTTCAGTTGTTACTTCTGTTTTTGCAAAATTAACTGCCATAGAGTGAAGGGTTGCCAATTGAAGATAATTTTTACTCATAGTTTTATTTGACTCAAGATCTGCATGTACTAAATGTGCAGTAGAGATTGTACCCTAGGTATCATTGATCAACTAATTAATCAACAACTAACTTATTATTTTCTTACAAAATCATACTTATTGGCAAATATGAGAGACAAATGGTGTTATAGGAAATTTAACAGTATATAATGACAATAAGTGTTTTCTCATCCATACTGTATTTCCTCTTGAATTCTTGAAAAAAATGGTTCAATGGTGAACCACTTTAAACCACTTTGTTCAAGAATTCAAGAGGAAGTACATTACACTTAACCACTTATTGGTAACTGTTGAATTTCCTGCAACTCTCATTTTGTTCTCTTATTTTCCAATAAATCTGATTTTACAAGAAATTCAAAAGTTCTTTGTTGATATATAATCCTTCTGATCAATGATACCTTGGGTACAATCTCTACTGCACATTTACTACATGCAGACCTTGAGTCAAATAAGACTATGAGTAGAAAAATCTTAGTTGGCAACCCTTCACTCTATGGTAGGTGATTTTCCAAAAACAGGAGTAACAACTGAAAGGCCTAGGGCTTTAAAATCGAGGATGTTTCTCGATTTCGTGGATAGGTTGGTCAAAACTAGCTTACACTTCTCAAGAAGTAATGGGGATAAACTTTATCGACGACGACCGACTATCAAGATCGTATAATTTCCTTCTTCCACTTGGCGGGCATTTGCAGTCTCCGAGTTCTGAGGAGTTAGCTTAATTATACATTGGCTACCTGGCTCACGGTGACTCAGCTCAGCGACGGATTCGGTCGCTATATAGCGGTCGCGAACCCGTCGGTCACTAAAAGTTATCGTTGTTGTGCAGACAACGACCATATTACATGTGACCACTATCAACGACCGAATTTGGTCGCTGATAGATATATGTGACCTTATGATGTCGCGGATAAACGATCCCTGAAAAGCCCCCTTTTCTTTTAGTGTGTTAATATCGAAAAACGACGACTTCTGGAACCGGAATTAGTTCAACGAACGGTAGACATTGTGAAGACATATAAGAACCAAATTAGTAGCAACTCAAAAATTGGCTGAAGAAATACACATGTTTGCACCGTTAAAGTCGAGATTTTGAAGTCGGTAGTTTTTTGTTTTAGAAAGTGTCACCCTGGAAAGGGAAAATAAGATTCGGTAAGAAAGGATAATTGAGTCTGAGGTTCATAGGACCATTTGAAGTATTAAAGTGGCGTAAGAGGTAGCCTTACCTCCGAAACTGGGAAATATCCACAATGTGTTTCATGTTTCTGTGTTACTTCCGTACAACCTCGACTAAAAAAACACTTGATATCTTATGAACCCATTCAATTAGAGAAGAATTTGACATATGAAGAAATTCATGTCCAAATAATGGATAGAAAATAGCAAACATTAAGAAATAAAGTTATATCTTCTGTAAAAGTAATTTGGCGAAACCAAAAAGCCGAGAAGGCTACGTGTGAATTAGAGGATAAGATGTGGAGTGACTGTCCCCATCTGTTCGTATAATCTTGTACTAATTCCGAGGATGGAATCTTTATAAGGGTAGATGATGTAATACCTACCCGTGAATTTTTTTGAAAAAGTAATAATATTATTGATGAAAATAAATTGTGTGAATATTTATGTTGGAATACATATATATGATGCGTGTCTCAGAAAGGGAGAATTCCATTAAAATTGAGTTAAATGAGGGATGAGTAAGTAATATGGTGGAAATAATGAAAAACTTAAATTAAGCTTATGTGATATTCCTAGTGTGGCATAGTGATGGACTAAGTAATTGTTTGATTAAATTAAAAAAGAAATGATTAAATAATGTGGTGGACTAATTATCATTTTAATACTAGTATTATTAATATTAACATTATTGATTAATTAATTGTTATATGCAACTATATATGATATGGGAGTGGTAGTGTAATAAAGTTACATGTATAAAATATAGTGTGGGATATCAAGAATAATAAAATAATGAGAATAATTACTGTATTAGAATAATAAAATAAAATAATGAGAATAATAATTAATGTATAACTTACCAAATTGAATAAAGGAGCTTGTGTGACATTATGATGTGATATTAAGAATAATATTATAATACAAATATTATTCCATGAGACTATACTATAATAATCTCAACTTATGTAATTCTACTGAATTTGAATAAAAGAGCCTAATCCTGTGATATAATAATTGTAACAATTTAGAATTTTTATATATAATTTTAAATATTTATTGAATTAAATTTTAGTTTATGTGTTTATTGTTAAATAAATATTTGTTTAATTTGATTATTTTTTAGTTAAATAAATAATTCATGAATTGTGGGGAATTAATTTGATTAAGTGTAATATGTTAATTAAGTTGATAATCGATAATTTGGTATTTTGAAGTTAATTAAAATAAAAGAGTGATGAATTAATTATTATGCAGTAATATTCTAATTTAATAATTAAATTAAAGAGTTGATAAGGATTAAATGAATTGTTATAATGTTGTTTTAATTTAATTTAGTAATTAATGTGATGTACTAATTTATTAAATAAAATTATAATGAAAATTATAATTTTGTGACAATTTAATTATGTGGCATTTTGATTTAATAAGTTGTTGTTAGCTTTAATTTAAATTAAGAATATGGGAATTTAATTTAATAATGTATGACAATAAACTATATAGTAAGTGAGTTATTAAAATAAGCTAAAAAGGAGTTTTAATTTAGTTTTACGAAACAAGGTCTAAAGCCATTAAGTCTTTATTTTAACTTAGTTTTGCCAAACAAGAATTAGTAGCTTTTGATTTAAAAAAAACATAGCTGATATAACATTAAGTAGGGGTATTATATGCTTGTCAATTTTATATTACGTAATAATATTTATTATACGTTATATCCGTTATATTACGTATAGTTAGAGAAGAGAAAGAAGAGTGTTTGCAGAGAGAAAATAGATAAGAAAGAAGAAAAATTATGTGATTTTGAGAGCTAATGAAGGAGGAGAGGTTAATTTTTATCTCCTAGATAACCTAAGCAAGCAATCAAAGGTACGTATAATCCTACCTTCTAAAGTTTTAGTTTTCTTTTTTGCATAAGAAGTTCTTTGTAGAATTTATATTGATGGTTGATTGTTGATTATATGGTTTGTGTAAGTTAGTTTGTATATATAAACTACTTTATATGATTTATATATGATTTGGAGTAATTTAATCCTTGAAAATATGATATATGTGAAGAAATCATGTTTACAGGAAAAATATAGTGATATATGTATGATATGACTTATTTTAGAATCAAAATTGATACTCAGTTCATAATATAAAGTGTAAGTTGATTTTTGATTGTGTAAATATATGAAGAAACGAAAATAATAAGTTTTAAACGAAATGTTTTTGTAAGACCCCAACTTTTATGAATAAAGATTACTTTTTTCTCGAAATATAATTTTGAATATTATGGTGTGGATTTGATATAATGTTATAGTTGTGGGTATTATTAACAAATTTTGCAAAGTAAGCAAGTGGTTATATAATATTCGATTGGTCGGGGAATATTCGTTTTAACAGGAAATATTCGTATGACGGCATAATCATTGGTGGACCCCACAACAGAAGTATTGTCATATTTAGAAAATGACAGAATTATCTTTTTATAAAAATAACAGCGAAAGTTTTACCGTTAAACTGTTGAACTACCCGGTGGTAAAAGAACAGTAATACGTGTGGTTGCATAGTAGCACACGATATTGATTATTGATGCTTACCTGAGAAGTCACTCTGTTATACTCAATTATTGCTACAGTTGCTGCATAATATCTCTCATATTATTGATTCAATTATTGTCACAATATCATCTGCATAATATTTATTAATTATTATTAAATCAATAATTGAGACGACAAAGTTATTCATATTATTATTTGCAATATTGACTATGTCTAGAAAGTTCTGTCAAGGAGATGTTTGGTCACCTAATTGCGCGCCAATAGGGAAAAATCCTTATCGAAAAGCCCCCTCTTTCCTGGGAATGATCTAATTGTTAAATATTATGAGTTATAATATTAATGATGAATAAGTTCGTGTTGATTAAAGATGAAATTGATATTTTCATTGTGTTGGGATTATTAGTGTTATTGGAAATTAACATCTATTCCGATAATAATTGATGTTTGGAGGTTATATTGACTAAGCGGGTAATTAATCGGATAAATGAGAAATTAATTGCTATTAATTCACATGTTTATAACTGTTTGTTCATATGTGTGTACTATTAATTCACATACATGTACTATTAGGGGATGTGGTGCAAGATTGAAAAAACTTGCATGACTAAATTAAAAATGAACGAAAAGATGAGGGTATTATACTGTAATATTTCGAGCCCCAAAACGTGCAATTATCGAAACTATGTTTTCCTATAAATAGAAGCTCATTCTTCTTTCATTTTTACCAATTCACTAAGACTTACAAGAGCAATTATAGAGAGAGAAGCTATAGAGAGAAAATCATTAGAGAGAAAGTAGAAGAGAAGTCTGCTACCTCACTATTCCAGTATCCAGTCATCTTCTGAGGTAAGGGATATTTTTTTTCCAGTATTCATAGGAATAATATTTTCTTCCATACTCTTTAGTATGTGAGTAATATTATTTCATCTCGTATTCCTGATTATACCCTCATTTTGTTAAAGTATTACTTCTATACTCCGTGAAATTAGTAGAATATCCTTGAAATTTGCGCTTCATCTAGTATCGTTTCACAAGGATATTTTCTGCACATTCTTATTAAATTTTAAGTTTTTCATGCCGGAGTACTGTCTATGAGTAGTATTCATTTTTACAGTACTATTCACAAAGTACTATTCATGAGGTACTATTCACGGGTACTATTCACAAAGTACTATTCACGAATACTATTCACAAAGTACTATTCACTGGGTATTATTCCCAAAGTACTATTCACAAGATACTATTCACTCGGGTACTATTCACCGGGGAATTATTCATGACAAAAATTGATTTCTTTGCTGTCCAATTCATTTTTGATACAATATTATTCTTGAATTTTACTCCACAAAGCAGTATCATGTTGACAATTTGGGCATTGTTGAATTCTGGATAAATTAAATTATAAATCTTTAAAAATTTATCCTTTGCATTCTTTTAATTGAATTCTTATATCATTGTCATCATTCTCATGCTTATATTGTTATAAAAGTCATCTGTGGCTTACGTGCATAGATGTACTATTGATTGGTATGATTATAACCAATGATTATTCGGTATAATCATGACCGTAATGTTATAAATGATGTGGTAAAAATCCTCATTGGCCTGTAGTGAATTGATGGACAGTTGTTGGTATGATTATGACTAAGGATTATTCGGTATAATCATGACCATTGATAATTACATGAATATCCTTGGCCCGTAGTGTAGGGATGATTCGATGATGTGGTTTATTTATTAAGCTGAGTCTCAGCGATGAAATTGATGATAAACTTTTTAAATCATAGAAGATAGTAGCTATCATGCTCTACTTGACTCTTCTAATGGATTGTTTGTTCCGCTGCAGTTAAACTTGATGTTTATTATATTTTATCATTTTTACACTGTTGAAGGCTAACGATAATTTATTCTGCATTATCTTAGTCATAATATTTCTTACTGGACTAGTTGATCTCACCCTTTGTTTTCATTGTTCTCTTCATGAAATGAGAATATAGCTGGGACTAGTCGGGGAACAGAGTGACGGTCCAGATGTTTGCATTAGTAGTCCTCACTATTCAGTGAAATAGTGTGATAATAAATGCAATAAGGACTCCATTTGATTTTGAATACTGTCTAGAAGACAATATTCGTATTAAAATTCCTAGCTTATGTTTTGTCGTATTTTACATAACAGATGTATAATTAAGTTGTATTTGAATTTTGTACCATATATTTGGCAACTCAAGATGGGTGATGTATACCTATTTTGGGGGCGTCACAGTTTTGGTTGAAAAACGAATTCACAGTGGTTAGTTTCGCTAAGAGTATTTAAAAGTAAAGAAATAGTAAAAATAATGAAATTTAAAGGTTTTAATTTGTTGTTTATGTTGTTTATATGGTTAGAAACATGTTATAAATATTAGTTGTTTCTGTAAAGTTTATACAACTTGAGTAAGTTAAAATGGTTGTTAGAAAAGAGCTTTTAGGCATATTTGGCTTTGTTCTATGTTCTTCGCGAACTGGAACGGCCTAGATCTGTGCCACGATGTTGCATCACCGGCCCAAATCATAGTTCCAGCACTGCAACGCCGGCTCAGCGCGGCAGCTCCAGTCTGATGCCTAAGATGGTCGCGGCAGCGTTGTAGTGCCTATCTTCAGTACAAACCGGGGAGTTGCAGCGCCAGTTACCAGTTTGGCCCAGAAAATTGATTTTTAATATACAACTCAGTAATGTTGATGTAGCATGATCTTATGACTATAAAATGTGAGTAATCATGTTATATAATGAAAAACCAGATTTTGGTGTTAATAAATGAGTAGTGTGGATTAACCATGTGGTTAAACCTAAGACTAAGAGGTGTAAATGAAATACATATTTAGTTAAGTACCTTGATCATGTGGTAACTAATTATGTCATGATGACATGTGTATAGGATATTTGGGAACGTGAATTATAACTGTTTAGCTTACACGCAAGGTAAGTTCTCTAACCCTAACTTTATTTGAGTAAGTTTCTGAACCTTACTTTTATCTTAAGCGTGTTCTTGAATTTTGTTGAGCAAAGTATTTTTTTTATCTTATTTCCTTGTTGGAAATTGTAACCTTAGCTTACCATTTTGTTCAAGCAAGATTTATTATATCTTTTCAATGCTTTGAAATTTATTCTTAATGCATGAATTTGTTTCTTTACAATATTCATTTATGGTTCATAACTACTTTGTATTACATTTTTGTTGAACCTTGGCATTGTCATTAAACATTTGATTTAAATATACTTAGTTGATGTCCGTTGAACTCTAAATTACCCTTGAAACTTATCCAAACCAAATTTCATTTGGTGGGGACTCGTATATTAAAACTGAGATGAACAACCCTATTATATGGGATTATTTACGCGAAAGCGTTAAGTTGTTTATGCACAATACATGGTACGAAGGGTTGATCCTGCTAACTATGAGAACAAGGTCCATATAGTCTAACGATTTTTAAAGATTTAAGTAGACACACTTATAATCTGGGACATAGTTCATGGTCTTGTGACCCTCAGATGATTTTCAATATCAGTTCTTGATTATCGATATTATAAAATGTTATTCAATTCAATTGAGTTTATTCATTGCCAGATATTATGTACTTTCAAGTGAACATTTTTTTGCTCACTCTTGCATATATATATATATATATATATATATATATATATATATATATATATATAACCATTGCAGCTAAAGTTGAGAAGGTTGACGAGCCAACCACTAACAAAGGGAAAGGAAAGATGAACACATGTTGAAGACTTGTTAATTTGTTGAGACTTATGTTTTCAGACTTAGTTCTATTTATGAAATGTAATTAATTAATTTTCTCCATTTGATGAATGTTTTAAGGTTAGATGACCTGAGATTTATTAGATTTAATTATGTAACCCTTTAATGGGAAGATTTATTCCTTAAGTTTTATTAAATTAGGGTAGTTAAAAATGAATGTTGGACAGTTGGGAGCTGTCATTTACACTCCTAAATTAACCTCACTTTCACTTTATAAATTTAAACAATTAGCACAGTGGTAAGCAAAGATCGATCCCACAGAGAGTGATTTGTTTTATATTTATCCTATGATTTCTAATGAAAAGGGGATTTTGAATTAATTAATTAAATTAACAAGAATAAAAAATGATTAAAAAACTTCAGTTCTTCAGTTCAGTATCACCTTTTTATAATAATAGATTAATCAAGTGTAACATTATTTACTCTTCAATAAAACTAATAGCCCTAGGTAACAACAAGCTCTGCTACCCGAAACTCCCCTTAGATTGTCACTCAATGAAACAAGCTCTTCACAAGATTCTAACAATTATATAACCTAGAATAAGCTCTCTAGATTTAATATTATAGCAGCATTAAGAATTAGGGAATTAGACTATTCCAAGCAACAAACACATAAGCTCGGATTGTTTAACTTGTCTTATGATAATCATAGCAATACTCAAAAGCGTGTCCACAATCAGATATTACTAATTACTACTTGTGACTAGAAACAATATCAATTACACGTAATATTATTCCTTGATCTAGCATATGATATTTGTTAACCAACTCAATCCTGCAGAAATCAAATCAGTTAAACCAAATAACATTCAGAAATTAAATCAGATTATCAAGAATGAATTTCATGTGAGAAGGAATAAATAATAAATACTCAATTAACCATTAATTATAAATAAGGTTCAACATCCCTTAGAACTGAATAAAAAGAACTTAGCTCATGTCTTCAATCCTCCAATGTTGTAGATGAGAGAATGTAATAGATGATTGAATCCATAAAACCCTAACTCTCATCCTCTATTTATAGTTCTAGACAAAGTCCTAAATCCTATAGGAAGTAGAAATTTAAATCCTAAAAGGAATTACAAATCATAACTAGTTTCCATAAAGAAATAGAATCCAAATTGAAATTAAATCTTAGTCTAAAGATATCCTAATTCTAATAGAAATATCAATCCAATTTCGTGTAGAAATCTATCAAAATATGCATTTAGAAACCTTCCAAAAATCCAAGATTTCTTAATTTTCCTGCTCAAATTCGCTGGGGCGAATTTCAATTTCCTACTGCGTCGTCCTTTGGTAAAACGATCATAACGTTTTATCCTGGAGGAGTTACGGGGCCTGATACCTATCAAAGCGAAGATATCGACGAGCTAAAACTTTCATTTTTTAAGATTTGACAGATTATGGTTGAATCAAGATCGAAATCAGGCTCTAAGTGACTGCTATGCAAATTACAACTTCCAAACTTTGAGGTTCAACTTCCGTCTGGTAAAATGATCATAACTTCTTCATACAAATTTCGATTGGGACGATTCAAGATGTTCCAAAAAGCTAAGGAAGAGCTCTACAATAAAATCTAAGTCCCAAGCCAAGACCATGCATTCAGCTTAATACTAAAAACCCTATAATTTTCCCTTTTTCCTCATTTCAGCTCCAATTCTTCCTAAAATCATTAAGCACATTAATAAGCTCATATACACATGAAACATGGAATAAAACTAAACATAAAAGAATCAAAATAAATGAATAATATGCACTCATCAAATTCCCCCACACTTAGCCTTTACACGTCCTCGTGTAAACCAAAAGTTTGATTTCTAGAAAAATTCTATTCAATTATTATGTCAAAAGATTTCAAGATACAAATCATTACTTTTAACACTAAACTCAAAAAAATCTAATCAATGTCTCATCATTTAACTCAGAATGAACAACCTTACCATTTCACCAATGAACTTTATCAAACCAACCTGTAACCACAAAAGAAACTTTCCTACAGTCCACATACTTACTCAACTTGGTTATTATGGAACAAAAATCGTGCACACTGACTCACAACCAAGAACAAATTTTTCTTGCTTTTTAATTTTTTCATAGAACCTTTTCTTTAGCACAAATGAATGTATTTTCATGTTTTTCTCGTTTATTTTTTTCTTTTCTTGACATGTGCAATGTCTCCTTTTCTAAGGCTTTTCCGAGTTATCCATTAGCGAACTTTCCACCAACGACTCCCAAACCAGATGATCTTAGGGCGCTAGGTGTAAAGACACCCCTAAGGCTTACTTATTCAATTAACAAAGGTCACAAAAGTCGACTAGTCAAGCTACTTTTATCCATCACACTTTTCAGCGTGAATACCGATGCTTCCTGAGGCTTGGATACCCAGTTATTTCGCACAATGGACATTGAAGCAGATTTTCAATTTTCATTTTTTTCCTTCTCTTTTTTTTCTTTTTCTCATTAATCATTTTTTTCACATGGTTCTTCAACAACATAAGCAAGTTAAACAGTTCTAAGTCATGAAATCAGTGCACATAGACAACTCCACAAATAACTTAGCCAAATAAACATGCTTCTCATATTCAAGTACTCATGTATCATAAATTCAATTCAAATCAGTTACTATGGATCATGGCTTAGTTGTCATCATTCATTAACAAATTAAGCATCAAACAGATACTGAATTTTAGCTTCATTTTTCAATTTTTGACTTTAACCTTCGAACACATAGGCAAATAGAACCATGAAACCCAAGTTTTCAAAAAAATTCAGAATTTTTTCAATTTCCCATCAAAATTGGATTATTATTCCTACATAAAATAAAACCTAAATCTTCCCCCACACTCAAACCTTACATTGTCCTCGATGTAAGAAAATCATGTAAAGAATAAAATACTACTAGCTAACATGCAATAAAAAAAACTAAAAAGTGAAGGGATAGAAAAATTAAATATGAGA
Organism: Panax japonicus; assembly: GCA_020205505.1. Lineage (NCBI taxonomy): Eukaryota > Viridiplantae > Streptophyta > Magnoliopsida > Apiales > Araliaceae > Panax > Panax japonicus. Next base: position 15,235,524 of record CM035113.1, on the reverse strand, counting down.
TCTTGGGTTGCCTCCCAAGCAGCTGCCCTTGTTTATTGTCATTGGCTTGACATCATCCTTCTCATCCTATGTAATTGGACTTGTGTACTTCAAGTGCACTGGTAATAATTTCAATTCTTCATTAGGATCATCCTTCAGATCCTGATTTTGCTATATTCCAGCCCTCAAATCCTCCTTGTATATTTTCTCAAGAGATTCCTGCACTGTAGAGTCAACAACATCAATAGCAAAAATAGAATTAACATTACCAAGATACCTCATAACTTTATATATGCCGAACTGGACATGTGCGTTATCTAATTCCATGTGTAAGGTCCCATGGTATTTATCATTGTGTGTTGTTGCTGGTACAAGGAAAGTATCATCATCTATGTCCTCCTTATAGAAATCTGCAGGAATTATTCATTCTTCCATATCTACCTCTTGTTCATCATTTTCAGACTTTGAATACCTAATTTCTTCAAATTTAGCAGTAGTCTCGAGCACATCCAAATGGTTTCCACTATTGAACTCCTTATCATCTTTAAGTTCTTATTCCTTATTCGCCATTTCTTCAAGGAATTTTTCATTAGACTTTGTATACCACGTTGAATTTTTTCCAACTTTCCAATTCGTTGTTAGAACTTGGGGAAAAGGTAGTTTCAGTTCATAAGCAGAAAGAGGTGAAAATTTATGCTTGAGTACATCACTGCTACTTATTTCACTATTGTCAGACTTTCTTTGTATTGACTTTTCTTGTTGCTGATCCTCTGTACCACATCTCAATGTTATGACACTTACATTTTCAATAGTTTGAGAAAGCGACCTTCCTACTGTGGTTGCAAGCTGGCCAATTTGGTCCCTCAAATCTTGAACAAAAAATCTTGTCTGACTCATGAACTATTATGTTTGGATCATGAATGCCTTGAACATATCCTCTATAGATGTCCCATAATTGACAGGAACTTTTTGGTTTTTCGTGTGGTACTGAGGTTGAGCTTGCTGAATAATTTGTGTATTCCTTGCAGCCATTTGTCGAACCAAAGCAATTAAATCAGAAATCTGCTGCTCCAAGTCTCTCGTGCTTACCTCATTTAACCTTTGTGGTGTGTGATCCATCTTAGTTCTATACTGCTGTGAGTTAGCTGCCATGTTTATAATTAAGTTCCTTGCCGCTTCTACAGTCTTGTCTACCAGTGCTCTTCCAGTTGCTGCATCAATCATGATTCTTTCCATTGGTAGCAAACCCTCGTAGAAGTACTGGATCAAGTAATGTTCATCAATTCCATGAGGTGGACAGCTGGAACACAACTTCTTGAACCTTTCCCAATACTCATAGAGATTTTCTCCATTAAACTACCTGATTCCACATATCTCCTTTCTTATTTCGGTAACTCTTGATGCAGGAAAATACCTCTCCAAGAATAACCTTTGCATATCAGTCCATGATCGTATTGATCCAAAAGGTAGATAGTATAACCAGTCTTTAGCGCCAAATCTGCTAATGAGAATGGAAAAAGTCTAAGCTTGATCTGCTCCTCTGCCACTCCTTGTGCTTTCATCGTGGAACACACCACATGGAACTCCTTTAGATGCTTATATGGATTTTCACCTGTAAGACCACGAAAAGTAGGCAAAAGATGAATTAGTCTAGAGTTAAGTTCAAAAGCAACATCTAAAGTAGGATACTCAATACAAAATGATGATTGATCAAGATCGAGAATATCCAGTTCTTTTAAAGTCCTATTTTTGTTTGGCACCACCATCTTTTTCTCTTCAAGTGATGGAACAAGAGTTTCTTCTATATCTGCAGTTTTCTCTATCTCTTGAAAAAAATTTAAGTCAATAGAGTGAGAGGATTAAGTTATAAAATAAAAACAAAAACAAAATAATAAATAATAAAAATAAATGAAAACAAAGAATAAACAAAACAAATAACACTCCCCGGCAACGGCGCCAAAATTTGGGAGCTTTCGTTTACACTCCTAAATTAACCTCACTTCCACTTTACAAATTTGAACAATTAGCACAGTAGTAAGAAGGGATCGATCAAACAGAGAGTGATTTGTTTTATATTTATCCTACGATTTCTAATGAAAAGGGGATTTTGAATTAATTAATTAAATTAACAAGAATAAACAATGATTAAAAAGCTTCAGTTCTTCAGTTCAGTATCACCTTTTTATAATAATAGATTAATCAAGTGTAACATTATTTACCCTTCAATGAAACTAATAGCCCTAGGTAACAACAAGCTCTGCTACCAGAAACTCCCCTTAGATTGTCACTCAATGAAACAAGCTCTTTACAAGATTCTAACAATTATATAACCTAGAATAAGCTCTCTAGAATTACTCCCTCCGTCCCAGGATAAAAGTCCTTATTACTATTTTGGGTTGTCCCATGTTAAATGTCTACTTTCTTTTAATAACCAAACTTTTACATATTTTTTCCTATTATGCCCGTAGCATTAAATATATCATACTTTTTTTATTCTAATTCTCTCTCCATATTTAATGACATTATTATAGACAATTTTGTCATTTTATTCCTCTTCTTAATATGCGTGAAAAGTCCACCAGGACTTTTATCCTGGGACGGAGGGAGTAATATTATAGCAACATTAAGAATTAGGGAATTAGACTATTCCAAGCAACAAACACATAAGCTCGGATTGTTTAACTTGTCTTCTGATAATCATAGCAATACTCAAAAGCTTGTCCATAATCAGATATTACTAATTACAACTTGTGATTAGAAAGAATATCAATTACACATAATATTATTCTTTGATCTAGTATATGATATTTGTTAACCAACTCAATCCTGCAGAAATCAAATCAGTTAAACCAAATAGCATTCAAAAATTAAATCAGATTATCAAGAATGAATTTCATGTGAGAAGGAATAAATAATAAATACTCAATTAACCATTAATTATAAATAAGGTTCAACATCCCTTAGAACTGAATAAAAAGAACTTTGCTCATGTCTTCAATCCTCCAATGTTGTAGATGGGAGAATGTAGTAGATGATTGAATCCATAAAACCCTAACTCTCACCCTCTATTTATAGTGCTAGACAAAGTCCTAAATCCTATAGGAAGTAGAAATTCAAATCCTAAAAGGAATTACAAATCATAATTAGTTTCCATAAAGAAATAGAATCCAAATTGAAAATAAATCTTAGTCTAAAGATATCCTAATTCTAATAGAAATATCAATCCAATTCCATGAAGAAATCTGTCAAAATATGCATTTTGAATCTTTTCAAAAATCCAAGATTTCCAAATTTTCCCACTCAAATTCGCCGGGGCGAATTTCCATTTCCTAGTGCGACGTCCTTTGGTAAAACGAGCATAACTTTTGATCCCGGAGGAGTTACAAGGCCTGCTACCTATCAAAGCGAAGATATCGACGAGATCTAAAACTTTCATTCTTTGAGATTTGACAGATTATGGCTGTATCAAGATCGAAATCAGGCTCCAAGTGACTACTATGCAAATTGCAACTTTCAAACTTTGAGGTTCAACTTCCGTCTGGTAAAAATATCATAACTTCTTCATACAAACTCCGATTGGGACGATTCAAGATGTTCCGAAAAGCTAAGGAAGAGCTCTACAATAAAATCCAAGTCCCAAGCCAAGACCATGCATCCAACCTAATACTAAAAACACTATAATTTTCCTTTTTTTCTCATTTCAGCTCCAATTCTTTCTGAAATCATTAGACACATTAATAATTTCATATACACATGAAATATGGAATAAAACTAAACATAAAGGAATCAAAATAAATGAATAATATTCACTCATCAACAGTGAACACCAAATCCCGTGGGAATGAAATACGCAGATTTGGGGGTGTCGCAATAATTCATTGAAAGCCAATAAAGTGGATATTTTAAAAGTATGGGAGAAAATAAGTAAATACTTGATACTAAATAATTATTTCAATATTTAGGTCTAATGAAAATAAAAAGTTGTTTGAAAAATAATGGTTTAATGGTACCCAAAAAAATTATATTCTAACCTAATTTAAATATTATTTGAACTAAACAAATGTACATGGATTATATAAAATGACATATATTGAGATATAAGTATATTAATATGTGGGTGTATATATATAGGTGTACTTGTGTCCCCTAACTTAGCATAATGCAAAATTATTTAAATTGTCTTGTGAGCCAAAAAGGGAATTAACAAAAGGCATTAATCACCAAAAACTTGTTGGTCACTTTCGCGATCACTAAACACGTGCAAGTATACATGGTCTAACAAGTATTACAATGATAAGAAAGTTGTCGATCCTACGAGGAATTATGACTAATATTTACCAAGTACTAATTTTTTATCGTTTCAGTCTTATTCGAACATCAAAATAAAAGATATTTAATTAATCTAATTAACACTAAATATCAAAGCAAGTAAATGTCTAATGTCTGATATCTAAGGCGCTACAAGATAAGAACATAACTTCCCCCGCCCGCACACAAGCATTTCGTAAAACACTTGGCATGCAATGTTTCAATGAACATCCTAACTCTCCTTTTGGTCTTAGTGGTCACGACGGATTGTCGACCGAGAACTCGTAAGTGTTCATACTCCTCTTCCGAGGTATATACAAACATATCCTCTCTAATCTACCCAAAAGGGAATATAAAGGAAAGGAACATCCTAACTAAGCAATTCGACACATTCCTATGCGAATTAACCAAAGACAAGGAATTCTAGCTCAGGCTCTTCAATTAAGTCACACGCGATGCACATGTATATTCTTATCCTATACGCAAATTATGCAGTCCAAATATATAGATAAACATAATCACATGTCAGATATTCACAGTCTAATCTACAGTCCATTTCCCAATTTCTTATAGATTACCCAATTAATCACTAATTCCTTAGCAATTAAATAATAAGCATAAATATCTGAGCCAAACCATATGGTGCCAACCAAAGGGAAAAAGTAAATCAATTCAAATAAATAGTGGGTTTCATTATAATATTTAAGCCAATATTCAGTTCATAACTAATAAACTAAACATAAGTAGCAACAATAACAACATTTATAAATACATAATCAAAAGAAAAACTAGAGAATAAAAAACTTTATCACAGTGTCTTCAATCTCTGAGAAATCCCATTGATTCTCCTTCTAATCTGTGTTTCTCTTGAGCTCCAAGAAATCCCAATCATAACCCTAATCTACATAAGCTATATGTACAATGATTATCAAAATAGAGAGAAAACTATGTTAAACTAACTAAGAGAGAAAGAGAGAGAGAGATGGAGAGTTCTTCTTTAAAGGAGGTTGGTCTTATGATATATATATATATATATATATATATATATATATATATATATATATATATATATATTTCCTTCAGCAACTAGGTCATTTCTCTTTCTTGTCTGCTTAAAAATCAGAGGTGGCACTGCAGCGCCAAGATTAAGCCTTGAAGAAGCACTACAACTTTTGGTCAAAAGTCCCGATTAATAAGTTGGCACTGTAGCGCCTGTTCGTGAAAGACCAGAAGCGCTGCAACATAACAGGCTGGTGAGATGGCAAGGATGGGGCGCTACAATGCAAGGATTAAGCCTGAAAGAAGCGTTGCAGCGCAGGTGTGACGCCCCCAAAATTGGTATACATTACCTATTCTGAGTCGCCAAATACATGGTACAAAATTGAAATACAACTTAATTATACAACAGTCGTGTAAAATACGACTAAACATATGCTGTCAGTTTTAATGAAAATATTGTCATCTAGACAATATGCAAACTCAATGGGGTCCTTATTACATCTATTATCACACTATTTCACAGAATAATGAGGACTACTAATGCATCATCTAGGACCATGACTCTATTTCCCTCGACTAGTCTCTGCTACGTTCTCATTTCCTGAAGAGAATAATGAAAGCAAAAGGGTGATCTCAACTAGCCCAGTAAGAAATATTATGACTAAGATAATGTAGAATAAATTATCGTTAGCCTTCAACAATGTTAAACTGATACAATATAACAAACATCAAGTTTAACTGTAGCAGAATAATCAATCCATTAGAAGAGTCAAGTAGAGAATAAAATCTACTATCTTCTATGATTTAAAAGGTTTTTCATCACTTTATCGCCGAGATTCATCTTAATAAATATTTCACATCATCAAATCATCCCTGCACTACAGGCCAAGGATATTCTTTAATATCACGACCACGAATTATTCATGCACTATGGGCCAAAGATAATTTTGTTTTCATCAACAGTCCGGATCATGCCATAAAACAATTCATTTACACCCTTGGCCAAAAAGAATCCATAGCCATAATCATATCAAAAACTGTCCATCAATGCATTACTGGCCAATGAGGACTTTTTCCACATCATTTGAAGCATTACTGTGACGCCCCCAAAATAGGTATACAACACCCATTCTGAGTCGTCAAAATACATGGTACAGAAATAACTACAACTTTATTAATACAACATAAAAACTGTGAGTTTAAATATAAATATTGTCATCTAGACAATATCCACACTCAAATAAGTCCTCATTACAATTATTGATACATTATTTTACAAAAATGGTGTGGACTACTAAAACAACTTCTAGAACCATCATTCCATACCCCGACTAGTACTCGCTACATTCTCGCCTCCTGAGAAAAAATAGAACAAAAAAGAAAAGGGTGAGCTCAACTAGCCCAGTAAAGAATATTATGACTAAGATAACATAGAACACATTATCTTTAGTCCTCAACAGGGAAAAATATAATAGAATACAATAGACAACCAGTTTTAAATCAATATTAGCAGCGGAAATAATAATTCATTAAAAGAGTTAAGTAGAGAATGCAATCTACTATCTTCTATATATGAATTTAAAAGTTCATCATCAATATTTTATCCCTGTAACATCAATCAATTTATATCTGGAATCAAATATTCATTTTTGCACTACAGGCCAAAGATATTCATCAATTGGTCATGTTCATCTAAACACCTGTTCATCTTTGCACTACGGGCCAAAGATATTCATCAGAAATCATTCATCTTTGCACTACATGCTAAAGATATTCAGTAATATCATCATTTAGGACTGAGGATGATGAAAAATATTTTAAAGAAAATGAATCCAGTGAAACAAAAGAATAATTATTAAGGATTCGTATTTCAGCTATTTCATGTCCAAAAATACCTCATAAATAATCATAGTGGAGTAAAATTCAAGAATGATCAAAACATGGATACAATCAAAGCTAGTATCTATAATAAATATTTTGGACGAAAAACAAAAATTTAATTTTTCTGTGAATAATGTCGTATTCTTGAATAGTACCGTATACGTGAATAGTAATTCCAACACAAAAAGTTCTAAATTTGATAAAAAGTTCAAACCAATATTTCGGCATAATGATATTGAAGAAAATAATATCATTTAAGAAAAAAAATAACATCTCTTACCTTGTAAAGACAGTACTTCTAGTTGAAACATCGGATATAGGCTATGACTTGAACTTGCACTGTATAGCAACACTCAAAGTATTAAAATACTCACAAGAATACGCTCAATATATCGAGAGAGAAAGAGAGACAACACTTCAATTTCTGGTGTGATTTTCAATTCTAACCTAAGCACCCTATTTATAGGAAAATGCTTAGAAAACCAAAGCAAAAAATTTAATAAAATATTTATATATTTATATAAATTTTCCTACGCACACCATCAGTCCACAACATCAGCCACTCACCCAATAAAAACAAAATAAACGTTTTTCTTAAATAAAACATTTTAAACTCCAAAAATCAATTACTCCGGAACTTCAATAATTCATAATAAATAGCCCTTTTATCAAAAAAATTTGAATCTCACGTCCTTTCCATAGGAAATTCAATTCTCTACAACTTTGCAGAAGAAAATGTTTACAAATTCTAAACAGAAATTGACTGAAATCCACAAACGGACCATTTTACAGGCTATAATCAAATTTCAGTCAAGAAATGGGCCCACAGACATGTTTAACATATTTTAAACAACATTTGCAATAAAAATACTCTTCCTCCTCATATACTCACATATCCCACGTTCATTGTAAAAATATCCCCATTATTATATTATTAAAATATAATAATGAATTATTTTATCAGAAAAAGATAAAATATTAATTTTCAACAATTGTCACATTAAAAATTTTCTCCATCTATATCCATATAAAATGAATATTTTCCTTATCATATAAATCAATAATTAATTATTTATAAATAATATTACAGAATCACAATACTGGCAACCAGGCCGTTCCCAGGAAAGAGGGGGCTTTCCAATAAGGATCTCTCCTTACTAGCGCGCAATTAGGTGACCAAACCTCTCCTTAGACAGAACTTTCTAGACATTTCCAATAATGTTATCTAATAATATTATTCAGATAATATGAATTATTGCTTCGATAATGGAAAATACTGTGTAGTGACAATTATTGAAACAACAGTAATATAAAATATCAACGTAGCAATTATTGAATTAATAAAATAAAATATTGAACAGTAATTACTGTAATAATTATTGAGTAGTGCCTTCTTACGTAAGAATCAATAATTGGTGCAATACAGTGTGCTACTGTGCAACAACGCGTATTGCTGTATTTTAACCACCGGGTATTTCAACAGTATTAACGGTAATAACTACGCCGTTATTTATAAACAACTTATACTTGTCATTTCTTCATCCAATTACTTTCTGTTATGGGGCCCACACAAGGTTGCGCCGTCGTACGAATATTCTACGACAGTAAGAATATTCCACGACCAAACGAATATTCTCCGATAAAAATAAATATTTTATAACCACTTGCTTATTTGAAATATTTGCGCATTTTACCCATAACTAACCACATTAATCAAATTAATCCTTACTATTTCAAAATAATAAATAAAGGAAATTCAATTTTATTTATAATAAGTTGGGGTCTTACAACCTCCCCTCCTTATGAAATTTTGTCCTCGAAATTGACGTACGTACTTGGTGTTTTGAAAAGATGAGGATACCTCACTTTCATTTCTGTTTCCAATTCCCAGGTCATTTCTTCAATAGCATGGTTCCTCCACAAAACTTTGACATGTGGTATGACCTTTGTGCGTAGGACATGCTCCTTCCTATCCAAAATCTTGACAGGTACCTCTTCATACGTTAAATCTTCGGCTATCTCGTCCGGTTCTAACTCAATAACATGGTTCGGATCTTTCACATATTTACGAAGTATGGATACGTGAAAAACATTATGAACACGAGACATACTTGGAGGTAACTGATAAGTAGGATTTTTACCTACTTATGGAGTACCAATTCATGCGAACTATGCCCATCTCAAATACATTTTAGTCTATTTTAGCTGCATTTCATGTTAATTTGCATTGCACGTTATTAAAACTCCTTTTGATGAATAAGTGCAGGAATCGACCTGTTTTGGTGGTGTTATGGAGCATGAGGCAAATGGATGCTTGAAACGAGGTAAAAGGATGGGATATGCATGGCATGAAGGTGCATTGGTGCAAGGAGATAAAGCATGACTGAGCAAGCAGCAGCAACAGTAGGAAAATAGGAACCAGGATCTGCAGATTGCAAGTCGCGCGGTCGTGCGGTAAAAATAACCTTAAAAATGCGCGGCCGTGCGATTACCCAGCCAGATCTTGGACGCTTCTGCAACTCTAACGGCCGCGAGAAAGATAAGCCTATGGAGTGCGCACCCGCGCGCGAGATCAGTAAAACATATGAACCTACTCCAAGTCTCGCGGCCGCGAGACTATCATGTTGGAAGAGCGCGCGGCCGCGCGCGATGTCTGATGCTGCTAATGTGTTTTATTTTATTTCCAAATTTTAAAGGTTATATTTTTATTTAAAAAACGATTCCTGACTGGTGTCAAGGGTATCATTCGACATTTTATTAGTTTTTACGTATCTTTGCATCGTTATTAGGGTTTTTACTCTCTAGAGAGGATTCCAACGCAGAAGGAGGCTATAACTCTACTTTTCTACTCCTTCTTGGGATTTCTCTACTAGAGCGGATTATTAATATTAGTTTTTCCTGGAATCTTATGAGGATTAAATATTGATGTGTATTCAGCAATTGGGTTTGATAGTCTTATCTTTCATCTTTCAATTGTTGTTTATTGATCATGTTTAACTTTGGTCCCATAATGGCTTTTGGTTCAGTCATGAACTAAACTCCATTATGGGATTCTAACGGATTTTATTATGTAGTTTGATTGCACACTTAAATGTAGGGTTGTTTTGCATATCATATGGGATGTCTGTCATGATTGTTTTGCATACATGAATGCTTGATCACCATTCGTTTCAATATTTGTACGGAATTGACAATGAACATGCAAATATGGACTGTAATCATGATAGTATACGTATATAGGGCTGTGTTATATGGCTTATGTATTTCGTGAACCAGATAGACATATACTGTTTCACCGTATAAGTTAAGATAAGAGCTTGAACTTAAAATTAATATAGTTGCAATTTCATATAGACATATAGTGATGTTGGTTATATTGATGATTACATAAAGTCAATCATCTGTGGATGCTGTGTAAGTAGGTCTTAGTGCATTAAAAAATGGCTAATACTCTTTTAGTGCTCTTGGCTACTTTTCTATGATATGTGAACAAGTCAGGCATGATAGTGGCGATGGAATGAAATATTGAATGAAGTTAGAATCCCATTAGTTCTAATATCATTTATTATATCGTTTATATTGTTTTAGTTATTATTTGCAATTCAGGAACAAACCAAGTTTAATCCATAGTGTGAGCATATAAATATAGTAATTTAATTAATGAATAGTAGTTTAAGTTAAACAACTTTCTCTGTGGGATCAATACTTTACTTGCTCTGTATTACTTGTTAACGCATGTATGCTTGCATGAGTTAGAACTCTTTTGTTAGTCGTAAAAAAGAGGCAACAGTAACACGAGTCTATAGGCCACATTTCCTACTCGATCAAAAATCTGAAATGGACCAATAAATCGTGGATTCAGCTTTCCTCTCTTCCCGAATCTTGTAACTCCCTTTCATGGATCCACACGCAACAATACATGATCCCCAATACTAAATTCCACGTCCTTTCGATGAAGATCCGCATAACACTTTTGTCTATTATGTGCAGTTTGTATACGTTGTCGAATCTTTTGGATCTTTTCTGTAGTAATACGTACCAACTCTGGTCCCAATAATGTTGCTTCACCTACCTCATCCCAACACACTGGAGAGCGACACTTTCGTCCATATAATGCTTCAAATGGAGTCACACCTATACTTGACCGATAACTGTTGTTGTAGGAAAATTCCACCAATGGTAAATTCTTATCCCAACTCCCTTTAAAGTCTAGGACACAGAGTCTTAATAGATCTTTAAGAGTTTGAATAGTCCTCTCTGATTGTCCATCCGTTTGAGGATGGTATGCCGAACTAAATCGTAAATCCGTGCCCATAGCTTTTTGCAAGCTAACCCAAAATCTTGAAGTGAATCTTGGGTCACTATTCGAAACTATGGATAATGGCATGCAACCTCACATTCTCATTCACGTACATACGAACAAGACGTTCATGGGAATAAGTCTTTCGTATCGGCAAGAAATGAGCAGACTTGGTTAATCTATCAACAATAACCCAAATAACATTTATGCCTTGAGAAACCATGGAAAGACCCGTAACGAAATCCATGGTAATGTGTTCCCACTTCTATTTCGGAATCTCAAGTGGTTGCAATGGTCCCTTAGGCACTTGATGCTCCACCTTTACACGTTGATAAGTTAAATACCTCGAGATAAACTTTACAATATCTCTCTTCATATTGTTCCACCAAAATGTATGTCGAAGATCACTATACATTTTGGTACTTCCAGGATGGATTGTAAATGATGTATTATGTGCCTCCATCATGATCTTGTACTTCAAATCAGAATCATTAGGAACACAAAGTTTGGAGTGGACTTGAAGTATTCATTCTTCATCGATTCTTGCCTCTGGAATAACACCTTCTTGTACTTTCTTCTTCATACGCATCAGCTCTGGGTCTGTGACTTGAGCAACTTTAACTTTTTCTATTAAAGTTGGTTCTATACGTATACTTGACATCATTGCATGGGTCCCCGGAGTCTTGAATTCTATCTTCATCTTTTGTAAATCACACAAAATGGGCCTTTGTGTTGACAACATCGCACTCATTCCCGCATATGATCTTCTACTCAATGCGTCGGCTACCACGTTCGCTTTTCCAGGATGGTATTGAATGGTATGGTCGTAGTCTTTCAACAGCTCGAGCCAACGTCGTTGCCGCATGTTGAGTTCTTTTTGAGTGAAGAAATATTTGAGGCTTTTATGGTCTGAATATATCTCCACTTTCTCCCCATATAGATAGTACCTCCAGATCTTTAGCGCAAAAATGACTTCTGCCAACTCTAGATCATGAGAAGGATAATTCCTCTCATATTTTTTAAGTTGTTGCGAGGCATAGGCTATGACTTTCCCACGTTGCATGAGAACACATCCTAACCCTTTGCCTGAAGCATCGCTGTAGATAACAAATCCATCCGAGCCAGATGGTATTGTCAAAATAGGTGCCGAAATGAGTCTCCTCTTGAGATCTTGGAAACTCTTCTCGTATTTCTCGCTCCATACGAATTTTGTATCTTTACGAGTCAGCTAAGTTAATAGAGTAGCGATTTGAGAAAATCCTTCCCCAAATCTCCGATAATAACCAGCTAAGCCCAAAAAGCTACGTACTTCGGTCACCGATTTCGGTTGCTCCCAACTTTGTATTGCTTCAATCCTCGCCGGGTCAACAGATACTCTGTGTTTTGATACCACGTGCCCAAGGAATGTTATTTCCACAAGCCATAACTCGTATTTCTTCAGCTTGGCATATAGCTTGTTATCATGAAGCCTTTGCAGTACCAGCTTCAAATGGTGCTCATGATCTTCACGGCTTTTGGAATATATGAGGATGTCATCAATAAATACAACAACGAAATGACCCAAATAATCCTTGAATACTTGGTTCATCATATCCATGAAAGCCGCAGGAGCATTAATCAATCCAAAAGATATGACTAGGAATTCATAATGCCCGTACCGAGTTCTAAAGGCAGTCTTTAGAATATCCTCGATTTTAACCTTCAGCTGATGATATCTAGAACGAAGATCGATTTTTGAAAAGAATTGTGCTCCTTGCAACTGGTCAAATAGGTCATCAATACGAGGTAGCGGATACCTATTCTTGATAGTGACATGGTTCAATTTCCGATAGTCAATACAAAGTCGCATACTCCCGTCTTTCTTCTTTACAAATAAAACAAGAGCACCCCAAGGAGATGTACTAGGACGAATGAAACCGATGTCCAACAACTCCTGTAGTTGGACCTTTAACTCTTGAATTTCAATAGGAGCCATTCGATATGGGGTTTTAAAAATGGGCTTTATACCAGGTTCAAGATGAATAAAGAATTCAACTTCACGTTCTGGGGGTAGACAGAAAAGTTCTTCAGGAAATACGTCAGGAAATTCAATAACAACAGGAATATTATTCAAATATGACGTGTCTTTATTCAAATTCATAACATGGGCTAAGAAAGCTTGACATCCATTTTTTAATAAACGAATAGCTTTATGACTTGATATAACAGTGATTGATTTTAATGGCTTAGTTGCTTGAATTCGCACAACAGGTTGGTTAGGAATATGAAAACTAAAAACCTTACAAAAATAATCAATTTTGGCATGATGAGTAGTTAACTAATCAATCCCTAAAATCACGTCAAATGCAAGTATCTTTAAAGAGATAAGGTTAACAGGTAAGGTGATGGTGCCAACTTGGATCAAACAAGATTTATAAACAGTGAATGTGATGAAAGTTTCTCCTAACGGAGTCTCCACAGATAAATCAAAGTCTAATTTCTCCGGAGTCAAGTTTAAACGTTGATCACAAGCAGGAGAAATAAATGAATGGGTAGCACCAGTATCTAGTAAGGTATAAACTTCGCATGAATTTATGATTAGCTTACCCGTGATCACCTCGTTTGGGTTCCTCGAATGTTGACCAGTCACGACAAATGCTCTTCCAGGAACCGTTGACTTTGACTTTTCTAGGACAGCCTTTTGAGCCACCATCCCCACTGGACTTGGTTTTGCTACAGTATAATCTCTAGCGATATGTCCTTCCTTTCAACAATTATAACATACTTTAAACTGTTGTGGGCAGTTTGGGCTGATATGTCCTTCTTTTCCGCACTTATAGCATATGACCGGTGGTCGTTCTCCTCTCTTAGAACCAGTTGCTGCTAGTGCTGACGTCTTCGTATTGTCATTGTTGAATCTCCTCTTTTTAAAATCTCCTCCCGAATCGCTTCTTCTATTCTTATGGCCATGATTACGACCAGAGTGGTTGTCGCTCTTGTCCGTATTTTTCTTTCTCTGCTGGTTATCGTTGTTTTGATGACTGCTGTCACCGGTATGATCCTGGTTGTGGTCCCTCGGTTGAACGTACTCGTTATCTCGCTCTAATAATTGAGCCGTGTTGACAACATCTAAATAGAGAGAAAATTTATGTGAAATGAGATATTGACGTATGCCGGGTTTCAAACCTCTCAGAAACATCCGCGTCATACGTTCCTCATTCTCCACCAAATGAGGTGCAAACCTGGACAACTCTGCAAACTTCGTCTCGTACTGGGACACCGTCATGTTATTCTGCTCCAGTCTAATAAACTCTACCTCCTTCATATGATGAATACTTTTAGGAAAGTACTTGTCATTGAACAGTTTCTGAAATGTCTCCCAAGACATGCTGAGCGTGGCTGGATGGGTACGCTTCACAAATTTTCACCAGTAATCTGCTTCATTACGGAACATAAAAGTGGCGAATGGAAATTTCTATTCCTTCGTGCATCCCAAGACATCAAATATCTTGGTAATTTTCTTGACCCACGTCTCCACCTTAATAGGATTCGGCTTTCCCCAGAATTCAGGTGGTCCCAACTCTTTGAACTGCTTGGCTGTGATCAGCTGTGCGTTACCTTTGTTTCTTCCTATATTTTGAACAGGAATCTCCTTCGTCTGGTTTTGCAGGAACCGCAAAAAGCTTCTAAACATCTCATCGTTCATCGTCTGCTCAGTGTTGTTGTTTACAGAAGGAACATTGCCAACCTGTTGCACGTTCTCCTCATTGGTGGGAAAAGGTGTCTCCACGGTCTCATTTACTCCACTGTTAACATTCTTAGTCGACATTCTCAAATACTACCATAAAACAAGGGTTAATTTAACAAATTAACATATCACATAATAACCCTATATTATGACCGACCAACAAATAAGCTTAGGTAGGACACTAGCGAAGGATTTACTCGTCTCTCCCCTCCTAGTTCTATTCCCCGATCTCCGCCAGAAATCATATCCCTAAGCTCTAATACCAAATGTGACGCCCCCAAAATAGGTATACAACACCCATTTGAGTCGCCAATAACATGGTACAGAAACAACCACAACTTTATTAATACAACTGTCGAGCAAAATACGACAACACTTAAACTTTGAGTTTAAATACAAATATTGTCATCTAGACAATATCCACACTCAAAAAATTCTCATTACAATTATTGTTACACTATTTTACAAAATAGTGAGGACTACTAAAACAACTTCTAGAACCATCATTCCACACCCCGACTAGTACTCGCTACATTCTCGACTTTTGAGAAGAAAAATGGAACAAAAAGAAAAAGGGTGAGCTCAACTAGCCCAGTAAAGAACATTATGACTAAGATAATATAGAACAAATTATCGTTAGTCCTCAACAGGGAAAAATCTAATAGAATACAACAGACAATAAGTTTTAAATCAATATTCGCAGCAGAAATAATAATTCATTAGAAGAGTTAAATATTGAATAAAATCTACTATCTTCTATATATGAATTTAAAAGTCCATCGTCAATATTTTAACCCTGTACCATCAATCAACATATATCTGGAATCAAATATTCATCTTTGCATTACAGTCCAAAGATATTCATCAGTTGGTCATGTTCATCTAAACACCTGTTCATCTTTGCACTACGGGCCAAAGATATTCATCAGAAATCATTCATCTTTGCACTACACGCCAAAGATATTTAGTAATATAATCATTTAGGACTGAGGATGATGAAAAATATTTTAAAGAAAATGAATCCAGTGAAACAAAATAATAAATATTTGGGATTCGTATTACAGTTTTATCCAAGTTCAATAATACTCCATAATAACCAAATTTTGAAGAAGAATTCAAAAATAAAGATCAAAACATGGACACAATCGAAGATAGTAACCACAATAGACATCTTGGACAAAAAGAAGAAAATTTCATTTTTCGGTAAATAGTGCCGTATTCGTGAATAGTGTCGTATATGTGAATAGTGTCGTATACGTAAATAGTAACCCCAACACAAAAGGTTCTAAATTTGATAAAAAGTTCAGACCAATATTTCAGCATATTGATATTGAAGAAAATAATATCATTTAAGAAGAAAATAACATCACTTACCTCAAAAGAATAGCATTTCTGGCAGTAATACTGAATATAGTGGTGAAGGGAACTTGCACCGTATAATAACACTCAAAGTATCAAAATACTCACAAGAATACGCTCAATATATTGAGAGAGAAAGAGAGAAAAAACTTTAGTTTCTGGTGTGATTTTTAATTCTAACCTAAACACCCTATTTATAGGAAAATGCTTAGAACACCAAAGCAGAAAATTTAATAAAATAATTTTATTTATTAAACATTCAAGCCCACCACCCAAGAATCTGAATTCAGCTCATTTACCACACATGTGGGATTGCAAAAAAAATGTTTTTCTTGAATAAAACAATTAAAACTTCCAAAAATTAATTATTTCGGAACTTCAGAATTTCAATAATTCATAACAAATAGCCCTTTTATCAGGAAAATTCGAACCTTATATCTTTTCCATAGGAAATTCCATTATCTACAACTTTGCAGAAGAAAGTTTTTCCAAATTTCAAACAGAAATTGACCGAAATCCACAAACAGACGATTTTATAGGCTATAATCAAATTTCAGTCAAGAAATGGGGTCCACCGACACATAAAACATGTTTTTAACATATATTGTAAGAAAAATACTCTTTCTCCTCGTATACTCATATATCCCACATTCATTTTAAAAATATCACCGTTATTATATTATTAAAATATAATAATATATTTAAATGAATTATTTTATCAGAAAAAAAGATAAAATATTAATTTTAAACAATTGTCACATTAAAAATTTTCTCCATCTATATCCACATAAAATAAATATTTTTCTCATCATATAAATTAATAATTAATTATTCACAAATAATATTACAGAATCACAACACTGACAACCAGACCGTTCCCAAGAAAGAGGGGACTTTCCAATAATGATCTCTCCTTACTGACGCGCAATTAGGTGACCAAACCTCTCCTTAGACAGAACTTTCTAGACATTGCCAATAATGTTATCTAATAATATTATTCAGATAATGTGACAACCCCAAAATAGGTCCAATCCATCCAACCCATTCTGAGTCGCCAAATACATGGTGCAGAAAACAACTATAACTTTATTACAACAATTGTCGTAAAAAATACAACAACATAAATGCTGTGAGTTTTGATACAAATATATACCAACTGTGACTCATGTCCCAACCTTGGATAGCACGTCACAATGGCACCCTACATAAAGGTATAGTCAAAAATTGTTTAGAAATTAAAACCTTTGGGAAGTGCTCAAGGAAAACTTCGTACATGGGAGGCCATGCGTCTAGGTTATTATAGATATCATATGTTCACAGAATTATCCTTGGTTGACCCAATAGACCCCAAAGAAAAATGAGAAAATTACTATCATATTCTTTCCAATGGTGAGTCTTCTCTTGACATATAACTATCTCCACTCTCTCCAATTGAAAATTATACTTCAAATAAACTCCAAGATCATATAGGTAGTGCTCGTAGATATACTCAGTAAGTGGATGAGCACAACCATGCCTTATGATGACACGAGGTTGTATGTCATTAGACATCTTGTATAATAGTGACAAAACACCCTTCCAACGTTAGGTTTGCTTCATCCTAGTTGATTCACCAAATATAACTACTAAATAATGACCGCCGTTCTATTCCCCTATTACCCCCGCTCGACCCAGCTACACTCCTATTACCTGAAAAGGAATTGTGAAGCAAAAGGGTGAGCACAACTAGCCCAGTAAAGAATATCATGACTAATGATAATTAAATTATCAATAGCCTTCATCAGTAATAAATCAGAGATTTAGAACATATGGTAGATGGTAAAAAATTTCAACCATAGTTGCAGCGGAACGAGCAATCCATTAGAAGAGTCAAATAGACCATAAAATCTATTATCTTCTTCATGTTAAAAGTCCCCCAACAATATTTTATCCCTGTAACATCAATAACCAATTCATGTCCATAATCACATGTATAACTCATAATCGTAATTGTAGTTCTAAATTCCTTTTCTCATCCAGGACAAAGATAATTTTCATAACCTGAAACATCAAAGATCATGGTTACACCAAATCACAGTTCATGTTCATAATCATACTAATAAATTTATCTTTGCACTACGGGCCAAAGATATTCACCAACTAGTCATCTTTGCACTACAGGCCAAAGATATTCAACAATAGGTCATCTTTGCATTACAAGCCAAAGATATTCAACATGTCATCTTTGCACTATAGGCCAAAGATATTCAACAATAATTCATCTTTGCACTACGGGCCAAAGATATTCACATCTCAAAGAAATATATAATCATTTCAAAATCTATATAAACCATAATTATAACCATGTTGATCAATTTACCTTTGCACTTAAGCTAAAAATATTCAATTGCAAATTCAATGGTCATGATCATACTAGTCACAATTCATCTTTGCATTATTGGCCAAAGAGAACCCATAGTCATGACCATACCAATAATCTACCCATCTTTACACTCAAGTCAAAGAGAAATTTCTTCACCAAAATTATAAAAATGTTATATATGATAAAAAAACAATATCATCAAAACATGGATTTAATTTCAAGAGTAATATTCATAAATCAACAATAATTTGGTTAGAAAAAGAAACCAATTTTTTTGTGAATAGTACCCGTGAATAGTAACTCATGAATAGTAACTCATGAATAGTAACTTCGTGAATAGTAACTCATGAATAGTAACTCGTGAATAGTAACTTATAAATAGTAAACCCGACACAAAAAGGTAGAAATTCCATAATAAAATCCTTACCAATATGACAGTATAATGATATTGAAAGAATAACATCATTATGAAGAATATAACATCCTTTAATATCACTTACTATCCCTTACCTCATAAGAGCAGTATTTCTGATTGGATATCGAATGTGACGCTGAAGGAAACTTGAACTGATGAATAGCAACTCACCAAGTATCTAAATACTCACAAAATACACTCGATAATTTAGAGAGAAAAAGAGAGAAAACTTATGAATTCTGGTTTGATTTTTAATTCTAACTTAGCCCTCTATTTATAGGAAAATGTTAGCACGCCGAAGCAGACTTGACCTGCTACCTGATGGCTTTACCTGCTACTATTCCACTCACCAAAAATCATCCATCTTCCCCAACAACCAAAAGTGGGGCCCACCCATTTCTAGAATTTTCTACCAAAATTATTTATAAACCTAATTTCCGAATCAGTCACCTCTTAAAATTCATAACAAATCATTCGTTCATTTTTAACGGTTCAAATTTTGTGGACATATACTCAACTTATATATGTATAACATATCCGAAAATCACAACGATCCAACGGTCAGATTAAAAATTATAACTCACACAATAAAAACTGTAAGAACATTGATTTGATCTTTTAATACCTCCAATCCGACAAAATACTGATAAAATACCTCAACATTATCTCCTTCATTTATAACCACATAAATAAATCTATCATTTATATCTACATCAAATAAATATTTCTTTATCATATAAATCAATAATTAATTATTCACAAATAATATTACAGAATCACAATAACGACAATCAGACAGTTCCCAGGAAAGAGGGGGCTTTCCGATAAGGATTTCTCCTTACTGGCGCGCAATTAGGTAACCAAATCTCTCCTTGACAGAACTTTCTAGACATTGCCAATAATGCTATCTAATAAAATTATTCAAATAATATAAATTATTGATCTGATAATAGAGATATTGTGCAGTGACAATTATTGAAACAACAATAATATAAAATATCAACGCAACAATTATTGATTCAATAAAATAAAATATTGAAAAGTAATTACTATAACAATTATTGAGTAGTGCTTTTTCACGTAAGAATAAATAATTGAAAAAAATACTGTGCAATACCGTGCGCTACTGTGCAACTACGCGTATTACTATATTTTAACCACCAAGTATTCCAACAGTGTTAACGGTAACAACTACGTCGTTATTTATAAAAACTCAAATTTATCATTTATTTTCATTCGACAATTATTCGTTATGGGGCCCACAAATGGCTGCGCTGTCGTACGAATATTCCCCGAAAGAAATAATATTTCACGTCCAAACGAATATTCCCCGACAACAATAAGTATTTTATAACCACTTGCTTATTTTGAAAAAATTTCATATATCACCCTTGACTTTGCTTTTTATCAATTTAACCATTTACTGAATAGAAAAATTGAATACTTTTATTTCATAAAATTCGGGGTCTTACAATCTCCTCTCCTTATAAAATTTCGTCCCCGAAATTTACGTACCTGGTATTTCAAAGAGTTGCGAATACCTTGCTTTCATTTCAGATTCCATCTTCCATGTCATCATGATTTCTCCATTGCTCATCTCCTGTATTTCAGATATCATTCTAGAATACAGCTTCAAAACAAGGGTTAATTGAACAAATTAACATATCACATAATATCTCGATATTATGACTGACCAACAAATAAGCTTAGGTAGGACATACTAGCGAAGGATTTACTCATCTCTCCCCTCCTAGTTCTATTCCCTGATCCCGCCAGAGACCATATCCCTAAGCTCTGATACCAAATGTAACCCCAAAATAGGTCCAATCTATCCAAGCCATTCTGAGTCGCCAAATACATGGTACAGAAAAAAATTACAACTTTATTACAACAATTGTCGTGCAAAACACAACAACATAAATGCTGTGAGTTTTGATACAAATATATACCAACTGTGACTCATGTCCCAACCTTGGATAGCACGTCACAATGGTACCCTACATAAAAGTATAGTCAAAAACTGTTTTAGAAATTAAAACCTTTGGGAAGTGCTCAATGAAAACTTCGTACATGGGAGGCCATGCGTCTAGGTTGTTATAGATATCATATGTCCACAGAATTATCCTTGGTTGACCTAATATACCCCAAAGAAAAACGAGAAGATTACTATTATATTCTTTCCAATGGTGAGTCTTCTCTTGACATATAACTATCTCCACTGTCTCCAATTGAGAATTATACTTCAAATAAACTCCAAGATCATATAAGTAGTGCTCGTAGATATACTCAGCAAGTGGATGAGCACAACCATACCTTATGATGACACGAGGTTGTATGTCATTAGACATCTTGTATGATAATGACAAAACACCCTTACAACGTTGGGTTCACCTCATCCTAGTTGATTCACCAAAAATAACTACTAAATGATGACCACCGTTCTATTCCCCTGTTACCCCCGCTCGACCCAGCTACACTCTTATTACCTGAAAAGTAATTGTGAAGCAAAAGGGTAAGCACAACTAGCCCAGTAAAGAATATCATGACTAAAGATAATTAAATTATCAATAGCCTTCATCAGTAATAAATTAGAGATTTAGAAAATATGGTAGATGATAAAATTTTTCAACCATAGTTGCAGCAGAACGAGCAATCCATTAGAAGAGTCAAATAGACCATAAAATCTATTATCTTCTCCATGTTAAAAGTCCCCCAACAATGTTTTATCCCTGTAATATCAATCAACAATTCCTGTCCACAATAACATGTATAACTCATAATCGTAATTGTAGATCTAAATTCCTTTTCTCATCCAGGACAAAGATAATTTTCATAACCTGAAACATCAAAGATTATGGTTATACCAAATCACAGTTCATGTTCATAATCATACTAATAAATTTATCTTTGCACTACGGGCCAAAGATATTCATCAACAAGTCATCTTTGCACTACAGGCCAAAGATATTCAATAACAGGTCATCTTTACATTACGAGCCAAAGATATTCAACAGGTCATCTTTGCACTACAGTCCAAAGATATTCAATAATAATTCATCTTTGCATTACGGGCCAAAGATATTCACATCTCAAAGATATATATAATCATTTCATAATCTATATAAACCATAATTATAACCATGTTGATCAATTCACCTTTGCACTTAAGCTAAAAATATTCAATTGCAAATTCAATGGTCATGATCATACTAGTCACAATTCATCTTTGCACTACTGGCCAAAGAGAACCCATAGTCATGACCATACCAATAATCTACCCATCTTTACACTCAAGTCAAAGAGAAATTTCTTCACCAAAATTATAAAAATGTTATATATGATAATAAAAACAATATCATCAAAACATGGATTTAATTTCAAGAGTAATATTCATAAATAGTAACTCGTGAATAGTAACTCATGAATAGTAACTTATGAATAGTAACTCGTAAATAGTAACTCATGAATAGTAACTTCGTGAATAGTAACTTCGTGAATAGTAACTTCGTGAATAGTAACTCATGAATAGTAACTTATGAATAGTAAAACCGACACAAAAATGTAAAAATTTTA
The DNA here is from genome assembly GCA_020205505.1 of Panax japonicus. Lineage (NCBI taxonomy): Eukaryota > Viridiplantae > Streptophyta > Magnoliopsida > Apiales > Araliaceae > Panax > Panax japonicus. The sequence goes on along the minus strand of CM035113.1, from coordinate 15,212,621 downwards.
TAATAAAATCCATACCAATATGTCAGTATAATGATATTGAAAGAATAACATCATTATGAAGAATATAACATCCCTTAATATCACTTACTATGCCTTACCTCAAAAGAGCAGTATTTTTTACTAGATATCGGATATGACGCTGAAGGAAACTTGCACTGATGAATAGCAACTCACCAAGTATCTAAATACTCACAAAATACACTCGATAATCTGGAGAGAAAAAGAGAGAAAACTTATGAATTCTGGTGTGATTTTCAATTCTAACTTAGCCCTCTATTTATAGGAAAATGTTAGCACGCCGAAGCAGACTTGACCTGCTACCTGATGGCTTTACCTGCTACTATTCCACCCACCAAAAATCGGCCATCTTCCCCAACAACCAAAAGTGGGGCCCACACATTTCTAGAATTTTCCACCAAAATCATTTATAAACCAAATTTTCGAATCAGTCACCTCTTTAAATTCATAATAAATCATTCATTCATTTTTAAAGGTTCAAATTTTGTGGACATATACTCAACTTATATATGTATAACATATTCTAAAATCACAACGATCCAACGGTCATATTAAAAATTATAACTCACACAATAAAGCTGTAAAAACACTGATTTGATCTTTTAATACCTCCAATCAGACAAAATACTGATAAAACACCTCATCATTATCTCCTTCATTTGTAACCACATAAATAAATCCATCATTTATATCCACATCAAATAAATATTTCTTTATCATATAAATCAATAATTAATTATTCACAAATAATATTACAGAATCACAATAACGACAACCAGGCAGTTCCCAGGAAAGAGGGGACTTTCCGATAAGGATTTCTCCTTACTGGCGCGCAATTAGGTGACCAAACATCTCCTTGACAGAACTTTCTAGACATTGCCAATAATGCTATCTAATAATATTATTCAAATAATATGAATTATTGATCTGATAATGGAGATATTGTGTAGTGACAATTATTGAAACAACAATAATATATTAAAATATCAACGCAACAATTATTGATTCAATAAAATAAAATATTGAATAGTAATTACTGTAACAATTATTGAGTAGTGCCTTTTCACGTATTGAAAAAAATAAAGTGCAATACCGTGTGCTACTGTGAAACTACGCATATTACTGTATTTTAACCACCAGGTATTCCAACAGTGTTAACGGTAACAACTACGCCGTTATTTATAAAAACTCAAATTTGTCATTTTCTTCATCCGACAGTTATCCGTTATGGGGCCCACATATGGCTGCACCGTCGTACGAATATTCCCCGACAGAAAAAATATTCCACGTCCAAACGAATATTCCCCGACAACAATAAGTATTTTATAGCCACTTGCTTATTTTGAAAAAATTTTATATATCACCCTTAACTTTCCTTTTTTATCATTTTAACCATTTACTGAATAGAAAAATTGAATACTTTTATTTCATAAAATTCGGGGTCTTACAGATAATATGAATTATTGCTTCGATAATGGAAAATACTGTGTAGTGACAATTATTGAAACAACAGTAATATAAAATATCAACTTAGCAATTATTGAATCAATAAAATAAAATATTAAACAGTAATTACTGTAACAATTATTGAGTAGTACCTTCTTACGTAAGAATCAATAATTGGTGCAATACCGTGTGCTACTGTGTTTTAACAACCGAGTATTTCAACAGTATTAACGTTAATAACAACGTCATTATTTATAAATAACTTATTTTTGTCGTTTTCTTCATCCAATCGATTTCTGTTATGGGGCCCACACAAGACTGCGTCGTCGTACGAATATTCTCCGACAAGCAAGAATATTTCACGACCAAACGAATATTCCACGTCAACAATGAATATTTTATAACCACGTGTTTATTTGAAATATTTGCACATTTTACCCATAACTAACCACATTAATCAAAACAACCCTTACTATTTCAAATTAATAAATAGAGGAAATTCAATTTTATTTATAATAAGTTAGGGTTTTACAATTTGTAACATTACGGTCATGATTACACCGAATAATCCTTGGTCGTAATCATACCAAGTCCATCTATGCACTACAGGCCACATATGACTTTCAACATAATATAAACATAAGGATGATGACAATGATATAAGAATTTAATAAAACAAGTTGAAGAATTAATTTATCCAGGAACTAATAACGTCCAAATTGTCAACATGATATGTCTTTGTAGAGTAACACTCAAGAATGCTCAGAAGAATATTTTCATGTAAAGATACTGGATGAAGCGTAAATATCAAGGATATTCCACTAATTTTATGGAGTGTAGAAGTAAAAACTTTAACCAACTGAGTATAATAAAGAATGGAATAACAAAAGAAATCACCAGGCATGTGATAGACCGCACAGACAGGTTATTCCAACAGAATAATAAATAAAGGAACCAGGTCATGCGTATACGCACAGACATGATATTCAAGCAGGATAATAAATAATGGAACCAGGTCATGCAAAAACTCACAGATAGGATATTCCAACAGAATAATAAACAACGGAACCAGGTCATGCGTAAACGCACAGACATGATGTTCCAACAGAATAATAAAGAATGGAATAACAGAAGAATTTCACCATGTATGCAGTACTTTGTATAGACAGGTTATTCCAACATAATTATAAAGAATGGAATAACAGAAGAATTTCACCAAGTATAGGGTAGCCCGTGTATACAGGTTATTCCAACAGAATAATAAAGAATGGAATAACATAAGTTCTCTTCATGAATAAGAAAGAAATAACACCCCTTATGAGTACAACAAATAGTATCCCTTACCGTAAAAGAAGAGTATTCCGACTGGTAGGGCGAGGATATTCTTGAAGAAAACTTGCACTACGCTCAAAGCTTCTTAAAACTCTAAAGTAATACACTCAAGATTTTAGAAGAATTCTCTGAACTTCTGGAGTGATTTTCAATTCTAACTAAAATTCTATTTATAGGAAAATAGAAAGGATACTATGTTGCACTATGCAGTAAAATATAATATATTCTATATATATATATATATATATATATATATATATATATATATATATATATATATTATTTAAAATATAATAAAAAAATAACTTTATAAAAGTATTCTATTTTATATAAAAAGATTTTACTATGCAAAATACTATGCATGCACTATGCAATATTATACATAATAAAATATAATATATTCTAATTATTGTCTAATAAAATAAATAACTTTATAAAAGTATTTTGTTTTATATAAAAAGATTTTACTATGCAAAATAATATGCATAATCGAATATTATATATTATATTTATAGTCTAATAAAACGAATAACTTTATAAAAGTATTCTGTTTTATATAAAAAGCTTTTTTGTTTTATTACATTAATAATACTAATAAAACAAAACTCATCATCATTATTATAATTCATACTATTAATCGACCAGGTCGTTCTCAAGAAAGAGTGGGATTTTCAATAAGAATTTCTCCCCATTGACGCGCAATTAGGTGACCGAACCTCTCCTTGATAGAACTTCTAGACATAGTTAATATTGCAAATAATAATATTAATAACTCTGTCATCTCAATATATAAAATATCGACAATAATTGAATACAATTGAGCGACTTCTCACGTAAGCATCAATAATTAATATTGTGTGCTACTATGCAACCACGTGTATTACTGTACTTTTAACATCGGGTGTTTCAACAGTTAACGATAAAACTTTTGCCGTTATTTTCATAAAATATTTTTGTCGTTTTCTCAGTCCGACAATAATTCCGTTGTGCGGTCCACCAATAATTGTGCCGTTGTACGAATATTCCCTGTTAAAACGAATATTCCCCGACCAATCGAATATTATATAACAACTTACATACTTTGCAAAATTTATAAATATTACCCACAACTATAACATTATATCAAATTCATTTCATAATATTCAAAAAAGATATTTATAGAAAAATCATATTTATTTAAAAAAATGGGGGTCTTACAATTAATATTTATTTGAATATTTTTGATATTTAATTTATTTAATAAACGCATTAAATAAATTAATTAAAAATGATTTTTATTATATTAAAAATCATTTTAAATTACAATAAGGTATTTAAAAATATTTTAAGTTATAAAATATAACTTTTAATATTTTAAAGCAAATTTTATTAATTATTTAATATTAATAAATTTAGATTTATTTAATAATTATATTAAATTAATTAGTTTAAAAATGATTTTAATGTTATAAAAATCATTTTAAATAAAAATATGTAGTTTAAAAATATTTTAAGTTATAAAATATAACTTTTAATATTTAAAGGAAAATTCCATTAATAATTTATATTAATGATATTATATTTATTTAATAATTATATTAAATAAATAGTTTAAAAATAGTTTTATTGAATTAAAAATCCTTTAAAAGGATATAAAAAAATATTTTAAGTTATAATAAATTACTTTTGATATTTTGATAAATAATAAATTAATATTTAAATATTAATGGTAATTATTTAAAAATAATTTTAAATGTTTTAAAAATCATTTAAGGGTAATATTAGTGTTTTAAAAATATTTTTGAGTTATTGTAAATAACTTTAATATTTTGGTAATAGTTTCATTAATAATTTAATATTATCTGAATATTAATGATAATATAATTATTTAATATTTAAATCATTTAATAATGATTCCAGTGTTTGAAAAATCAAGAAAATTTATAATAATAATTTAAAATTATTATAAAGCTATAAAAAATAATACGATTGATATTTAAAATATCTAAACGAATATTAAATTATGGAATAAAGTTTTAGACTCGATAATTACCCGATAAAGCCGTCAGTACACCAAAATATTTCAAAAATTGATCTGGACTTATATAATTTGTCTTTATAAGTGTTTGTTTATGTTCTAATGACTGATATAACTATGTGATAATGTGTTTACGTTATGTGCTGACTGTAAATAGTCGTACTATGTGTTACGATATGTTATTCTAATAGATAGAATGATCTTTTTAATGATAGGTAGCGGTATAAAATATAAAACTAAATTGTGTAAGAAGCAGATCAGGCAAGTATCCTATCTTTGCACTTACTTTATGCAATGGACATGCGCAAGCGAATATCGGAACTATTATTTTTCATTGTTCAAATATCTTAACCTTTGTATATACTTATGCAATTATTCTGTATAAGTAAGTTATTAGATTACAATCTATTGTACAAGTTCTTTAATTCTGTTATTATATATCAAGATATATATTCTGTTCATTAATTTCTAAGCATGGTTATACAAGTGGCCTCACTTGGATAATTATTGTATTTAATAACATGTTGATACACACCTATTGATTTCTGGTATATATACATTAATTAAAAGTCGTCTAAGCTATTTGACCTAGCTAAACACAGATTTAGAAATATCGTTGAACATGATAGAACTTTATTGTATCCAATTAAATTGTTTTGGTTCGGATTCCCGACTAAGTATGAACATCCCGAACATGGGAAAACTTTTGTGTGCCTAAGGCGGATAAGATGAACGAAAATATCATTCTTATATGTAGTATTGATCATTACAGGGCACATTAGGATGATCACCCTCGTGCCTGTAAGTTATGACGGTTTGCGGATGAAGTTCTACTAAACCTTAACGAAAATTGAAAACAAAGTTCATAGTCTATCGACTGCTTTCTATTTATAGTCAGTATGTAGTTTCAAAACTTTGATATAGAGTTGATATGTTGTTATTATTGGTTCAGCTTACTTCACAACTGTTGATTCGTTGTAGAGGTGTCATTCAAAGAAAATATTTAATTCTTTTAGCTAATATTTATTGTTGCTATTACTTGCTGGGCAATCGAATGCTCATTCGTGATTTAAAGTTAAATGTTTTTCAGCTAAGCGTGATCAACCTGAAGGTTCAGGCAGGAACAAAGGAAAAGAAAAGCAAAAATAATAATTTTAATGGTATCTTTTGTAAAAGTTAGACATTATTAAGACAATGATATTTATTATCTATCATGTAATGAAATGTATAGTAAAGGTTGCGTACCTAGGATTTAGATAACTCTGATATACGTAAATTAAGTTTGATATTTATATTATTGTTATTATTCTGCTCAAAGAAATGGTATCGTGAAGCACCGAATTTGGGTTTCAAGTACCTGGATTTGAAAGCATCACAAAACTCGTTTTAAACCATATTGAATAGTTTACATCATTGTATTTGCCTTTGAAAGTCTTATTTAGTAAAATTAAATAATTTAGTCATAAACACAACTAACATTAATAGTTTAAGTTTCTGTTTTAGTTAAATTTATAACCTTTGACCTTAGGTTTGATTACACTAACTATATAGCACAAAACTAGAATCCATAAGTTTAGGTTTAAGTTTAAGTTTCCTGTAACTTATCAAATCGCAAATTGTATTAGAATTCGTGATTATGACTCATGATACATGTTTTAAAGTTTCTTTATGCCCCTAAGGTTAAGTGAGATTAGGTTCAATAGACTAAACAAGTATCAGAACACTCTAGACCTCTTCGTCCATTTCTGTCAGGGCGAGTTTTTGCACAGCTAGAATCTCGCCATGGCGGAGTGCCGTCGAGGCGGACCCTTTTTTTTCTAGAAAATTTGTCGGGGCGAAAATGCCCAGACACGAATACTGAACTACGTTTCTTCATTTCAGTTGCGACCCAATACTCCCAAAACCACATATAAATAACAATTTAAGCATACCCACTTTATATAAACTCCACAAACTTATTACCAAACATATGTAGCATGATTCTAACAACTCCAACAAAATATACAACCAAATTAAGGACTCAAATTCAACGTTCATGCTATTTCTCTATAGTTTAACATGTTTAGCAAATTTTCTCACTACAGATTTGTTTCTGAACCAAATTGATCTATGTATCTTTCGTTATTTTTGTATTTGATCATGTTAATATTGTCTAACAACAATTTACAGATAACAATTAATTTTTGACTTAAATAACAAGTATTCATGAGTATTTCTAAGAACTATCAAACTTGGACTAAAGAACATGTTAGTAGGCGTTACCTCTTTAAAGTTGTGAAGTAAATTCTTGCTTTCAATCTCAGATTTCTCCTTAATTCCTCAGCACTCACTCTGTAATTTATCTTAACATACAACTAGTAACTTGAATTTGAGAAGAAGACAACTTCCTTTATATGGAGAAATTTTTACCCAAATCATGGCTTTGTCCATTGTTTGAATCCAATGGAAGATGAAAGAAGTTATTAGATTTGAGGGATTTGGTGAGAAAGCTTACATGCCCCATGTTCATCCATCATCACCACTTTAATTATCATCAACCTTAAGGATAGGCCAATGGCCTAGTGCATCATTTGTTCACATGGGTTTGATTGAAAAACTCAGTATTCTTGTAGAGGGAGAAAAGGCCACTATTGTAATTACGTATGGAGGGGAATTGTGACTATGATTTTGGGATAAGGCTCCCTGATGAGTGGGATTTATAGCTGCGAATCAGACCCTCTAATACTTTAGAAGATGCTTGTTCATTCTACTTTTTATCGTTTTTATAGTGTTTTATTATTATTTTGCTTAATATATGTTTTACAAGGGTTAACAGGTCATTTCCAGCATTTAGGGGCAAACGTGTTCCTAGCACTAGTTGTGAGACCCCAGATTTTATCTATAAAGATTTAATTTTCTCGAAATATTTTTTTGTATATTATGGTGTGGATTTAATATAGTGTTATAGTTGTGGGTAGTATTTATAAATTTTGAAAAGTATGCAAGTTGTTATATAATATTCGATTGGTCGGGGAATATACGTTTTAACAGGGAATATCGTACAACAACACAATCATTGGTGGACTCCGCAACAGAATTATTGTCGAATTGAGAAAATGACAAAAATATTTTATAAAAATAACGGCGAAAGTTTTACCGTTAACTATTGAAACACCTGGTATTAAAAGTACGGTAATATGCATGGTTGCATAGTAGCACACGGTATTAATTATTGATGCTTATGTGAAAAGTCACTCAGTTTTGTTTTATTAGTATTATTAAAGTAATAAAATAGAAAAGTTTTTTATATAAAACAGAATACTTTTATAAAGTTATTCGTTTTATTAGACTATAAATAGAATATATTATATTCTATTATACATAGTATTTTGCATAATAAAATCTTTTTATATAAAACAAAATACTTTTATAAAGTTATTTATTTTATTAGACTATAAATAGAATATATTATATTTTATTATGCATAGTGTTGCATAGTGCATGCATAATGTTGTATAGTGCATACATAGTATTTTGCATAGTAAAATCTTTTTATATAAAACAAAATACTTTTATAAAGTTATTCGTTTTATTAGATTATAAATAGAATATATTATATTTTATTTAAAAGATTTTTTTTTTAAATCTGGACCGTCCGTTTAAACTAAATTAATCTGGACCGTTCATGAATTAGTTACTATGCAGTCCATTCTTCTATAAATAGAAGCTCATTCATTCATTATTTCTTACAAACCCACTAAAACTCTAGAGAGAGAAACTATAAAGAGAAAGAAGAAAAGTATTATGCTACTCCACTACTCCTACATCCAGTACTCTTCTACTTAAGGTAAGGGATATTATTTATTGTACTCGTAGGGGGTATTATTTCTTTTGTATTCATGAATAGAACTTTTGTTATTCTATTCTTTATTATTCTGTTGGAATAACCTGTATACGCGGGCTACCCTATACTTGATAAAATTCTTCTATTATTTCATTCTTTATTATTATGTTAGAATAACCTGTCTATGCGAAGTACCGCATGTATGGTGATTTCTGTTATTATTCCGTTCTTTATCAATCTGTGGGAACATCCTGTCTGTGCTTTACGCAGGACCTGGTTCCGTTCTTTATCATTCTATTGGAATATCCTGTCTGTGCTTTACGCATGACCTGGTTCCGTTCTTTATTATTCTATTGGAACATCCTGTCTGTGCTTTACGCATGACCTAGTTCCGTTATTTATTATTCTGTTAGAATAACCTGTTTATGTGGTCTATCGCATGCCTGGTGATTTCTTTTATTATTCTATTCTTTATTATACTCAATTGGTTAAAGTTTTGACTTCTATACTCCATAAAATTAGTGGAATATCCTTGATATTTGCACTTCATCCAGTATCTTTTCATGGAAATATTCTTTTGAGCATTCTTGAATTTTACTCCACAAAGAAGTATCATGTTGACAATTTGGACGTTAATAGTTCCTGGATAAATTAATTCTTGAACTTGTTTTATTGAATTCTTATATCATTGTCATCATCCTCATGTTTAAATTATGTTGAAAATCATCTGTGGCCTGTAGTGCATAGATGGACTTGGTATGATTAGGACCATGGATTATTTCGGTATAATCATGACCGTGATTGTAAGACCCCAACTTATTATAAATAATATTTAATTTCCTTTATTTATTATTTTGAAATAGTAAGGGTTAATTTGATTAATGTGGTTAGTTATGGGTAAAATACGTAAATATTTCAAATAAGCAAGTGGTTATAAAATATTTATTTTTATCGGAGAATATTCGTTTGGTCGTGGAATATTCTTACTGTCGGGGAATATTAATACGACGGCGCAGCCTTGTGTGGGCCCCATAACGAAAAGCGATTGGATGAAGAAAATGACAAGTATAAGTTGTTTATAAATAACGGCGTAGTTGTTACCGTTAATACTGTTGAAATACCCGATGGTTAAAATACAGTAATACGCGTTGTTGTACAGTAACACACGATATTGCACCAATTATTGATTCTTACGTAAGAAGGCACTACTCAATAATTTTTACAGTAATTACTGTTCAATATTTTATTTTATTGATTCAATAATTGCTACGTTGATATTTTATATTACTGTTGTTTCAATAATTGTCACTACACAGTATTTTCCATTATAGAAGCAATAATTCATATTATCTGAATAATATTATTAAATAACATTATTGGCAGTGTCTAGAAAGTTCTGTCTAAGGAGAGGTTTGGTCACCTAATTGCGCGCCAGTAAGGAGAGATCCTTATTGGAAAGCCCCCTTTTTCCTGGGAACGGCCTGGTTGCTAGTACTGTGATTCTGTAATATTATTTGTAAATAATTAATTATTGATTTATATGATAAGGAAAATATTTATTTTATGTGGATATAGATGGAGAAAATTTTTAATGTGACAATTATTAAAAATTAATATTTTATCTTTTTTTGATAAAATAATTCATTATTATATTTTAATAATATAATAATGGGGATATTTTTACAATGAATGTGGGATATATGAGTATATGAGGAGGAAGAGTATTTTTGTTGCAAAAGTTGTTTAAAACATATTAAACATGTTTGTGGGCCCATTTCTTGACTGAAATTTGATTATAGCATGTAAAATCGACGTTTGTGGATTTCGGTCAATATCATTATGCCAAAATATTGGTTTGAATTTTTTTTTTATCAAATTTAGAACTTTTTGTATCAGGGTTACTATTCACGTATACGGCACTATTCACAGAAAAATTAAATTTTCGTTTTTTGTCCAAAATATCTATTATGGATACTAGCTTTGATTGTATCCATGTTTTGATCATTCTTGAATTTTACTCCACTATGATTATTTATGAGGTATTTTTGGACATGGAATAGCTGAAATACGAATCCTTAATATTTAGTTTTTTGTTTCACTGGATTCGTTTTCTTTAAAATATTTTTCATCATTCTCAGTCCTAAATGATGATATTACCGAATATCTTTGGCATGTAGTGCAAAGATGAATGATTTCTGATGAATACCTTTGGCCCGTAGTGCAAAGATGAACAGGTGTTTAGATGAACATGACCAACTGATGAATATCTTTGGCCTATAGTGCAAATATGAATATTTGATTCCAGATATATATTGATTGATGTTACAGGGATAAAATATCGACGATGAACTTTTAAATTCATATATAGAAAATAGTAGATTGCATTCTCTACTTAACTCTTCTAATGAATTATTATTTCCGCTGCTAATATTGATTTAAAACTTGTTGTCTATTGTATTCTATTAGATTTTTCCCTGTTGAGGACTAACGATAATTTGTTCTATGTTATCTTAGTCATAATATTCTTTACTGGGCTAGTTGAGCTCACCCTTTTCCTTTTTATTCCATTTTTTCTCAGGAGGCGAAAATGTAGCGAGTACTAGTCGGGGTATGGAATGATGGTTCTAGAAGTTGTTTTAGTAGTCCTCACCATTTTTGTAAAATAATATATCAATAATTGTAATGAGGACTTATTTGAGTGTGGATATTGTCTAGATGACAATATTTGTATTTAAACTCACAGTTTTTATGTTGTATTAATAAAGTTGTAGTTATTTCTGTACCATGTATTTTGACGACTCAGAATGGGTGTTGTATACCTATTTTGGGGGCGTCACAGTTGGTATCAGAGCTTAGGGTTATGATCTCTGGCGGACGTCGGAGAATAGAACTGTGACGCCCCCAAATCCAGGTTCTCTAACCTCAGATTCAGTGCTCACGATCCTATCATCATCATAAGCATTCTATAACTATTACGAGATAATAAACATACATTGTTCATAATAATAATATCTCATAACATGGTCCCAAGGTCTCCATAACCTTAACTTCAAATACACTATTTATAATACAAATAGTTTACTTAAGGAAATCCATCAGATAATAATTTAATTAACATTCATTCTAAATTACTCCTGGATCTTGCCCTTGCCCTTATCCTTCGTGTTAGATCCTTCAGGCTTAGCTGAAATAGAGGTCATGATATAGCAAGAGTAAGCAACTAATGTGCTTCACAAGTTTATAAAGACGAAGGAGATATATCATGACTTAGAAAGAAATATTGCCTTCAATGTTCAACAATAATATAAAATTTTAGAGGAACATGAATTATTAATCAACAATTGAATATTCGATAATTGAATAACATGAACTGAGTGGTTTTGAATAACCATGAACATTTACCAAGGTGCTCAGTAATTTAAACTGGACCTTTTAATATATTTTGGTATTCAAGGGGATCAGCCTTTCATACCCCGTGATTTATGCATAAACACTTAATAATCCGACATTGATATCATGCCTTAATCAAATTCGTTCTTTTCTCAGTCAAGAGTTCTTACCATATCAATTAATAAGAACAGTTATTTAAAACCCATTTGATTTAACAAATTTAGACATGCTTGATCTAGCTGATACAATTAGCATAGATCTATCCCATAAACAGTTCATAAATGAAGAACTTTAATTTAATTCACAGTTCAATGGCAGTAGAACGAAATTCAATTGCACAAAGTGCGAATTTCAATAATCAATATAGACGTGAATAATCATCAATAATTATTCACTAACATGCTTTGAAAATAATAACTCAAGTTTGAGTTAGGAAACTTGCCTCGATCGTAGGTTACGGCTACGAAATTAATTTCTATCCACTATGCAGTTAAATTATCTTCCTTTGAGAGACCTATAATTAGTCTTTCAATTAGTAAATGTATAACATCAGATTATGTAATCACATAGATATTATACATTACATTTAGTTCTTATAAACCTTATCATGTCTAGATAGTGTTACTATTAATTAACAACTACCTTTAATTCACATAATATTATTAACTTAGATAATATTTAATTCACCTTCTAGTATTATTGGTTCCCTAATAATACTTTCAATCATTTACTAATATTTTATTTACTTACTAATATTATTAATCATTTAATAATATTTTATTTCCTTTACTAATGTTATTATATTTAATAACATTTTATTTAATCTCAAATATTATTATTTAATAATATTTTAATTATTTAATAATAATACTTTAATCTAATATTATTAATTATTTAATAATATTTTAATGAAATTTTAATCTCAATATTTTTATTTACATAAAAACATCATATCATAATATTATTAATATTATAATAATATTCCAATGATTTATTAAATTAATAAACAATTTATTCTAATTGTTCATCCATTATTAACCTCTTATTTAATATCCATAAAAGGTCATAAATAATATTTATTGTTATAAATTACCAACATGCCCTAAGATAGTCATGATAAAACATACTATGAGCATTCAAGCATAAAAATCATATTTTTCTCATTAAAGACATCATTTAACTATTTATTTCCTTTTTAATCATAACTTAACCATTTTTAGGAAAAATAGCAAACTGACTTCAAAAATTCTAAACTTCTGGATTTCTACAGATTATGAATTAACAATGAGATTTTAATTTTTCTGGAATTTTTAAAAATGATCTACTATTTTTAAAGTGCTCAAAACACTCAGATCTTGCTCTATTTTTAAAAGATTGAGTTTTGCTCCGAAAAATCTAAAAATTTCAGGGTATGTTCTCCTAACATATATGAAGCCGCTGTAAAAATTTTTGAACGTTTCAGTGTATACACAGTGAGATATTCGACGTTTAATATTTCGGAGTCCTTTACGGAAATGGCTATTACTCACAACCTATAAGTCGAAACGCGTCCGTTCTTTTTCCTACGCGTAGATAACTTCATAAGGTACCTCTGTAATATTTTTTCAGATTTTTTACAAGACAAGGAACTAGCCGAAACAGCCTCATGAAAAACAAGTCAGTAGCTGATTTAGGATTTCAAAGCTTTAACATAAAAAGTGGGCTGTTTTGGGAAAAATAATCTTAAAGCTTTCAAAACATGCTAGATTTGTGTCCTATCACTTGGGTTTACTAGATAACTCATGTATCTAGCACCCCCCTTTGACGGATCAAAATTCCAAGTTGTAAAACTTGAGTTACACAAGATTTAGTGGAAGAAAAACAAGAGTTTTCACCCTTGGAGAACATATGCTCATTTTCTTCCTCTAAGCCTTAGATCCAACACTCAAGATACTTAGTTCCATGCATGATGGTATGTATAACTAGTGTATCTTGAGTAGTTGTACATAACCCCATCAAAACTCAAGCTAGCAAAACAAGGTGAAAGAAGAAGATGAAGGTACAATATACCTTGACTTAGTTGCTACCTTTCTTGATTTTCCAAAGTAACTAATAAACTTAGGGGGCATGAACAACTAGCACTCTTATAATTTTTTCTTTCTATGACTGAAATTCTCTCTTTCTTTTCTCTCTTTGAAGTTGGCTAGCTTGGGAGCAAAAGATAGAAGAAGAAGATGGAGTACGAATGAGGTGTTGGAAGAATGAGATGAGAATTCAAAATGTAATGGGCAATTCATTATTAATTCTCCCACAATCATTTTGTTTCCCACTAGGTGAAATCTTTGAATTATTTCCTCAATTAGTCTAGACATGATTATGAGTGGCAACCAAAGGGAACTTGTCCACATTTTTCATGTGTAATAATTTCAACTAATGGCCAAGTTAGCTTAATTATTCTACTTAGGATCCTCATAATATCCTCCATTTAGCTTTTATTTTAAATGCCCAATTTGGATTAATCAAATGTCTAGAATACCCCCAATCAAGTGGGCTAAGTATTGGATTACATTTTATTTCATTTGGGCTTTTCTTTTAATTGATTTGGGCTAGATAAAAACATAGTCGTCCAACAATTTTAATAATGTTACCCAATTTGATAATTTAGGGCTTTCATTTCTAATCATATGAAATTTAATTAATTATACATATGATTTTATCTCATAACCTAATTAGATTTACAAGAATTAGGTTTAAAATTATTAGTCACTTGAAATACTAAGTTTACCCACTTAAGTTAGTATAAATATAAAATACTAACATTTTCGTGTTACCATAACCCTTAAGTTATTTAATATTCTTACCTAATGTATAATTAGGTCACAAGGCTTTCATTTTTAATGAAATCTATAAATGTATGTATCCATATATAAAAAATGTACATACGTGGTGACTTTAAATTCACGGTTATTACATCCTCCCCTCCTTATAAGAATTCCGTCCCCGGAATTACATATAAGGTTACTCAAAAAGGTGTGGGTAATTTTCTCTTATCTTTTCTTCAAGTTCCCACGTAGCTTCTTCAGCATTGTGGTTCCTCCAAAGAACTTTTACAGAATGTATAACCTTATTTCGCAATTTTTGTTCCTTTCTATTTAAAATTTCGACCGGAATCTCCTCGTACGATAAATCTTTTTCTACCTGAATTGGCTCGTACGATATCACATGCTTGTAATCAGGCTTATATGGTCGTAGCACTGACACATGAAACACATTATGAATATGTTCCAGTTCAGGAGGTAGAGCTACCTCGTACGCCACTTCGCCTATCTTCTTCAGGATCTCAAAAGGTCCAATAAATCTCGGACTCAGTTTACCTTTCTTTCCAAACCTTATCTTCCCTTTCCAAGGAGATACTTTCAAAAATGCATGACTTCCCACCTCAAAATCTCGCTTTTGGCGATGTAAGTCTGCATACTTCTTCTGGCGATCCTGAGCTGCTACCAGTCGGGCTCTAATCACCTTAATGGTCTCTACGGTCTGCTGCACCAGTTCTGGTCCCAACAGTTGACGTTCACCCACTTCATCCCAGCATACGGGCGTTCTACATTTCCTCCCATACAGTGCTTCGTACGGAGGCATTCCGATGCTAGCGTGGTAGCTATTGTTGTATGCGAACTCTACCAATGGAAGATGATCCTCCCAACTACCCTTGAAGTCCATCACACAAGCTCTGAGCATGTCTTCAAGTGTTTGAATCGTTCTCTCGCTTTGTCCATCGGTCTGCGGATGATACGTGGTGCTCATCCGTAGCTGCGTCCCCATTCTTTCTTGAAGACTCTTCCAAAAGTTTGACGTGAAACGCGGATCCCTATCCGACACAATAGATACTGGTACGCCATGTCTCGATATAATTTCTTTGATGTATAGTTTGGCTAGTTGGTCCAAACTATACTTGATCTTGATCGGCAAAAAGTGAGCCGACTTCGTAAGACGATCTACGATCACCCATATGGCATCGTGTCCCGTTTGCGTTGCTGGAAGTCCTACCACAAAATCCATCGTGATGTGCTCCCATTTCCACTCTGGAATCTCTAAAGGCTGTAATAATCCACTCGGTCGTTGATGCTCTGCCTTGACTCTCTGACAGGTTAGACATTTGCTGACCCACTCTGCAACATCTCTCTTCATGTTTGGCCACCAAAAGTGTTGACGTAAGTCTTGATACATTTTTGTGCTTCCTGGGTGTATCGAGTACTTCGTATTGTGCGCTTCTTGAAGAATCTCTTCTCTTAGCTCTGGTACTAACGGTACCCAAATTCGTCCTTCAAATCTTAGCAGTCCGGTGCCATCAATCTTGTATTTCAATTCCTCCCCTTCAGCTAGCCGCTTCTTGATACTGTCGCAATCTTCGTCCTTCTCTTGACCCTCTTTAACTTTATCTAATAAAGTAGGGCTCGCTGCCACCGTAAATAATTTCTCATCGACCTCCATTGGATACTTAACCTCTAAGTCAAGTCGTTTGAAATCCTTTACCAATTCCTCTTGAATGGTCAACTTCAGTAACTTCTCTCTGCCTTTTCTGCTCAGGGCATCTGCTACTACATTTGCTTTGCCTGGATGGTACAGAATCTCACAATCATAATCCTTGATCAATTCTAGCCATCGGCGCTGCCTCATGTTTAGTTCTTTTTGCGTGAAGATATACTTCAGACTCTTGTGATCCGTATATATCTCACACTTCTCACCATACAAATAGTGCCTCCAAATTTTTAAGGCAAAAACTACTGCTGCTAACTCCAGGTCATGAGTCGGATAACCCTTCTCATAGTCCTTTAGCTGACGTGAAGCGTACACAATGACCTTGCCATGCTGCATCAGTACACAACCAAGACCCTTGTGTGACGCATCACTATACACTACAAATCCTCCCGTGTTGTCCGGTAAAGTCAACACAGGTGCTTGACTGAGCCTTTTCTTCAATTCCATGAAACTCTGTTCACATTTTTCCGTCCAAACGAATTTCACTGTCTTTCTAGTAAGGTTGGTCAACGGCGATGCTATCTTTGAAAAATCTTGGATGAATCTTCGATAGTACCCTGCTAATCCCAAGAAACTTCTAATTTCTGTTGGTGTCTTTGGTTGTTCCCAGTTGATAACCGCTTCTACTTTTACTGGATCTACCGAAACACCATCCTTGTCGATAACGTGACCCAAAAACTGCACTCTCCGCAACCAAAACTCACACTTGGAGAACTTTGCATACAACTTTTCCCTCTTTAACGTCTCCAATACTTTCCTTAGATGTTCAGCATGATCTTCCTCTGTCTCTGAATATACCAGAATGTCATCGATGAACACGACAACAAACTTATCCAAATACTGTTTAAACACTCTGTTCATCAAATCCATGAATGCTGCTGGCGCATTCGTTAACCCAAAAGACATTACCAGAAACTCAAAGTGTCCATACCGAGTTCTGAATGCCGTCTTTGGAACATCCTCATGTCTCACCTTCAATTGGTGATAACCGGTTCTCAAGTCGATTTTTGAAAAGTATTTTGCCCCCTTCAACTGATCAAACAAATCGTCGATCCTGGGCAACGGGTATTTATTTTTAATGGTGAGCTTGTTCAACTCCCGGTAGTCGATACAAAGTCTTAATGACCCGTCTTTCTTCTTTACGAATAAGACTGGTGCTCCCCACGGTGATACACTTGGTCGAATGTATCCCTTATCTAACAACTCTTGCAGTTGAATCATCAGTTCCTTCATTTCTACCGGAGCCATACGATACGGCGCTTTGGATACCGGTGATGTCCCTGGTGCCAAATCGATAACAAACTCTATCTCTCTATATGGCGGCAATCCTGGAATCTCATCTGGGAAAACATCAACGAATTCCCTTACAATAGGTATTTGACCCAGTTCACCCTCGATTCTGCGGGTATCCACAACGTGAGCCAAATAACCTTTACAACCCTTCCTAAGCAACTTCCTTGCTTGCATCATCGTCAGACAACAAGATTGTCTTGGCGATTTACTACCATGAAATACCACCTTTGACTTATTCGGAGTCTTCAGGTGTACACACTTTTTCTTACAGTCAATGACCGCTCCGTGACTTGATAACCAATCCATCCCGAGGATTACATCAAACTCTCCAAGACGAATCGGTATCAAATCCACGTTAAGCTTAAATCCTCTTACATTAGCACAACAGTTCCTATAGATGTTGTCTACAGGGATAATTTCTTTGTTTGCTACTTCTACATTCATTGGGTGTTCTAATTGTTCGCGAGGTAAACTTAATCTTTGAGCAAATTCATCAGATACAAAAGAACATGAAGCTCCCGAATCGAATAACACATAGGCATTTATATCATTGATCGAAATTATACCTGACACCACCTCCTTGGATGCCACAGCATCTTGCACTGTCATATTGAATGTTCATGCTGTCGGCTTATTTGGCTGGGCTGGTCCTCCACTGGTTGTTTTAGTGTTATTGCCCCTGTTGCCATATCCGCCATCCGTGCTTTTCTTCTTTGGGCACTCCTTGCTCCGATGTCCCACTTCACCACAATTAAAGCAACCTCCTTTCTTCACCTTATGACAATTGGGTGTGGTATGCCCTTCTTGCCCACATGTATAACATACTATTTTTCCTTTCAAGCATTCCCCCGGGTGACTCCTTCCACAGTTTCCACACACCGACTTCTTTTGATGCACACTCCCGTGCTGCATCTCCAAATTACTACCCATACTGCTCCATTTCCTCTTATTATTGTTGCTACCGCCACTGCTAACATTATGATTCCCACCTTCTGCTTTCTTTTTATTCTTCTCCCGATTGTATCTTGAGACCGCTTCGCTTCCTCCTTCCGCTATAAGAGCTTTTTCCAACAGAGTTGAGAATGATGTGATTTGTAAAACTGCTACCTTACTATAAATCCACGGCTTCAGTCCATTTTCAAACCTTCTCACTTTCCTCACCTCTGTGTCCACCTGATGTGGAGCGAATCTGGCCAATTCATTGAATTTCGCAGCATACTCTGATACTGACATATTCTCCTGTTTCAGTTCCAAAAACTTGATCTCCATTCTTGCTTGAACACTCTCAGGGAAGTAGTTCTCAAAGAACAACTTCTTGAATGCTTCCCAAGTCACGATTCCAGTTCCGGCTTTGTTCTGGTTGGCATCCCACCAATAGTTAGCCTCACCCTTCATTAAGTAGGTAGCAAAAATTGTCTTCTGCTCTTCTGCTACTCTAGCAATAACGAAGGCCTTCTCAATCTCCTTTACCCACGTTTGGGCTTCTATCGGGTCTGCTGTTCCTCTGAACTCCGGCGGTTCTACTGCCTTGAAGTCTTTAAAGTTGACTAGTTGGGTGCCTGCCTGATTTCCTGCAGGTTGATTCCTCATGGCTTCAGTCATCATGTTGACGAAATCTTGCATCTGGTTTTGTTGAGATCCCGCTGCATTATTAACTGATTCCTCAATATCTTGGTTCCTCAATCCACGTCTGCGTGCCATTATCTAGTGAAACAAAATTCTAACACGTTACTTGGATTTATTATCACATGGTTACTTAGCATGTATCACGCTATTTTATTTAAACAATCGAATGATCCTTATGTGAGAGTTTGAAGCTAACAAGATTTGGAAGTCTTTCCCCCTGCTTAATGGGTTAAGTTTGTTTTTTTTTTTTAAAGAACATTTTTCCAAATCAGCCTACTGGATTCACATAACATTAAATAGACAATTTACTATTTAAAATTTTCCAACATATATCATATCAATACTGCATTTATAATCATACACCAATCTTCAGTGACTTACATGATTAATGCAGGTATATTTTATAAATGCTACTATCCCAATTTAACACAAAAGATGGGATTAACTCATAATGATACCTCCCTACAAACACAATTAGGGAAGGTACCTAACCACTTACTACCTCACACCTGTTGAGGTTTACATGAACATAAAACCTTATTACACAACAAGAAAGGTACTAATGCATCTATCTACAACTGGGCCATCACATCATCACCACTGGTGGCCCTGCCAGGTCACCTGCACAGGCTCCTAGGGAAGCAACTACTCCAGAACTCTACGTCGAACGGATCGACTAGACTCTCCTATCTCGGAGTGGACCCTCCTAGCCCCACTGCGCTGGCCCTCATACGCAGCGTCTAATGCCAATCCTAAAGTCTCTACCCTAACCTTCATGGCATCCAGTGCCATCTCTAATAGGTCCACCTGTTTGGCTGACTTATGAAATGCTTCTTCTACCCGTATCTTGTCTGCAATTTCTACATCAAACTCAGCCCGCATCTCCAGATGCTCTACTCTCAATGCTATGAACTTTGCCTCCTCCTGCTCTAGCTGGACTCGTATATCTACTAGCTCCATCTGTGCCTGATAAGCAGCATCCTTATATTGCTGCTCCGCGTGCTGATGGTTCATATTCTCCGCCTCCAACTGCAAAATCCTTTGCTCCTGAGCATGGTTTTTTTCTAACAGGTTACTAATCATCACATCCTTCGAGGTTTTCGACACCTCCTCTGGGACGACCTCCTCTTGGTCTACAGAATGGCTCCCCTGACTATCACCTGACATCCTATAAAACAAGGATACAACATCAGTACTACAATAAAATATATCCATTGATGAAATGAAATA
This sequence comes from Panax japonicus, assembly GCA_020205505.1. Taxonomy (NCBI): domain Eukaryota; kingdom Viridiplantae; phylum Streptophyta; class Magnoliopsida; order Apiales; family Araliaceae; genus Panax; species Panax japonicus. The sequence continues at coordinate 15,191,928 of CM035113.1, read as the reverse complement.
ATATTTTATTAAGTACAACACAAACTCGATGAATTTCCATAATCCATCTCCTATCATACTCCATAAGAGTTTTCTACTAAGGTTATAACCTAGGTTTCTCATTCCTAATGTTTATAACCTACAGCTTTGATACCAACCTGTGACGCCCCCAAATCCAGGTTCTCTAACCTCAGATTCAGTGCTCACGATCCTATCATCATCATAAGCATTCTATAACTATTACGAGATAATAAACATACATTGTTCATAATAATAATATCTCATAACATGGTCCCAAGGTCTCCATAACATTAACTTCAAATACACTATTTATAATACAAATAGTTTACTTAAGGAAATCCATCAGATAATAATTTAATTAACATTCATTCTAAATTACTCCTGGATCTTGCCCTTGCCCTTGTCCTTCGTGTTAGATCCTTCAGGCTTAGCTGAAATAGAGGTCATGATATAGCAAGAGTAAGCAACTAATGTGCTTCACAAGTTTATAAAGACGAAGGAGATATATCATGACTTAGAAAGAAATATTGCCTTCAATGTTCAACAATAATATAAAATTTTAGAGGAACATGAATTATTAATCAACAATTGAATATTCGATAATTGAATAACATGAACTGAGTGGTTTTGAATAACCATGAACATTTACCAAGGTGCTCAGTAATTTAAACTGGACCTTTTAATATATTTTGGTATTCAAGGGGATCAGCCTTTCATACCCCGTGATTTATGCATAAACACTTAATAATCCGACATTGATATCATGCCTTAATCAAATTCGTTCTTTTCTCAGTCAAGAGTTCTTACCATATCAATTAATAAGAACAGTTATTTAAAACCCATTTGATTTAACAAATTTAGACATGCTTGATCTAGCTGATATAATTAGCATAGATCTATCCCATAAACAGTTCATAAATGAAGAACTTTAATTTAATTCACAGTTCAATGGCAGTAGAACGGAATTCAATTGCACAAAGTGCGAATTTCAATAATCAATATAGACGTGAATAATCATCAATAATTATTCACTAACATGCTTTGAAAATAATAACTCAAGTTTGAGTTAGGAAACTTGCCTCGATCGTAGGTTACGGCTACGAAATTAATTTCTATCCACTATGCAGTTAAATTATCTTCCTTTGAGAGACCTATAATTAGTCTTTCAATTAGTAAATGTATAACATCAGATTATGTAATCACATAGATATTATACATTACATTTAGTTCTTATAAACCTTATCATGTCTAGATAGTGTTACTATTAATTAACAACTACCTTTAATTCACATAATATTATTAACTTAGATAATATTTAATTCACCTTCTAGTATTATTGGTTCCCTAATAATATTTTCAATCATTTACTAATATTATTAATCATTTAATAATATTTTATTTCCTTTACTAATGTTATTATATTTAATAACATTTTATTTAATCTCGAATATTATTATTTAATAATATTTTAATTATTTAATAATAATACTTTAATCTAATATTATTAATTATTTAATAATATTTTAATGAAATTTTAATCTCAATATTTTTATTTACATAAAAACATCATATCATAATATTATTAATATTATAATAATATTCCAATGATTTATTAAATTAATAAACAATTTATTCTAATTGTTCATCCATTATTAACCTCTTATTTAATATCCATAAAAGGTCATAAATAATATTTATTGTTATAAATTACCAACATGCCCTAAGATAGTCATGATAAAACATACTATGAGCATTCAAGCATAAAAATCATATTTTTCTCATTAAAGACATCATTTAACTATTTATTTCCTTTTTAATCATAACTTAACCATTTTTAGGAAAAATAGCAAACTGACTTCAAAAATTCTAAACTTCTGGATTTCTACAGATTATGAATTAACAATGAGATTTTAATTTTTCTGGAATTTTTGAAAATGATCTACTATTTTTAAAGTGCTCAAAACACTCAGATCTTGCTCTATTTTTAAAAGATTGAGTTTTGCTCCGAAAAATCTAAAATTTTCAGGGTATGTTCTCCTAACATATATGAAGCCGCTGTAAAAATTTTTGAACGTTTCAGTGTATACACAGTGAGATATTCGACGTTTAATATTTCGGAGTCCTTTACGGAAATGGCTATTACTCACAACCTATAAGTCGAAACGCGTCCGTTCTTTTTCCTACGCGTAGATAACTTCATAAGGTACCTCTGTAATATTTTTTCAGATTTTTTACAAGACAAGGAACTAGCCGAAACAGCCTCATGAAAAACAAGTCAGTAGCTGATTTAGGATTTCAAAGCTTTAACATAAAAAGTGGGCTGTTTTGGGAAAAATAGTCTTAAAGCTTTCAAAACATGCTAGATTTGTGTCCTATCACTTGGGTTTACTAGATAACTCATGTATCTAGCACCCCCCTTTGACGGATCAAAATTCCAAGTTGTAAAACTTGAGTTACACAAGATTTAGTGGAAGAAAAACAAGAGTTTTCACCCTTGGAGAACATATGCTCATTTTCTTCCTCTAAGCCTTAGATCCAACACTCAAGATACTTAGTTCCATGCATGATGGTATGTATAACTAGTGTATCTTGAGTAGTTGTACATAACCCCATCAAAACTCAAGCTAGCAAAACAAGGTGAAAGAAGAAGATGAAGGTACAATATACCTTGACTTAGTTGCTACCTTTCTTGATTTTCCAAAGTAACTAATAAACTTAGGGGGCATGAACAACTAGCACTCTTATAATTTTTTCTTTCTATGACTGAAATTCTCTCTTTCTTTTCTCTCTTTGAAGTTGGCTAGCTTGGGAGCAAAAGATAGAAGAAGAAGATGGAGTACGAATGAGGTGTTGGAAGAATGAGATGAGAATTCAAAATGTAATGGGCAATTCATTATTAATTCTCCCACAATCATTTTGTTTCCCACTAGGTGAAATCTTTGAATTATTTCCTCAATTAGTCTAGACATGATTATGAGTGGCAACCAAAGGGAACTTGTCCACATTTTTCATGTGTAATAATTTCAACTAATGGCCAAGTTAGCTTAATTATTCTACTTAGGATCCTCATAATATCCTCCATTTAGCTTTTATTTTAAATGCCCAATTTGGATTAATCAAATGTCTAGAATACCCCCAATCAAGTGGGCTAAGTATTGGATTACATTTTATTTCATTTGGGCTTTTCTTTTAATTGATTTGGGCTAGATAAAAACATAGTCGTCCAACAATTTTAATAATGTTACCCAATTTGATAATTTAGGGCTTTCATTTCTAATCATATGAAATTTAATTAATTATACATATGATTTTATCTCATAACCTAATTAGATTTACAAGAATTAGGTTTAAAATTATTAGTCACTTGAAATACTAAGTTTACCCACTTAAGTTAGTATACATATAAAATACTAACTTTTTCGTGTTACCATAACCCTTAGGTTATTTAATATTCTTACCTAATGTATAATTAGGTCACAAGGCTTTCATTTTTAATGAAATCTATAAATGTATGTATCCATATATAAAAAATGTACATACGTGGTGACTTTAAATTCACGGTTATTACAAGAACTAGGAGGGGAAAGACGAGTAAATCATTCACTAGTGTGTCCTGCTTAAGCTTATTTGTTGGTCGATCATAATACAGGGATATTATGTGATATGTTAATTTGTTAAATTAACCCTTGTTTTATGGCAGTATTTGAGAATGTCGACTGAGAATGTTAACAATGGAGTAAATGAGACCGTGGAGACACCTTTGCTCACTAAAGAGGAGAACGTGCAACAGGATGGCAATGTTCCTCCTGTGAACAGCACCACTGAGCAGATGATGAACGATGGGATGTTTAGAAGCTTTTTGCAGTTCATGCAAAATCAGACGAGGGAGTCTCGTGTTCAAAATACAGGAGGAAATGATAGCAATTCACGGTTTGTCACAGCCAAACAGTTCAAAGAGTTGGGACCACCAGAATTTATTAGAAAGCCGGATCCGATCAAGGCAGAGACGTGGTTTAAACAAATTACCAAGATATTCGATGTCTTGGGATGCACGAAGGAATAGAAGGTTCCATTCACCACCTTTATGTTCCATGGCGAGACAGACTACTGGTGGGAGTCTGTGAAGCGTACTCAGCCTACCGCACTCAGCATGTCTTGGGAGACATTTCAGAAACTGTTCAATGACAAGTACTTTCCTGAAAGTATTCGTCATATGAAAGAGGTAGAGTTTATTAGGCTGGAGCAGAATATCATGACGGTGTCCCAGTACGAGGCGAAGTTTGCAGAGTTGTCCAGGTTTGCACCTCATTTGGTGGAGAATGAGGAACGTATAACGCGGATGTTTCTGAGAGGTTTGAAACCCGGCATACGTCAATATCTCATTTCACATAAATTTTCTCTCAATTTATATGTTGTCAACATGTCTTAATTATTAGAGCGAGATAACGAGTACGTTCAACCGAGTGACCACAACCAGGATCATACCGGTGACAGCAGTCATCAAAACAACGATAACCAGCAGAGAAAGAAAAATACGGACAATAGCGACAACCACTCTGGTCCTAATCATGGCCATAAGAATAGAAGAAGCGAGTCGGGAGGAGATTTTAAAAAGAGGAGATTCAACAATGACAATAAGAAGACGTCAGCACCAACAGCAACTGGTTCCAAGGGAGGAGAACGACCACCGGTCATATGCTATAAGTGCGGAAAAGAAGGACATATCAGCCCAAACTGCCCACAACAGTTTAAAGTATGTTATAATTGTGGAAAGGAAGGACATATCACTAGAGATTATACTGTAGCGAAACCAAGTCTAGTGGGGATGGTGACTCAAAAGGCTATCCTAGAAAAGTCAAAGTCAACGGTTCCTAGAAGAGCATTTGTCGTGACTGGTCAACATTCGAGGAACCCAAACGAGGTGATCACGGGTAAGCTAATCATAAATTCATGCGAAGTTTATACCTTACTAGATACTGGTGCTACCCATTCATTTATTTCTCCTGCTTGTGATCAACGTTTAAACTTGACTCTGGAGAAATTAGACTTTGATTTATCTGCGGAGACTCCGTTAGGAGAAACTTTCATCACATTCACTGTTTATAAATCTTGTTTGATCCAATTTGGCACCATCACCTTACCTGTTGACCTTGTCTCTTTAAAGATACTTGCATTTGACGTGATTTTGGGGATTGATTGGTTAACTACTTGTCATGCTAAAATTGATTGTTTTCGTAAGGTTGTTAGTTTTCATATTCCTAACCAACTTGTTGTGCGAATTCAAGCAACTAAGCCATTAAAATCAATCACTGTTATATCAAGTCATAAAGCTATTCATTTATTAAAAAATAGATGTCAAGCTTTCTTAGCCCATGTTATGGATTTGAATAAAGACACATCATATTTGAATAATATTCCTGTTGTTATTGACTTTCCTGACGTATTTCCTGAAGAACTTCCCGGTCTACCCCCAGAACATGAAGTTGAATTCTTTATTGAACTTGAACCTGGTACAAAGCCCATTTCCAAAACCCCATATTGAATGGATCCTATTGAACTTCAGGAGTTAAAGGTCCAACTACAGGAGTTATTGGACATCGGTTTTATTCGTCCTAGTACATCTCCATGGGGTGTTCCTGTTTTATTTGTAAAGAAGAAAGACGGGAGTATGCGACTTTGTATTGACTATTGAGAATTGAACCATGTCACCATTAAGAATAGGTATCCGCTACCTTGTATTGATGACTTGTTTGACCAGTTGCAAGGAGCATAATTCTTTTCAAAAATCGATCTTCATTCTGGATATCATCAGCAGAAGATTAGAACTGAGGATATTCCAAAGACTGCCTTCAGAACTCGGTACGAGCATTATGAATTCTTAGTGATGTCTTTTGGATTGACTAATGCTCCTGCGACTTTCATGGATATGATGAACTGAGTATTCAAGGATTATTTGGATCAGTTCGTTGTTGTCTTTATTGATGACATCCTCATATATTCAAAAGTCGTGAAGATCATGAGCACCATTTGAAGCTGGTACTCCAAAGGCTTCGTGAAAACAAGTTATATGCCAAGTTGAAGAAATGCGAGTTCTGGCTTAAGGAAGTAGCATTCCTTGGGCACGTGGTGTCAAAACATGGAGTATATATTGACCCAACGAAGATTGAAGCAATACAAAGTTGGGAGCAACCGAAGTCGGTGATTGAAGTACGTAGCTTTCTGGGCTTAGCTGGTTATTATCGGAGATTCATGGAAGGATTTTTCGAATCGCTACTCTATTAACTCAGCCAACTCGGAAAGATATCAAATTCGTATGAAGCAAGGAATGTGAGAAGAGTTTCCAAGAGCTTAAGAGGAGACTCATTTCGGCACCTGTTTTGACAATACCATCTGGTTCGGATGGATTTGTTATCTACAACGATGCTTCAGGTAAAAGGTTAGGATGTGTTCTCATACAACATGGGAAAGTCATAGTCTATGCCTCGCGACAACTTAAAGAGTATGAGAGAAATTATCCTACTCATGATCTAGAGTTGGCAGCAGTAGTTTTTGCGCTAAAGATCTGGAGGCACTATTTATATGGGGAGAAAGTGGAAATATATTCAGACCATAAAAGTCTCAAATATTTTTTCACCCAGAAGGAACTCAACATGCGGCAACGACGTTGGCTTGAGTTATTGAAAGATTATGACCATACCATCCAATACCATCTTGGAAAAGCAAACGTGGTAGTTGACGCATTGAGTAGAAGATCATATGCGGGTACAAGTGCAATGTTGTTAACACAAAGGCCCATTTTGTATGACTTACAAAGGATGGAGATAGAGATAAAGGCTCCAAGTACCCACGTGATGATATCAAGCATACGAGTAGATCCGACTTTAATTGATAAAGTTAAAGCTTCTCAAGCTACGGACATGGAGCTGATGCGTATGAAGAAAAAAATGCAAGAAGGTGCTATTCCAGAAGCAAGAATCGATGAAGAAGGAATACTTCGAGTCAACTCCAGACTTTGTGTTCCTAACGATTCTGACTTGAAGCATATAATCATGATGGAGGCACACAACACACAGTTTGCAATCCATCCTGGGAGTACCAAAATGTATCATGATCTTCGACATACATTTTGGTGGAACAATATGAAGAGAGAGATCACGAAGTTTATCTAGAGGTGTTTAACTTGTTAACGTGTAAAGGCAGAGCATCAAGTGCCAAAGGGTCCATTGCAACCACTTGAGATTCCAAAATAGAAGTGGGAACATATTACCATGAATTTCGTTACGGGTCTTCCCACGGTTTCTCAAGGCATAAATGCGATTTGGGTTATTATTGATAGATTAACCAAGTCTGCTCATTTCTTGTCAATACGGGAGACTTATTCCCTTGAACGTCTAGCTCGTATGTACGTAAATGAGATTGTGAGATTACATGGCATGCCGGTATCCATAGTTTCAGATCGTGACCCAAGATTCACTTCAAGATTTTGGGTTAGCTTGCAAAAAGCTATGGGCACGGATTTACGATTGATCAGTTCAGCATACCATCCTCAAACAGACGGACAATCAGAGAGAACTATTTAAACTCTTGAAGATCTATTAAGACTCTGAGTCCTAGACTTCAAAGGGAGTTGAGATAAGTATTTACCATTGGTGGAATTCTCCTACAACAACAGTTATCAGGCAAGTATATGTGTGGCTCCATTTGAAGCATTATATGGACGAAAGTGTCGCTTTCCAATATGTTAGGATGAGGTGGGTGAAGCAACATTGTTGGGACCCGATTTGATACGTATGACTACGCAAAAGATCTAAATGATTCGACAGCGTATAAAAATGGCACATGATCGACAAAAGAGTTATGCGGATCTTCATTGAAAGGATGTGGAATTTAGTATTGGGGATCATGTATTGCTGAGAGTTGCTCCATGGAAGGGAGTTACAAGATTCAGCAAAAGAGAAAAGCTCAATCCACGATTTATTGGTCCATTTCAGATTCTTGATCGAATAGGAAATGTAGCCTATAGACTCGCGTTACCTCCAAGTATGTCTCGTGTTCATATTGTTTTTCATATATCTGTGCTTTGTAAATATTTGAAAGACCCGAACCACATTATTGAGTTAGAACCGGACGAGATAGCCGAAAACTTAACGTACGAGGAGGTACCTGTCAAGATCTTGGATAAAAAAGAGCATGTTCTACGCACAAAGGTCATACCACAAGTTAAAGTTTTGTGGAAGAACCATGCTATTGAGAAAATGACCTGGGAGTTGGAAACGTAAAAGAAAGCTAGGTATCCTCACCTTTTCGAAACACCAGGTACGTACGTCAATTTCGAGGAAGACATTTCATAAGGAGGGGAGGTTATAAGACCTCAACTTATTATAAATAAAATTAAATTTCCTCTATTTATTATTTTGAAATAGTAAGGGTCGTTTTGATTAATGTGGTTAGTTATGGGTAAAATGTGCAAATATTTCAAATAAGCAAGTGGTTATAAAATATTCATTGTTGTCGTGGAATATTCGTTTGGTCGTGGAATATTCTTGCTGTCAGGGAATATTAGTTCGATGGCGCAGTCTTGTGTGGGCCCCATAACGGAAAGCGATTGGATGAAGAAAACGACAAAAATAAGTTGTTTATAAATAACGGCGTTGTTATTACCTTTAATACTGTTGAAATACTCGGTGGTTAAAACATAGTAGCACATGGTATTGCACCAATTATTGATTCTTACGTAAGAAGGAACTACTCAATAATTGTTACATTAATTACTGTTCAATATTTTATTTTATTGATTCAATAATTGCTACGTTGATATTTTATATTACTATTGTTTCAATAATTGTCACTACACAGTATTTTCCATTATCGGATCAATAATTCATATTATCTGAATAATATTATTAGATAAAATTATTAGCAATGTCTAGAAAGTTCTTTCTAAGGAGAGGTTTGGTCACCTAATTGCTCGCGAGTAAGGAGAAATTCTTATTGGAAAGCCCCCTATTTCCTGGGAACGACCTGGTTGTCAGTATTGTGATTCTGTAATATTATTTGTGAATAATTAATTATTGATTTATATGATGACAAAAATATTAATTTTATGTGGATATAGATAGAGAAAATTTTTAATGTGACAATTGTTGAAAATTAATATTTTATCTTTTTCTAATAAAATAATTCATTTAAATATATTATTATATTTTAATAATATAATAATAGTGATATTTTTACAATGAATGTGGGATATATGAGTATACGAGGAGGAAGAGTATTTTTGTTACAATAAATGTTAAAAACATGTTTTGTTTGTCGGTGGACCCCATTTCTTGACTGAAATTTGATTATAGCCTGTAAAATCGCTCGTTTGTGGATTTCAGTTAATTTTTGTTTGGAATTTAGAAAAACTTTCTTCTGCAAAGTTGTAGATAATGGAATTTCCGATGGAAAAGACATAAGGTTTGAATTTTTCTGATAAAAGAGCTATTTGTTATGAATTATTGAAATTCTGAAGTTCTGAAATAATTGATTTTTGGAAGTTTGAATTGTTTTATTCAAGAATTTTTTTTTGCAATCCCACATGTGTGGTAAATGAGCTGAATTCAGATTCTTGGGTGGTGGGCTTGAATGTTTAATAAATAAAATTATTTTATTAAATTTTCTGCTTTGGTGTTCTAAGCATTTTTCTATAAATAGGGTGCTTAGGTTAGAATTGAAAATCACACCAGAAACTAAACTTTTCTCTCTCGATATATTGAGCTTATTCTTGTGAGTATTTTAATACTTTGAGTGTTATTATAAGGTGCAAGTTCCTTTCACCACTATATTCAGTATTCCAACCAGAAGTACTATTCTTTCGAGGTAAGGGATGTTATTTTCTTCTTAAATGATATTATTTTCTTCAATATCATTATGCTGAAATATTGGTTTGAACTTTTTATCAAATTTGGAACTTTTTTGTGTTAGGGTTACTATTCATGTATACGGAACTATTCACGTATACGGCACTATTCACGAATACGGCACTATTCACCGTAAAATAAATTTTTCTTCTTTTTGTCCAAGATGTCTATTATAGTTACTATCTTTGATTGTATCCATGTTTTGATCTTTATTTTTGAATTCTGCTTCAAAATTTGGTTATTATAGAGTATTATTGAACTTGGATAAAACTGTAATATGAATCCTTAATATTTGTTCTTTTGCTTCACTGGATTCATTTTCTTTGAAATATTTTTCATCATCCTCAGTCCTAAATAATGATATTACTGAATATCTTTGGCCTGTAGTGCAAAGATGAATAATTTCTGATGAATATCTTTGGCCTGTAGTGCAATGATGAACAGGTGTTTAGATGAACATGACCAACTAATGAATATATTTGGCCTGTAGTGCAAAGATGAATATTTGATTCCAGATATATGTTGATTGATGCTATATGGATAAAATATTAACGATGGACTTTTAAATTCATATATAGAAGATAGTAGATTTATTCTCTATTTAACTCTTCTAATGAATTATTATTTCCGCTGCGAATATTAATTTAAAACATGTTTTCTATTGTATTCTATTAGATTTTTCCCTGTTGAGGACTAACGATAATTTGTTCTATATTATCTTAGTCATAATGTTCTTTACTTGGCTAGTTGAGCTCACCCTTTTCCTTTTTGTTCCATTTTCTTCTCAAGAGGCGAGAATATAGCGAGTACTAGTCGGGGTGTGGAATGATGGTTCTAGAAGTTGTTTTAGTAGTCCTCACTATTTTGTAAAATAGTGTAACAATAATTGTAATGAGGACTTATTTGAGTGTGGATATTGTCTAGATGATAATATTTGTATTTAAACTCACAGTTTAAGTGTTGTCATATTTTGCTCGACAGTTGTATTAATAAAGTTGTAGTTGTTTTTGTACCATGTAATTGGCAACTCAGAATGGTGTTGTATACTTATTTTGGGGGCGTCACACAAATGCTGTGAAAAAAGTCTTCATTGGCCCGTATTGCATTGATGGACAGTTGTTGGCATGATCATGACCATTGATGAATACACGAATATCCTTGGCCCGTAATGCATGAATAATTTGTGGTCGTGATACTAATGAATATCCTTGGTCGTAATGCAGGGATGATGTGGATTATTTATTAAGCTAAGTCTTAGTGATAAAAGTAATGAAAAATCTTTTAAATCATAGAAGATGGTAGATTTTATTATCTATTTGACTCTTCTAATGGATTGCTTGTTCCGCTGCAGTTAAACTTGATGTTTGTTATATTTTATTAGTTTAACACTGTTGAAGGCTAATGATAATTTATTCTACATTATCTTAGTCATAATATTTCTTACTGAGCTAGTTGAGCTCACCCTTTTGCTTTCATTGTTCTCTTCAGAAAATGAGAACGTAGCATGGACTAGTCGGGGAACGGAGTGACGGTCCAGATGACAGCATTAATAGTCCTCACTATTCTATGAAATAGTGTGATAATAAATGTATTGACGACTTATTTTGAGTTTGAATACTGTTTAGAAGACAATATTTGTATTAAAACTCACAGCTCATGTTGTATATTTAAGGTTGTATTTGTATTCTGTACCATGTATTTGGCGACTCAGAATAGGTGATGTATACCTATTTTGGGGGCATCACATTAATATTTATGAAAAATAAGTCAAATTATTACTACCTCCGTCCCATAATAAGTACCTTTTTAGCTAAAATCACACATACCAATACACAAGCTAAAATGACAAAAATACCCTTAACATATTCTCTTTGAAGTTGAAGAGTTAATGAGTGTCATTTAATTGTAGTGATGGTAAGATACAATAAATATCATTGAATGCATAAGGACATATATGAGAAAATATTACAAAAATTGTATTGGAGTTCTAACACATCACTTATTTTGGGAAAAACTATTAAGCCTAAAAAGTACTTATTGTGGGACGGAGGTAGTAAAAGTTAATTTTTATAAATTAAAATAATTTTTGTAATTTTCAGAAATTAATTTCTATTTTTAAATGATTTTTAGAAATTAATTTAATTAAAACTAAATAGTATGTCGCTAAAGCCTTTAGCGACTTAGCGATAGAAAGTGTTGCCTATTGTGTTCCTGAGGCTCAAGAACATTCATGTGCAGTAATCGAGTGGCCTACTTTGACTAGTGATAATTCATTGTATATGATATTTCTGGTCACAGCTTGTAGAACTAATGTATCACTACATAATACAAAAACAATCATGATCATACAACACAAAACAAAGGAGATTTGGGCTTGCAAAATAGTTGTCAGAGTTGTTCTTCATTTTCTTGGTTACCCAAAAATGAAGAACAGTTCGACTGCCCTACTTTGGGCTTCCACAACTTGTGATTCTGGTGATGTTTTAGTAATTTAATGCTTTCAGACTGTAGCCAGCATATAAGTGAAGAGATCTAACACATAAAACACATATAATAACAACACAATCGCTAGATCTGGTCCAGTGAAAGCTTGTCAGAAAACGTGTTCATGCATTTTTTGGGTTTCCCAGAAAATAGAAAACTTGATCAGCTAAGCTACTTTGACCGACCACTACTTTATTTCTGTTAATCATTTAGGTGATCTAAAGGCATGATTTTGAAGTTCATGTAACATATTAGAATTCTATTGCAACAACAAGAACAACAAAACAAATAACTAATAGATCATGGCTTGTCAAAACCTTGTCAGACACTGGTTTTGAATTTCTGGGATACCCAGAAACTCTTTGGTTAAACTCGATCAACTGGGTTTGACCATGAATAACTTACTATCTATGCATGATCTGGTGCTGCTAAAATTTTCAGAACACAGATCTCATAGCATACTACAAGCTCAAACATTAAAACAACCAAAAACATAAACATGCTGAGATCAAGGAGGTCTGACATTCGGTTGTCAGACAACTTGAATAGTTTTTTCCAGATTTTGAAAAACTTCAAATCCGAGCCTATAGATGTTATAGATCTAACATCTAGCAACCCAGATCATCTATTTACACTATAAACAACATATTTTAACAAAAAATCATAAATTTAACAAACGATCATGGATCAAATTTGATTTAGGGTTTTATACCTTTCTATGAACTAACTTGAATCTGGCTTCTGGATTTTGTTATGGGTGTAAGTGGGGCTTGATTTGGGGACTGAAATGCTAAGAGAATTTGTGGGTTAGAGAGAGAGGGACTTGGTAGAGAGTTGATGATCAAATGGCTAAAAATGAATACTTTTCTCTCTCTAATGCTATATATATGTGAATTTAATGTGTATGACTGAGATATTGCTGCTGATTTGTGTTATTTTATGTCACATGGATGGTCAAGAGTTGGCCAACAACTCCATTTTGACTAGATCTACAAGTTTCCTTCAATAATGCAATAAGTGCAAAATGGTCTTTGGCTTAAAAATTTAATGGCATTTTGGTAATCTTGGCAAACCCTTAGGGTTTGACCCTTAGGGTTTGACACTAAGGTTCCACAATTTTTGATTTTTTATAGGATTTCTAATTAGGTTTAAAAATGAAAATTAAAGTGTCCAAAATTCCAAATTAGGGTTTCTTAATCATACCTAGTTTCCTAATTACATAGAACATGAAAATTAGGTTTAAAGATTTTACAAAAATATAATTAAACTTCTGACGCCCCCAAAATAGGTATACATCACCCATCTGTAGTCACCAAATGCATGGTACAAAATTCAAATACAACTTAATTTATACAACAGTCGTGTAAAATACGACAAAACATAATCTAAGAGTTTTAATAAGAATATTGTCATTTAGACAATATGCACACTCAATGGAGTCCTCATTACATTTATTGTCACAATATTTAACAGAATAGTGAGGACTACTAGTGCTATCATCTGGACCGTTACTCTGTTCCCCGACTAGTCCCGGTAAGAAATATTATGACTAAGATAATGCAGAATAAATTATCATTAGCCTTCAACAGTGTTAAACTGATAAAATATAATAAACATCACGTTTAACACCAGCGGAACAAGCAATCCATTAGAAGAGTCAAGTAGAGAATAAAATCTACTATCTTCTATGATTTAAAAGGTTTTTCATCACTTTTATCGCTGAGACTAAGCTTAATAAATAAACCACATCATCCATGCACTACGGCCAAGAATATTCATTAGTATCACGACCACAAATTATCCATGCACTACGGGCCAATGATTTTCGTGTATTCATTAATGGTCACGATCATGACAACAACTGTCCATCAATGCACTACGGTCAATGAGGACTTTTACCACATCATTTGTAACATTACGGTCATGATTATACCGAATAATCCTTGGTCATAATCATACCAAGTCCATCCATGCACTACAGGTCACAGATGACTTTCAAGATATTATAAACATGAGGATGATGACAATGATATAAGAATTCAATAAAACAAGTTCAAGGATAAATTTGTAAAGATTTATAATTTAATTTATCCAAAAATCAATAACGTCCGAATTGTCAACATGATACTGCTTTGTGGAGTAAAATTCAAGAATGCTCAGAAGAATATTTCCATGAAAAGATACTAGATGAAGCGCAAATATCAAAGATATTCCACTAATTTCATGGAGTGTAGAAACCAAAACTTTAATCAACTGAGTATAATAAAATATATGAAACTGTAAATGAATTTTTGTCGCCATGCAGTAATCCACGTAAACAGATTATTTCAACAAAATAATAAAGAATGGAATAACAGAAGAATTCACCAGGCGTGCGTAATCCGCACAGACAGGTTATTCCAACATAATAATAAAGAATGGAACCAGGTCATGCGTAATCCGCACAGACAGGATGTTCCAACAAAATAATAAAGAATGAAACCAGGTCATGCGTAATCCGTACAAACAAGATGTTTCAAAAGAATAATAAAGAATGGAACCAGGTCATGCGTAATTCGCACAGGCAGGATGTTCCAACAGGATAATAAAGAATGGAATAACAACATAATTCATCAAGCGTGTGATAGACCATACAGATAGGTTATTCCAACAAAATAATAAAGAATGGAATAACAGAAAAATTTCACCATGTATGCGGTACTTCGCATAGACAGGTTATTCCAACATGATAATAAAGAATGGAATAACAATCCTTACGAGTATTGAAAAAAAATAACTCTCTTCATAAATACGAAAGAAATAATACCCCTTACCTTAGAAAAACTGGATACTGGAATAGTGAGGTAGTAAACTTCTCTTCTTCTTTCTCTCTATAATTTCTCTCTATAATAATTGCTCTAAAGCTTTTGTGAATTGGTGAGAAATGAAGGAAAAATGAGGTTCTATTTATAAGAAAATATAGTTTCGATAATTACACATTTTGGGGCTCGAAATAGTACAGTATAATACGTTTCTCTTTTTCTTCATTTTTAATTTAGTCCTGCAAGTATTATCAAACTTGCACCACCTCCCCTAATAGTAAATAATGTGAATCAATAGTACACACATTTGAATAAATAGTTAAAAGCATGTGAAATAATAGCAATTAATTGCTTATTTATCCGATTAATTACCTGATTGGTCAATATAACCTCCAGACATCAATTATTATATAAATAAATGTCGATTTCCACTAACACTAATAATCCCAACACAATGGAACTATCAATTTCATCTTTAATTGACACAACTTATTCATCATTAATATTATAACTCACAATATTTAATAATCAGGTCGTTCCCAAGAAAGAGGGAGCTTTTCAATAAGGATTTCTCCTTATTGGCGCGCAATTAGGTGACCAAACCTCTCCTTGACAGAACTTCTAGACATTGTCAATATTGCAAATAATAATATGAACAACTTTATCGTCTCAATTGTTGATTTAATAATAATAAATATTATGCAGATGATACTGTGACAATAATTGAATCAATAATATGAGAGATATGATGCAGCAATTACTATAGCAATATTGAGTATAACTGAGTAACTTCTCACGT
This sequence comes from Panax japonicus, assembly GCA_020205505.1. Lineage (NCBI taxonomy): Eukaryota > Viridiplantae > Streptophyta > Magnoliopsida > Apiales > Araliaceae > Panax > Panax japonicus. The sequence goes on along the minus strand of CM035113.1, from coordinate 15,175,942 downwards.
AAGCATCAATAATCAAAACCGTGTACTACTATGTAACCACGCTTATTACTGTACTTTTACTACCGGGTAGTTCAACAGTTTTAACGGTAATACTTTCGCCGTTATTTTTATAAAAAGATAATCATGTCGTTTTCTAACTACGACAATACTTTCGTTGTGGGGTCCACCAATGATTGTGCCATCGTACGAATATTCTCTGTTAAAACGGATATTCCCCGACCAATCAAATATTATATAACCACTTGCTTACTTTGCAAAATTTGTAAATATTACCCACAACTATAACATTATATCAAATCCACACCATAATATTCAAAAATATATTTCGAGAAAATTATTCTTTATTCATAAAAGCCGGGGTCTTACAACCTCCCCTTCTTATGAAATTTCGTCCTCGAAATTAGGGTACGTACCTGGTATATCGAAGAGGTGATGATACCTTGATTTCATTTCAGATTCTAACTCCCAGGTCATTTCCTCAACATCGTGGTTTCTCCACAAAAGTTTGACTTGAGGTATAACTGTAGAGCGTAGAATATGATCCTTCTTATCTAAGATTTTAACATGTAACTCTTCATACATTAAATCTTCCTCTATCTCGTCTGGTTCTAATTCAATAATGTGGTTTAGGTCTTTCACATATTTACGTAACATAGATATGTGAAAAACGTTATGAACACGAGACATTGTGACACCCCTAAATCTAGGTACTTCATTCCCACAAGATTTGGTGCTCACTATTCAAACATTCATACTATCTACCCAAATAAAATAATATTTGAATCATAAAACCTCCCATTAAATAGGGTTTCATCATTAAATTCAAAAACATCCCAGGTTATCTAACCTTTAAACGTCATTCAAATGCGGAATTAAAATTACAACATTACATCATTAAAATAAAGTCTAGGATCATCATAATAAAAGTCTAACATCATAATCAAAGTCAAAATTATAAGTCTTCATCACTTGTACATTTTTCCCTTCCCTTTGCTAGTTGAAGGTTCACCTACCTTCTCCACTTTAGCTGCAATGAGTTTATAAATATGCAAGAGTGGGCAAAACAATTGCTCACTTGATATAATAGAGAATCAACAGGAGTATAACAATAATAACTGCCAATAATAGGCTCATCAAGATTAAATAGTACTCTAACAATGATAATCAGAAACTGGAATTCAAAATATGGAATATACATCACTGAGGGTCATAAGACCATGAACTACGTCCACAGTTGCAAGTAATCTTTCAACTCCAACTTTAACAGTCATAAGACTATAAGGACCTCGTATTTAGGGGGATCAACCCTTCGTACAATGTATTGTGCACAAACATTTTAACGCTTCACGTAAGTTAACCCCTAATCGTAACAATAGGGTTGTTCATCTCAGTATTTAGTGTATAAGTCCGCACCAAAGAAAGTTTGGTTTGGATAAGCTTTCAAGGGTAATTTGAAGTTCAATGGACATCAACTAGTGGACTAGTTGAATCAATAGTTTTGATAATACCACAATTGAACATTATATGAAACAATGAACAAAGTGTAAGCGAGCTAACTATGCTTGATCTCATGCTTCGGAACAACTACAAAGCATAAGTATTTAATGCAATAATAAACCTTGCTTGAACAAAATTAAGCTAGGACTATGAAATTATTGAATAAATATTTAAGTAATAGTAAGCTGAAAATAAAGCTTACTTATCATTAGAATAAATTGTGTTAAGCAAATGAACTACAACAGTTCAACATTTGAAATAAGAATTTAAGAAAACTACATTCACAATATCCGAATAACAATAACGAAACTTGTCTAATAATAAACAAGTTAGAATGCATCAATAAGTATTGGACTTCAAACTTGTTTGAGTAAAATAATGAAATGGCTAGATTGTTCAAATCATGATTGAGAATATGATAGTTCGTTTAAAGTAAGAACTAGCTCAACATAAATGTATGGATAAAAGGCTTGCTCAATGTAAATATAGAGTTAGAAAACTTGCCTTGAGCGTAGGCTATAAAGTTAAACTCAAGATCACCTACATATAATTTTTAGAACCACAATACCTATTAGATAGGCTAATCATATCATAACATGTTCAATATCATTCACATTTTAGAAACTTTAAGTGTTTTAATTCGCAACACTTGATTAACTCTCATTATGCATACTAAGTTACCACAAAACGCGTTCCTAATTTACTAACCATTTTACAACTTTGAACTTACTAATCTTAATTCACTATGTTATAATAACCTTAACATTACACTTTTAGCATGCTAACACACTTTCAGACCCTGCCATGATGCTAACTCAAGACTGCAGCAATAGCAAAAAATCAGAATCTCAAACCAGTGTATGGCTCAGCTACGCCATACAAAGGCTTGGGACCGGCGCAGCTGCGCCATTTTTTGCCTTGGCACCAGCGCAGCTGCGCCGGTGTTCAGACAGATGCAAAGAGGCTGATGAACAGTAGCCGACTTTAGCCCAACAAACACAAATTTCACCCAATAAACAGTGATAATAACACGTAAGATAAATACACAACTATCATAAACATAATTGCTCACATTTACAATCAATTAGAACAATTTAACACTAACTAAAGCTATTTTAATTTCTCAAATTTCAAGTTTTTTCATATAAAACTCCATTTTTGATATTCATCCCTAAAAATCATCACTGTGATTTCATTACTTGACCAAATCATCTCATTCAAACTACATTATGCTCGTATCTCAATGAACTACCAAATACTAACTTCAATTTACAATTTCTCATATGAATTGGCCACTAAAATTGATACTTTTCATGAACATATGAAAAATGCATATAAACATACACTGTCGTAATTTTCTTCTACTGCAAACCAAAATTAGCATACAGTTGTTGTCTAAACATAACATATAATCATCATATACACATGTAATCATCATAATTAAGTTACATAACAAAATTTGAAAGAAGTATAATTCACAGAGTATAGCAGTTATACCGAGATACTCACAAATAATGTCAAAATAGTAGAACATACATTTTGTTACTTGATAGAAATCTTGGTAAAAACACTGGAATTGCTTGAAAAATCTTAAGCTTCTTCTCAATCTCTATCTCAACTCTCTGACTCCTCTCTGCTCTCTTCTCAGGTCTTAGCTAAACCCAAATGCCAAATTACGTAGACTAGCTAACACTTAAGCGCAAGGAAATAAATTGATAACACTTCATAATGCTAATGCTAATTACATTATCAGTTATAATGTATATAATATAAATATATATTATATTGTTATTTTATTTTATTTAATTTCAAAAGCTAGAAATTTTAAAAGCCTAAGGCTTGTTTAACAAATCATTTAAAATTTAAGAGTTAAAATACTTAAGCCTTGTTTGACAAAAACTAATTTAAAAATCCTCTTTAATTTATAAATAAACACTTTAGTTTATAATTATAATCACATACTATTTCATGTCAAACATTAACCCATTAAATTAATCACATAATATATTTTAATTAAATATAGTCATTTAGCAAATATCACCAAATTATAATTTCATTATAACTTTATTTAATAATTTAATATACCATCTAAATTATTATATCAATACAGCCACATAACACTTCATGTTAATAATATAAACCTCTAAATTATAAATTAATTTAATTTTGAAAATTCTCTAATAAATTAAGATTAAGATTCACAACCATCACATCCATAAAAATAATAAACACTTCAAATAATATTTATATAACTCAATAAATATTATAATTACAATAAATTTTGGATCGTTACAGACATACTTGGCGGTAAGGTGAGTCTATAGGCCACAGTTCCTACTCGATCGAGGATTAAAAATGGGCCAATGAATCGAGGGTTGAGCTTTCCTCTCTTTCCAAATCTCGTAACTCCCTTCCATGGAGCAACATGTAACAACACATTATCTCTAATATCGAATTCCACGTCCTTTCGATGAAGATCAACATAACTCTTCTGTCGATCTTATGAGGTTTTTATACATTATCGGATCGTTTGAATCTTTTCCTTAGTCATACGTGCTAACTCCGATCCCAATAACGTTACTTCACCCACCTCATCCCAGCATACTGGAGAACGATACTTCCTACCATACAACGTCTCAAATGGAGTCATGCCAATACTTGCTTGATAACTGTTGTTGTAGGAAAACTCCACCAATGGTAAGAATTTGTCCCAACTTCCTTTGAAGTCAAGGATACAGAGTCTTAATAAATCATCAAGAGTTTGAATAGTCCTCTTCGACTGCCCGTCCGTCTGAGGATGATATGCCGAGCTAAATCGTAAATTCCGTGCCCATATAGCGTTTTACAAACTAACCTAAAATCTTGAAGTGAACCTTGGGTCTCGATCAGAAACTATGGATACCGGCATACCATGCAGTCTTACAATCTCGTTTATGTACATACGAGCAAGACTTTCAAGTTTATAAGTTTCTCGTACAGGTAGAAAATGAGCAGACTTGGTCAATCTATCAATAATGACCTAAATTGCATCTATGCCTTGAGAAACCTTGGGAAGACCGGTAACAAAATCCATGGTAATGTGTTCCCACTTCCATTCTGGAATTTCAAGTAGTTGCAATGGACCTTTTGGTACTTGATACTCCACCTTAACTCGTTGACAAGTTAAACACCTTGAGATAAACTCCGCTATCTCTCTCTTCATATTGCTCCACCAAAATGTATGTCGAAGATCACGATACATTTTTGTACTACTAGGATGGATTGAAAACGATGTGTTGTGCACCTCCATCATGATTTTATACTTTAAATTAGGGTTGTTAGGAACATTAAGTCTAGAGTTGACTCGAAGTATTCCTTCTTCATCGATTTTTGCTTCCAGCATAGCACCTTCTTGCACTTTCTTCCTCATACGCATCAGCTCCAGGTCTGTAGCTTGAGCATCTTTAACTTTATCTATTAAAGTCGGTTCTACTCGTATATTCGCCATCATCACATGGGTCCCTAGAGTCTTTAAATCTATCTTCATCCTTTGTAAGTCATATAAAATGGGCCTTTGCGTTGACAATAATGCACTCGTACCCGCATATGATCTTCTACCCAATGCATCAGCTACTACGTTCCCTTTTCTAGGATGGTATTGAATGGTATGATCGTGATCTTTCAACAACTCAAGCAAACGTTGTTGCCGCATGTTGAGTTCCTTTTGAGTGAAGAAATATTTGAGGCTTTTATGATCCGTATAGATTTCCACCTTCTCTCCATACAGGTAATGCCTCCAAATCTTAAGCGCAAAAACGACTACTGCTAAATCTAGATCATGAGTAGGATAATTCCTCTCATATTCTTTAAGTTGTCGTGAGGCATAGGCTATGACTTTCCTATATTGCATGAGAACACATCCTAACCCTTTTCCTGAAGCATCACTATAGATGACAAATCTCTCCGAGCCAGATGGTATTGTCAGAACAGGTGCTGAAATGAGTCTCCTCTTGAGTTCTTGAAAACTCTTCTCATATTCCTCGCTCCAACTGAATTTTGTATCTTTTCGAGTCAGCTGAGTTAATGAAGTAGCGATTCGGGAAAACCCTTCTACGAATCTCTGATAATAACCAGTTAAGCCGAGAAAGCTACGTACTTCGGTCACTAATTTAGGTTACTCCTAGCTTTGAATTGCTTCAATCTTTGCTGGGTCAACAGATATCCCATGATTTGATATCACGTGCCCAAGGAATGAAACTTCCTCAAGCCAAAACTCGCATTTCTTCAACTTGGCATATAGCTTGTTTTCACGAAGCTTTTGGAGTATCAGCCTCAAATGTTGCTCATGGTCTTCACAGGTTTTGGATTATATGAGGATGTCATAAATAAAGACGACCACAAAGTGATCTAAATATTTCTTGAATACTTGGTTCATCATACCCATGAAGGCATCAGGAGCATTAGTCAACCCAAAAGACATGACTAAGAATTCATAATGCTCGTACCGAGTTCTGAAAGCAGTCTTTGGAATGTCATCAGTTTTAATCTTTAACTGATGATATCTGGAACGAAGATCAATCTTTGAAAAGAATTTGGCGTCTTGCAACTGGTCAAACGGGTCATCAATGCGAGGCAACGGGTACCTATTTTTTATGGTGACATGATTCAACTCCCAATAATCAATACAAAGTCGCATACTTCTATCTTTCTTTCTTCACGAATAGAACAGGAGCACCCCAAGGAGACGTACTAGGATGAATAAAATCGATGTCTAACAATTCCTGCAATTGGGTCTTTAACTCCTGAAGTTCAATAGGAGCCATTCGATATAGGGCTTTGGAAATGGGTTTTGTACCGGGTTCAAGGTCGATAAAAAATTCAATTTCAGGCTCTAGGGGTAGGCCAGGAAGTTCTTCAGGGAATACGTCAGTAAATTTATTAACAATAGAAATATCATTCAAATCTGACGTATTTTTGTTTAAATCTGTGACATGAGCTAAGTAAGCTTGACATCTATTTTTCAATAAACGAATATCTTTATGGCTTGAGATGACCGTGATTGATTTTAATGGTTTGGTCGCTTGAATTCGTATAATAGGTTGATTAGAAATATGAAAGCTGACAACCTTATGAAATAATTAATTTTAGCATGATGAGTAGTTAACCAATCAATCCCTAGAATCACGTCATATGCAAGTATTTTTAAAGAAATAAGATCGATAGGTAACGTTCGGTTACCGATTTAAATCAAACAAGACTTATAAACAGTGGATGTAATGAAGGTTTCTCCCAACGGAGTTTCAACCGATAAGTCAAAGTCTAATTTCTCCGGAGTCAAATTTAAACGTTGAGCGCAAGTAGGAGAAATAAAAGAATGGGTAGAACTGGTATCAAATAAGGTATAGACTTCGGTAGAGTTTATGATAAGCTTACCCGTGATGACCTCGTTCAGGTTCCTTGCTTTCTCGGAGGTTATGACAAATGCTCTTCCTTTAACTACCGGCTTTGACTTTTCAGGGATGGCCTTTGGTGCCTCCATCCCAGCTGGACTCGTCTTTGGTGCACGACAAAATCGGGCTAGGTGACCTTCTCTTCCATAATTATAACACGCTTTGGACTGCATCGCGCAGTTTGGACTGATATGTCCCTCCCCTCCGCATTTGAAGCATATGATTGGTGGTCGTTCTCCTTCCTTAACAACGGGTGCTGGTGCTGACGTCTTTCCATCATTGTTGAATATCCTTTTCTTAAAATGTTAATTTTTACTGTCTTGGCCATGATTACCACCGAAGTGGTTACCATTTCTAGCATGTTGATTCCCTCCATGTTTGTTGTCATCGCTTTGATGACTGCTACCACTGGTATTATCATTTTGACGGCTACTTTCTCTTGGTTGAGTTGACTCGTTATCGCGCTCCAATAACTGAGCCCAATTAACAACATCTTAATACAAACACAGTTTGTGAGAAATTAAGTATTGACGTATCTCGGGTTTCAAACCTCTTAGAAATATCTGCGTCATTCTTTCCTCATTATCAACCAAGTGAGATGCAAACTGAGACAACTCAGCAAACTTAGCTTTACACTGTGACACAGTAATATTGTTCTGCTCCAACTTGATGAACTCTGCCTATTTCATATGATGAATACTTTCGGAAAAGTACTTGTCGTTGAATAGTTCTTGGAACTTCTCCCAAGACATCTTCAGTGCGGCAGGTTGAGTATGCTTTACCAATTCCCACCAGTAATATGCCTCTCCTCGCAACATAAAGGTGGAAAATAGAACCTTTTGCTCCTCAGAGCATCCCAAAACATCAAATATCTAGGTGATCTGCTTTATCCACGCTTCCGCCTTAAGTGGTTTTGGCTCTCCAATAAACTTAGTTGGTCCCAGCTCCTTGAACTATTTAGCGGTGACCGTCCGAGAGTTTTTAGTGTTTTCACCTACATTTTGGACAGGCGCCGCTCTCGCCTGATGTTGCATGAATTATATAAAGCCTCTGAACATTCCATCATTCATCATTTGGTCAGTGTTGTTTTTTGCATGAGGATTGTTGCCTTCCTAATGCACATTATCCTGATTATTGATCTGTGGAGACTCAACGGTCTCCTGTGCTCCATTGCTATTCTCAACATTCTCGGATGTCATTTTTAAATACTGCCACAAAACAAGGGTTAATTGACATGTCACATATTATCCCTATACTTGACCGACCAAATAAATACCAAATAAACTTAGGTAGGTCATACTAGCGAAGGAATTCCCCGTCTCTCCCCTCCTAGTTCTTATCTCACATCTCAGCTAGGGATCATATCCCTAAGCTTTGATACCAACTGTGACGCCCCCGAAATAGGTATACATCACCCATCTTGAGTCGCCAAATACATGGTACAAAATTCAAACAAAACTTAATTATACAACAGTCGTGTAAAATACGATAAAACATAATCTAAGAGTTTTAATAAGAATATTGTCATCTAGACAATATCAACACTCAATAGAGTCCTCATTACATTTATTGTCACACTATTTATAGAATAGTTAGGACTACTAATGCTATCATCTAGACCGTCACTCCGTTCCCCTACTAGTCCAGGCTACGTTCTTATTTCCTAAAGAAAACAGTGATTTAAAAGGTTTTTCATCACTTTTATCGCTAAGACTCAGCTTAATAAATAAACCACATCATCCTTGCACTACGGCCAAGGATATTCATTAGTATCATGACCACAAATTATCCATGCACTACGGGCTAAGGATATTTGTGTATTCATCAATAGTTATGATCATGCCAACAACTGTCCATCAATGCACTACGGCCAATGTGGACTTTTACCACATCATTTGTAACATTACGGTCATGATTATACCGAATAATCCCTGGTCATAATCATACCAAGTCCATCCATACACTACAGGCCACATATGACTTTCAACATATTATAAACATGAGGATGATGATAATGATATAAGAATTCAATAAAACAAGTTCAAGAATAAATTTGTAAAGATTATAATTTAATTTATCCAGAAATCAATAACGTCCAAATTATCAACATGATATTGCTTTGTGGAGTAAAATTCAAGAATGCTCAGAAGAATATTTCCACGAAAAGATAATAGATGAAGCGCACAGTATCAAGGATATTCCACTAATTTTGTAAGACCCCAACTTATTATAAATAAAATTGAATTTTCTTTATTTATTATTTTGAAATAGTTAGTGTTAATTTGATTAATGTGGTTAGTTATGAGTAAAATGCGCAAATATTTCAAATAAGCAAGTAGGTTATAAAATATTTATTTTTATCGGAGAATATTCGTTTGGTCACGGAATATTCTTACTGTCGGGGAATATTCGTACGACGGCGCAGCCTTGTGTGGGCCCCTATACTAGAAAGTGATTGGATGAAGAAAACAACAAGTATAAGTCGTTTATAAATAACAGCGTAGTTGTTACCGTTAATACTGTTGAAATACCCGGTGGTTAAAACACAGTAATACGCGCTGTTGCACAGTAGCACACGGTATTGCACCAATTATTGATTCTTACGTAAGAAGGCACTACTTAATAATTGTTACAGTAATTACTGTTCAATATTTTATTTTATTGATTCAATAATTGCTACGTTGATATTTTATATTACTGTTGTTTCAATAATTGTCACTACACAGTATTTTCTATTATCGAAGCAATAATTCATATTATCTGAATAATATTATTAGATAACATTATTGGAAATGTCTAGAAAGTTCTGTCTAAGAAGAGGTTTGGTCACCTAATTGTGCGACAGTAAGGAGAGATCCTTATTGGAAAGCCCCATCTTTCCTAGGAACGGTCTGGTTGCCAGTACTGTGATTCTGTAATATTATTTGTATATAATTAATTATTGATTTAAATGATAAGGAAAATATTTATTTTATGTGGATATAGATGAAGAAAATTTTTAATGTGACAATTATTGAAAATTAATATTTTATCTTTTTCTGATAAAATAATTCATTATTATATTTTAATAATATAATAATGGAAATATTTTTACAATAAATGTGGGATATATGAGTATATGAGGAGGAAGGGTATTTTTGTTGCAAAAGTTGTTTAAAACATGTTAAACATGTCTGTGGGCCCATTTCTTGACTGAAATTTGATTATAGCATGTAAAATCGCCCTTTGTGGATTTCGGTCAATTTCTGTTTGGAATTTGGAACAATTTTCTTCTGTAAAGTTGTAGAGAATGGAATTTCCTATAGATTAGACATGAGGTTCGAATTATTCTGATAAAAGGGATATTTATTATGAATTATTGAAGTTTCGGAGTAATTGATTTTTGGAGTTTAAAATGTTTTATTTAAGAAAAATGTTTTTTTTTTGTTTTTGTTCGGTGAGTGGCTGATGTTGTAGACTGATGGTGTGCGTAGGAAAATTTAAATAAACATAATAATATTTTTATTAATTTTTTGCTTTGGTGTTCTAAGCATTTTCCTATAAATAGGGTGCTTAGGTTAGAATTGAAAATCACACAAGAAACTGAAGTTTTCTCTCTCTTTCTCTCTCGATATATTGAGCATATTCTTGTGAGTATTTTAATACTTTGAGTGTTGCTATACGATACATGTGACGCCCCCAAAACAAGTATACATCACCCATCTTGAGTCGCCAGATACATGGTACAGAATTCAAATACAACTTAATAATACAACTGTCGTGTACAATACGACAAAACATAAGCTGTGAGTTTGAATACAAATATTGTCTACTAGAGATTATACAAACTCAAAAGTAGTCCTCATTACAATTATTATCACACTATTTCACAGAATGATGAGGACTACTAATGCTATCATCTGGCCCGTCACTCCGTTCCCCGACTAGTCCCTGCTACGTTCTCATTTCCTGAAGAGAACAATGAAAGTAAAAGGGTGAGCTCAACTAGCCCAGTAGGAAATATTATGACTAAGATAATGCAGAATATATTATCGTTAGCCTTCAACAGTGTTAAACTGATACAATATAACAACCATCAAGTTTAACTACAGCGGAACAAGCAATCTATTAAAGGAGTCAAGAAGAGAATAAAATACAATATCTTTAATGATTTAGAAGGTTTTTCATCACTTTTATCGCTGGGACTCAGCTTAATAAATAATCCACATCATCGAATCACCCCTGCACTACGGCCAATGATATTCTTTAGTATCACGACCACAATTATCCATGCACTACGGGCCAAGAATATTTTGTGTATTCAATAATGGTCATGATCATGCCAACAACTGTCCATCAATGCACTACGAGCCAATGAGAACTTTTACCACATCATTTGTAACATTACGGTCATGATTACACCGAATAATCCCTGGTCATAATCATACCAAGTCCATCTATGCACTATAGGCCACAGATGACTTTCAATAAAATATAAACATGAGGATGATGACAATGATATAAGAATTCAATAAAAAAAGTTCAAGAATTATTTTATCCAGAAACTAATAACGTCCAAATTGTCAACATGATACTGCTTTGTAGAGTAAAATTCAAGAATGCTCATAAGAATATTTCTATGAAAAGATACTGGATGAAGCTCAAATATCAAGGATATTCCAATAATTTCATGGAGTATAGAAGTAAAAACTTTAACCAACTAAGTATAATAAGGAATGAAATAACAAAAGAAATCACCAGGCATACGATAGACCGCACAGACAAGTTATTCCAACAAAAAAATAAATAACGAATCAGGTCCAGCGTAAAATGCACAGACAGGATATTCCAATAGAATAATAAAGACGGAATCAGGTCCGGCGTAAAACGCACAGACAGGATATTCCAACAGAATAATAAAGACGGAATCAGGTCTTGCGTAGAACGCACAGACAGGATATTCCAACAGAATAATAAAGACAGAATCAGGTCCGGCGTAAAACTCACAGACGGGATATTCCAACAGAATAATAAAGACGGAACCAGGTCCGGCGTAGTAACATATGTATACGAATATTCCCTGTTAAAATGAATATTCCCTGACTAATTGAATATTATATAACAACTTGCATACTTTGCAAAATTTGTAAATATTACCCACAACTATAACATTATATCAAATCCACACCATAATATTCAAAAATATATTTCGAGAAAATTTAATCTTTATTCAAAAGGTTGGGGTCTTACAACCTCCCCTTCTTATGAAATTTCATCCTCGAAATTAGGGTGCGTACCTGGTATGTCGAAGAGGTGAGGATACTTTGATTTTATTTTAGATTCTAACTCCCAGGTCATTTCCTCAACAACGTGGTTTCTCCACAAAACTTTGACTTGAGGTATAACCTTGGAGCGTAGAATATGTTCCTTCTTATCCAAGATTTGAACAGGAACCTCTTCACACGTCAAATCTTCTGCTATTTTGTCCGGTTCTAACTCAAAAATACGGTTCGGGTCTTTCACATATTTACGTAACATGGATATGTGAAAAACGTTATGAACACGAGACATACTTGGCGATAAAGCGAGTCTATAGGCCACATTTCCTACTCGATCGAGGATTAAAAATGGGCCGACGAATCAAGGATTGAGCTTTCCTCTCTTTCCAAATCTTGTAACTCCTTTCCATGGAGCAACACATAACAACACATGATCTCCAATATCGAATTCTGCATCCTTTCGATGAAGATCAGCATAACTCTTTTATCGATCTTGTGAGTTTTTTATATGTTGTCAGATCATTTGAATCTTTTCCGTAGTCAAATGTACCAACTCTTGTCCCAACAACGTTGCTTCACCCACCTCATCCCAGCATACTGAAGACCGACACTTTCTTCTATACAACGCCTCGAAAAGAGCCATGCCAATACTTGCTTGATAACTGTTGTTGTAGGAAAACTCCACCAATGGTAAGAACTTGTCCTAACTTCCCTTAAAGTCAAGGACACAGAGTCTTAATAGATCTTCAAGAGTTTGAATCGTCCTCTCCGACTACCCGTTCTTCTGAGGATGATATGCTGAGCTAAATTGTAAATCCGTGCCCATAGCTTTTTGCAAACTAAGCCAAAATCTTGAAGTGAATCTTGAGTCTCGATCAGAAACTATGGATACCGGCGTACCATGAAATCTTACAACCTCATTTATGTACATACGAGCAAGACTTTCAAGTGTATAACTTTCTCGTACAGGTAGTAAATGAGCAGACTTGGTCAATCTATCAATAGTGACCTAAATTGCATCTATGCCTTGAGAAACCTTGGGAAGACCAGTAACAAAATCCATGGTAATGTGTTCCCACTTCCATTCTAGAATTTCAAGTAGTTGCAATAGACCTTTTGGTACTTGATACTCCGCCTTGACTCGTTGACAAGTTAAACACCTTGAGATAAACTCCGCTATCTCTCTCTTCATATTGCTCCACCAAAATGTATGACGAAGATCACGATACATTTTGGTACACTCAGGATGGATTTCAAATGGTGTGTTGTGCGCCTCCATCATGATTTTATACTTTAAATCAGGTTCGTTAGGAAAACAAAGTCTGGAGTTGACTCGAAGTATTCCTTCTTCATCGATTCTTGTTTCCGGCATATCACTTTCTTGCACTTTCTTCCTCATACGCATCAGCTCCGGATCTGTAAATTGAGCAACTTTAACTTTATCAATTAAAGTCGGTTCTACTCGTATATTCGCCATCATCACATGGGTCCCTGGAGTCTTTAACAATTCTCCATCCTTTGCAAGTCACACAAAATGGGCTTTTGTGTTGTGAATATTGCACTCGTACCCGTATATGATCTTCTACTCAATGCGTCAGCTACCACGTTCGCTTTTCCAAGATGGTATTGGATGGTATGATCATAATCTTTCAACAGTTCAAGCCAACGTCGTTGTCGCATGTTGAGTTCCTTTTGAGTGAAGAAATATTTGAGGCTTTTATGATCCGTAAAGATCTCCACTTTCTCTCCATACAAGTAATGCCTCATAATTTTAAGGGCGAAGACAACAGCTGCCAACTCTAGATCATGAGTAGGATAATTCCTCTCATATTCTTTGAGTTGTCCTGAGGCATAGGCTATGACTTTCCCATGTTGCATGAGAACACATCCTAACTCTTTGCCCGAAGCATCACTGTAAATGACAAATCCCTCCGAACCAGATGGTATTGTCAGAACAGGTGCTGAAATGAGTCTCTTTTTGAGTTCTTGAAAACTCTTCTCACATTCCTCGCTCCAACCGAACTTTGTATCTTTCCGAGTCAGCTGAGTTAATGGAGTAGTGATTCGAGAAAATCCTTCCACGAATCTCCGATAATAACCAGCTAAACCGAGAAAGCTACATACTTCGGTCACTGATTTGGGTTGCTCCCAGCTTTGAATAGCTTCAATCTTTGTCGGGTCAACGGATATTCCATGACTTGATACTATGTGCCCAAGGAATGCTACTTCCTCAAACCAGAACTCGCATTTCTTTAACTTGGCATAAAGCTTATATTCATGAAGCTTTTGGAGTATCAGCCTCAAGTGTTGCTCATGATCTTCATGGCTTTGGAATAAATAAGGATGTCATCAATAAAGACGACCACAAAGTGATCCAAATATTCCTTGAATACTAGGTTCATCATATCCATGAAGGCAGCATGAGCATTAGTCAATCCAAAAGACATGACTAAGAATTCATAATGCCCATGCCGAGTTCTGAAGGAAGTCTTTGGAATATCCTCAGTTTTAACCTTCAGCTGATGATATCCAAAACGAATATCGATCTTTGAAAAAAATTGTGCTCCTTGTAACTGATCAAACAGGTCATCAATACGTGGCAATGGGTATCTATTTTTGATGGTGACATGAATCAACTCCCGATAATCAATACAATGTCGCATACTCCCATCTTTCTTCTTCACGAATAGAATAGGAGCACCCCAAGGAGACGTACTAGGACGAATGAAACCAATGTCTAACAATTCCTGCAATTGGGTTTTTAACTCCTGAAGTTCAATAGGAGGCATTCGATATGGGGCTTTGGAAATGGGTTTTGTACCGGGTTCAAGGTTGATAAAAAATTCAACTTCACGCTCTGGGGGTAGGCCAGGAAGTTCTTAAGGGAATACGTCAGGAAATTTATTAACAATAGAAATATCCTTCAAATCTGACGTATTTTTGTTTAAATCCGTGACATGAGCTAAGAAAGCTTGACATCCGTTTTTTAATAAACGAATAGCTTTATGGTTGAGATGACCGTGATTGATTTTAATGGTTTGGTCGCTTGAATTCACATAATAGGTTTATTAGGAATATGAAAGCTAACTGTGACAACCCGATAATTTCTATATAAATAAATCAGAAATTTTGCGTATAAATTTTTTTTTATTTTAAGGATGAGGATTTGTACAAGATATTGTGTATATGTATTTATGTGGTAAATAAAAATATATTTATTACATAAATATTTATAAATAAATTTATTTTAGAATTATTGATTATTATAAAGTATATTCTTATAATAATTAATTTTAAGATAGAAATATTTTTATTAATTATTTTCCATGAAATTATATGTTTATATTATTTAAATAATATATGAAATGATTTTGGAATAATTATAATAATTATTTTATTATATGAATTTTAGTACAGATTATTAAGTTAATTATTTTAACCTAATAAGGTTACTTATGTAGGATAAATCAGATATGGAATCCAAACCCTAATTTCGGGTTTTGATTAAGGAATGAGAATAATAATATTATATTGTTATTTTTCAGTGTTATAGATATATATGGTTATGTGTGTAATGTTAATGTGTGGAACAGTTTTATTATATTACGACCAAACCCTAATAATATTTTATAAACCCTATTTCTAGTTATGGAATGAGGAATGGTGATAATAATATAATATTAATTATATTTTGATTTTTCAATGCTATAAATATGTGCCGTATGTACATGTTGATGATGATTGGTCAATTATGGTGTTTAATTTCAAAACTCTAATGTTAATTGGTTAAACCCTAGTTTTTTGTGGAAAACCCTAATTTGAAAATAAATTGTGAGTTTAAGACTGTTATATGAAGATGTTATATGATATATGTTATGTGTTATTTAATATTTTGCTAATTATAGAAAACCCTAACTTTAAATGTAAACCCTAATTATATTTGATTTTCTAATAATTAGAAACCCTAATCCGAAAACCTAAACCGGAGGTTTGATCTGTCAGAAATAGTGTTATTATGATTAATAACACGTGTGATAAACTTTAATTACAAATTAAGGTAAACCGAGCTAGTTAGTAAATTAAAACCCTAATGATTAGAACCCTAAGTTATTAATTATAAAACCCTAATTATATTATGGAAACCCTAATTTTTGGTATTATAAATCGTAATTCCTAAATTAGCAAAGTCAATGATAATTATATGATTTAAACCCTAATGTTACTGTATTAAGTAATTAGAAAATTAATCATAATTATGAAACCCTAATTTCTAAATTTTAGAAACTAAAATTTATTTAATTTTATTATTTTTGTACAAATCCTAATTGCAAAATCCTACATTTGATTTGTGCTAAAACCTTAGGGTTAAACCCTAAGGGGTTGTAAGGATTACATGGTTGCCCTTAAAATTACAAGCTAAATGACCAAAATACCCTTTTAAGCATTAAAGAGGCTAGAATAGGTTTTGACATTTACGGGAAGTTGGTGACCAAACCCAACAACCCCATGTGAAGATATTTGACAGCAATAAGCTTCATTGATCAGCAATTCATGCATCTATCACCTCTATATATAGATTAGAGAGAGAAAAATGAACCTTTATTAGCCATTTTTGTGCAAGCACTCAACCATTTTCTCTCCACTCTCTAATCCACGAAATTTTTAGACTATCCAGCCCCAAACATAGCCCCACGTTCACCATAAGCAAATCACAAACAACTTTGAGAGCTAAGATCAAAAATCAAAGCATAAAGGTATAAAAACCCTAATTCTAGAAATCCTTCGATTTGTTGTTAAATGTTGCAATTGATTGTTGAAAGTTGTGTAATAGGATGTCAATTGATGTTCTGGGTTGTTAAATCCATGACCCATAACATCAAAGTGCACGAATTTGAAGATTTAAGCAAACTGTCAAACCCGAAAATTTTGTCTGACAGTCCAATGTCAGAGGCCATAGATCTTTACTCGATCGTGATTTTTGTTGTTTGTAAGTTGTTATATGTAGTCTGTAATGTGGTCTCTAAGATGCAAAAAGAATCAAGTTCATATCTGTTATAGATCAGGAGTTATGTTTGGTCAAAATCCGTTGACCGAAACTGCTAAAAAGCGAACCCAGAATTTTTATGAACAATTTCCGTGGTGAATTTTGACCGGCTATTTCCAGTTAGATCCATTGTTGTTATATGTATGTTTAGTGTTATAGTTGTAGTAATACATGATGTTTACATACTGAAATTGATAGATCACAAAAACATTACAAGATCGTCAAGTTATAGAGGTCCAAAGTAGGCACCTCGAACTGTTCTTCGTGAAAAACAGTTTTGACAGCTACTTTGATGGCTGATTTCTCCACGATCTAATGTTGTTTAGAGGTCATGTTTGTTGGTAATTGTATTCTGGTATTTCCTCTACAAGACCCAATTTATAGATTGTCCAAATTCGTTCAGATGGGAGAATTATACCCGGTCAAATGTGCCTACTCGCTAACTGCCTTATGATTTCTGGGCTGGCTCAAGAACACCTATAGCGACGGTTCTGTCGCTATAGGGGCTTTTAGCGACGGTTTATTATTATTATTTTTCCGAAAATGATTTAAAAATTAGAAAAATTAGTTTTTAATTATTAAAAATACATATTAAATTCTGAAAAATTATTTTAAAGTCCGAAAAATAGTTTTTAATTATTTTGAGTATATTTTAAAAATATTTAGTATTTTTGGAATATAAAAGGTATTTTTTTATTTAATTATAATATTAAATAAATTATTTAAAAATGGTTTTAATTCATGAAAAATCATGAAAATTATATTATTGTGTTAGAAAATATTTTAAGTCATTTTTGATGAATTTTAATATTTTGTGATGAAATTTCATTAATTAATTAATATTAATGATAATTAAGTTATTTATTAAATGAATTAAATTAATGAATTAAAAATGATTTTATTATATTAAAAATCATTTTAAATAATAATATGGTATTTAAAAATATTTTAAGTTATAAAATATAACTTTTAATATTTAATGGTTAATTTCATTAATTAATGATTAATAATGATATTAAAGTTATTTAATAATAAATTAGTTTAAAAATGATTTTAATATTATAAAAATCATTTTAAATAAAAATAAAGTGTTTAAAGATATTTTAAGTTATAAACTATAACTTTTAATATTTAAAGGATAATTTCATTAATATTTTAATATTAATGATATATTAATGATATTAAATTTATTTAATAATTATATTAATTAAATAGTTTAAAAATGGTTTTATTTATTTAAAAATCATTTAAAAAGGATATAAGTGAATTAAAAATATTTTAAGTTGTAATTAATAATTTTTAATATTTGGATAATGATAAATTAATATTTTAATATTAATGGTAATTATTTAATGATGATTTTAAATGTTTTAGAAATCATTTAAGGGTAATATAAATGTTTTAAAAATATTTTAAGTTATTATTAATAACTTTATTATTTTGGCAATGGTTTCATTAATAGCTTAATATTAATTAAATATTAATGAGAATAGAATTATTTGATATTTAAATCATTTCATAATGATTCTGATATTTCAAAAATTCTGATAAATAAAAATAATTATTATTATAAGGCCATGAAAAATAGTTCGACGGTTGTTTAAGTTATCTATTTGGATATTGAACTTTGGGATAGAGTTTTAGACTCGATAATTACCCGATAAAGCTGTCGGTAGACCGACATGTTTCAGAAATTGATCTGGACTTAGATAATTTAATTGGATATGTGTTTATTTGTGATTCAATGGTTATTAAGGTTGTGTAACAATGTGTTTAGGAATGTGTTGATGTTTGCTTGTGAGTTCATGATTGTTGAACATATGTGTTAATGTGAATAGGGAATGTGCTGACTGCAATAGGCAGTTTTATGTGTACGTTATGTTATACTAATCAGTAAAATGATCTGATTAATGATAGGTCATGATAGAAAAGATAAATCTAAGTTGCGTAATTATAAGCAGCGCATCAGGCAAGTATCCTAACTTTGCATTTTCTTTATGCAATGGACAGAAGTGAGCAGTTCAGAATTACTATTATTAATGTACAGATTGTTAAACCTATATTATATACACCCTCTGATTATCAACATGTTAGTATATGATAATTCGGATATATATATTCTGTTCGTTAATTTCTAGAAATGATTATACAAGTGTCCCCACTTGGATAATCATTGTATTTAATCACATGTTGATACACCTTTGTTATACATATATGTTGAATTATAGATTATTGTTGGATAAAATAAAACCTTTTGTCTGGAACCCTGACAAATATGAACATCCTGTTCACGGGAAAACTTTTATGCGCCCAAGGCGGACCAAGTAAATGATAACATCGTTATTGTAATGTAGTATTGATCAATACAGGGCACAACGGGCTGATCACCCCCGTGTCCGTAAGTTATGACGGTTTGCAGATGAAGTTCTGCTAAACCTTTTCGAAAATAAAAACAATGTTCATAGAATGTCACTTAAACTTTATTTATAGTCAATACGTAGTTTCAAAAATTTGAAAGAGAGTTGTTATGTTATTAATATCGGTTCAAAATACTTCATAACTATTGACTTATTGTAGATGGATATTATAAAAAAAACATTTAAACTTTTTTAACTTATATATATATAATACTTGCTGGGCACTCAAATGCTCGTCCTTGCTTAATTTAAATGTTTTCAGATAAATGTGAACAATCAGAAGGATCGGTCAAGAACAAGTGAAAAGGAAAGCAAACAGATTAGGTTTACGGTGTCATATAGTAAAGGTTGCGTACTTGAGATTAAACTCTGATAAAGGTAAGATACGATTATAATTTATTTTAGTATTATTATTATTATTATTATTATTATTAGTTATTCCGCTCATAGAAATGGTATCGTGAAGTACCGAGTTCGGGTTTCAAGTATTTGGATTTGGGGCCTTCACATCATGGTATCAGAGCTATAGGGTTAGAAACCTTAGGTGGGTTAGACGTTAGGCTATAACCTTAGAACAGAGGGAAACGTTGAAAATACAAATAACTCCTATAGAGTTAGTTGGTTGGTATGATTCAAAGATGAATCTCGGCGAGTTGTTAAGCTACAGAGTTTCCTAACTCTGATAATATGTTGAACAGTAATGGTGAATAGATCGAGTCTAAAAGACTGGAAGTGCAGGGAAAGGAGATCGTAAAACAAAACAATTAAGACATAGAATTAAATCATAATATATACGATGAGATCACCCAGTGATCTGATAAAATTATGACAGCCAGAAAGAATTAATCTTAGGATTAGAAAGTTTAAAGCAAGATTGTTGTGTGAATGATACAGATTCAAGAAAGGATTATGAATACAAATTAAATGAAATTCGAATGGAAAAAGGGGGTTAGGATTAGGTGGGGATTTCATTGATGACTCATGTCGGCAGCTGAGTTGTATGATTCCTTGTATGGGCGGGGAATTGTACTTGGTGTAAAAACTACTTAGTATCTGACACTGATAATTATTGAAATATTTGTGTCGCGCTATTTGCTATATACATGTTAAGAGGGTGATTCCTTTCTCATATGTATAAAAAAATAGATAGGTCATAGGTAGAGAACATAGGGTTAAGTACGAGTTCTTAAAACTCATACTTATGTGACATTCTTGACTCATAGTTATATGAAATGTTTATGAATCCCTCAGCGAATGGACTTTAAAGGTCTGACTAGGGTAAGTTCGTAAACTCTTATAACTGTGACAAGTTTATGGACTCATAAGTGTGGTCTGACGAACTGGGTTTAGTTAATCTTTAGTAAAGGCAAAAGAAATAGGTAGTATTGGTATTAGCTGAATATGTATGTTTCTGTGTGGTATATGTGATAAGTATGTTTGTGTAATGAAGTATTTTTTTTAACTTTTGTGATTGGTCAAGGTTGTAAATCCCGACTTTTGAGTCACGAAGGGATAACGAATGTTTAAAGCACAATGTGCTATGGAATGTCAAATGTTATGAATATGAGTCTATGTAGGATTAATGGGATAAGTTGGTATAAAGATAGTAGATATTTATTTGGTTACTGGTTATTACAGTAGACCGAGTTTTTAAAAAATCTAATATTTTGAATACATGATTATTTGAATAGAAAGTTTTGTGTTATATGTTAAGCGGTTACGATAAGGCTTAGTATGTAAGAATAATTATGAAAAATGCCATCAAAAGACGAAAACGAAACCAAAGGGCAAAAGAATCTGTCAACAAAGTTAGAAGATCAACCAGATAATTGAACGTTGAACGTTAAAGACTTCAAGGCGGTCCTATCGCCAGAATTCAAAGGTACAACTGATCGTATAGAAGCCCAGATTTGGGTTAGGGAAATTAAACAGGTGTTCGTGATAGCTAAGGTAGCTGAGGGGCAAAAGACCACTTTTGCCACCTACATGATGAAGGGTGAGGCAAAATTTTTGGTGGAAAGCAAATTAGACGAGGACAGGAGCAGGTGTGGTAGCATGGGATAGGTTTAAGACTTTATTTTTTGAAATTTATTTTTCTGTTAGAATGCAGGCTAGAATGGAGATGAAATTTCTGGAGTTGAAGCAAGGGGATATGTCAGTGACAGAATATGCCGAAAAATTTAATGAGTTGGCTAGGTTTGCTCAGCATCAAGTCGATACGGAGGCTAAGAAGGCGAGGAGATTTGAGATGGGATTAAAACCATGGCTCTATAATAAGGTGGCAGTGTTGTAGATCTCTATATTTGCAGCACTCATGGAGAAAGTGATTATTACTGAGGAAGGAAGTGAGGCCATTAGCCTCTACAACAAGGTAAGAAGGACCAAGGGTAAGGCTGAGGGAGCTGGGAAGGTAGGAATTAATAGTGGAAGTAAGGGTAGAAGTGAAAAGAGGAAGGTGAACAGCTTTGGAAGTGTGCAGGTGAAGCAAGAAGGTGTGAAAGAGAAGCAGGTGGTGTAATGACTTATGGAAAGAACCACTCGGGGAAATGTTTAAAAGGAAGTTTGTATGCTGTAAGTACGGGCAAAAGGGACATATCTCTCCCGATTGTTTCAATCCTAGAATGAATAGTAGGTGTTTCAAGTGTAGATCAATGAAAAATAAGGTGGGAGACTGTTCAAGAAGGAGAATGTAGGTAAGGAATGCGAATACGGGGAAAAGGCAGTGAGACATTGGCGACAACGGGACCAACAACAATGAACGAATCAACAGAACCAACTGCAAGCGTCTTCAACATGACCGTTCAAGATATCGTGGCAGCCGGGGATACAACTCCAAGTATTACTCAAACCAATATTATTTTCTTAAATATTGATTTCTTATATATAGTAAATTATTTTAAAATTATTTTGAAGGAGGAATTTGAGTTCTTTAAGAAATCAAATTTCCGTTTAATCAGAAAGACAAGCTTTATGTGATAGTTAAATATCGATTCGATCAAACATGATAGAGATCTATTTGCAATGATTGTGTATGCTATGTACCCTGGTATATATAGGTTTTAAAGTGGTGATTCCGGGGGCGGAATCTTTATAAGGGAGGGTGAATGTGACAACCCGATAAGTTCTATTTAAATAAATCAGAAATTTTGCGTATAAATTTTTTTTATTTATTTTAAGGATGAGGATTTGTACAAGATATTGTGTATATGTATTTATGTGGTAAATAAAAATATATTTATTACATAAATATTTATAAATAAATTTATTTTAGAATTATTGATTATTATAAAGTATATTCTTATAATAATTAATTTTAAGATAGAAATATTTTTATTAATTATTTTCCATGAAATTATATGTTTATATTATTTAAATAATATATGAAATGATTTTGGAATAATTATAATAATTATTTTATTATATGAATTTTAGTACAGATTATTAAGTTAATTATTTTAACTTAATAAGGTTATTTATGTAGGATAAATCAGATATGGAATCCAAACCCTAATTTCGGGTTTTGATTAAGGAATGAGAATAATAATATTATATTATTATTTTTCAGTGTTATAGATATGTATGGTTATGTGTGTAATGTTAATGTGTGGAACAGTTTTATTATATTACGACCAAACCCTAATAATATTTTATAAACCCTATTTCTGAATATGGAATGAGGAATGGTGATAATAATATAATATTAATTATATTTTGATTTTTCAGTGCTATAAATATGTGCCGTATATACGTGTTGATGATGATTGGTCAATTATGGTGTTTAATTTCAAAACCCTAATGTTAATTGGTTAAACCCTAATTTTCTGTGCAAAACCCTAATTTGAAAATAAATTGTGAGTTTAAGACTATTATATGACGATGTTATATGATATATTTTATGTGTTATTTAATATTTTGCTAATTATAGAAAACCCTAACTTTAAATGTAAACCCTAATTATATTTGATTTTTTAATAATTAGAAACTCTAATATGGAAACCTAAACCGGAGGTTTGATCAGTCAGAAATAGTGTTATTATGATTAATAACACGTGTGATAAACTTTAATTACTAATTAAGGTAAACCTAGTTAATAAATTAAAACCCTAATGATTAGAACCCTAATTTGTTAATTATAAAACCCTAATTGTATTATAGAAACCCTAATTTTTGGTATTATAAATCGTAATTGCTATATTAGCAAAGTCAATGATAATTATATGATTTAAACCCTAATGTTACTGTATTAAGTAATTAGAAAATTAATCATAATTATGAAACCCTAATTTCAAAATTTTAGGAACTAAAATTTATTTAATTTTATTATTTTTGTACAAACCCTAATCGCAAAATCCTACATTTGATTTGTGCTAAAACCTTAGGGTTAAACCCTAAGGGTTTGTAAGGATTACATGGTTGCCCTTAAAATTACAAACTAAATGACCAAAATACCCTTTTAAGCATTAAAGAGGCTAGAATAGGTTTAGACATTTAGGGGAAGTTGATGACCAAACCTAACAACCCCATGTGATGATATTTTACAGCAATAAGCTTCCTTGATCAGCAATTCATGCATCTATCACCTCTATATATAGATTAGAGAGAGAGAAATGAACCTTTGTTAGCCATTTTTGTGCAAGCACTCAACCATTTTCTCTCCACTCTCTAACCCATTAAATTTTTAGACTATCCAGCCCCAAAAAAAGCCCCACTGTAGCATCCCCCGAATCCGGGCCCCAAATCACCTCGGATCCGTTATACTATTTCTATCACTATTTGCGGAAGATATAAACATAAATTATTTATACAAAACATTACACACTATTTTCCCCAAGGTCGAGTAACCTTAACTTAATACATCATTCATTAACTATCTATTACACAACAATATTTATCAAATACACTATTACTACTAGCTGCACTTTATATCCCAAGCTGAACTTGGCTTTAACCGTTTCCGGTATACGACGCATTTGCTTTACCTGCAATGTTTTATCATGATATAGCAAGGGTGAATTATTACCATTTATTCAACATTTTTCAATCCTTAAAATCGTATTTAAATGAATTAAATACCACTTAATACCTTAATCATTAATATTTATTTAATATAAAATATTAATGAATATCATTACATAATATTATAATATAATTATAATATCACAAAGTATTTTTAATACTTTAAAATCATTTTTATATAATTTTTCCAACACTTAAATCCATTATTCGATAATTGCTATTAATATTAAAATATTAATATTTTCATGCCAAAATATCAAAAGTTACATTTTATAACTTAAAATATTTTTATATCACTTAAATCATTTTTTATATGATTTTTAAATCATTAATTCCATTTTTTCTTAATTTATTTAATATATTCATTAAATAAACTAATTACCATTAATAATAAATTATTAATGAAATTCACCACAAAATATCAAAAGTTATGAAAAATAACTTAAAATATTTTCTTATACCATAATATTATTTTTCATGATTTTTCATGAATTAAAAACTATTTTTAAATAATTTATTTAATATTGTAATTAAATAAATAAATACCATTTATATTCCAAAAATATTAAATATTTTCAAAATATACTCAAAATAGTTAAAAACTATTTTTCAGACTTTAAAATAATTTTTCATAATTTATTTTGTATTTTTAATAATTAAAAACTATTTTTTTCTAATTTTAAATTATTTTCCGGAATATTAATAAATAAACCGTCGCTAAAGGCCTATAGCGACACTTTCTGTCGCTATAGGTGTTCTTGAGGGTTTTTCCAGATTTCCGGCAGAGGCGAGGATACTAGTTTGACCGAGCGTAACTCTTTGATTATTGAGTTTCTGGTCATGATGAAACTTTCAGATTATAGTACTTTTGCAGTACTACAACATGAAACAAATTTCATACCCAAAAAACAACTGAACAGCAAGATATAGACTTCCAAAAATGTTGTCAGGCCTTGTTCTTCAAATTCTGGGTTTTCCAGATTTGAAGAACAGCCTAGGTTCCTACTTTGACACTTAATAACTTTCTGATCATGCAACTTTTATGCGATCTATCAATTACAAGTTATAGATAACATGTAGTAATACAACTCTAAAGCAAAATAACACAAAAACACCAAAACAAGAACAAGATATGGCCGGTCAAACTAGGACACGGACCACTGTTTTACATTTTCTGGGTTTGCTGTTTTAGCAGTTCGGTCAACGATGTTTGACCGTGAATAACTTTCAATCTATAATAGTTATAGGTCTGATTCTTTTTTCAAATTAAAGACCTCATATCAGTATACATGTTACATGTTTTAAACATCAAAAACATGTAACACACACGGATTTATAAGCCCCGACATTTGACTGTAAATCACAGATTTCCAGATTTTTAAATTTGCTAAAACTTTAAATTCGTGCACTTTGATGTTATGGGTCATGGATTTAACAACCCAGAACATCAATTGACACCTATTGTCATTACTTTCAACAATCAATTGCAACTTTTAACAACCAATTGAAGGATTTTTGAAAATTAGAGATTTATACATTTTTGCTTTGATTTCTCAATTCTGTGCTTCTGATCTGTTATGATAAACGTGGGGCTGGATCTTTGAACTGATTTGACTTAATATTTCGTTGGTTGAGAGAGAAGTAAGAGTTGGTAGGAGCAAAAATTGAATTGGCCAAGTTTTATACATTTTCTCTCTCTAATTCAATTTATATTGTTGCTTGATTCATTGTATGTTGCAAGTTGGCTGATTGCTGGAGCTTGCTGGAGATTTAAGTCACATGCCTAGGGTTTAGGGTTGTTGAACAACTCACTAGACCAATTCTTGTAAGCTAAGTCACCAATAATGCATTAAGGGCATTTTTGCCATTTCCATTTTGTTCTAGATTTTTGCATTAGATAAAACCATTTGGGTTTAGGGTTAAGCATACTTAGATTTATAATTTGGACAAATTTGGATTTAGGTTTTAAATCCTCAAATTTTTAGCAACTTGGAAAATTCCAAAATTTCCTAATTTTAGAATAGAAAATTTTGATTTCTAAATTATAATTAGGGCTCCCTAATCATTTATAATTTCCTATTCATGAATCATTATTTGCTAATTAGGACCATTTTATCCTAATTAAAATTGCTAATTTAGCACTTAGGGTCAATTTTGTACATTAAGTTTCAAAACCACAAATTAGGGTTTTTAATAGAAAATTAATTTTCTAAAATAGAAATTAACTATTCGTAATTAGATTAGGGTTTCTAATTACTCATAAATTGAAATAATTAGGATTAGGGTTTCCTAATTAACATTGTTAATTTTAGCAATTAAATCCACCATTGAATAATTAGGGTTCAAAAATAGTCATTAGGGTTTTCAACCCACCAATTAGGGTTTCTAAAAGAAAATAAATTTTCTAAAATAGAAATTAAATATTTGTAATTAGATTTGAGTTTCCTAATTACTTAACTTTAAAATTAGGATTAATATATCCTAATTAACATTACAAGTATTTAATTAACACTTTCTTTTTCCATAATTATAAAATTAGGGTTTCTGGCGGAACAATTAGGGTTCCAAAATTTGAAAATTAGGGTTTGTTAATAATTAACCTTTACCTTAATTAATACTTAATAAATACCACATAAACATTAACATTCTCCGTTATATCCCAGATTAGGGCTTAACTTTAACAGAATCTGAAACTAGGATTTTCAGATCTGGCATTAGGTTTTCAAATTTTGAATTAGGGTTTTGTA
This sequence comes from Panax japonicus, assembly GCA_020205505.1. NCBI lineage: Eukaryota > Viridiplantae > Streptophyta > Magnoliopsida > Apiales > Araliaceae > Panax > Panax japonicus. The sequence continues at coordinate 15,148,534 of CM035113.1, read as the reverse complement.
ATCAATTGTCAAGATTAACCCTAATTAATCTTTTAATTATTTACATTTATGCCATTAAGTTCCCGATTTAGGATTTCATGCACCGAATTAGGGTTTCGGATTTCCCAGAACTGAAACTAGGGTTTCCAGAACCGATTTCTAGGGTTTCTTGTTAAACTCTAGGATTTTCTAACCGAACATTGTCGTTCTTAATATAAACTTAGGGTTTGTTACAGATATAAATTATCTGATCAACCCATGACCCTTTAACCACATTCTGTACACAAAACATAACCATATTCACATAAATCCTTAATCCTGAATAATTCACCTATATCCTTTACCGAATTTTGAAATCTTCAAAATTCAATCCCAATATCCTTAAACGCATACACTTATTTTCTGTCTAGGTCTAATATTTGACCTTAAATCAATCATTTAAGATTTTACTAAATTGCCCAAATTTTCGGGTTGTCACATTCACCCCTCCTTATAAGAATTTCGTCCCCGAAATTCACCTTACACCTTACACCGTGCACTTTACACCATTCACACATATACTATTCACATGCTACCTAATATACCACTCACAAGGGTAAAATGTTTAAAATTTTGCTGAGGGGTCATATAGACCATGAACACATAGATTTGACGGTATTTATACCGTAAAACAAAACATTACTTGGTCTGTTTACAATCACAAAGAAGGTAAACTACCATTACTAGAACGTTAGGTGATCAGCCTATCGTACGATTACGTTATAAATAACGTATTTATTTTTAGCGAATATTTACGCTATTAGATTGGATTTATTTATCCAAACAACATAGTTCACCTTAGTCTTATCATAGGATTCAGCACCAAAATAATTTGGTTCAGGAAATTTCTTTCAATAAACACTTGGAGTTTTTTGAAAACATTTTTGAGAATGACGTCATGATGCCGCACTGTATTGAACAGTCCGTTGAGGATTTCGTCATTTTGTGACTTTGTTATACTACGTCATACTGTAGTGGGCTGACGATCCTTAGATCACATCCAACACCAAGTAATTCTGCATTGATAACTCCATCATTTTTTTTATCATCTCTGCACCAGGTCACATGGTACATAAGTGATAAATGAAAACAAATTTTTTTTTTAAAAAGGCACATAGTGCGTATTTAGCTTGAAGTCAAAAAAAAAAAATTTTTTGAAATCTGGCATAGATAGGGGTTTAGGAAAACCTAAATCTCCACTAATGATCATTTGCTTAAACATTCTATCTGTTCCTATTATCCTCAATACTCCATTCACACATATCACATACCCAGTTCATAAAACCTCACTTATGAGTTCATAACCTGGCCACAGTTATATGAGTTTACGAACTTACCCTAGTCTGACCTTTGGCATCCGTTCGCTGAGGGGCTCATAAACATTTCATATAACTATGCGTCAAGAATGTCACATAAGTATGAGTTCTAAGAACTCGTACTTAATCCTATATTCTCTACCTATGACCTGTTATCTATATATAATAACTAGCGTGACACAACATTTCAACTATTACCAATGCCACCAACTAAGTAGTTTTTACACCAAGTACAATTCCCCTCCCATACGAGGAATCATACAACTCTGTTGCTGGCACGAGTCCTCATTGAAATCCCTACCTAACCTTAACCTCCTTTTTCAATACGAATTCAATTCGTATTAATAATCCATAACTCATTTATGAGTTTTCATTTTCATAGTACCATTTCATAGTACAACTTTCACACAGCATCTTGTTGTAAACTTTTCAATCATTAGATTGATTCATTTCCCACATCATAACCTTATCAGATCACGGGGTGATCTTATCGTATATATTACGATTTATTTCTACGCACTATGATCGTTTTGTTTTATGATCTTCTATCCCTGGACTTTCAGTCTTTTAGACTTTATTATCAGAGTTAGGGAACTCTGTGCTTTACACTCGCCGAGATTCGTCTTTGAATCTTACTGACCAACTAACTCTATTTGAGTTAGTCTTATCCTAATCACTGTGGTTATTGGTCTCAGGTATTCCTACCTAAGCTTCATAACCAACAGTTCTGATACCAACTGTAGCATCCCCCGAATCCGGGCCCCAAATCACCTCGGATCCGTTATACTATTTCTATCACTATTTGCGGAAGATATAAACATAAATTGTTTATACAAAACATTACACACTATTTTCCCCAAGGTCGAGTAACCTTAACTTAATACACCATTCATTAACTATCTATTACACAACAATATTTATCAAATACACTATTACAACTAGCTTCACTTTATATCCCAAGCTGAACTTGGATTTAACCGTTTCCGGTATACGATGCATTTGCTTTACCTGCAATGTTTTATCATAATATAGCAAGGGTGAGCATAAAAGTTGCCCAGCAAGTTTACATACAACAAAATAACGATATATCATGATTGAAGAGTATGAATAATTGGCTAGCTATAATTCAACAATATAATTGTGAACTAGCAGGAACAAAATTTTGACTGAACAAGTATTTTACATGAACAAACATTTCTGAACCAACTGGTAATGAAGGTGATCAGCCTTTCATACCTGACTTATACAAGCAAGATGTACAGAATACAATTTTCTTGGCAATCAGCAATGATTAACCATAAGCTTGAAGAAACTACTCTTACTAGAGTTAAGTAATAGAAAACTTGCCTGAACCGTTGATTACCGCACGCAATTTAATAACGCTTTACCCCGAAGACCTAATATTAATAATATAGATCTCCAATATTAGAATAATATCATCATAGTATAATACTGTTATATTTATATCCACAGAATAACCTAAACACATTACCACATAACCCTTTCAGTCTTTACAACACATAAGACTAGGTATCAAGTCAAACTATTGTAGTCTGAGTTGAAACCGACACAATTCTACCATCCCGACGATCTAGTCAGACTTTTATCGAGTTTAAATTCAATTAAACTCTGTCTAACCACTTAACCATTATCACAGATAACTTCTAACCAGACAAAACATTTTTCCTAGGCTCGTAATAATTTTCAGATAATTATTACCATTTATTCAACATTTTTCAATCCTTAAAACCGTATTTAAATGAATTAAATACCATTTAATACCTTAATCATTAATATTTATTTAATATAAAATATTAATGAATATCATTACATAATATTATAATATAATTATAATATCACAAAGTATTTTTAATACTTTAAAATCATTTTTATATAATATTTCCAATACTTAAATCCATTATCCGATAATTGCTATTAATATTAAAATATTAATATTTTCATGCCAAAATATCAAAAGTTACATTTTATAACTTAAAATATTTTTATATCACTTAAATCATTTTTTATATGATTTTTAAATCATGAATTCCATTTTTTCTTAATTTATTTAATATATTCATTAAATAAACTAATTACCATTAATAATAAATTATTAATGAAATTCACCACAAAATATCAAAAGTTATGAAAAATAACTTAAAATATTTTCTTATACCATAATATTATTTTTCATGATTTTTCATGAATTAAAAACTATTTTTAAATAATTTATTTAATATTGTAATTAAATAAATAAATACCATTTATATTCCAAAAATATTAAATATTTTCAAAATATACTCAAAATAGTTAGAAACTATTTTTCAGACTTTAAAATAATTTTTCATAATTTATTTTGTGTTTTTAATAATTAAAAAATATTTTTTTCTAATTTTAAATTATTTTCCAGAATATTAATAAATAAACCGTCGCTAAAGGCCTATAGCGACACTTTCTGTCGCTATAGGTGTTCTTGAGGGTTTTTCCAGATTTCCGGCAGAGGCGAGGTTGCTAGTTTGACCGAGCGTAACTCTTTGATTATTGAGTTTCTGGTCATGATGAAACTTTCAGATTATAGTACTTTTGCAGTACTACAACATGAAACAAATTTCATACCCAAACAACAACTGAACAGCAAGATATAGACTTCCAAAAATGTTGTTAGGCCTTGTTCTTCAAATTCTGGGTTTTCCAGATTTGAAGAACAGCCTAGGTTCCTACTTTGACACTTAATAACTTTCTGATCATGCAACTTTTATGCGATCTATCAATTACAAGTTGTAGATAACATGTAGTAATACAACTCTAAAGTAAAATAACACAAAAACATCAAAACATGAACAAGATATGGCCGGTCAAACTAGGACACGGACCACTGTTTTACATTTTCTGGGTTTGCTGTTTTAGCAGTTCGGTCAACGATGTTTGACCGTGAATAACTTGCAATATATAATAGTTATAGGTCTGATTCTTTTTTCAACTTAAAGACCTCATATCAGGCTACATGTTACATATTTTAAACATCAAAATCATGTAACACACATGGATTTATAAGCCCAGACATTTGACTGTAAATCACAGATTTCCAGATTTTTAAATTTGCTAAAACTTTAAATTCGTGCACTTTGATGTTATGGGTCATGGATTTAACAACCCAGAAGATCAATTGACACCTATTGTCATTACTTTCAACAATCAATTGCAACTTTTAACAACCAATTGAAGGATTTCCGAAAATTAGAGATTTATACCTTTTTGCTTTGATTTCTCAATTTTGTGCTTCTGATCTGTTATGATCAACGTGGGGCTGGATCTTTGAACTGATTTGGCTTAATATTTCGTTGGTTGAGAGAGAAGTAAGAGTTGGTAGGAGCAAAAATTGAATTGGCCAAGTTTTGTACATTTTCTCTCTCTAATTCAATTTATATTGTTGCTTGATTCATTGTATGTTGCAAGTTGGCTGATTGCTGGAGCTTGCTGGAGATTTAAGTCACATGCCTAGGGTTTAGGGTTGTTGAACAACTCACTAGACCAATTCTTGTAAGCTAAGTCACCAATAATGCATTAAGGGCATTTTTGCCATTTCCATTTTGTTCTAGATTTTTGCATTAGATGAAACCATTTGGGTTTAGGGTTAAGCATACTTAGATTTATAATTTTGACAAATTTGGATTTAGGTTTTAAATCCTCAAATTTTTAGCAACTTGGAAAATTCCAAAATTTCCTAATTTTAGAATAGAAAATTTTGATTTCTAAATTATAATTAGGGTCCCTAATCATTTATAATTTCCTATTAATGAATCATTATTTGCTAATTTGGACCATTTTATCCTAATTAAAATTGCTAATTTATCACTTAAGGTCAATTTTGTACATTAAGTTTCAAAACCACAAATTAGGGTTTTTAATAGAAAATTAATTTTCTAAAATAGAAATTAACTATTCGTAATTAGATTAGGGTTTCTAATTACTCATAAATTGAAATAATTAGGATTAGGGTTTCCTAATTAACATTGCTAATTTTAGCAATTAAATCCACCACTGAACAATTAGGGTTCAAAAATAGTCATTAGGGTTTTCAACCCACCAATTAGGGTTTCTAAAAGAAAATAAATTTTCTAAAATAGAAATTAAATATTTGTAATTAGATTTGAGTTTCCTAATTACTTAACTTTAAAATTAGGATTAATATATCATAATTAACATTACAAGTATTTAATTAAAACTTTCTTTTTCCATAATTATAAAATTAGGGTTTCTGGCGGAACAATTAGGGTTCCAAAATTTGAAAATTAGGGTTTGTTAATTAATTAACTTTTACCCTAATTAATACTTAATAAATACCACATAAACATTAACATTCTCCGTTATATCCCAGATTAGGGCTTAACTTTAACAGAATCTGAAACTAGGATTTTCAGATCTGGCATTAGGGTTTCAAATTTGGAATTAGGGTTTTGTAATCAATTGTCAAGATTAACCCTAATTAATCTTTTAATTATTTACATTTATGCCATTAAGTTCCCGATTTAGGGTTTCATGCACCGAATTAGGGTTTCGGATTTCCCGGAAGTGAAACTAGGGTTTCCAGAACCGATTTCTAGGGTTTCTTGTTAAACTCTAGGATTTTCTAACCGAACATTGTCGTTCTTAATATAAACTTAGGGTTTGTTACAGATATAAATTATCTGATCAACCCATGACCCTTTAACCACATTCTGTACACAAAACATAACCATATTCACATAAATCCTTAATCCTGAATAATTCACCTATATCCTTTACCGAATTTTGAAATCCTCAAAATTCAATCTCAATATCCTTAAACGCATACACTTATTTTCTGTCTAGGTCTAATATTTGACCTTAAATCAATCATTTAAGATTTTACTAAATTGCCCAAATTTTCGGGTTGTCACATTCACCCCTCCTTATAAGAATTTCGTCCCTGAAATTCACCTTACACCTTACACCGTGCACTTTACACCATTCACACATATACTATTCACATGCTACCTAATATACCACTCACAAGGGTAAAATGTTTAAAATTTTGCTGAGGGGTCATATAGACCATGAACACATAGATTTGACGGTATTTATACCGCAAAACAAAACATTACTTGGTCTGTTTACAATCACAAAGAAGGTAAACTACCATTACTAGAACGTTAGGTGATCAGCCTATCGTACGATTACGTTATAAATAACGTATTTATTTTTAGCGAATATTTACGCTATTAGATTGGATTTATTTATCCAAACAACATAGTTCACCTCAGTCTTATCATAGGATTCAGCACCAAAATAATTTGGTTCAGGAAATTTTTTTCAATAAACACTTGGAGTTTTTTGAAAAACTTTTTGAGAATGACGTCATGATGCCGCACTGTATTGAACAGTCCGTTGAGGATTTCGTCATTTTGTGACTTTGTTATACTACGTCATACTGTAGTGGGCTGACGATCCTTAGATCACATCCAACACCAAGTAATTCTGCATTGATAACTCCATCATTTTTTTTTATCATCTCTGCACCAGGTCACATGGTACATAAGTGATAAATGAAAATAATTTTTTTTTTTTAAAAAAGGCACATAGTGCGTATTTAACTTGAAGTCAAAAACAAATTTTTTTTTTTTTTTGAAATCTGGCATAGATAGGGGTTTAGGAAAACCTAAATCTCCACTAATGATCATTTGCTTAAACATTCTATCTGTTCCTATTATCCTCAATACTTCATTCACACATATCACATACCCAGTTCATAAAACCACACTTATGAGTTCATAACCTGGCCACAGTTATATGAGTTTACGAACTTACCCTAGTCTGACCTTTGGCGTCCGTTCGCTGAGGGGCTCATAAACATTTCATATAACTATGCGTCAAGAATGTCACATAAGTATGAGTTCTAAGAACTCGTACTTAATCCTATATTCTCTACCTATGACCTGTTATCTATATATAATAACTAGCGTGACACAACATTTCAACTATTACCAATGCCACCAACTAAGTTGTTTTTACACCAAGTACAATTCCCCTCCCATACGAGGAATCATACAACTTTGTTGCTGGCACGAGTCCTCATTGAAATCCCCACCTAACCTTAACCCCCTTTTTCAATACGAATTCAATTCGTATTAATAATCCATAACTCATTTATGAGTTTTCATTTTCATAGTACCATTTCATAGTAAAACTTTCACACAGCATCTTGCTGTAAACTTTTCAATCATTAGATTGATTCATTTCCCACATCATAACCTTATCAGATCACGGGGTGATCTTATCGTATATATTACGATTTATTTCTACGCACTATGATCGTTTTGTTTTACGATCTTCTATCCCTGGACTTTCAGTCTTTTAGACTTTATTATTAGAGTTAGGGAACTCTGTGCTTTACACTCGCCGAGATTCGACTTTGAAGATTTAAGCAAACTATCAAAACCGAAAATTTTGTCTGACAGTCCAATGTCAGAGGCCATAGATCTTTACTCGATCATGATTTTTGTTGTTTGTAAGTTGTTATATGTAGTCTGTAATGTGCTCTTTAAGATGCAAAAAGAATCAAGTTCATATCTGTTATAGATCAGGAGTTATGTTTGGTCAAAATCCGTTGACCGAAACTGCTAAAAAGCGAACCTAGAATTTTTATGAACAATTTCCGTGGTGAACTTTGACCGGCTATTTCCAGTTAGATCCGTTGTTGTTATATGTATGTTTAGTGTTATAATTGTAGTAATACATGATGTTTACATACTGTAATTGATAGATCACAAAAACATTACAAGATCGTCAAGTTATAGAGGTTCAAAGTAGGCACCTCGAACTGTTCTTCGTGAAAAACAGTTTTGACAGCTACTTTGATGGCTGATTTCTCCACGATCTAATGTTGTTTAGAGGTCATGTTTGTTGGTAATTGTATTCTGGTATTTCCTCTACAAGACCCAATTTATAGATTGTCCAAATTCGTTCAGATGGGAGAATTATACTCGGTCAAACGTGCCTACTCGCTAACTGCCTTATGATTTCTAGGCTGGCTCAAGAACACCTATAGCAACGGTTCTGTCGCTATAGGGGCCTTTAGCGACGGTTTATTATTATTATTTTTCTGAAAATGATTTAAAAATTAGAAAAATTAGTTTTTAATTATTAAAAATACATATTAAATTCTGAAAAATTATTTTAAAGTCCGAAAAATAGTTTTTAATTATTTTGAGTATATTTTAAAAATATTTAGTATTTTTGGAATATAAAAGGTATTTATTTATTTAATTATAATATTAAATAAATTATTTAAAAATGGTTTTAATTCATGAAAAATTATATTATTGTGTTAGAAAATATTTTAAGTCATTTTTGATGAATTTTAATATTTTGTGATGAAATTTCATTAATTAATTAATATTAATGATAATTAAGTTATTTATTAAATAAATTAAAAATGATTTTATTATATTAAAAATCATTTTAAATAATAATATGGTATTTAAAAATATTTTAAGTTATAAAATATAACTTTTAATATTTAATGGTTAATTTCATTAATTAATGATTAATAATGATATTAAAGTTATTTAATAATAAATTAGTTTAAAAATGATTTTAATATTATAAAAATAATTTTAAATAAAAATAAAGTGTTTAAAGATATTTTAAGTTATAAACTATAACTTTTAATATTTAAAGGATAATTTCATTAATAATTTAATATTAATGATATTAAATTTATTTAATAATTATATTAAATAAATAGTTTAAAAATGGTTTTATTTATGTAAAAATCATTTAAAAAGGATATAAGTGAATTAAAAATATTTTAAGTTATAATTAATAACTTTTAATATTTGGATAATGATAAATTAATATTTTAATATTAATGGTAATTATTTAATGATGATTTTAAATGTTTTAAAAATCATTTAAGGGTAATATAAATGTTTTAAAAATATTTTAAGTTATTATTAATAACTTTAATATTTTGGCAATGGTTTCATTAATAGCTTAATATTAATTAAATATTAATGAGAATAGAATTATTTGATATTTAAATCATTTCATAATGATTCTGATATTTCAAAAATTATGATAAATGATAATAATTATTATTATAAGGCCATGAAAAATAGTGCGACGGTTGTTTAAGTTATCTATTTGGATATTGAACTTTGGGATAGAGTTTTAGACTCGATAATTACCCGATAAAGCTGTCGGTAGACCGACATGTTTCAGAAATTGATCTGGACTTAGATAATTTAATTGGATATGTGTTTATTTGTGATTCAATGGTTATTAAGGTTGTGTGACAATGTGATTAGGAATGTGTTGATGTTTGCTTGTGAGTCCATGATTGTTGAACATGTGTGTTAATGTGAATAGGGAATGTGCTGACTGCAATAGGCAGTGTTATGTGTACGTTATGTTATACTAATCAGTAAAATGATCTGATTAATGATAAGTCGTGATAGAAAAGATAAATCTAAGTTGCATAATTGTAAGCAACGCATCAGGCAAGTATCCTAACTTTGCATTTATGCAATGGACAGAAGTGAGAAGTTCAGAATTACTATTATTAATGTACAGATTGTTAAACCTATATTATATACACCCTTTAATTATCAACATGTTTGTATATGATAATTCGGATATATATTCTGTTCGTTAATTTCTAGAAATGATTATACAAGTGTCCCCACTTGGATAGTCATTGTATTTAATCACATGTTGATACACCTTTGTTATACATATATGTTGAATTATAGATTATTGTTAGATAAAATAAAACCTTTTGTCTGGAACCCTGACAAATATGAACATCTCGTTCACAGGAAAACTTTTATGCGCCCAAGGCGGAACAAGTAAATGATAACATCGTTCTTGTAATGTAGTATTGATCAATACAGGGCACAACGGGCTGATCACCCCCGTGTCCGTAAGTTATGACGATTTGCAGATGAAGTTCTACTAAACCTTTTCGAAAATAAAAACAATGTTCATAGAATGTCACTTAAACTTTATTTATAGTCAGTACGTAGTTTCAAAAATTTGAAAGAGAGTTGTTATGTTATTAATATCGGTTCAGAATACTTCACAATTATTGACTTATTGTAGATGGATATTATAAAGAAAACATTTAAACTTTTTCAACTTATATATATATAATACTTGCTGGGCACTCAAATGCTCAACCTTGCTTTATTTAAATATTTTCAGATAAATGTGAAAAATCAGAAGGATCGGTCAAGAACAAGTGAAAAGGAAAGCAAACAGATTAGGTTTACGGTGTCATATAGTAAAGGTTGCGTACTTGGGATTAAACTCTGATAAAGGTAAGATATGATTATAATTTATTTTAGTATTATTATTAATAGTAGTTATTCCGCTCATAGAAATGGTATCGTGAAGTACCGAGTTCGGGTTTCAAGTATCCGAATTTGGGGCCTTCACACTAACAACCTTACAAAAATAATCAATTTTAGCATGATGAGTAGTTAACCAATCAATCCTTAGAATCACGTCAAATACAAGTATTTTTAAGGAGATAAGATCGACAGGTAACGTGTGGTTATCGATTTGAATCAAACAAGACTTATAAACAGTGGATGTAATGAAGGTTTCTCCTAATGGAGTTTCAATAGATAAGTCAAAGTCTAATTTCTCCGGAGTCAAATTTAAACGTTGAGCGCAAGTAGGAAAAATAAAAGAATGGGTAGAACCGGTATCAAATAAGGTATAGACTTCACTAGAGTTTATGATAAGCTTACCCGTGATAACCTCGTTCGGGTTCCTTGCTTTCTGGGACGTCACAACAAACGCTCTCCCTTGCACTACCGGCTTTGAATTTTCTGGGACGGCCTTTGGTGCCTCTATCCTAGCTGAATTTGTCTTCGGTGAACGACAAAATTGAGCTAAGTGACCTTCTCTTCCACAATTCTAACATGTTTTGGACGGCATCAGCGCAGTTTGGACTGATGTGTCCCTCCCCTCCGCATTTGAAGCATATGATAGGTGGTCGTTCTCATTCCTTAACAACGAGTGTTGGTGCTGACGTCTTTCCATCATTGTTGAATCTCCTTTTCTTTAAATATCCATTTTTATTGTCTTGGCCATGATTACCACTGAAGTGGTTACCATTTCTGGCATGTTGATTCCCTCCACGTTTGCTGTCACCGCTTTGATGACTGTTACCACTGGTATTTTCATTCTGCTGGCTGCTTTCTCTTGGTTGCGTTAACTCGTTATCGCGCTCCAACAACTGAGCCCTATTTTCAATATCTGAATACAAACACAGTTTATGAGAAATAAGATATTGTCGTATCTCCGGTTTCAAACCTCATAAAAATATTCGGGTCATTCGCTGCTCATTATCAACCAAATGGGATGCAAACCTGGATAACTCCGCAAATTTAGCCTCCTATTACGACACGGTCATATTGTTTTGTTCCAACTTGATAAACTCCACCTCCTTCATGTGAAGAATACTTTCGGGAAAGTACTTGTCGTTGAACAGCTCTTGGAACTTCTCCCAAGACATCTTGAGTGCGTCAGGCTGGGTACGTTTTACAGATTCCCACCAGTAATCTGCCTCTTCACGCAACATAAAGGTGGCAAAGGGAACCTTTTATTCCTCGGAGCATCCCAAGACATCAAATATCTTTGTTATCTGCTTTATCCATGCTTCCGCCTTAAGTGGTTTTGGCTCTCCAATAAACTCCGGTGGTCCCAGCTCCTTGAACTATTTGGCGGTGACCGTCCGAGAGTTGCCAGTGTTTCCACCTGTATTTTGGATAGGAGCTGCTCTCGCCTGATGTTGCATGAATTGCATGAAGCCTCGGAACATTCCATCGTCCATCATTTGGTCAGTGTTGTTGTTTGCATGAGGATTGTCGCCTTCCTGATGCACATTGTCCTGGTTATTAATCTGTGGAGACTCAATGGTCTCATGTGCTCCATTGATGTTCTCAACATTCTCGGATGCCATTTTCAAATACTGCCACAAAACAAGGGTTAATTTACATGAAACATATTATCCCTAGACTCTGACTGGCCAATTAAATACCAAATAAACTTAGGTAGATCATAGTAGCGAAGGAATTCCCCGTCTCTCCCCTCCTAGTTCTAGTCTCACATCTTAGCCAAGGATCATATCCCTAAGCTTTGATACCAACTGTGATGCCCCCAAAACAGGTATACATCACCCATCTTGAGTCGCCAGATACATGGTACAGAATTCAAATACAACTTAATAATACAACTGTTGTGTACAATACGACAAAACATAAGCTGTGAGTTTGACTATAAATATTGTCTACTAGAGATTATACAAACTCAAAAGGAGTCCTCATTACAATTATTTTCACACTATTTCACAGAATATTGAGGACTACTAATGATATCATCTGGCCCGTCACAACTTTCCCCAACTAGTCCCTGCTACGTTCTCATTTCTTGAAGAGAACAATGAAAGTAAAAGGGTGAGCTCAACTAGCACAGTAGGAAATATTATGACTAAGATAATGTAGAATATACTACGGCTAACGATATTCTTTAGTATCACGACCACAATTATCCATGCACTACGGGCCAAGAATATTTGTGTATTCAATAATGGTCATGATCATGCCAACAACTGTCCATCAATGCACTACGGGCCAATGAGGACTTTTACCACATCATTCGTAACATTACGGTCATGATTACACCGAATAATCCCTGGTCATAATCATACCAAGTCCATCTATGCACTATAGGCGACAGATGACTTTCAATAAAATATAAACATAAGGATGATGACATTGATATAAGAATTCAATAAAACAAGTTCAAGAATTATTTTATCCAGGAACTAAAAATGTCCAAATTGTTAACATGATACTGCTTTGTAGAGTAAAATTCAAGAATGCTCAGAAGAATATTTCCATGAAAAGATACTGGATAAAGCGCAAATATCAAGGATATTCCACTAATTTCATAGAGTATAAAAGTCAAAACTTTAACCAACTAAGTATAATAAGGAATGGAATAACAAAAGAAATCACCAGGCATGCGATAGACCGCACAGGCAGGTTATTCCAATAGAATATTAAATAACGGAATCAGGTCCGACGTAAAACGCACAGACAGGATATTCCAACAGAATAATAAAGACGGAATCAGGTCCGGCGTAAAATGCACAGACAGGATATTCCTACAGAATAATAAAGACGGAATCAGGTCCGGCGTAGAACGCACAGACAGGATATTCCAACAAAATAATAATGACGGAATCAGGTCCGGTGTAAAACGCACAGACAGGATATTCCAACAGAACAATAAAGAAGGAACCAGGTCCGGCGTAGAACGCACAGACAGGATGTTCCAACAGAATGATAAAGAATGGAACAATAGAAGAATTTCACCAAGTATAGGGTAGCCCGCGTATACAGGTTATTCCAACAGGATAATAAAGAATAGAATAACAGAAGTTCTCTTCATGGATAAGAAAGAAATAATACTCCCTACCTTAGAAAAACTGGATACTGGAATAGTGAGGTAGCAAACTTCTCTTCTTATTTCTATAGTTTCTCTCTATAATAATCACTCTAAAGCTTTTGTGAATTGGTTAGAAATGAAGGAAGAATGAGCTTCTATTTATAGAAAAATATAGTTTCAATAATTGCACGTTTTGGGGCTCGAAAAATTACAGTACAATACCTCCAACTTTTCCTTTATTTTTAATTTAGTCATGGAAGTATTATCAAACTTGCACCACCTCCCCTAATAGTAAATAATGTGATTCAATAGTAAATTATGTGAATCAATAGTTCTAGACATGTGAAAATACGAATTACAGTATAGTACCTCCATCTATACCTCCATTTTTAACTTAGTCATGCAAGTATTATCAATTTTGCACCAACTATCCTAATAGTAACAAGAATGTGAAACAATAGTATACACATGTGAACAAATAGTTATAATCATGTGAAATAATAGCAATCAATTACTCATTTATCCGATTAAATACCCGATTGGTCAATATAACCTCCAGACATCAATTATTATCGAAATAATTATCGATTTTCACTAACACAAATAATTCCAACACAATGAAACCATTTATATCAAAAATATAAATTTTGAAATTTCAAAGTTTGACTTTTCCCAAAAAAGTCAACTGTTGACTTTTTGACCAAATAGTGAATTCTGGAAAATTTTGTGTTTATAGACTATTTTTACTAATTTCATCGTTCCGGACTCAAATATCACGTTCGCGTCTCTAAATTCAATTCTGAACACAACTTCAATTTTAATAACATTCATCATTAATATTATAACTCACAATATTTATCAACCAGGTCGTTCCCAGGAAAGAGGGGGCTTTCCAATAAGGATTTCTCCCTATTGGCGCGCAATTAGGTGACCAAACCTCTCCTTGACAGAACTTCTAGACATTGTAAATATTGAAATTTAATAATATGAATAACTTTATCGTCTTAATTATTGATTTAATAAAATAACATATTATGCAGATGATACTACGATAATAATCGAATCAATAATATGAGAGATATGATGCAGCAATTACTGTAGCAATAATTGAGTATAAATGAGTGACTTCTTACGTAAGCATCAATAATCAATACAGTGTGCTACTATGACCACGCGTATTACTGTACTTTTACTATCTGGTAGTACAACAGTTAAAAGTAAAACTTTCGCCGTTATTTTCGTAAAGTATTTTTATCGTTTTCTCAATCCGACAATAATTCCGTTGTGGGGATCCACCAATGATTGTGCCATTGTACGAATATTCCCTATTAAAACGAATATTCCCCAACCAATTGAATATTATATAACAACTTGCGTACTTTGTAAAATTTGTAAATATTACCCACAACTATAAAATTATATCAAATCCACACCATAATATTCAAAAATATATTTTGAGAAAATTTAATCTTTATTCAAAATGTTTGGGGTCTTACAGTGCAAGTTCAAGTCATAGCCTATATCTGGTGTTTCAACTAGAAGTACTGTCTTTACAAGATAAGGGATGTTATTTTCTTCTTAAATGATATTATTTTCTTCAATATCATTATGCCAAAATATTGGTTTAAACATTTTATCAAATTTGGAACTTTTTGTGTCAGGGATTACTATTCACGTATACGGCACTATTTACGTATACAGCACTATTCACGAATACGGCACTATTCACAGAAAAATTAAATTTTTGTTTTTCGTCCAAAATATCTATTATGGATACTAGCTTTGATTGTATCCATGTTTTGATCATTCTTAAATTTTACTTCACTATGATTATTTATGAGATATTTTTGGACATGGAATAGCTGAAATACGCATCCTTAATATTTATTTTTTTGTTTCACTGGATTCGTTTTCTTTAAAATAATTTTCATCATCCTCAGTCCTAAATGATAATATTATCGAATATCTTTGGCATATAGTGCAAAGATGAATGATTTCTGATGAATATCTTTGGCCCGTAGTGCAAAGATGAACAGGTGTTTAGATGAACATGACAAACTGATGAATATTTTTGGCCTATAGTGCAAAGATGAATATTTGATTCCAGATATATATTGATTGATGTTACAGGGATAAAATATCGACGATGAACTTTTAAATTCATATATAAAAGATAGTAGATTGCATTCTCTACTTAAATCTTCTAATGAATTATTATTTACGCTGCTAATATTGATTTAAAACTAGTTGTCTATTGTATTCTATTAGATTTTTTCCCTGTTGAGGACTAACGATAATTTGTTCTATGTTATCTTAGTCATAATATTCTTTACTGGGCTAGTTGAGCTCACCCTTTTCCTTTTTGTACCATTTTTTCTCAGGAGGCGAGAATGTAGCGAGTACTAGTCGGGGTATGGAATGATGGTTCTAGAAGTTTTTTTATTAGTCCTCACCATTTTTGTAAAATAATGTATCAATAATTGTAATGAGGACTTATTTGAGTGTGGATATTGTCTAGATGACAATATTTGTATTTAAACTCACGGTTTTTATGTTGTATTAATAAAGTTGTAGTTTTTTCTGTACAATGTATTTTGACGACTCAGAATGGGTGTTGTATACCTATTTTGGGGGCATCAAAGTTGATATCAGAGCTTAGGGATATGATCTCTGGCGGAGATCGGGGAATAGAACTAGGAGGGGAGAGACGAGTAAATCCTTCGCTAGTGTGTCCTACCTAAGCTTATTTGTTGGTCGGTCATAATATTGGGATATTATGTGATATGTTAATTTGTTAAATTAACCCTTGTTTTATGGCAGTATTTGAGAATGTCGACTGAGAATGTTAACAGTGGAGTAAATGAAACCGTGGAGACACCTTTGCTCACCAACGAGGAGAACGTGCAACAGGCTGGCAAAGTTCCTCCTGTGAACAACACCACTGAGCAGATGAAGAACGATGGGATGTTTAGAAGCTTTTTGCAGTTCATGTAAAATTAAACGAGGGAGACTCGTGTTAAAAATACAGGAGGAAATGATAGCAATTCATGGTTTGTCACAGCCAAGCAGTTCAAAGAGTTGTGACCACCAGAATTTATTGGAAAGCCGGATCCGATCAAGGCAGAGACGTGGGTTAAACAAATTACCAAGATATTCGATGTCTTAGGATGCACGGATGAACAGAAGTTTCCATTCGCAACCTTTATGTTCCGTAGCGAGGCAGACTACGGGTGGGAGTCTGTGAAGCGTACTCAGCCTGCCGCACTCAGCATGTCTTGGGAGACATTTCAGAAACTGTTCAATGACAAGTACTTTCCTGAAAATATTCATCATATGAAAGAGGTAGAGTTTATTAAACTAGAGCAGAATAACATGACGGTGTCTCACTACGAGGCAAAGTTTGCAGAGTTGTCCAGGTTTGCACCTCATTTGGTGGAGAATATGGAATGTATGACGCGGTTGTTTCTGAGAGGTTTAAAACCCAGCATACGTCAATATCTCATTTCTCATAAATTTTCTCTCTATTTAGATGTTGTCGACAAACGAGTACGGTCAACCGAGGGACCACAACCAGTATTATACTGGTGACAGCAGTTATCAGAACAATGATAACCAGCGGAGAAAGAAAAATACGGACAAGAGCGGTAACCACTTTGCTGATAATCATGGCCATGAGAATAGAAGAAGCGAGTTGGGAGGAGATTTTAAAAAGAGGAGATTCAACAATGACAATACGAAGACGTCAGCACCAGCAACAACTGGTTCCAAGGGAGAAGAACGACCACCGGTCATATGCTATAAGTGCAGAAAAGAAGGACATATCAGCCCAAACTGCCCACAACAGTTTAAGGTATGTTATAATTGTAGAAAGGAAGGACATATCGCTCGAGATTGTACTGTAGCGAAACCAAGTCCAGTGGGGATGGTGACTCAAAAGGCTGTCCCAGAAAAGTCAAAGTCAACGGTTCCTGGAAGAGCGTTTGTCGTGACTGGTCAACATGCGAGGAACCCAAACGAGGTGATCACGGGTAAGTTAATCATAAATTCCTGCGAAGTTTAAACCTTACTAGATACCGGTGCTACCCATTCATTTATTTCTCCTGCTTGTGGTCAACGTTTAAACTTGACTCCGGAGAAATTAGACTTTGATTTATCTGTGGAGACTCCGTTAAGAGAAACTTTCATCACATCCACTATTTATAAATCTTGTTTGATCTAAGTTGGCACCATCACCTTACCTGTTGACCTTATCTCTTTAAAGATACTTGCATATGACGTGATTTTATGGATTAATTGGTTAACTACTCATCATGCCAAAATTGATTGTTTTCGTAATGTTGTTAGTTTTCATATTCCTAACCAACCTGTTGTGCGAATTCAAGCAACTAAGCCATTAAAATTAATCACGGTTATATCAAGTCATAAAGCTATTCGTTTATTAAAAAAACGGATGTCAAGCTTTTTTAGCCCATGTAATGGATTTGAATAAAGACACGTCATATTTCAATAGTATTCCTGTTGTTATTAACTTTCCTAACGTATTTCCTGAAGAACTTCCCTGTCTACCCCCAGAACGTGAAGTTGAATTCTTTATTGGTCTTGAACCTGGTACAAAGCCCATTTCTAAAACCTCATATCGAATGGCTCCTATTGAACTTCAGGAGTTAAAGGTCCAACTACAGGAGTTGTTGAACATCAGTTTCATTCGTCCTAGTACATCTCCTTGGGATGCTCCTATTTTATTTGTAAAGAAGAAAGATGAGAGTATGCAACTTTGTATTGACTATCGGGAATTGAACCATGTCACTATCAAGAATAGGTATCCTCTACCTCGTATTGATGACCTGTTTGACCAGTTGCAAGGAGCACAATTCTTTTCAAAAATCGATCTTCGTTCTGGATATCATCATCTGAAGGTTAAAACTAAGGATATTCCGAAGACTGCCTTCAGAACTTAGTACGGGCATTATGAATTCCTAGTCATGTCTTTTGGATTGACTAATTCTCCTGCGACTTTCATGGATATGATGAACCGAGTATTTAAGGATTATTTAGATCAGTTCGTTGTTGTCTTTATTGATGACATCCTCATATATTCCAAAAGCCGTGAAGATCATGAGCACCATTTGAAGCTGGTACTGCAAAGGCTTTGTGATAACAAGCTATATGCCAAGCTGAAGAAATGTGAGTTCTGGCTTGAGGAAGTAGCATTCCTTGGGCACGTGGTGTCAAAACACGGAGTATCTGTTGACCCGGGGAAGATTGAAGCAATACAAAGTTGGGAGCAACCAAAATCGGTGACCGAAGTACGTAGCTTTTTGGGCTTAGCTGGTTATTATCGGAGATTTGTGGAAGGATTTTCTTGAATCGCTACTCCGTTAACTCAGCTGACTCATAAAGATACAAAATTCGTATGGATGGAGGATTGCGAGAAGATTTTCCAAGATCTCAAGAGGAGACTCATTTCGGCACTTATTTTGACAATACCATCTGGTTCGGATGGATTTGTTATCTATAGTGATGCTTCAGGCAAAGGGTTAGGATGTGTTCTTATGCAACGTGGGAAAGTCATAGCATATGTGTGACGCCCCCAAAATTAGGTATACATCACCCATCTTGAGTCGTCAGATACATGGTACAGAATTCAAATACAACTTACTAATACCACTGTCGTGTATAATACGACAAAATACAACTGTGAGTTTGAATACAATAATTGTCTACTAGAGATCATACAAACTCAAAAGGAGTCCTCATTACAATTATTAATACACTATTTCTCAGAATAGTGAGGACTACTAATGCTATCCTCTGGACCATCACTCCATTCCCCGACTAGTCCCTGCTATGTTCTCATTTCCTGAAGAGAACAGTGAAAGAAAGGGTGAGCTCAACTAGCCCAGTAAGAAATATTATGACTATGATAATGCAGAATAAATTATCATTAGTCTCCAACAATGTTAAACTGATAAAATATAATAGACATCAAGTTTAACTGCAGCAGAATAAGCAATCCATTAAAAGAGTCAAGTAGAGAGAATTGAATCTACTATCTTTTATGATTTAAAAAGTTTTTCATCACTTTTATCGCTGAGACTCAGCTCAATAAATAATCCACATCATTAAATCATCCCTGCACTACAGGCCAAGGATATTCTTTAGTATCACGACCACGAATTATCCATGCACTACGGGCCAAAGATAATCGTGTTTTCATCAACGGTCCTGATCATGCCATAAAACGATTCATCTTTGCACTACGGCCAAAGAGAATCCATAGTCATAATCATACCAAAAATTGTCCATCAATGCACTATGGGCCAATGAGGACTTTTAATTTTCACATCATTTGTAACATTACGGTCATGATTATACCGAATAATCCCTGGTCATAATCACACCAAGTCCATCTATGCACTACAGGCCACAGATGACTTTCAACATACATAAACATGGGGATGATGACAATGATATAAGAATTCAATAAAACAAGTTCAAGAATTAATTTGTCCAAGAACTACTAACGTCCAAATTGTCAACATGATACTGCTTTGTAGTGTAAAATTCAAAAATGCTCAGAAGAATATTTCCACGAAAAGATACTGGATGAAGCGCAAATATCAAGGATATTCAACTAATTTCATGGAGTATAGAAGTCAAAACTTTAACCAACTGAGTTTAATAAAGAATGGAATAACAAAAGAAATCACCATGCATGCGGTACTTCGCATAGACAGGTTATTCCAACAGAATACTAAATAACGGAACTAGGTCAGGTGAAATTCACACCGACAGGAAGTTCCAACAGAATAATAAATGCGGAATAATAAATGATGGAACCAGGTCCGGCGTATAGCACAGACAGGATATTCCGACAGAATAATAAAGACGGAATAATAAAAATGGAACCAGGTCCGGCGTATAGCACAGACAGGATGTTCCAACAGAATAATAATAAAGATGGAACCAGGTCCGGTGTAAAACACACAGACAGGATGTTCCAACAGAATGATAGAAGAATGTCACCAAGTATAGGGTAGACCGCGTATACAGGTTATTCCAACAGAATAATAAGAAATGGAATAACAACAGTTCTCTTCATGAATAAGAAAGAATAACACCCCTTACCGTAATAGAAACTGGATATAGAAGTAGTGAAGTAGCAGAATACTCTTCTTCTTTCTTTCTATAATTTCTCTCTCTAGAGTTTCAATGAATTCGTAAGAAAATAATGAAGGAATGAGCTTCTATTTATAGGAAAATGGAATGCATAGTAACTAATCCATGAACGGTCCAGATTGATTTACTTTAATCTGACGGTCCATATTTAAAGAAAAATCTTTTAAATAAAATATAATATATTCTATTTATATAAAAAGATTTTTACTATGCAAACACTATGCAACACTATGCATAATAAAATATAATATATTCTATTTATAAAATAACTTTAATAAAGTATTCTGTTTTATATAAAAAGATGTTTCTGTTTTATTACGTTAATAATACGAATAAAACAAAACGTCATCATCGCTATAATAATTAAAACAAAACGTCATTATCGCTATAATAATTCATATTAATAATCGACAATAATTGAGTCAAACTGAGCGACTTCTTACATAAATATCAATAATCAATACCGTGTGCTACTATGCAACAACGCGTATTACTGTACTTTTACTACCGAGTAGTTCAACAGTTTTAACGGTAAAACTCCCGCCGTTATTTTCAATAAAATATTTTTGTCGTTTTCTCAATCCGACAATAATTCCGTTGTGGGGTCCACCAATAATTGTACCGTCGTACGAATATTTTCCGACACAAAGAATATTCCCTGACCAATCGAATATAATATAACAACTTGCATACTTTGCAAAATTTATAAATACTACCCACAACTATAATATTATCTCAAATTCACACCATAATATAAAAAATTATTTCGAGAAAATTAATTCTTTATTCATAAAATCTGGGGTTTTACAATCTCCCCTCCTTATGGAATTTCGCCCTCGAAATTTACGTACGTACCTGGTATGCCAAACAGGTGAGGATACCTTGACTTCACTTCAAATTCTAACTCTTGAGATATAACCTTTGAGTGTTGAATACGATTCTTCTTATCCAAGATTGTAACACGTATCTCTTCAAACGTTAAATCATCCGCTATCTCGTCCGGTTCTAAATTAATAATGTGGTTCGGGTCGTCCACATATTTACGTAACATTGATACGAAAAAAAAACGTTATGAACACGCAATATATTTGGCGGTAAAACGAGTTTATAAGCCACAGTTCCTACTCAATCGAAGATTTCAAATGGGCCAATTAAATCGAGGGTTGAGATTTCCGCTCTTCAGCAACTCTTTCTTCTAAAATAACACCCTCTTGAACCTTCTTCTTCACATTCATCAGATTCGGGTATGTAGCTTGAGCGTCTTTAACTTTATCGATTAAAGTCAATTTTACTCGTATATTCGTTATCTTTACGTGGGTCCCTAGAGTCTTTAACTCTATATTCATCATTTGCAAGTTATACGAAATGAGTCTTTGTGTTAACAACATCGAACTTGTAAACGCATACGATCTTCTACTCAACACGTCAGCTACCACGTTCGCTCTTCCACGATGATATTGAATAGTACGATCGTAATCTTCAACAGCTCGAGTCAACGTCTTTGGTGCATGTTACTTTCGTTTTAGTTGAAAAAATTATTTAAAGGGTTTAAGAAATGGGTTTCGTACTGGTGTCAATACAAAATTCGATTTCACGCTCTAGGTAGGCTAAGAAGTCTTCAGGAATACGTCAAGAGATTTATTAATGATAAAAATATCATTCAAAACTGTTACTCACATCCAAGACTTGGATAGTACGTCACATTGATACCAACTGTGACTTCTATCCCTTAACCTAGATAGCACCTTACAATGATACCTATCAACTTATTATCTTCATTCACGACGTCGCCTACAGAAAGTCTGGCTTCGATGCATTCTACACAAGGAAGTCATCAACAAAAGGATCGGGGCTCTTTACTTATGGCTTGATATGACAATGATTGAATTTAGTGGTTTGGTTGCTTAAATTCGCATAATAGGTTGGTTAGGAATATGAAATCTAACAACCTTACGAAAAACATGATGAGTAGTTAACCAATCGTTTCCTAAAATCGCATCAAAGGCAAGTATTTTCAAAGAGACAAGATCAACACGTAACGTGAAAGTGTCGATTTGAATCAAATAAGATTTATAAACAGTGGAGGTAACGAAGGTTTCAATGGAATTTCAATAGATAAATCAAAGTTTAACTTCTCCGGAGTTAAGTACAAACATTGAACACAACTAGGTGAAATAAAAGAGTGAGTAGAACCGGTATCTAACACGGTATAGACTTCGTAAGAGCTTATGACAAACATACCCGTGATAATTTTATTCAGGTTCCTCGTCACGAGAGAAAAAAAAAACGCTCTCTCTTAAACTACCGGCTTTGGCTTGTCTGGGACATCCTTTGGCATCATTATCCCAGCTGGAATTGACTTCATCATACGACAGAATCGAGCTAGGTGACCTTCTCTTCCGCAATTAAAGCATGTTTTGGACTGCTGCGTACAGTTTGGACGGATGTGTCCCTCTTGTCCGCATCTGAAACATACGACCGGTGGTCGTTCTTCTTCCTTAACAACGGTTGCTGGTGCTGACGTCTTTACGTCATTGTTGAACCTTCTCTTCTTGAAATGTCCATTCTTATTATTTTGGTCATGATTACCACCGAAGTGGTTACCATTCTTGGTATGATAATTTCCCCCGCGATGGTTATCATTGTTCCGATGGCCGTTGCCACCGGTATGATTATTATCGTGTTGCTGGTCATTACCTTTTGGTTGTGATAACTCATTACCGCGCTCCACTAACTGAGCTCTATTCACAATATCTGAATATAAACAAAGTTTATGAGAAATGAGGTATTGACGTATATCGGGTTTCAAACCTCGCAGAAACATTCGGGCCATTCGCTCCTCATTATCGACCAAATGGGATGCAAACCGGGACAACTCCGCAAACTTAGCCTCGTACTGCAACACGGTCATATTGTTTTGCTCCAGCTTGATAAACTCTACCTCCTTCATGTGACGTATACTTTCAGGAAAGTACTTGTCGTTGAACAGCTCTTGGAACTTCTCCCAAGACATCTTGAGTGCGTCAGTCTGCGTACGTTTTACAGATTCCCACCAATGATCTGCTTCTTCACGCAACATAAAGGTGGCAAAAGGAACCTTTTGCTCCTCGGAGCATCCCAAGACATCAAATATCTTGGTGATCTGCTTTAACCACGTCTCCGCCTTAAGTGGTTCTGGCTTTCCCAAAAACTCCGGTGGTCCCAGCTCCTTGAACTGCTTAGCGGTGACCAACCGTGGGTTGCCATTGTCTTTACCTGCATTATGAACAGGAGCCGCCTTCTCCCGTTGTTGCATGAATTGCTCCTTAAACTGCTTAGCGGTGATCGTCCGAGAGTTATCAGTATTTCTACCTGCATTTTGGACAGGAGCTGCCTTAGCCTGTTGTTGCATGAATTGCATAAAGTCTCTGACCATCCCATCATTCACCATTTCATCGGTGTTATTATGTTCATGAGGAGTATTGTCCTCTAGTTGCACATTATCTTGATTATTGATCTGTGGAGACTCAACGGTCTCCTGTGCTCCATTGATAATCTCAACATTATCGGATGCCATTTTCAAACACTGCCACAAAACAAAGATTAATTGACATGTAACATAATATCTCTAAACTTTGACCAACTAATTTAAATACAAAATAAATTTAAGTAGGTCATACTAGCGAAGGAATTCCCTGCCTCTCCCCTCCTAGTTCTAGTCTCACATCTTAGCCAGGGATCATATCCCTAAGCTCTGATACCAACTGTGACGCCCCCAAAATTAGGTATACATCACCCATCTTGAGTCGTCAGATACATGGTACAGAATTCAAATACAACTTACTAATACCACTGTCGTGTATAATACGACAAAATACAACTGTGAGTTTGAATACAATAATTGTCTACTAGAGGTCATACAAACTCAAAAGGAGTCCTCATTACAATTATTAATACACTATTTCTCAGAATAGTGAGGACTACTAATGCTATCCTCTGGACCGTCACTCCATTCCCTGACTAGTCCCTGCTATGTTCTCATTTCCTGAAGAGAACAGTGAAAGAAAGGGTGAGCTCAACTAGCCCAGTAAGAAATATTATGACTATAATAATGCAGAATAAATTATCATTAGTCTCCAACAATGTTAAACTGATAAAATATAATAGACATCAAGTTTAACTGCAGCAGAATAAGCAATCCATTAAAAGAGTCAAGTAGAGAGAATTGAATCTACTATCTTTTATGATTTAAAAAGTTTTTCATCACTTTTATCGCTGAGACTCAGCTCAATAAATAATCCACATCATTAAATCATCCCTGCACTACAGGCCAAGGATATTCTTTAGTATCACGACCACGAATTATCCATGCACTACGGGCCAAAGATAATCGTGTTTTCATCAACGGTCCTGATCATGCCATAAAACAATTCATCTTTGCACTACGGCCAAAGAGAATCCATAGTCATAATCATACCAAAAATTGTCCATCAATGCACTACGGGCCAATGAGGACTTTTAATTTTCACATCATTTGTAACATTACGGTCATGATTATACCGAATAATCCCTGGTCATAATCACACAAAGTCCATCTATGCACTACAGGCCACAGATAACTTTCAACATACATAAACATGGGGATGATGACAATGATATAAGAATTCAATAAAACAAGTTCAAGAATTAATTTGTCCAAGAACTACTAACGTCCAAATTGTCAACATGATACTGCTTTGTAGTGTAAAATTCAAAAATGCTCAGAAGAATATTTTCACGAAAAGATACTGGATGAAGCGCAAATATCAAGGATATTCTACTAATTTCATGGAGTATAGAAGTCAAAACTTTAACCAACTGAGTATAATAAAGAATGGAATAACAAAAGAAATCACCATGCATGCGGTACTTCGCATAGACAGGTTATTCCAACAGAATACTAAATAACGGAACTAGGTCAGGTGAAATTCACACCGACAGGAAGTTCTAACAGAATAATAAATGCGGAATAATAAATGATGGAACCAGGTCCGGCGTATAGCACAGACAGGATGTTCCAACAGAATAATAATAAAGATGGAACCAGGTCCGGTGTAAAACACACAGACAGGATGTTCCAACAGAATGATAGAAGAATGTCACCAAGTATAGGGTAGACCGCGTATACAGGTTATTCCAACAGAATAATAAGAAATGGAATAACAACAGTTCTCTTCATGAATAAGAAAGAATAACACCCCTTACCGTAATAGAAACTGGATATAGAAGTAGTGAAGTAGCAGAATACTCTTCTTCTTTCTCTCTATAATTTCTCTCTCTAGAGTTTCAATGAATTCGTAAGAAAATAATGAAGGAATGAGCTTCTATTTATAGGAAAATGGAATGCATAGTAACTAATCCATGAACGGTCCAGATTGATTTACTTTAATCTGACGGTCCATATTTAAAGAAAAATCTTTTAAATAAAATATAATATATTCTATTTATATAAAAAGATTTTTACTATGCAAACACTATGCAATACTATGCAAAACACTATGCAACACTATGCATAATAAAATATAATATATTCTATTTATAAAATAACTTTAATAAAGTATTCTGTTTTATATAAAAAGATGTTTCTGTTTTATTACGTTAATAATACGAATAAAATAAAACGTCATCATCGCTATAATAATTAAAACAAAACGTCATTATCGCTATAATAATTCATATTAATAATCGACAATAATTGAGTCAAACTGAGCGACTTCTTACATAAATATCAATAATCAATACCGTGTGCTACTATGCAACAACGCGTATTACTGTACTTTTACTACCGAGTAGTTCAACAGTTTTAACGGTAAAACTCCCGCCGTTATTTTCAATAAAATATTTTTGTCGTTTTCTCAATCCGACAATAATTCCGTTGTGGGGTCCACCAATAATTGTACCGTCGTACGA
Source organism: Panax japonicus (assembly GCA_020205505.1). Lineage (NCBI taxonomy): Eukaryota > Viridiplantae > Streptophyta > Magnoliopsida > Apiales > Araliaceae > Panax > Panax japonicus. Next base: position 15,121,613 of record CM035113.1, on the reverse strand, counting down.
ATATTTTCCGACACAAAGAATATTCCCTGACCAATCGAATATAATATAACAACTTGCATACTTTGCAAAATTTATAAATACTACTCACAACTATAATATTATATCAAATTCACACCATAATATAAAAAATTATTTCGAGAAAATTAATTCTTTATTCATAAAATCTGGGGTTTTACAATATGCCTCGCGACAACTTAAAGAATATGAGAGGAATTATCCTACTCATGATCTAGAGTTGGCAGCAGTCGTTTTTGCGCTAAAGATCTGGAGGCACTATCTATATGGGGAGAAAGTGGAGATATATTCAGACCATAAAAGCCTCAAATATTTCTTCACTCAAAAAGAACTCAACATGCGGCAACGACGTTGGCTCAAGCTGTTGAAAGACTACGTCCATACCATTCAATACCATCCTGGAAAAGCGAACGTGGTAACCGACGCATTGAGTAAAAGATCATACGCGAGAATGAGTGTGATGTTGTCAACACAAAGGCCCATTTTGTGTGATTTACAAAAGATTTAGATAGAATTAAAGACTTCAGGGACCCATGCAATGATGTCAAGTATACATATAGAATCAACTTTAATTGAAAAAGTTAAAGTTGCTCAAGTCACAGACCCGGAGCTGATGCGTATGAAGGAGAAAGTACAAGAAGGTGTTATTCTAGAGGCAAGAATCGATGAAGAAGGAATACTTCGAGTCCACTCTAGACTTTGTATTCCTAACGATTCTGATTTGAAGTAAAAGATCATGATGGAGGCACACAATACACCATTTGCAATCCATCTTGGAAGTACCAAAATGTATCGTGATCTTCGACATACATTTTGGTGGAACAATATGAAGAGAGAGATTACAAAGTTTATCTCGAGGTGCTTAACTTGTCAACGTGTAAAGGCAGAGCATCAAGGGCCTAAGGGACCATTGCAACCACTTGAGATTCCAAAATAGAAGTGGGAACACATTACCATGGATTTCGTTACAGGTCTTCCCATGGTTTCTCAAGACATAAATGTTATTTGGGTTTTTGTTGATAGATTAACCAAGTCTGCTCATTTCTTGCCGATACGGGAGACTTATTCCCTTGAACATCTTTCTCGTATGTATGTGAATGAGATTATGAGGTTGCATGGCATGCCATTATCCATAGTTTCAAATAGTGACCCAAGATTCACTTCAAGATTTTGGGTTAGCTTGCAAAAATCTATGGGTAAGGATTTTTAGTTCGGCATACCATCCTCAAACGGATGGACAATCGGAGAGGACTATTCAAACTCTTGAAGATCTATTAAGACTCTGTGTCCTAGACTTTAAAGGGAGTTGGGATAAGTATTTACCATTGGTAGAATTTTCCTACAACAACAGTTATCAGGCAAGTATAGGTGTGGTTCCATTTGAAGCATTATATGGACGGAAGTGTCGCTCTCTAGTGTGTTGGGATGAGGTAGGTGAAGCAACATTATTGGGACCAGAGTTGGTACGTATTACTATAGAAAAGATCTAAATCATTCGACAACGTATACAAACGGCACAGGATTGACAAAAGAGTTATGCGGATCTTCATCGAAAGGACGTGGAATTTAGTATTGGGGATCATGTATTGTTGCGTGTGGCTCCATGGAAGGGAGTTACAAGATTCGGGAAGAGAGGAAAGCTCAATCCAAGAATTATTGGTCCATTTCAGATTCTTGATCGAGTAGGAAATGTGGCATATAGACTCGCGTAACCTCCAAGTATGTCTCGTGTTCATAATGTTTTTCACGTATCCGTACTACGTAAATATGTGAAATATCCGAACCACGTTATTGAGTTAGAACCGGATAAGATAGCCAAAAATTTAATGTATGAAGAGGTACATGTCAAGATTTTGGATAGGAAGGAGCATGTCCTACGCACAAAGGTCATACCACAAGTCAAAGTTTTGTGGAGGAACCATGCTATTGAAGAAATGACTTGGGAGTTGGAAACAGAAATGAAAGTGAGGTATCCTCATCTTTTTGAAACACCGGGTACGTACGTCAATTTTGAGGACGAAATTTCATAAGGAGGGGAGGTTGTAAGACCCCAACTTATTATAAATAAAATTGAATTTCCTTTATTTATTATTTTGAAATAGTAAGGGTTAATTTGATTAATGTGGTTAGTTATGGGTAAAATGCACAAATATTTCAAATAAGCAAGTGGTTATAAAATATTTATTTTTATCGGAGAATATTCGTTTGGTCGTGAAATATTCTTACTGTCGGGGAATATTCGTACGACGGCGTAGCCTTGTGTGGGCCCCATAACGGAAAGCGATTGGATGAAGAAAACGATGAGTATAAGTTGTTTATAAATAACGGTGTAGTTGTTACCGTTAATACTGTTGAAATACTCGGTGGTTAAAACACAGTAATACGCGTTATTGCACAGTAGCACACGATATTGCACCAATTATTGATTCTTATGTTAGAAGGCACTACTCAATAATTGTTACAGTAATTACTGTTCAATATTTTATTTTATTGATTCAATAATTGCTACGTTGATATTTTATATTACTGTTGTTTCAATAATTGTCACTACACAGTATTTTCTATTATCGAAGCAATAATTCATATTATCTGAATAATATTATTAGATAACATTATTGGCAATGTCTAGAAATATCTGTCTAAGGAGAGGTTTGGTCACTTAATTGCTCGCCAGTAAGGAGAGATCCTTATTTGAAAGCCCCCTCTTTCTTGGGAACGGCCTGGTTGCCAGTACTGTGATTATGTAATATTATTTGTGAATAATTAATTATTAATTTATATGATAAGAAAAATATTCATTTTATGTGGATATAGATGGAGAAAATTTTTAATGTGATAATTGTTGAAAATTAATAGTTTATCTTTTTCTGATAAAATAATTCATTATTATATTTTAATAATATAATAATGGGAATATTTTTACAAAGAATGTGAGATATATGAGTATATGAGGAGGAAGAGTATTTTTGTTGCAAAAGTTGTTTAAAACATGTTAAACATGTATGTGGGCCCATTTCTTGACTAAAATTTGATTATAGCATGTAAAATTGCCCGTTTGTAGATTTCGGTCAATTTCTGTTTGGAATTTGGAACAATTTTCTTCTGCAAAGTTGTAGAGAATGAAATTTCCTATAGAAAGGACATGAGGTTCGAATTATTCTGATAAAAGGGCTATTTATTATGAATTATTGAAGTTCCGGAGTAACTGATGGTGTGCGTAGGAAAATTTATATAAACATAATAATATTTTATTAAATTTTCTGCTTTGGTGTTCTAAGCATTTTCCTATAAAAAGGGTGCTTAGGTTAGAATTGAAAATCACACCAGAAACTGAAGTTTTCTCTCTCTTTCTCTCTCTATATATATTGAGCGTATTCTTGTGAGTATTTTAATACTTTGAGTATTGCTATACGGTGCAAGTTCAAGTCTTAGCCTATATCCGGTGTTTCAACTAGAAGTACTATCTTTACGAGGTAAGTGATGTTATTTTCTTCTTAAATGATATTATTTTCTTCAATATCATTATTCCGAAATATTGGTTTGAACTTTTTATCATATTTGGAACTTTTTATGTCAGGATTACTATTCACGTATACGACACTATTCACTAATACGGCACTATTCACAAAAAATTAAATATTTGTTTTTCATCCAAAATATATATTATGGATACTATCTTTGATTGTATTCATGTTTTGATCATTCTTGAATTTTACTCCACTGTGATTATTTATGAGGTATTTTTGGACATGGAATAGCTGAGATACGAATCCTTAATATTTATTCTTTTGTTTTACTGGATTCGTTATCTTTAAAATATTTTTCATCATCCTTAGTCCTAAATGATGATATTACCGAATATCTTTGGCATGTAGTGCAAAGATGAATGATTTCTGATGAATATCTTTGGCCCGTAGTGCAAAGATGAACAGGTGTTTAGATGAACATGACCAACTGATGAATATCTTTGGCCTGTAGTGTAAAGATGAATATTTGATTCCAGATATATATTGATTGATGTTACAGGGATAAAATATCGATGATGAACAATTAAATTCATATATAGAAGTTAGTAGATTGCATTCTCTACTTAACTCTTCTAATGAATTATTATTTTTGCAGCTAATATTGATTTAAAATTGGTTGTCTGTTGTATTCTATTAGATTTTTCCCTGTTGAGGACTAACGATAATTTGTTCTATGTTATCTTAGTCATAATATTCTTTACTAGGCTAGTTGAGCTCACCCTTTTCTTTTTTGTTCCATTTTTTCTCAGGAGGCGAGAATGTAGCGAGTACTAGTCGGGGTATGGAATGATGGTTCTAGAAGTTGTTTTAGTAGTCCTCACCATTTTTTTAAAATAATGTATCAATAATTGTAATGAGGACTTATTTGAGTGTGGATATTGTCTAGATGACAATATTTGTATTTAAACTCACAGTTTTTATGTTGAATTAATAAAGTTGTAGTTGTTTCTATACCATGTATTTTGACGACTCAAAATGGGTGTTGTATACCTATTTAGGGGGCGTCACAGTTGGTATTAGAGCTTAGGGATATGATCTCTGGTAGAGATCGAGGAATAGAACTAGGAGGTGAGAGACGAATAAATCCTTCGCTAGTGTGTCCTACCTAAGCTTATTTGTTGGTCGGTCATAATATAGGGATATTATGTAATATGTTAATTTGTTAAATTAACCCTTATTTTATGGCAGTATTTGAGAATTTCGACTAAGAATGTTAACAGTGAAGTAAATGAGACTGTGGAGACACCTTTGCTCACCAACGAGGAGAACGTGCAACAAGCTGGCAATGTTCCTCCTGTGTACAACACCACTGAGCAAATGATGAACGATGAGATGTTTAGAAGCTTTTTGCAGTTCATGCAAAATCAGACGAGGGAGACTCGTGTTCAAAATACAGGAGGAAATGATAGCAATTCACGGTTTGTCACATCCAAGCAGGTCAAAGAGTTGGGACCACCAGAATTTATTGAAAAGCCGGATCCGATCAAGGCAGAGACGTGGGTAAAACAAATTACCAAGATATTTGATGTCTTGGGATGCACGGAGGAACAGAAGGTTCCATTCGCCACCTTTATGTGTCGTGGCGAGACAGACTACTGGTGGGAGTCTGTGAAGCGTACTCTGCCTGCCGCACTCAGCATGTCTTAGGAGACATTTCAGAAACTGTTCAATTACAAGTACTTTCCTGAAAGTATTCGTCATATGAAAGAGGTAGAGTTTATTAGACTGGAGCAGAATAACAAGACAGTGTCCCAGTACGAGGTGAAGTTTGCAGAGTTTTCCAGGTTTACACCTCATTTGGTGGAGAATGTGGAACGTATGACGCGGATGTTTCTGAGAGGTTTGAAACCCGGCATACGTCAATATCTCATTTCTCATAAATTTTCTCTCTATTCAGATGTTGTCAACAGGGCTCAATTATTTGAACGAGATAACGAGTACGGTCAATCGAGGTACCAGACCAGTATCATACCGGTGACAGCAGTCATCAGAACAACGATAACAAGCGGAGAAAAAAAAATATGGACAAGAGCGGCAACCACTTTGGTGGTAATCATGGCCATGAGAATAGAAGAAGAGAGTCAGGGACTGAGATTTTAAAAAGAAGAGATTCAACAATAATAATACGAAGACGTCAGCACCAGCAGCAACTGGTTTTAAGGGAGGAGAGCGACCACCGGTCATATGCTATAAGTGCAGAAAAGAAGGACATATAAGTATATAAAAGAAGGACATACAGGTTATTCAAACAGAATAATAAAGAATGGAATAACAGAAGAATTTCACCATATATGCGGTACTTCGTATAGATAGGTTATTCCAACATAATAATAAAGAATGGAATAACAACCCTTACGAGTATTGAAGGAAAATAACTCTCTTCATGAATACGAAAGAAATAATACCCCTTACCTTAGAAAAACTGGATACTGGAATAGTTAGGTAGCAGACTTCTCTTCTTCTTTCTCTCTATAATTTCTCTCTATAATAATTGCTCTAAAGCTTTTGTGAATTGGTGAGAAATGAAGGAAGAATGAACTTCTATTTATAGGAAAATATAGTTTTGATAATTGCACGTTTTGGGACTCGAAATATTACAGTATAATATATTCCTCTTCTTCTTCATTTTTAATTTAGTCCTGCAAGTATTATCAAGCTTGCACCACCTCCCCTAATAGTAAATAATAAGAATCAATGGTACACACATGTGAACAAATAGTTATAAGCATGTAAAATAATAGCAATTAATTGCTCATTTATCCGATTAATTACCCGATTGGTCAATATAACCTCCAGACATCAAGTATTATCGAAATAAATGTCGATTTACACTAACACTAATAATCCCAACACAATGGAACTATCAATTTCATCTTTAATAGACATAACTTATTCATCATTAATATTATAACTCACAATATTTAACAACCAGGTCTTTCCCAGGAAAGAGGGGGCTTTCCAATAAGGATTTCTCCTTACTGGCGCGTAATTAGGTGACCAACCTCTCCTTGACAGAACTTCTAGACATTGTCAATATTGCAAATAATAATATGAATAACTTTGTCGTCTCAATTATTGATATAATAATAATAAATATTATGTAGATGATACTGTGACAATAATTGAATAATTAATATGAGAGATATGATGCAGTAATTACTGTAGCAATAATTGAGTATAACTGAGTGACTTCTCACGTAAGCATCATTAATCAATATTGTGTGCTACTATGCAACCACGCGTATTACTGTACTTTTACTACCAGGTAGTTCAACAGTTTTAACGGTAACACTTTTGCCGTTATTTTTATAAAAAGTTAATTCTATCGTTTTCTAACTACGACAATACTTCCGTTGTGGGATCCACCAATGATTGTGCCATCGTACGAATATTTCCTGTTAAAACGAATATTCCCCGACCAATTGAATATTATATAACCACTTGCTTACTTTGCAGAATTTGTAAATATTACCCACAACTATAACATTATATCAAATTCACACCATAATATTCAAAAATATATTTCGAGAAAATTATTCTTTATTCATAAAAGTTGGGATCTTACAAATCTTGCTAAATTAGCGATTAGGATTTCCAATTAGCAAGTTAGGGTTACTAATTTAATAATTAGGGTTCTAATCATTAGGGCTTTATAAGTAATAATTAGGGTTTCCCTAATTATCATTAAATTCCATAATACTTAACCTTAATCATAATAACACAATTACATAACAGTTTCGAGCTCATAATTGAGTTTTAAAATAGGTTTTATCCCAGTAATCCTAGGGTTTATCATGACACACCATAACTGGCCAACCATTATTAGTTTATACATACAGTACATATTTATAACACTGAAATATAATTAATATAATACTATTATTCTCATTCCTTAGTCAAAATACAGAATTAGTGTTTGGATTTCATAACTTATTTACCTTTCATATACATACCATTATTAATTAAGTTATAATAATTAACTTAATTAATCTGAAATAAATTCATATAACAAAATAATTATTATAATAATTCTATAATCATTTCATATATTATTTAAATAATATAATAATCATATTTTTATAGAAATTAATTAATAAAAATATTATTACTACCAACTTAATTTGTTATTAGAATATAATGATCAATAATTCAAAATAAATTTATTTTTAATTATTCATGTAATAAATAGATTTTATTTATCACATAAAAACATTCGATTTACCTTGCACATATATTCCCACCTTTATAATAGTCAAAAAAAATTATACGCAAAATTTCTTATTTAATTATATAGAAAATATCGGGTTATTACAAGTTTTCAATATTAAAGCTATGTTAAATTGGAATAAATGAGTCAAATAGATGCAAGTATGTGTAGTAAAGGTTGTTTAGCATTATTATGTGGTCTAATGGGTAATATGGTTAGTCTTTGATGTAATAGACTATCTTAGCTTGGTAAAGTGGAAATTTTACGAATAAAACTATTAATTGTTTGAAAGTAAATAGAAGAGACCAAACATAGTCCAAACCCCCTTAGTATGTGTATGACTTAAGCTATAATGCGTGACTTCAGTGATGTTTTAAGTATACAAGCATGTAACAATTATATATAACCAATAATCTAAAATTTTTCACAAGTCTTCTTAAAGAAGCTTTCAAAAGCAAAGTCAATGATGGTTACGTGGCTGGATAGTGTGCTAATGTGTGGACCAATTGTGTAACTAAGATAGAACTTGATATATGCTTACATGATTGAACATGTATAAGATTGTTGGTTTATGTATAGAGGTTGAATAACTAATGAATGTATATATATATATATATATATATATATATATATATATATATATATATATTTATATACTTATGGTAAAATAGGACTTTGTGGTGATATTAAGCTATCAGTTGGTAATCGACGCGAAAGGCAAGTTCCCTAACTTACACAACTTTGGATATTGTTCAAGTATCCAAACTTTATCTCTTTTGTGCAAGTTCCCTAACTTACACAACTTTGGATATTATGCAAGTATCTAAACTCTATCTCTTTTGTGCAAGTTCTCTAACTTACACGCTTTGTGCATTGAGCATGTCCCCTCACTTTGACTAAACGAATCATTGTAATATCAACTATTATATATTATGAAAGTCCCTAACTTCTTTTAGTTTTTATATTGAATGCAAGTATCCTAACCAAAACAACCTTGAATTTTATGTAAGTTTCCAATCGTTGTTATATCAACCATATATATTGAGCAAATGTATGTGCTTGTATATTTATTGATCATATAAACCAATTTTTCTAATTCTTATGATATCTAAATTCTTGGAAATCATTATTTATACTCTGAAATTTGATTTAAATCATATTTACATCTTTGAAAATGATTCTTTGAATCTTGTTACGAACGTTGAGCGTATTAGTTGTTCTTAAGTATGATAAAGTGTGTCTATGCCATTTATTTCGACTACACCAATATCTATGAATTTGAAAGCGATCTAAACCAATTGCTTTGGTGCGGACTTTTAAAAATCTACTGAAAAGAATAACCCTCGTAGAAGGGGAAACTATACAACGTTGGGAAACTGACATTCGCGCGAACAGCGGGGTGTGTTATACATAACATCAGGTACGGTAGGCTGATCACCTATTGTACTTGAACATCGTGGATTATCAGTGTAATACTGTAAATCATAGCAGGAGTTCATCGTTCATAAAGACTACTCAGTATTCAAGATTTATTTTGGAAATTGGTAAAATCTTTTGATTCTTCAAATTTTGTTCCACAGTGACACTCAGTCACACATATTCATTCACTTAAAATTGGTGAAGCCTTTGAATGATTTTATAATCTTTCGGTCTATAGTGACTCTTTATTGACTTCAAAGGATATCATTGATATTGTCTTTGTTTATGAAATTCTTATTTTTCTGAGCTATTAATTACCGTTTTACCCTTGAAATTAAGTACCTTATATATACACCTGTACACATTTATTGTTATATTACTTGCTGAGCAAAGTTGTTGCTCATTTTTGCTTCCCTTAAACATTTCAGTTAGGACAAAGCAAGGTGGAACATCAACAAAATGACAAGGGAAAAGGCAAGGCTACGGAGTAACTTTGTTCTTATATAATAGGATGTCTTCTTTATGTTATTTTAAGACTTAATTTATGTATTAAGTTATGTTTCAGATTATGTTATGAAGTGTATTAGTAATACTTTCACAAAATTCTAACTATCATATAATCTAGAACAAGCTCTCTAGATTTAATATGATAGAAGCATTAAGAAATAGAGAATTAGTCTAATCCAAGCAACAAACACATAAGCTCAATTTGATTAACTTGTTTTTTGAATCTTAGCAATACATAAATGTTTGTCCACAATTAGTATTGCCACGTTGCTACTTATCATGAAGATAGATATCAATTACATGTAATATCAATCCTAATCTAGCATATGATAATGATCAAATCAACTTAACTGGCCATATCAAATCATTTAGATCAACGCAATCAATGAAAACATAGTATCAGGTGAAGTTTCACACAAGAAGTAATAAATAATAAAACTCGATTAATTAATTACTTGTAAACAAGGTTTTACCTCCCTTTAGAACTGAATGAAAAGAACTAGCTTGACATGCTTCCTTATCTACACTCCAATGATGTATGATAGCTGATAATTGAATAATTAAAACCTTGACTATCATCCTCTATTTATAGTGCTAGACAAATCCCCAAATCCTATGAAAACTAGAAATTCAAATCCTAAAAGAAATTACAAATCATAACTAATTTCTATAAAGAAATAGTATCTCAATTGGAAATAAAATCTCAGTCTAAAGCAATCGTAAATCTGATAACAATATCAATCGGAATCCATGTAGAAGTCTGCCAAAATCTACTTCTGAAAAGTTTTCAAAAATCCAAAAATGTAAAATTTTCTCCGCCAAATCTGTCATGGCTTACATTTTTGCCTTCACAACCCTGCCGGGGTGAGCTCTGAATGCGCTGCAGCGAACTTGGATAGGCACTATTCCGCTGGCGTGGAAGTTCCTAGGCCAACATATTTTAGAACTTTTCTTCTTTTTGCTTCTAATCAGCTCCAAATTGTCCCGTATCATCACTTAAGCTCCATTTCAACCTGAAATCAGTAAACACACTAATAAGTCCATTTACATTACAAAACATGCAATAAAACCAAACGTAAAGGAATCAAATCAATGAATTTTATGTTCCTATCATTGCTCTAGAAATTATCACCTTATAAACATTATAACAGTACACCCAATAAAAGAGTAATATTATGGTGACAAAAGATGTTTACAAAAAAATAAATAAAAAATGATTTGTTAGATTATAATTAATGAATATTTTATCATACATGGGTGGGTCCAATATTTATAACTAATAACCATCATCCACGTGACCACGTCATATCGCATTCCCTTTTTGTATCTAAATTTTTATCACCAAAATATTATTGATATGTAAAATCAGAAAGAAAAATAGAGTTATAAAAGAATACTAATATAAAGAACAATGATTAGTGAAAGAGAAAGCATCATCCTTATATTTTTCATATTTATCATTCTCTTTACAATACATCTATTTATAGGTACATCAACTTCAATATTTGGAGATTTCAAAACTCAAAGATTATGAGTTTCAAAACTTAAGGGACATGGGAGTTTCAAAAGATCAAGGATCATTAAAATTAAAGATGGGAGGAATGAATCTAGACATCCATATATATTTTAATTTTATAACACTCCCCCTTGGATGTCTATTGTGCAGCAATATGCAGAGAAAACTGCATCAATAAAAACCTTACCAGGAAAAACCCAATGAAAAAAAATATTGGTTAAGGAAAAAAGAGTGTAGCTCGTATTAGCTCCCTCTCATTAATGTATCCTTATGTCCTTCAACTGTCGCATCCCAATATTGTGATAATCACAATAATGGTGAACAAATCTGCTAGATTATCTTTTAAGCGAATTTTCTGAACATCAATGTCACCACACTTTTCAAGGTCATGTGTGAAAAAGAATTCTAGTGAGATGTGCTTTGTTCTATCTCCTTTGATGTATCCTCTTTTCAATTGAGCTATACATGTAGCATTGTCTTCATACAAAACAGTTGGAGTTTCTTTGTCGGAGGATAAACCGCATGTTTCACGAATATTTTGAGTCATTGATCTCAACCACACACATTCTCGACTTGCTTCATGGATTGCAAGTATTTCAACATGATTAGATGAAGTGGCAACTAATGTTTGCTTTATAGATCTCCATGATAAAGCAGTATCACCACTCATAAAGAGATAACCTGTTTGAGATCGACCTTTATGTGGATCAGATAAATATCCCGCATCAGTATATCCAACTAATTTATGATTATCATTATTTGAATAAAATAAGTCCATATCCATAGTTCCTCGTAGGTAACAAAAAATATGTTTAACCCCATTCCAATGTCTCTGGCTAGGAGAAGGGCTATATCTTGCTAACAAATTCACAGAGAATGCTATATCAGGTCGTGTATTATTAGAAAGATACATTAACTCACCAATTGTACTGAGGTATGGTACTTCAGGACCAAGTAATTCTTCATCATCCTCATGAGGTCTAAAAGGCTTTTTTTCACATCAAGTGATCTAACAACCATTGGGGTACTCAATGGATGAGCTTTATCCATATAAAATCTTTTAAGGACCTTCTCTCTGTAAGTTGACTGATGAATGAGAATTCCATCTTCTAAATGTTCGAACTACAGGCCGAGACAAAATTTTGTTTTTCCTAAATCTTTCGTCTTAAATTCTTTCTTTAAATAATTCACTGTCTTTGGTATTTCTCCATGAGTTCCAATAATATTTAAATCATCAACATACACTGTAAGGCCCCAACTTTTTATAAATAAAGATTTAATTTCTCTAATTATTATTTTGAAATAGTAAAGGGTTGATTTGATTAATATGGTTAGTTATGGATAAAATGCGCAAATATTTTAAATAAGCAAGTGGTTATAAAATATTAATTGTTGTCAAAAAATATTCGTTTGGTCGTGGAATATTCTTGCTGTCGGGAAATATTCGTACAACGACGCAGCCTTGTGTGAGCCCCATAACGGAAAGCGATTGGATGAAAAAACGACAAGTATGATTTTTTATAAATAACGGCGTAGTTGTTACCGTTAACACTGTTGGAGTACCCGGTGGTTAAAGCACAGTAATACGCGGTGTTACACAGTAGCACATGGTATTGCACCAATTATTGATTCTTACGTAAGAAGACACTACTCGATAATTGTTACAGTAATTATTGTTCAATATTTTATTTTATTGATTCAATAATTGCTACATTGATATTTTATATTATTGTTGTTTCAATAATTGTCACTGCACAGTATTTTTTATTATCAAATCAATAATTCATATTATTTTAATAATAATATTAGATAGTATTATTGGCAATGTCTAGTGAGTTCTGTCTAAGGAGAGGTTTGGTCACCTAATTGTGTGCCAGTAAGGAGGAATCCTTATTGGAAAGTCCCCTCTTTCTTGGGAACAGTCTGGTTGTCAATATTGTGATTCTGTAATATTATTTATGAATAATTAATTATTGATTTATATGATAAGGAAAATATTTATTTATGTGGAAATAAATAGAGGAATTTTTAGAAAAGTGACAATTGTTAAAAATTGATATTTTATCTTTGCTGATAAAATAATTTATTTAAATATATTATTATATTATAATAATATAATAATGGTGATATTTTTACAATAAATATGTGATATATGAATAAATGAGGAGGATGAGTATTTTTGTTACAATAACTACTAAAAACATGTTAAACATATTGGTGGACCCTATTTTTGACTGAAATTTGATTATAGCCTGCAAAATCGTCCGTATGTGGATTTCGGTAAATTTCTGTTTCGAATTTGTAAAAACATAAACTTACAAAGTTGTAGAGAATTGAATGTCCTATGAAATGGATATAAGATTCAAATATTTCTGATAAAATGGCTATTTATTATGAATTATTGAAGTTCCGGAATAATTGATTTTTGAAGTTTTAAATATTTTTTTAAAGAAAAATATTTTTATTATGTTGGTGGGCCCCACTTGTATTGAAAATGTGCTGAGTTCAAAATTCTAAGGTGGGCGTAGGAAAATTTTAATAAATATTATTATTTTATTAAATTTTTTGCTTTGGTGTTCTAAGCATTTTCCTATATATTGGGTGCTTGTGTTAGAATTGAAAATCACACCAGAAACTGAAGTTTTTTCTCTCTATATTATCGAGCGTATTTTTTTTGAGTATTTTGAGTGTTGTTATACGGTGTAAGTTTTCTTCAGCGTTATATCTGATATAACAGCTAGAAGTACTATTCTTTTGAGATAAGGGATGTTATTTTCTTCATAAATGATATTATTTCTTTCAATATCATTATACCGAAATATTGGTATGAATTTTATTATAAAATTTTTACCTTTTCATGTCAAGGTTACTATTCACGAGTTACTATTCACGAGTTACTATTCATGAAGTATGATGAATTTTCTTGTGAAATTTCTAACTTTTTGTGTCGGGGTTACTATTCACGTATACGGCACTATTCACGTATACGACATTATTCACAGAAAAATTAAATTTTTGTTCTTTGTCCAAGTTGTCTATTGTGGTTACTATCTTTGATTGTATCCATGTTTTGATCTTTATTTTTGAATTCTACTCCACAATTGATTATTATTGAGTATTTTTGAACATGAATTGTCTAAATTACAAATCCCTAATCTTTGTCCTTTTATTTTACTGGATTCGTTTCTTTAAAAATATTTTTCATCATCCTTAGTCCTAAATGATGATATTACTGAATATCTTTGGCCAGTAGTGCAAAGATGAATGATTAACTGATGAATATCTTTGGCCAGTAGTGCAAAGATGAACAGGTGTTGAGATGAACATGACCAACTGGTGATACAAATGAATATCTTTGGCTTGTAGTGCAAAGATAAATATTTGATTCAAGATGTATATTAATTGATTTTATTGGGATAAAATATTGATGATGAACTTTTAAATCTTAGAAGATAGTATAATTCATTCTCTACTTAACTCTTCTAATGGATTGTTGTTTCCGATGCAGTTGTTGATCTAAAACTTGTTGTCCATTATATTCTATCAGATGTTTAACTGTTGAAGACTAAGGATAATTTGTTGTACATTATCTTAGTCATAATATTCTTTACTGAGCTAGTTGAGCTCCCCCTTTTCTTTTTTATTCCATTTTTCTTCTCAGAAAGCGAGAATATAGTAGGAAGTAGTCGGGGTGTGGAATGATGGTTCTAGACAGTTATTTAGCAGTCATCACTATTTTGTAAAATAGTGTATTAATAATTATAATGAGGACTCCTTTTGAGTTTGTATATTGTCTATTAGACAATATTTGTATTTAAACTCACAATATATGTGTTGCCGTATTTTGCATGAAAATTATATTAATGAAGTTGTAGTTATTTCTATACTATGTATTTGGCGACTCAGAATAGGTTGGGTGGATTGGACCTATTTTGGGGGTGTCACATACACTGCAATGATAATAAAACCGAATTTCGACTTCTTTATAAAAACACATGGGCATATAGGGTTATTATTATACCCTTCTTTCAATAAATATTCACTAAGACGATTGCACCACATGCGTCCTGATTGCTTTAACCCATATAGGGACCTTTGCAACTTGATTGAGTAAACTTCCCGAGGATTTAGCTTATATGCTTCAGGCATTTTAAATCCTTTAGGGATTTTCATATAAACATCATTATCAATTGACCCATTTAAATAGGCTGTAGCAACATCCATTAGACACATATCTAGTTTTTCATGATTTTCCAGACTAATAAGATACCGCAATGTAATTGCATCTACCACGGGAGAATATATTTCATCATAATCAATGTCAGGTCTTTATGAAAACCCTTATGCCACAAGTCGTGCCTTATATCTTACGATTTCTTTTTCGCACAAAGACCCATTTGTATCCAACTGGCTTTAGTTCTTCGGGTGTTTGGACTAAAGGTCCAAAAACTTCACGTTTTGCATATGAATTTAATTTTGCCTGAATTGCTTCTTTCCATTTTGGACAATCATTTATGCGTCTACATTCTTCAACATAATTAGGCTCAAAATCCTCGTTTTCATTAATGATATCAAGCGATATATTATATGGAAAAATGTTGTTAACAACTATCTCACTTCGGTTCCATCTTTTCTATATAGAGACATAACGTGTCGAGATCTCATCATTTTTATTGTTTTCAGGTACATGAACCTCTTCTAGGGTTTTATGATTAGCTATGTCTCTATCCTCATGAATATTTTCATCCTCAATAATGCCAACTTGTTTATTTACCTTTTTTCTTTTTCGAGGATTTTTGTCTTTCGAACCGATTGGTCTACCACACTTCTGGCGTGCCTTAGACTCATTTGCTATAATTTTTGGAGATTATCCTATTATGACTTCAATCAGAGTTAGATCATTTACAGTTGGTATATGAGACTTGGTTACTTCTTTTGAGTTAGTGAATGCATTCGGTAACTGATTTGCTATATCTTGCAAACGAATTATCTTTTGAACTTCTTGTTCACATTATTTTGTATAATGATCAAAATTCAATAATGACAATGCATTCCAAGTTATATCTTTATCCAGCTGTTTAATTTCTCCCCCTAATGCTGGGAACATAGTCTCATCAAAATAACAGTCGACAAATCGTGCCGTAAATAAATCACCTTTTAAGGGTTCAAGATATTTAATTATTGATGGGGACTCAAACCCAATATATATTTCCAGCCTCCTTCGAGGACCCATCTTTGTACGTTGTGGAGGATAAATTGGAACATATACCGCACAACTAAATATTCTTAAATGGGAAATATCTGGCTCATGACCAAAAACCAATTATAATGGGGAGAATTTGTGATATAACCTAATGCGAATAAGTGTTTTTGCATGTAAAATAGCGTGCCCCAAAATAGTGACAAGAAGTTTTGTTCTCATGAGCAATGGCCTTGCAATTAACTGGAGGCGTTTAATAAATGATTCAGCAAGACCATTCTGAGTATGTACATAGGCAACAGGATGTTCATTATTTATCCCAAGTGACATGCAATAATCATTAAATGTTTGGGATGTGAATTCACCATCATTGTCAAGATGAATAGTCTTGATTGTATAATCTAGAAATTGTGCTCGTAATCTAATAATTTGAGTAAGTAATCTCGCAAACTCCAAGTTGCGAGTTGATAATAAACACACATGTGACCATCTTGTAGATGCATCTATTAAAACCATAAAATATCTGAATGGTCAACTTGGTGGGTGAATAGGTCCAAAAATATCTCCTTGAATACGTTCGAGAAATCTTGGGAATTCAATCCCAAATTTAACTTGTGATGGTCTAATGACCAATTTGCCTTGAGAACAAACATCACACGAGAATTCCTTAAGTTGATGAATCTCCTGGTTCTTTAATGGATGGCCATGTGAATTCATAATAATTCTTCGCATCATTATTGATCCAGGAGGACCCAAACGGTCATGCCAAATAATAAAATTATTTGGTTCATTGAACTTCTGGTCCATTATTGTATTGACTTCAATTGTATTAATACTTGTATAGTACAAACCTGAAGATAAAACGGGTAATTTTTCCAATATTTATTTTCTAGTAGAGACATTTGATATGATGTAAAGATATTATATACCATTGTCATTGGTTGTCTCAATATGGTACCCGTTAAGTCGTATATCTTTAAAACTTAGCAGATTCCTTCTTGATTTAGTGGAAAACAAGGCATTATCAATAATAAATTTTGTTACACTGGGAAACATTATATTGGCTCTTCCAGAGCCTTCGATCAAGTATGTTAAACCTGATATTGTATTCACTTTTGCTTTCATCATTCTTAGATTTGACAAATATTGCTTATGTATGAGAATAGTATGTGTCGTTGCACTATCTGCTAAACATATATCTCCACCACTGATATTAGGCTCTTTTATAGCATGACGCAAATCCATATTTTCTTCATAAAAATGAATATATATAT
The DNA here is from genome assembly GCA_020205505.1 of Panax japonicus. Classification (NCBI taxonomy): domain Eukaryota; kingdom Viridiplantae; phylum Streptophyta; class Magnoliopsida; order Apiales; family Araliaceae; genus Panax; species Panax japonicus. The sequence continues at coordinate 15,103,948 of CM035113.1, read as the reverse complement.
ATATATATATATATATATATATATATATATATATATATATATAATAAGTTCATAATAAGACATAATATTAATAACACAATCCATTACATTAAATAAGCCAACATGAAATGAAGAAAACAAAATATATTGGAATATATTATAAAAGAAATATTGTGACACCCCCAAAATAGGTATACATCACCCATCTTGAGTCGCCAAAAATATGGTACAAAATTCAAATACAACTTAATAATACAACTGTCGTGTAAAATACGACAAAACATAAACTAAGAGTTTTAATATGAATATTGTCTTCTAGACAGTATTCAACTCAAATGGAGTTCTCAATAAATTTATTATCACACTATTTCATAGAATAATGAGGACTACTAATGTTATCATCTGGACCTTCACTCCATTCCCCAACTAGTCCCAGCTACGTTCTCATTTCTTGAAGAGAACAATGAAAGAAAAAGGGTGAGCTCAACTATCCCAGTAAGAAATATTATGACTAAGATAATGCAAAATAATTTATCGTTAGCCTAAGTGTTAAGCTGATAAAATATAACAAACATCAAGTTTAACTGCAGCATAACAAGCAATCCATTAGAAAAGTCAGGTAGAGCATAAAATCTACTATCTTTTATGATTTAATAAATAATCCATATCATTGAATCATCCCTGCACTACGGTCAAGGATATTCTTTAGTATCACGACCATAAATTATCCATGCACTACGGGCCAAGGATATTCATGTATTCATCAATGGTCATGATCATGCCAACAACTGTCCATCAATGCACTACGGGCCAATGAGGACTTTTACCACATCATTTGTAACATTACGATCATGATTATACCGAATAATCCTTGTTCATAATCATACCAAGTCCATCTATGTACTACAGGCCACAGATAACTTTAAACATAATATAAACATGAGGATGATGACAATGATATAAGAATTCAATAAAACAAGTTCAAGGATAAATTTTTAAAGATTTATAATTTAATTTATCCAGAAATCAATAACGTCAAAATTGTCAACATGATACTGCTTGGTGGAGTAAAATTCAAGAATAATATTGTATCAAAAAGGATTTGGACTGAAAAGATATCAATTTTTGTCATGAATAGTACTCCGGGTGAATAGTACTTGAGTGAATAGTATCCCGTGAATAGTACTTTGAGAATAGTACTCCGTGAATAGTATTTCGTGAAAAGTACTTTATGAATAGTACCCGTAAATAGTACTTTTGTGAATAGTATCGTATAAATAAATAGTACTCATGGACAGTACTCCGGCATGAAAAAAACTTAAAATTTAACAAGAATGTGCAGAAAATATCTTTGTGAAGCGATACTAGATGAAACGCAAATTTCAAGGATATTCTACTAATTTCACGGAATATAGAAGCAATACTTTAACCGAGTGATGGTATAATCAGTAATACAAGATGAAATAATATTACTCACATACTACAGAGTATGGAAGAAAATATTATTCCTATGAATACTGAACAAAATAATATCCCTTACCTCAGAAGATGACTGGATACTGGAATAGCGAGGTAGCAGACTTCTCTTCTAATTCTCTCTAAAGCTTCTCTCTCTATAAATGCTCTTGTGAGTTTTAATGAATTAGTGAGAATGAAAGAAGAATGAGCTTCTATTTATAGGAAAATATAGTTTCGACAATTGCACATTTTGGGCCTCAAATTATTAAAGTATAATACCTTCATCTTTTTCTTCATTTTTAATTTAGTCCTGCAAGTATTATCAAAATTGCACCACCTCCCCTAATAGTACATCTTGTGAATCAATAGTACAATCATGTGAATCAATAGTACAATCATGTAAAAAAATTAATTATAGTAAAGTACCTTCATCTATACCTCCATTTTTAATTTAGTCATGCAAGTATTATCGATCTTGCACCATCTCCCCTAATAATACATGCATGTGAATCAATAGTAAATACATGTGAACAAATAGTTATAAGAAGGTGAATTAAAAGCAATTAATTGTTCATTTATCTGATTAATTACCTGATTAATCAATATAACCTCCAGACATCTATTAATATCGAAATAGATGTCGATTTCTACTAACACTAATAATCCCAACACAATGGAGCTATCAATTTCATCTTTAATCAACACAAACTTATTCATTATTAATATTATAACTCACAATATTTAACAACCAGGTCGTTCCCAGGAAAGAGGGGGCTTTCCGATAAGAATTTCTCCTTATTGGCGCGTAATTAGGTAACCAAACCTCTCCTTGACAGAACTTCTAGACATTGTCAATATTACAAATAATAATATGAATAACTTTGTCGTCTCAATTATTTATTTAATAATATAAAATATTATGCAGATGATACCGTGACAATTATTGAATCAATAATATGAAAGATATTATGCAGCAATTACTATAGCAATAATTGAGTATAACTGAGTGACTTCTCACGTAAGCATCAAAAATCAATACCGTGTGCTACTATGGAACCACGCGTATTACTTTACTTTTACCACCGGGTAGTTCAACAGTTTAACGGTAAAACTTTCGCCGTTATTTTTATAAAAAGATAATTCTGTCATTTTCTAACTACGACAATACATTCGTTGTGCAGTCCACCAATGATTGTGTCGTCGTACGAATATTCCCTGTTAAAACAAATATTCCCCGACATCGAATATTATATAACCAATTGCTTACTTTGAAAAATTTGTAAATAATACCCACAACTATAATATTATATCATATCCACACCATAATATACAAAAATATATTACGAGAAAAATTAATCTTTATTCATAAAAGTTGGGGACTTACAACCTCCTCTTTTTATGAAATTTCATCCTCGAAATTAGGGTGCGTACCTGGTATGTCGAAGAGGTGAGGATACCTTGATTTCATTTCAGATTCTAACTCCTAGGTCATTTCCTCAACATCGTGGTTTCTCCACAAAACTTTGACTTGAGGTATAACCTTGGAGCGTAGAATATGATCCTTCTTATCCAAGATTTTAATAGGTACCTCCTCATACGTTAAATCTTCTGCTATCTCGTCTGGTTCTAATTCAATAATGTGGTTCGGGTCTTTCACATATTTACGTAACATAGATATGTGAAAAAATTTATGAACACAAGACATACTTGGCGGTAAGGCGAGTCTATAAGCCACAGTTCCTACTCGATCGAGTATTAAAAATGGGCCAATGAATCGAGGATTGAGCTTTCATCTCTTTTAAAATCTCGTAACTCCTTTCCATGGAGCAACATGTAACAACACATGATCTCCAATATTGAATTCCACGTCCTGTCGATGAAGATCAGCATAACTTTTTTGTCGATCTTGTGAGGTTTTTATACGTTGTCGGATCGTTTGAATCTTTTCAGTAGTCATACATACCAACTCCGATCCTAACAACGTTGCTTCACCCACCTCATCCCAACATACTAGAGAACGACACTTTCTTCCATACACCGCCTCAAATGGAGCCATTCCAATACTTGCTTGATAACTGTTATTATAGGAAAACTCCACCAATGGTAAGAACTTATCCCAACTTCCTTTGAAGTCAAGGACACAAAGTATTAATAAATCATCAAGAGTTTGAATAGTCCTCTCTGACTGCCCGTCCGTTTGAGGATGATATGCTGAACTAAATCGTAAATTCGTGCCCATAGCTTTTTGCAAACTAACCCAAAATCATGAAGTGAATCTTGAGTCTCGATCAGAAACTATGAATACTGGCATGCCATGCAATCTTACAATCTCATTTATGTACATATGAGCAAGACATTCAAGTGTATAAGTTTCTTGCATCTATGCCTTGAGAAACCTTGTGAAGACCAGTAACGAAATCCATGGTAATGTGATCCCACTTCCATTATGGAATTTTAAGTGGTTGGAATGGACCTTTTGGCACTTGATGCTCCGCCTTAAATCGTTGAAAAGTTAGACACCTTGAGATAAACCCCGCTATCTCTCTCTTCATATTGCTCCATCAAAATGTATGTCAAAGATTATGATACATTTTGGTACTCCCGGGATGGATTGCAAACGGTGTGTTGTGTGCCTCCATCATGATTTTATACTTCAAGTCAGAATCGTTAGGAACACAAAGTCTGGAGTTGACTCAAAGTATTCTTTCTTCAGCGATTCTTGCTTCCGGAATAGCACCTTCTTATACTTTCTTCCTCATACGCATCAGCTCCAGGTCTGTTGTTTGAGCAGCTTTAACTTTATCGATTAAAGTCGGTTCTACTCGTATATTTGTCATCATCACATGGGTCTCTGGAGTCTTTAACTCTATCTCCATCCTTTATAAGTCATACAAATTGGGCCTTTGCGTTGACAATATCGCACCCGTACCAGCATATAATCTTCTACTCAATGTGTCAGCTACTACGTTCGCTTTTCCAGGATGGTATTGAATGGTATGATTGTAATCTTTTAATAGTTCAAGCCATCATCGTTGCCGCATGTTAATTTCCTTTTGAGTGAAGAAATATTTTAGGCTTTTATGATCCGTATAGATCTCCACCTTCTCTCCATACAGGTAATGCCTCCAAATCTTAAGCGCAAAAATGATAGCTGCCAACTCTAGATCATGAGTAGGATAATTCCTCTCATATTCTTGGAGTTGTCGTGAGGCATAGGCTATGACTTTTCCATGTTGCATGAGAACACATCCTAACCCTTTGCCTGAAACATCACTATAGATGACAAATCCCTCCGAGCCAGATGGTATTGTCAGAACAGGTCCTTAAATGACCCTCCTCTTGAGTTCTTAAAAACTCTTCTCACATTCCTTGCTCCAACAGAATTTTGTATCTTTCCGAGTCAGCTGATTTAATGGAGTAGTGATTCGAGAAAACCCTTCTACGAATCTCTGATAATAACCAGCTAAGCCGAGAAAGCTACGTACTTCGGTCACTGACTTAGGTTGCTCCCATCTTTAAATTGCTTCAATCTTTGTCAGGTCAACAGATATTCTGTGATTTGATATTACGTGCCCAAGGAATGCTACTTCCTCAAGCCAGAACTCGCATTTCTTCAACTTGGCATATAACTTGTTTTCACGAAGCTTTTGGAGTATCAGCCTCAAGTGTTGCTTATGATCTTCATTGCTTTTGGAGTAAATGAGGATGTCATCAATAAAGACGACCACAAAGTGATCCAAATATTACTTGAATACTCAGTTCATCATATCCATGAAGGCAGCAGGAGCATTAGTCAATCCAAAAGACATGACTAGAAATTCGTAATGCCCGTACTGAGTTCTGAAAGCAGTCTTTGGAATGTCATCAGTTTAAATCTTCAACTGATGATATCCAATACGAAGATCGATTTTTGAAAAGAATTTGGCGCCTTGCAACTGGTCAAACAGGTCATCAATGCGAGGCAACGGGTACCTATTTTTGGTGGTGACATGATTTAACTCCCGATAATCAATACAAAGTCGCATACTTCCATCTTTCTTCTTCACGAATAGAACAGGAGCACCTAAAGGAGACGTACTAGGTTGAATGAAACTGATGTCAAAGAATTTTTACAGTTGGGTTTTTAACTCCTGAAATTCAATAGGAGCCATTCGATATGGGGCTTTAGAAATTGGTTTTGTACCGGGTTCAAAGTCGATAAAAAATTCAATTTCACGCTCTGGGGGTACGCCAGGAAGTCCTTCAGGGAATACGTCAGGAAATTTATTAACAATAGAAATATCATTCAAAACTGACGTATTTTTGTTTAAATCCGTGACATGAGCTAAGAAAGCTTGACATCCGTTTTTCAATAAACGAATAGCTTTATGGCTTGAGATGACAGTGATTGATTTTAATGGTTTGGTTACTAGAATTCGTTTAATAAGTTGGTTAGGAATATGAAAGCTAACAACCTTACGAAAACAATCAAGTTTTGCATGATGAGTAATTAACCAATCAATCCCTAGAATTATGTCAAATACAAGTATTTTCAATGAAATAAGATCGACAGGTAATCTAAGGGTACCGATTTGAACCAAACAAGACTTATAAACAGTGGATGTAATGAAGGTTTCTCCCAACAGAGTTTCAACAGATAAGTCAAAGTCAAATTTCTCTGGAGTTAAATTTAAACGTTGAGCGTAAGTAGGAGAAATAAAAGAATGGGTAGAACCGGTATCAAATAAGGTATATACTTCGCTAGAGTTTATGATAAGCTTACCCGTGATGACCTCGTTCGGGTTCCTTGCTTTCTGGGAGGTCACAACAAACGCTCTCCCTTAAACTACTGGTTTTGACTTGTCTGGGATGGCATTTGGTGTCACCATCCCAACTGGACTTGGCTTCCCAGTATGACAAAATCTAGCTAGGTGACCTTCTCTTCCATAATTGTAACACGTTTTGGACTGCTGCACACAATTTGGACTGATGTGTCCCTCCCCTCCGCATTTGAAGCATATGATAGGTGGTCGTTCTCCTTCCTTAACAACGGATGCTGGTGATAACGTCTTTCCATCATTGTTGAATCTCCTCTTCTTAAAATGTCCACTTTTATTGTCTTGGCCATGATTACCACTATAGTGGTTACTATTTCTGGCATATTGATTATCTCCATGTTTGTTGTCACCGCTTCGATGACTGTTACCACTGGTATTATCATTTTGTCGGCTGCTTTCTCTTGGTTGGGTTGACTCGTTATCGTGCTCTAATAACTGAGCCATATTTACAACATCTAAATACAAACACAGTTTATGAGAGATTAAGTATTGACGTATCTCGGGTATCAAACCTATTAGAAACATCCGCGTCATTCACTCCTCATTATCAACCAAGTGGGACGCAAACCGGGACAACTTGGAAAACTTAGCTTCGTACTGTGACATGGTCATATTGTTCTGCTCCAGCTTGATGAACTCTACCTCCTTCATGTGACGAATACTTTTGCGAAAGTACTTGTTGTTGAACAGTTCTTGGAACTTCTCCCAAGACATATTCAATGCGACAGGTTGACTACGCTCTTTACCGATTCCCACCAGTAGTTTGCCTCTCTTCGCAACATAAAGGTGGCAAAGGGAACCTTTTGCTCCTCGGAGCAACCCAAGACATCAAATATCTTGGTGATCTGCTTTATCCACGTCTCTGCCTTAAGTGGTTTAGGCTGTCCAATAAACTCCGGTGGTCCCAGCTCCTTGAATTGTTTAGCGGTAACCGTTCAAGAGTTGCCAGTGTTTTCACCTGCATTTTGAACAAGAGTCGTTCTCGCCTGATGTTACATGAATTGCATAAATCCTCTGAACATCCCATTCTTCATCATTTGGTCAGCATTGTTATTATCCTGAAGATTATTTCCATCCTGATGGACATTATCCTGGGTATTGATCGTTGGTGACTCAACGGTCTCATGTGCTTCATTGCTTGTCTCAACATTTTCGGATGTCATTTTCAAATACTGCCACAAAACAAGGGTTAATTGACATGTCACATATTATCCCTATACTCTGACCAACCAAATAAACTTAGGTAGGTCATACTAGCGAAGGAATTCCCCGTCTCTCCCCTCCTAGTTCTTATCTCACATCTCAACCAGGGATCATATCCCTAAGCTTTGATACCAATTGTGACACCCCCAAAATAGGTATACATCACCCATCTTGAGTCGCCAAAAACACAGTACAAAATTCAAATACAACTTAATAATACAATTGTCGTGCAAAATACGACAAAATATAAACTAAGAGTTTTAATATGAATATTGTCTTCTAGATAGTATTCAACTCAAATGGAGTCCTCGATACATTTATTATCACACTATTTCATAAAATAGTGAGGACTACTAATGTTATCATCTGGACCGTCACTCCGTTCCCCGACTAGTCCCAGCTATGTTCTCATTTCCTGAAGAGAACAATGAAAGCAAAAGGGTGAGCTCAACTAGCCTAGTAAAAAATATTATGACTAAGATAATGCAGAATAATTTATCATTAGCCTTCAAAAGTGTTAAACTGATAAAATATGACAAACATCAAGTTTAACAACAGCGGAACAAGCAATCTATTAGAAGAGTCAAGTAAAGCATAAAATCTACTATCTTCTATGATTTAAAAGGTTTTTCATCACTTTTATCGCTGAGACTCAGCTTAATAAATAATCCACATCATCGAATCACCCTTGCACTACGGCCAAGGATATTCTTTAGTATCACGAACACAAATTATCCATGCACTATGGGCCAAGGATATTCGTGTATTCATCCATGGTCATGATCATGCTAACAACTGTCCATCAATGCACTACAGGCCAATGAGGACTTTTACCACATCATTTGTAACATTACGGTCATGATTATACCGAATAATACCTGGTGTAAGACCCCAACTTTTTAATGAATAAAATTGAATTTTCTCTATTTATTATTGTGAATAATAAGGTGTTAATTTGATATAATGTTTTGGTTATGGGTGAAATGTGCAAATTTTTCAATATAAGCAAGTGGTTATAAAATATTCATTGTTGTCGGGGAATATTCGTTTGGTCGTGGAATATTCTATATGTCAGGGAATATTTGTACCCATTTGTGGGCCCCATAACAGAATAACTGTCGGATGAAGATAACGACAAAATTAAGTTTTTATAAATAATGGCGTAGTTGTTACCGTTAACACTGTTGGAATACCCGGTGGTTAAAATACAGTAATACGCGTGGTTGCACAGTAGCACACGGTATTGCACAGTATTGTTGAATTATTGATCCTTACGTAAGAAGGCACTACTCAATAATTGTTACAGTAGTTACTGTTCAATATTTTATTTTATTGATTCAATAATTGATGCGTTGATATTTTATATTATTGTTGTTTCAATAATTGTTACCGCACTGTATTTCCCATTATCAGATCAATAATTCATATTATTTGAATAATATTATTAGATAGCATTATTGGCAATGTCTAGAAAGTTCTCTCAATAAGAGGTTTGGTCACCTAATTGCACGCCAGTAAGGAGAAATCCTTATCGGAAAGCTCCCCTTTCTTGGGAACGGCCTAGTTGTCATAAATGTGATTCTGTAATATTATTTGTGAATAATTAATTACTGATTCATATGATAAGAAAATATTTATTTTATGTGGATATAAATGTTGGATATATTTATTATGGTTAAAAATGAAGGAGTTAATGTTGAGATGTTTTATCAGTATTTTTGTCGGAATGGAGGTACTAAAAATCAAACCAGTATTTTTGAGATATATTGTGTGAGTTATAATTTTTAATCTGACCGTTGGATCATTGTGATATTTGGATATGTTATACATATATAAGTTGAGTATATGCCCACAAATTTTAAACCGTTAAAAATGAACGTATGATTTGTTATGAAATTTAAGAGATGACTGGTTCAGAAATTGTTGAAGTTTCAGAATTTATCATTTTGGTGGAAAATTCTAGAATTAGTGGGCCCCACTTTTGGTTGGTGAGAAATATGCTGGAATTTTTATTCAAATGTGGTGGGTGAGAATAGTAGCAGGTAAAGCCATCAGGTTGCAGGTCAAGTCTGATTCGGCGTGCTAACATTTTCCTATAAATAGAGGGCTAAGTTAGAATTGAAAATCACACTAGAAACAAGTTTTCTCTCTTTCTCTCTCTATATTATTGAGTGTATTTTGTGAGTATTTTGATAATTTGAGAGTTGCTATTCAGCACAAGTTTCATTCAGCCTCATATCCGATATTCCGATCAGAAGTACTATTCTTTTGAGGTAAGGGATTTTAAGGGTTGTTATGTTTTTCAGTTTCGTAATTTTTCTAACCTTCAAAATTTCTGAAAAAATTTGAAATGATAATTTGATGAGTTTTCTAGATTGTGTCCAAAAATAGCGATTTTTGGATGCATAGATTAGTAGTTATGAATTTTATGGGAAAAGAATATTTTAAAAGTAAACTCTTATAACTCCTTGTGGTTTACTCCAAAATTGGTAAAATTTTTATTGGGAGTACATGTATATAACAGAAGTATACTCTGTAAATTTTGGAATTTTTGGATAAAAGTACAATTTATGATAAATGTCTAAATATTCAGCAGTTTTGGCCATGTGAAAAATAGTAAATGAATTTTAAAACTTCTAAGAAAAATATATGTTCAACATGGGACTATATTCTGCTAAATCCCAGAAAAGAAAATTTGTTTGTGCTGATTTGGTATTTTTCATGAAAATGGACTAGTTATGAGTAAATGAATTAAATATGTTATGTGAAGTAAGAAAATTAGAAAATAGGATTTTATGGCTTGAGAATCCTATATAAGGTATATGCAAATTTTTGATGAGGGTTTTGGTTATTGGTGATGAAATCTTATGAGTTGGCATTTTAGGATGATTAAATGCATTATTTAGTAAAGTGTAAATAATTAAAATAAATTGTTTATAAGTTTAAGAAATATTATTCTTTCAATATCATTATACCGAAAAATTGGTATGGATTTTATTGTGGAATTTCTACCTTTTCATATCAGGGTTACTATTCATGAATTACTATTCACGAGTTACTATTCATAGGTACTATTCACTACAAAATATATTTCTTTTCTGACCAAATTATCGTTGATTTATGAATCTTACTCTCGAGATTAAATCTATATATTGATTATATTATTTTTATTATCATATATAACATTTTTATAATCCTGGTGAAGAAATTTCTTTTTGACTTGAGTGTAAAGATGGGTAGATTATTGGTATGATCGTAACTATGGGTTCTCTTTGGCCAGTAGTGCAAAGTTGAATTGTTGACTAGTATGATCATGACCATTGAATTTATAATTGAATATCTTTAGCTTAAGTGCAAAGGTGAATTGATCAACGTGGTTATAATTATTGTTTATATAAATTCTGAAGTGATTATGTATTTTTTTTGAGATATTAATATCTTTGGCCTGTAGTGCAAAGATGAATTATTGATGAATATTTTTGGCATGTAGTGCAAAGATGAATTGTTGATGAATATCTTTGGCCCGTAGTACAAAGATGACCTGTTGTTAAATATCTTTGGCCAGTAGTGCAAAGATGAACTGTTGATGAATATCTTTAGCCCGTAGTGCAAAGATGAATTTGTTAGTATGATTATAAACAGGAACTGTGATTTGGTATAACCATATTCTTTGATGTTTCAGGTAAAGACATGTGATGAAAATTATCTTCGTCCTGGATGCGAAGAGGAATTTAGAATCACAATTATGATTATGAGTTATTCATATGATTATGGACCAGAACTATTAATTGATGTTACAGGGATAAAACATTGTTGGTAGATTTTTAACATGTAGAAGATAATAGACTTTACGGTCTATTTGACTCTTCTAATGGATTGTTCGTTCCGTTGCAACTATGGTTGAAAAATTTTATCATCTACCATATGTTCTAAATCTCTGATTTATTACTGTTGAAGGCTATTGATAATTTATTTATCTTTAGTCATGATATTCTTTACTAGGCTAGTTGAGCTCACCCTTTTGCTTTACAATTTCTTTCAGGTAATAAGAGTGTATGTGGGTCGAGGGGGGGTAACAAGGGAATAAAACGGTGGTCTCTAGCTGTGGAGTTCTCCCTAAACAGTATAGAAAAGTGTGTTGTATTTTATACATCATTTAGTAGTTATATTTGGTGAATCAAATAGTGTGAGGCGAACCCAACGTTGGAAGGGTGTTTTTCCACTATCATACAAGATGTCTAATGACATACAACCTCGTGTCATCATAAGACAGGGTTGTGCTCATCCACTTACGGAGTATATCTACGAGCACTACCTATATAATCTTGGTGTTTGGTTGAAGTATAACTCTCAATTAGAGAAAATGGAGATAATGATATGTCAAGAGAAGACTCACCATTGGAAAGAATATAATAGTAATCATCTCGTTTTTCTTTGGGGTCTATTGGGTCAACCAAGGATAATTCTGTGGACATATGATATCTATCATAACCTAGACGCATGGGCTCCCATGTACGAAGGTTTCCTTGAGCACTTCCCAAAGATTCTAATTTCTAAAACAGTTTTTGACTATACCTTTATGTAAAGGTGTCATTGTAACGTGCTATCCAAGGTTGGGATGTGAGTCATAGTTGGTGTATATTTGTATCAAAACTCACAACATATGTATTATTGTATTTTGCATAACAATTGTTGTAATAAAGTTGTAGTTGTTTTATGTACCATGTATTTGGCGACTCAGAATAGGTTGGGTGGAATGGACCTATTTTGGGGGTGTCACACCTGGTCATAATCATACCAAGTCCATCTATGCACTACAGGCCACAGATGACTTTCAACATAATATAAATATGAGGATGATGACAATGATATAAGAATTCAATAAAAACAAGTTCAAGGATAAATTTTTAAAGATTTATAATTTAATTTATTCAGAAATCAATAACGTCCAAATTGTCTACATGATACTGTTTTATGGAGTAAAATTCAAGAATAATATTGTATCAAAAATAATTTGGACCGAAAAGATATCAATTTTTGTCATGAATAGTACTCCGGGTGAATAGTACCCGAGTGAATAGTACTTTAGGAATAGTACTCCATGAATAGTACTTTATGAATAGTACTCATGAATAATACTTTGTGAATAGTACCTGTGAATAGTACTTTTGTGAATAGTACCGTATAAATGAATTTTACTCATAGACAGTACTCCGACATGAAAGAACTTAAAATTTAACAAGAATGTGCAGAAAAATATCCTTTTGAAGCGATATTAAATGAAGCGCAAATTTCAAAGATATTCTACTAATTTCACGGAATATAGAAGCAATACTTTAACCGAGTGAAGGTATAATCAGGAATACAAGACGAAATAATATTACTCACATACTACAGAGTATGGAAGAAAATATTATTCCTATGAATACTGAACAAAATAATATCCTTTACCTCAGAAGAAGACTGGATACTGGAATAGCGAGGTAGCAGATTTCTCTTCTAATTCTCTCTAAAGCTTCTCTCTCTATAAATGCTCTTGTGAGTCTTAGTGAATTTGTGAGAATGAAAGAAGAATGAGCTTCTATTTATAGGAAAATATAGTTTCGATAATTGTACATTTTGGGGCTCAAAATATTACAGTATAATACCTTCATCTTTTTCTTCATTTTTAATTTAGTCTTGCAAGTATTATCAAACTTGCACCACCTCCCCTAATAGTACATCTTGTGAATCAATAGTACAATCATGTGAAAAAAATAATTACAGTATAGTACCTTCATATATACCTCTATTTTTAATTTAGTCATGCAAGTATTATCAATCTTGCACCATCTCCCCTAATAGTACATGCATATGAATCAATAGTACACATATGTTAACAAATAGTTATAAGCATATGAATTAATAGCAATTAATTGCTCATTTATCTGATTAAATAGCCGATTGATCAATATAACCTCCAGACATCCATTATTATCGAAATAGATGTCGATTTCTACTAACACTAATAATTCCAACACAATGGAGCTATCAATTTCATCTTTAATCAACACGAACTTATTCATTATTAATATTATAACTCACAATATTTTACAAACAGGTCATTCCTAGGAAAGAGGGGGCTTTTCGATAAGGATTTCTCCTTATTGGCGCGCAATTAGGTGACCAAACCTCTCATTGTCAGAACTTCTAGACATTGTCAATATTGCAAATAATAATATTAATAACTTTGTCGTCTCAATTATTGATTTAATAATATAAAATATTATGCAGATGATACTGTGACAATTATTAAATCAATAATATGAAAGATATTATGCAGCAATTACTGTAGCAATTATTGAGTATAACTGAGTGACTTCTCATGTAAGCATCAATAATCAATACCGTGTGCTACTATGCAACCACGCATATTACTGTACTTTTACTACCGGGTAGTTCAATAGTTTAACGGTAAAACTTTCACCGTTATTTTTATAAAAAGATAATTCTATCATTTTTTAACTACGACAATACATTCGTTGTGGGGTCCACCAATGATTGTGTCGTCGTACAAATATTCTCTGTTAAAATGAATATTCTCCGATCAATCAAATATTACATAACCATTTGCTTACTTTACAAAATTTATAAATAATACCCACAACTATAACATTATATCATATCCACGCCATAATATCAAAAATATACTTCGAGAAAAATTAATCTTTATTCATAACAGTTGGGGTCTTACAAATACACTTAAAAAGGATTAACATAATTTCGAACTAATTATTTTCATTACAAGAAATATCAACTTGCTCGTTATTTTGCTCAAAGAAATATGCTCAAATAAATTTGCAACGTCAAGGTGTGTCATATCCAAAGGATCAAAATAAATATAAGTATCATCTTGATGTGGCTAAGAAAATTTTATTTCTATGTTCTTCTCATTTCCTTTTAATGAGGACTGATATAAATCAACAAGATGTTTGGCTATACGACAGGTACGAGACCAATGTCCTTTCATTCCACAGTACCGATAACATATATTTTCTTCGTTCTTGGTATCTCTGTTATTTATATTCTTCCAACTTTCTTGTTTCTCCTCATTCTTTGAAGGTTTGGTATCATGGTTGCGGTAATTAAACCGTCCTCGCCCATGGTCACGTCCACGACCTCTATTACGACCACGACCACGACTATAATTATTATTATATCTTATAACATTCACTTCAGGGAATGGAGCTGAATCAGTTGGTCGTGATTCATGATTTTTCATTAAAAATGCATTATTTTATTCAGCCACAAGGAGACATGAAATCAATTCAGAATATTTCTTCAAACATCGTTCTCTATATTGCTCCTACAGGAGCACATTCGAGGCATGAAAAGTAGAGAATATTTTTTCTAACATATCTTCATCAGTGATATTATCTCCACATAATTTCAATTTAGAACTTATTTTAAACTTTGCAGAATTATATTCATTTATTGATTTAAAATCCTGCAATCGTAAATGTATCCAATCATAACGAGCTTTTGGAAGAATAAATGTCTTTTGGTGGTCATATCTTTATTTCAAATAATTTCAAAGAATAAGAGAATTTTTTATTGTGAGATACTCTAACTTCAACTCCTAATGGAGATAATGGCGCAAGAAAATCATAGCATTTGCCTTGTTTTGATAAGGTGTTTCATTACCATCTTTAAAGGTGTCTCCAAGACCAATGGCATCAAGATGAATTTCGACATCAAGGATTCATGACAAATAATTCTTGCATGTAATATCAAGTGCCACAAACTCAAGTTTGGCAAGATTTGTCATTATAACTTCATAAATAAAATATCAAAATTCATTAGAAATTTAGTTTATTATAACTATTCACATGTGCATGAACATCTGGTTATAAAAATTATATAAACATATAATATATATTTAATCATACAATATAAAGAATGATGATGAATAACGGAAATGAGAGAACAATATATGTGTGTGTTATATTGTCGCATATATATACGTTGTATATAACTTTTTGTTCAAAACATCAGACAGCTGAATTGAATTTTTAAAAGAATATTTTTCCTACAAAACTTTTCAGTGCTTGGATGAAGATATTTATTTTGTAAAATATGTATCATCCAAACTAATGGAGCGTACATGTAGCTTTTGTTCTGAACATGTTTTAAGTATGCAAAAATGTAGTTGCTCTCATAGTAATCATATTATTGTTGGCATGCAGTATGTTATGCTAATATATATATATATATATATAGGGTCTCCATCCACAGCAACCGGTTGTTGGGGAGCAACTCTTTTTTGGTCAGCCGGTACAGCTTGTTACGGCTTATAAAAAAAATCTAAGGCCGGTACAAGCTGTTACGGCTGGCCAAAAATGGGTTGCTCCCAACAACCGGAAGCTGTTACGGCTGGCCAAAAAAGTAAGGGAGTCCTTACCTGATCCTGACCATATATATATATGGTCAGGATCAGGTAAGGACTCCCTTACTTTGTTAAAATGCGGATTTTTTTTTTAGTTTTTTTTGTTGTTTTTTTAAAATAACTAAAAAAAACTTTAATATTTTATGAAACTGAATTTTTTTTCATAATACAGTATTTTGAATGTGATTTGGATACGTATAACAAAATAGGTCTGTACAGTCTGTGCAGACTGTACCACCATTTTTTGGTATAGGTATTCAAATCACGCCCAAAACATTATATTATGGAAAAATATCAGTTCCATAAAATATTAAAAAAAAATTTAGTTGTTTTTAAAAAAAACAAAAAAAAGAAGAAAAAAAAAAGTCCGCATTTTAACAAAATAAAGGAGCCCTCACCTGATCGGTTCTATATATATATATATATATATATATATATATATATATATATATATATCCGGACTCCCGCATTTTCTTAAGTTACAGTTTTTTTTTAAACAACTAAAAAAAGTTTAATATTTTATGAAACTGAAATTTTTATATAATACAGTACTTTGAGTGTGCTTTAAATACATATAACAAAACAGGTCTGTACAGACAACTGCACGTAAGTGATGTACATGTACACTAAAAAAATAAGCATATAGGCAACTGCACGTAAGTGATGTACATGTACACTAAAAAAATAAGCATATAGGCAACTGCACGTAGCACTTACAACGAAACATACTAGCAGAAAAATAACTTTGAAAAAAGTAACACTAACATACAGTACAACATTCAACACAAAAAAAATGCAAAATTAACAATATAAGTTGTTATTGCACCAATACAGAACTGACTAAACGCTAGAACCACAAATCAAACAAATACCACACAAACGCGTCTTACTAAAAATTAAAACGTCTATTATTACTATTTTGAGTAATCCCATGTTATTACTATTTTGGGTAGTCCCATGTTAAATGTCCACTTTCTTTTAATAACAAAATTTTTACACATTTTTTTCTATTATGCCCGTAGCATTAAATATCTCATACTTTTCTTATTCTAATTCTCTCTCCATATTTAATGACATTATTATGGGTAATTTTATCATTTTATTGCTCTTCTTAATATACGTAAAAAATCCGCCAGAATTTTTATCCTCAGACGGAGGGAGTAACAAATACAAAGATTTTAGCAAATTTTTCCCACTTCTTTTTTCCGCCTTTGAATGGCAAGGTATGAGTATCAAAATTGGCCTAAGTTTCTTAGATGGGCCACCCTACAAAGAGGTACCGGATCAAAAGATCTAGGAGGTAAAGAAATCAGTGTGAAGGCCACACATTCCCCAAACTAAAAGTGGACCACGTTCAAGAATAGTTAAATTGAGCTTTAGTGGGTCCTATGATAATTTAAGCCACCATAATTATCTAAGAGAAGTTCATCAAGAAAAATTTGAATTAGTATTCTCTCCCTTCTAAAATAAGTGTCACATTTTCCTTTCTAAACATGTTTCAAAATTGATTAAATTTAATCTAATTTTACATTTATTATTATTAAAGTAAATAAGAAGTTAAAGAAAATTAAAATCTCTTATAAATTAAAAAAAATTACTATATAAGAATGGCATGAAAATTAAATTTTTACAACATTCAATAACAACATGCCATATAAACAATTTAATAGAAGATCAGGCATTTTAAATTTAATATAATTAATTAAACAGTTCTATCATAATAAACAATAATTATAGAATTTGTTAGTACAATTCAAATCTCTTGATACTTTCTTAAACTCATCATGTCATGTCATTCTTATATAAATATATAATATATTATTGTTTTAAGTATATGAATTATATATTTATTGGGAATTAAATTTTGAGGCAGGGGAAATATGTAACATTGGTCTAGTCTCCATTCCTTATTTTCGGCTCAAATTAAAATTTGGACCAGATATGTATTGAGTGGGCCCTATGACAAAAGGAAATGCCCAAGTGTGTAAAGGGATAAGAATAGATTGTTAAGGACAAGTCTATTTTGGAAAATAGAGAGTGGAGTAATAAATTAGTGATGTAACCCCATCCCTAACCCCTCCCCCCCTCCACCTTGCCCCCGCCCCCCACCCTTAACTTTCAGTGGGGGAGAAAACAATGAATCATGGAACTCAAGTTGCAGGGTCCCTTGTCAAAAGTACAAGTTTTTGTCTACTCTTTTATCTTTTGTTGCAATATAGTCCAAAACACTCCATATAGATGTCCAATTATTGTTTGTTTTTTATTGGTTTGGAATTTGTGGTTCTAAAGTCTAGATTCAACACCGGGTTTACTTTCTTTTCTTCCATTTTTATTTGAGTCTTGCTATATTGTGATTTTTTTTTATTGAATTATAATTATAACGTATATTAATATATACGATTAAATATAATTATAAAATTGATTCACTGCATTAAATACATTATAAAAATATTATTAATTAGATGTATTCACGTAATTGGATGGAGAGACATGGTTCACATATAATGTACTTTATCAATTTGGCGGATATTATTCATTTGTTTACATGAATAAAATCTTATTAACTATATCTAATTAAATTTTTTAATTTTTTTATATTGAAGTTAATTCATAAATTTTAATATTTGTAGCTGAAACAAGTTAGAATTTTAATTATTTAAATGTTTTTAGCCAACTTCAATTAATTTAGAGTAAAGTTGTTGTTTAGTTGAATAAAGGGGTTTGTATAATTATGTAGCCCATTATAATATTTGTAAAGATAAATAAATAAGGAAAAAGCTAGAGAAACTAGATGAAGTGATTTATGCCATCCAAATCCTATTCATGATTTCCTATCACCACAAAAAGTACTATTATAAAAAGATCACCAATACAAAAGTCTTTTTCCAATTTACACTATATTTATGGGTGCTTATGGTACAAAGAACAGAACCCATAAAGTGTGGACTCATAAAATTTGAAGGGACTTGTAGCAAACTTTAGTTTTCATATGAAATGAATGTCAAAACCCTAAAAGGTGAGGTCACATCTTGACCAAAATATCTTAAGTTAATGCCTACTCCTATTGTGATGTTCACTGGTTGTTGTTATGATTGATTATTTTTTTAATTATTTATTATTATCTTTAAAAGAATTATTATTTCAATTTTTTGTATTGTAATTTTTTCATCGTGGATCAGACTTTTTGATAAAAAAACAAATTTTTTATTTTCAACATTTTATTAGAACTTGAAGTTGAAAAATTCAATGACTAAATATTTAACTGTGAGATTTTATGACATCACATTTATGTAAACCAAACTCTAGAGAGGAAAAAATGAATTCACTTTTGATTAAATTTTCTTGTTTGAATTGTTATCAAGTTGATAAAAAAAAGGGTCCTTTACATAAGTATACAACATTTAGAAAGTAATTACAATATTAGTGAACTCATAAAATATTTATATAATTAATACACTTTCTATATTTATTTACAATATTAGTGCAATTAGGATTCTTTAATTTAGGAAATTAGTATAGGATTCAATTCATAATAATAAGGAAACCTAAAATCAAGGAGAAATAACTACTATAATTAATAATTCAAATTCAAATATCTAGGATCTAACAAACAAAATAAATTCAAAAATAATAATTAAAATTCAAATATTCAAAGTTTGGAAACGTCATCTTCTTCCACTCCTTCGTCGGTCATCTTCCTCCTCCCCTTCGCCGCCACTTCAACACCATGGACGCCTGCCATCTTCCTCCGCTTCACCATGGACGCTGGTCATCTTCCTCCGCTTCATCATGGACGCCGCCGCTTCAACACCATGGACGCCGGTCACAACTGCCATTATTATGAAGGTTGATTTAGTCCAGAAATTAAAAGGAGAAAAAGATAAATTTTATTGCAGTTGGTATCCAAATATTTATACAAAGGTAACCATTTTAGTTTTTGTGGGTAACCAATAGAACTGCACTAT
This sequence comes from Panax japonicus, assembly GCA_020205505.1. Classification (NCBI taxonomy): domain Eukaryota; kingdom Viridiplantae; phylum Streptophyta; class Magnoliopsida; order Apiales; family Araliaceae; genus Panax; species Panax japonicus. The sequence continues at coordinate 15,084,101 of CM035113.1, read as the reverse complement.
GAAAAAAAAATTATAATAGATTTTTTTTCATTAATTGGTAACCCAATAAAACTGAATTGGTTACTTTTGTATTAACATTTGGCTACCAACTGCATTATAAAAAAAATCTACAATAAATTTTTTTTAATTAATTGGTAACCCAATAAAACTGAATTGGTTATATTTGTATAAAGTGTTAGCTACCAACTGCACTCTTAAATAAAAAAAAATCTATAATAGATTTTTTAAAAATAAATTAGAAACCTAATAACACTGAATTGGTTACCTTGGTATGAATATTTGGCTACCAACTGTACTATAAAAAAATCGCAGCAACTGTACTATGAAAAAAATCGCAAGTGTTGATGTGTAAGATGGTATTAATGGTGTGGATGTGGAGGATGACATTAACAAATTGAAACTGTCTAGATTAATGGTGGATGATGGCATTAATGGCGGAGGAGGACGGAGGAGAAAGGCCTAATTTATACAGTGGAGGAGGGCGGAGGAGGGCAGTGGAGGAGGACGGAGGAAAAGGCGGTGGAGGAGGGCGGTGGAGGGGGACGGAGGAGAAGGGCGGTGGAGTAGGGCGGATGAGGAGGGCATTAACAAGAATGAATATGTTGAATGTAGAAGAAGAAAAAGGGGGAGACTAATTAATACAGTTATTCTAGATGAGGAGAGAGAGAGAAGAACCTAGATTAAGGAATTTTAATTGAATTATAATTCCCTAAATTAAGGAATCTTAATTACACTAAAATATGTAAATAAATATGAAAGTGTATTAGTTATGTAATATTTAATGAGTGTATTTTTATTGTGATTATGTTTTTAAATGTATTATAAAATGTAATTGTTCCTAAAAAAAACTATCTAGAAGATTTGACTGATAGCCCATATACAGCTGGGTTCTGTAGCAAATTGGTGTGAGGACAAGCCTTGCTTTGGCTGAGAAGCTTTGCCTGACCCAAGCTCACATGAAAACTCACTTAATGGGCCTGTTTGTTTCAATTTTTAATTTTCTGCTTATTCCTTGAGGCAATTTAAATAAATAAATAAATAATGCAGTTTTTATGCAAATTTGTGAATTAATAAATAACTTGTACTGCTGATCTGACCATCATTCTAACTTTGAACTTGCAAACATGATCTGAAATTCACGACCAAACATTGGTCAATAGATATTGCAATAGTTTGAAATATCAAAGAATTCAATAGGGTAAAGAGGTTTACAAATTATTTGGAGTACCTCAGGCTATCTAATTCTCATCTTCAACTAGTTCACATTAGAGGTTTATGGAGTATTTGATTTATGTATGGTCCTTGCTAGCACACATACGATAAGAATTGAGTCGAGTCGAGTATTAATTTGTTCAGATTTTATTTATAAAATTTATCAAGTATGAAATAAGGTTTGATTGAGTCTCATTTAGTTACCGAAAGCACAATCTAAAATCTAGTTTTGAACTTTCTGAGCGAATATGATCCGAATATCAATAGAAAATTACAATTTGAAGAGATTCGAGTAATTTATTGAACTTTAAAATTGTTAGTCTTAATAAAGACCTATAAAAACTTAATAAGAGATCCTTTTTCAGTTTAATTAGAAATTATTGGCCATAGAAACCCAATTAAGCAAAGAGTCCTTCTAGGGGGACATTTTTCTAGTGACATTCTAGTGACCTCTTTTTTATTTTTTTTGTAGTACATTTTAAAATATATATAGTATTTATTCTAACTGGAATTTTCATAGAAAACAGTGTTTTAGGTGTAATTTGGATACATACAAGAAACAGGGTATGTACAGTCTGTACAATCCTGTTTCTGGTATGTATCCAAATTACACCTAAAACACTGTTTTCTATGAAAATTCCAGTTAGAATAAATACTATATATTTTTTGAGAGAAACTACAAAAAAAAATCAAAAAAAAGAGTCACTAGAATGTCACTGAAACAATGTCCCCCTAGACTTATTGTTAAGGAAATCAGTTGTGTTCTGATCAATATTTGGAGCAAAAAAAGCATATATTGGAAAAAAAAAACATTTTTTCCCTGCATTGTAAAGTTGTAGATAATTTGAGGACAATCTTTTATGTTATCATTGGAAAACTTTGACCCAGCAAACACGCTCCGAAAAGTTAATTTTAACAGATATTATGAGTATTTGACTAGGAGAGGGAACTTTCACCCCCACAGAAAAAAATTCAAATTAAAAATAAATCTGAGTTGAATTATATAGCAGTGAAATTTAAGATAAAAACGACGTCTTTTACATGTAGTTGTTCTTTAGTTAATATGCATTAAATGATGTGTTTTCTTCATAATTGAAAATTTATTTTATTATTATTGAGAATAAAGAAGAAGCAAAATTGGGGTAGTTTCTTGCGTATTATTGACCATATAAATATATTTTATATTTTTTAATACTTCTATATAGGGGGTTAGCCGAGCAGAGTAGCTCGATACTCGACTCGAGATCGGTTCGAAAAAATGATCCAAAATTCGAATTCGAAGTTGATTCGAGTCGAATATGATTCATACTCGTTTTATGTTTAATGACATACTAGTCGGATTCAAGTATATCAATATTCGCTCAGATTAGGGTTCGAGTATTTCATTTTTTCTCGAACCATACTCGATATATGTTCGATAGATCATATTCGAATACTGGTTTGATCCATACTAATAAGCTATTTTATGTGATATTTGTATCAATCTTTATAATTTATAAAGTGTAGTATTAAATTGTGTAAGTTTGTAATTGAATAAATCAGTAAATTGATTGTCAATTCGTATTACATTCTTTGTAATTTCTTTACATAAATAAAAGTGAAAGACTTTTATATATAAACATTAGTTCAATAATCAATTTAATATGTAGTGGTTCAGTATTAAGCGAAATGGTTCATATTCGAAACTCGATTTGAAGGCTCGTGAGTAACTCGTTTTGTAAACGAGTCGAGTACTTACGAGCTGAATAAGTCCGAGTAATGATCCGAGTCGAATCTAGCGCAAAATTAGAAATTCCTTCTCGAATTCGAGCTTAATTTTTTCGAGTCGAGCCGAATCTGAGCATTAGAGTGTTCGCTGAGATTCGACTCGTTTTCACCCATACTTCTATAATGCGAAACAAATAGTCATAACAAAACAAAGGGTCATTTACAATAACATACAACATTTAGTAAGTAATTACAACAATAGTGCACTCATAAAATATTTACACAATTAATACACTTTCTAAATTTATTTACAATATTAGTGCAATTAGGATTCCTTAATTTAAAAAATTAGTATATGATTCAATTCATAATAATAAAGAAACCTAAAATCAAGGAGAAATAACTGTCATAATTAATAATTCAAATTCAAATATCTTGGATCTAACAACAAAAACAAATTTAAGTTCAAAATTAATAATTCAAATTTAAATATTCAAAGTCTGGCAATGTCATCTTCTTCCTCCCTTTCGCCGTTCATCTTTCTCCTCCCCTTCGTCGGTGAGACCCAATTTCATGTCAAAAAGAAAATAAGAACACTGCATAGGAAAGAGATAGATAAGAGAGTGATGTGTAATGTAATATTGATAACCAAACTTTCGTATCAAGGTAACCAAAATTTTATACCAAGGTAACCAAACCTTTGTATCAAGGTAACCAATCGACCTCCACACCTGCAGTATGAATTTGTTACCTTGGTATGAAAGTTCGGCAACCAACTGCATGAAGGTTTGGCTACTAACTGCATTACATTCAAAATTAATTGATAACTTAATAAAACAGAATTAGTTACCTTGGTATGAATGTTTGGCTACCAACTACACTATGAAAAAACTGCAGAAACAGAGCGGCGACAGATCATATTTCTGCATTGATACTTTCTCTCGGAAGGATCATATTTCTAACCTACTATTTCAAAAACTACTGTTACTATGACCAACATGTCACATGTAGCCCACGTGTCTCCTTAAAATCCATTTCTCTAACCCTTGTTCATTAACTCTTTCTCTCTCCGTCCTCCCATGGTCGTTTCTCTCTCCTCAAACCCCAATACATTTTTCCTTTCTATAGAAATCTCACTCTAGAAACCCATGTCCAAACTGTTGTCGCCGTCCTTCCAGTTGACAGAACCCTTTTCGCCCTTGCCGGACCGTGGATGAGGAGGGTGGAGGTTTGGGGGGTGGCGGCGGACTTGGAGCTGGGAAAGGTGGAAGATTTGGTGGAGGTGTAGGGTGGAGGCTTAGGTGGAGGATGTGCTATATGATTTACTTATTACTCCCTCCGTCCCAAATTAACTGCTCAATTTTGATATTTTTTAGTCAAATTGACTATTTTTAGAATTAATAATTAAACATATATAAATATATTTCTGAAATTATAAAAAATAGGATTAGTAATAAATTGTATATACTTTCTTTTGGTTATAATCTCTTCACCTATATTTTAGCAAAAATAGTAAAAAGATTAGTTTTAAAAATGGTCAATTTGACTTTAAAAAGTCAAAACTGAGCAATTAATTTGGGACGGAGGGAGTAATTCTCTAAATTAAGGAATCCTAATTGCATACTAATTTTCTAAATTAAGGAATCCTAATTGCACTAATATTGTAAATAAATATAAAAATTGTATTAATTGTGTAAATATTTTATGAGTACACTATTGTTGTAATTGTTTTAAAAAATGTAATAGAATATGTAATTGATCCTAAGAAGGGAAGAGGAAAAGCTAAAATAAAAAGGCCATTGGTATGAGGAATAAAAAGGCCATTGGTATGAGGTATAAAAGAAACTCATCATGTACCCATTGGATCACTTCAGGCCCATTAAAGGGTTTTATTGATTTACAGTCCCAAAAGACTAGCTCATAAAGAAAGAAAGAGATATAAAGCCCAATACTTTTATTGTTGATCTTTTCCTGTCTAAAGCTATGGGCCTGGAAACTTAGCTAACCAATTACTTATTTTTTATTCTGAACAGACACATATATTGAAAAATATTCTTTACTGCACTGTAAATTTGTAGTAATTGAGGTAAACTGTTTGATTCAGTTCTTACTTCAATAATTTGTATGGAAACATTATTATCTTGAAATGAAGTTGTTGCTATGAACATAAAACTTAATAATTTGTATGGAAACATTATTATCTTGAAATGAATTTGTTGCTATGAACATAAACTTATATATACAGTCTAATTTAAATTATTTTTTAAAATTAAATATTTAAAAGAATTACTCAATTTCTCCTCAAAGGATGCCCAAGTACAACTTTTACACAAACTAGTCTATTAGCCGTGCATGGCACATGCATTATTTTTTGTCATTTTATAAATTGTTGGGGTAATTCAATAAACTTTATTTGTGTGCCTAAAAGAATAATCAAAGTATAATTTGCACACATTAAGAAAATTAAAAATAGAAGAAAGAGAGTATAAATGTTTCAAATTTATCCTTAGTAATCCCACACAATTATATAAAGTGGTGAGTATTTTTTTTTATTTTTTATAATAATAGACCTTACTAAATGACATATTTACCCTTCACTTTATATACTCTGTTTTATTCTTTTGGGACAAAAATATTTATATTTTAGTCATTATTTTGGGACAAAAAAATTTGTACATTTGATCATCATTTTAGGGATAGAGGTAATATAAAATAGAAAAATTTACAATCAATTAAAGGTTTTTACTTAAACATATAGTACAATTATTGTCAATTTTCTTCAGCCATTCAAAATTGAATTTAAGTCCAACACCCAATTAAAATATGAATCGAGTACTATATATTGAACTCAATTGGAAAAAGTAGAATGCTTAGTCAATTTGTGGACTTTCTTATAAAATGGGTCTCAGATTTCCAGTCTCTAAGTTTCATGAATTTTCGTTAAATATCTAATAAATTTGTAATTCTCTTCTACTTATGTCACTCTTATTGTCATTTTTTCTTTCATTTGGGTGATTTGTGTAGAAAACCCTTCTAGGGGGATATTTTTTTGTTGATATTCTAGCGATATTATTTTTTTGGTTTTTTTTTGTAGTACTTCTCAAAAAAAGAATAGTATTTATTCCAACTGAAATTTTTATAAAAAATAATATTTTATGTGTAATTTGGATACATACAAGAAACAGGGTTGTACAGAATGTACAGACCCTGTTTCTTGTATATATCCAAATTACATCTAAAACACTATTTTTTATAAAAATTTTAGTTGGAATAAATAATATATATTTTTTGAGAGGTACTACAAAAAAAATAAAAAAAAAATAAAAAAAATAATGTCGCTAGAATGTCAGCAAAAAAATGTCCCCCTAAAATTATTGTACTAAATATGGTTATAATTAAATGCATTTATGAAACTCAAAAAATGAATCGATATGAGTATTCAATCAATACCAAAATTATCGCACTGATAGTTAAAAAAAATTAAAAAATTAATGCAACAAATCTATCTAATAAAATACAAATAATTTTAAATTTCTCGTTCACTCAATAAATCATCTGGGCTGTTCAAAGTTTGAGATAAATCCTACCGTCCATACAGTGCCGGAGGCATGGGACCCAGCTAGTAGTAAAACATAACATTAAAAATTATTGAGTCAACTCGATTATATCTAATAAACACAACATTTACTACTACCCAGTAAATTTAATTGGCCTTCAATTAATTGAAAACTGAAATCAAGTCAATCCTTTTATTGATTAAGGTAGTCAAATTAAAGGAGAAAGTAAAAAATAATTTTCAATTACATACATATATATTTGAAATTACATAATGCTACGTTTGGATTGAATGAATGGAATAGAGTAGGGAGTGAAGTAGATGAGGGAATGGAATAAGAAAGGGAATGTAATGATTTTTTAATATTCCATGTACATGTTTGGTTGATGTTAGGAATACATCTAAAAATAAAATAAATAATTAGAAAGTGACCTAAATACCCTCAAATATTCAAATTTAACTTAAATTCAATTTATATTAAAAATTTAACACATATTTCATACTTAGAAATAAAGGGGAGGGGAGGGGAGGGGAGGGGAGGGGAGGGGTGGGGTGGGGTGGGAGGGGTGGGGTGGGGTGGGTGGGGTGGGGGAGGGGATAGGTAGGGTTGGTGGGTTGGAGTGGCTGGGTGGGGGTGGGTTGGTAGGGGGTGGGGGTAGGTGGGGTAGGTGAGGTGGGGTGGGTTGGTAGGTAGGGTAGGTGGATTGGGGTGGCTGGGTGGGGGTAGGTTGGTAGGGGTGGGGGTAGGTGGGGTAGGTGGGTTGGTAGGGTATGTGAGTTGGGGTGGCTGGGTGCGGGTAGGTTGGTAGGGGGTAGGTAGGGTAGATGGAGTGGGGTGGAGTGGGGTGGGGTGGATTTGGGTAGGTGGGGTGGGTGGATGGGTAGGTGGGCGTGGGGTGGGGTAGGTGGGGGTAGGAGGGTTGGGGTAGATGGCGTGGGTTGATGGGTAGGTGGGGGTTGGGTGGGGTAAGGTAGGGTAGCGTGGGGTGGGGTGGGGTGGGGTAGGTGTGGTAGGTGGGTAAGGGGTGGGGTGGGAGTGGGGCTAGGTGGGGTGGGGTAGGTGGGGGTAGGTTGGTAGGGGGTGGGGTGGGAGTAGGTGGGGTGGGTGGGGGTAGGTTGGTAGGGTAGGAGTAGGTGGGGTAGGTGGGGTGGGGAGGGGTGGGGAGGGGTGGGGAGGGGTGGGGTGGGGGTAATAGGGTAAATTACGAAGAAATAGAAATATGGAATTTCCGAAGAAATTATCAAATCTCGGCCCTTTCTCTCTCGTCGTTCCCAGATCGATCGAATTAAATGAATATGTAAAAAGCCATATTATATCTTTAGGGGTATATTTGTCAATTACTTTAAAATAATGGATGGAATGATTTATTCCTGGCCACCCCTCAAGGAATGAAAATTAAAATTTTAAGTTTACTATCATTCCAGGAGGAATACATTATTCCGTTAGAATAAACAAACCAAACAACATTTTTTTCATTCCAATGGAATGATTTATTCCATTCTCCCTCCTATTCCATCGATCCAAACGTAGCATAAGTGTTGGTTTGCAGAAACAAGACATACATACAGTCAATATTGTAAAACAGCAGAAAATATGACATAAATCAAATTTAAAATATTTTTATAATCTCAGGAATCACCATATACGATATTATTAATTGAGGAACAATAAAAGATATACCTTATGAAGATAATACAACTCCTTGCTATAATCTTCAAGTTCCAATCCTTAATTTCCTCTATCATTCTTCAAGTCCAAGAATCAAACGTTCGTTACTCAAGTGTGCAACGCCCTATTGGTGATCCACAAAGAGGATATTGATTGAAGACGTAAATTTAGGTTCTACAATACATTGGGTGACTAGCCCTAATTCTCTCTCCTAACTCCGTAAGTTATTTTTAGAGAATACTTGCGAAATAGAATTAGTCTATTCCACAATAAGACCCCTCTTATTTATAAATTAACCCCCCTCCTAAACCTTTTAGGAGTTAGGATTTTAATTCAATTCTCAATCTAATCAAGAACTAAATTATATAATAATAATAATAATAATAATAATAATAATAATAATAATAATAATAATAATAATAATAATAATAATAATAATAATAATTGTTATAAACTTATGATTTTCCTAAAGTCATAAGCTACATTGTTGTGGATCTTGGTTGGATATGTTCCATTGTTTTGCCTATAAAAGGCAATGAAAGATCAGATACGAGAGGTGTGGAAATTCTCTAATACTTCTATCCTGCAACTTTGTTATTTCTCTAGTTATATAACACGTTATCAGCACGAAGCTTACGAAGCTCCAACCAACTGAGACGGTAAAATTTTAAATTCTTACAATTAAGCATTATACTACTGGCTTGGCTTTGACGTCGATTATATTTTTAAATTGTCAAACTATATTCATGTTTTATTGTCCATTTTTAAATTTTGTTATTTACAGTGGTACCATATATCCTTGTTGATCTTACAAGACTTGGTGGAAATCTTTTTACCATTTATTAACTTATGAGAATAATCTAACTACACAGACTACCACATACTTGATGAATACCCCTTCATATTCATTCCTTATTAGAAATTTGTGGAAATAATCTGTCTACGCATACTACCGCATGCCGGGTGAAGATCCATTTGCAGTTTTGTTCATGTATTTTTTATGATGTCTACAATAATACTTGTATATACATTAGTGATTGCATATCTTCTGACTAAAAGGATATGCTAATAAAGTAAATATTTATATATTTATGTTATTTATATATTTATCATTGCTTGAGGTGGTGGCTTAGTGGTGGAAAGCCGGACATAAATTCCCACAATTGTGGGTTCAAGTCCTGGTAAACTCCACTATGCTTAAGCAGTCTCACGCTCTGAATTTATTCGGGGGTAAGCTGAGTTGTGCCGATGAAGACACCACTGAGGCCTCCAAATTTTTTTTTGGTCCTCATGCATTTATCTTCTCCTTATCATGTATGCAATTATTTATTACATACATTAATAAATAATGGAATTTATTGTGTTTTAAACCAGAATAGATGGCAAACCTGGCAAACCTGGTAAACCTGGCAAAACCTGAATTTTCAATTTTAAAAATCTCTAGAGACAACTATTTGTCTTGGGCACTTGATGCAGAATTACACCTTAGTGCAAATGGGTTAGAAAAGACAATTGAATCAGGAAACAAAGTGTTGGGTAAAATCTATATACGCACAACACGCAAGTATACGTGGTCAACAAGTAATAAAGTGATAAGTTGAGTATCGTTCCCACAGAGAATTATTTAATAAAAACCACCAAGTACTAACCCGTAACCAACTCAATCTTATTTAAACAAATGAATTTAATGTTATAAATTAAAATATTTAACTAAGCTAATTCTAATTACCACTAATTAAAAATCAGATTATGGAGATTTAAGATCACAACTTCACTTATTGCTTCATTTAGGTTAACACATTTCTCATCAATTATTCTCTATCCCGAATTGTTAATCAAGAACACGAAAGTAGTATTAACCACCTCTCGATGCACTAATACCGTATTAACGTCAATCCACAATTAAGATAGAAATCCGTTAAACACCTTAACCAACTAACCCACTATATCTCTATGTGAATTACAATTGAAGAAGGTTGAAGAACAAGTTCTCTATAAGATTACATGCGGCGTCAAGCATATCTCTACCTTAACACTCATCAAGTTTAAGCTACTAACAAAATCCTGAACACATGCTATCATGATTAGATCTAAATCTATACTTCATCTCTCGAGTTCATATAGATTATCACGGTAATTGATGGCCAATCAATTAAACAATTAATTCCAAATCATAATAGACAATCCTCACAATAGAAAATACTAATTGATAACGAAGCATATTAAAATAAACTACAAAATAAGATCCATTGTAATCTCAAACAAAGAATTAGTTCATGATTATTGAATTAAAACTAAGAATCCACAATTGAATACACATTAAAAGATAAAGATAGAAGAAGATGAGAAGAAATAATCTATTGTGAGTAGATTTGACGCTCCCTCCTTGCTCCTACTTTGAATCTTCAATGGTCTCCAAGTTGCTTCAATCTCCAAATCTAATTAGAACTAATGTTTTGTTCTAATCTAATGGAGTGTATCTCTAATCTAATCTATGTAATCTCCTAAGCTAAGCTATGTAATCTCCTAGCTAAGCTATGTCATCTCTCTTATTCTATGCCTTACATCATGTATTTATAGGTTACAAGTCTAATTTTTAGCTTAGGAACAAACCCAATCCAATTTGGAGTCAAAAAGGTGTCAAAATTCGCCCAAAACGCGTCCAAACTCTGCTTCCTAGCGCCTAGGCGCTTGATTTTGTACTGTCTGGACCGCCTAGGCGCTTGGTCAGATGAAAGTTACTGACTTGGAGCGCCTAGGCGCTTGATTTAGCCTTGGCTGGAGCGCCTAGGCGCTTGCTCCTTTTTCTGACATTTTCTGCTCTGACGTCCTTTGGGAAAATGGCCATAACTTCTTCGTCCGAACTCCGATTTAGATGATTCAAGATGATCCGGAAATAGGAAAAGTAGATCTACAACTTTCATTCTTTAAGTTTCGTGAAATAATATCCGGAGCTATAGTCAAATTGGCTCTGAAGTGACTGCTGTGTAAATGACAAGCCGAAAACGCGAATCTAGCCACCCCAAACATCGATCCAAGTAACTTTTGTCCCAATTCCTACAAAACAATATAAAACATGCATTAATAGACACAAACACATAAAAACATCCTAAAAGACTTGAAAACAACTATAAATTAAGCTTGAATGTATCCAATTCATGTGTATAAAACTCACTCATCACAAAGCAACTACGACACAAAATGCACAAGCCATGATCTTTCTTCATTATCACATTGATGAAGGATTAAAAAATGAGTGTTTAACAGTCAAAGATCCTTTGACCTAATGAACACAACTAAAGGAAAGATTTGACCACCAAAAATTATTTGTTCTCCCTAATGCCAAATTTGAGTTGCTTAATTTAAGGCTACAAGATTATAAATCAATTACGGAGTATAGTTCTAATGTATATAAAATAACCTCTAGTTTGGCCTTGTATAGGGATCCAAATTTCTGAAACCCAAATGTTAGAAAAAATGCTTTCAATCAACTTTTCATCCCACTAATATGAGTCTGTCACAACAATATGAACAAAGTAAGTTCACAAAATTTAGTGAATTATTGTCTATCCTCCTTGTTGCGAAAAAGAATAATGAATTGTAGTTGAAAAACCATCAAGTACGGCCAACGGGTTCTACCCCATTGCCAGACATTAACAACACATCATTCCAGCAGAATAAATGTGATAATGGATGACAAAATAATAAGAAGTTTCGGGGACGAAAAAATAAACGAGGTCATCATAACAACAAATTCCACAATCGCAACAATTCAGGGCACCAGAAGTGGCAAGAGTCTGGGTCGGGTAAATATAATGCAACATAAATAAAGAACAAACCAAATGTTTATTTTAGACGTGGGATGAAAAGACATTGGTCGCGTACCTGTCGTACGCCAAGGCATCTGGTTAAATTTATAACAGGAGTCTCAAAAGAGCAAGGAAAAGGTGGCAGAAACAAACTTTGTTAACCATCAATTGAATATTGTTGATGCTCCAACAATGACCAATAATGAGGAAAAGTTTGACCATATTGTTGGACCTTCTGAAAGCATCTCTTGGGATATCGAATAATTTCTTATTTTAATTAAGCACCATGAATGTATAATATTATTAGTTTTCATTTTTGTACGCTACATGTTATGTGTTCCTCATAGATAATATTATGAATCAAATATATGTTTCTTTTTCATATATTTTTATATGTGTCAAACCAACTTTAATGGATATGGAAGATATATATTTAGCAGACAGTGCAACAAATTACACAATCCTTCAAAGTGAGAAATATTTTTCACAACTAACCAAAGCTAAGGGAAGCGTGAGAACTATCTCTGGCATATCAAATTTAATTGAGGGATTTGGAAAAGATAGATTCATGTTACCAAATGAGACATAATTCTTCATAAAAAATGCTCTATATTCTAGTAAATCAAGAAAAAATTTGATTAGTTTTAAAGATATTTGACTAAATAGTTTTTACATTGAAACAACAAATGAAAATGATAATGAATATCTTCTCATCACTTTTACTATTTCTGGAAAGAAGAATATATCCTAGAAAAATTTCATTCAATTTTTTCTGGGTTATATACTATGAAGATTAGAGAAATTGAGTCTCATATTGTTTTGATTCCAAAATTCATAGATCCCAAATCATTTATACTTTGGCATGAAAGACTTGCTAGACACATCTATGATGCATCACATTATTGAAAACTCTACTGGTCATCCTCTTAAAAATCAGAAGGTTTTTCATTGTAGTGATTTTCCTTATGTTGGATGTTCTCAAGAAAAATTAATTGTTCGACCCTCACCAACAAAAATTTATAATGAAACCCCAAAATTCCTAGAGAAAATCCAATGAGACATTTGTGGACCCATTCATCCATTGTCTAGCCCATTTCGATATTTCATGATTTTAATAGATGCTTCAACTAGATGGTCCCATGTTTGTCTTCTATCCTCTCAAAATTTTACCTTCTCTAAACTTCTCGCGCAAATAATCAAATTACGGGCTCAGTTTCCTTATCATCCAATCAAGTCAATTCGATTAGATAATGCAACTGGATTTACTTCAAAGACATTTAATGAATTTTGTATGACTATTTAGAATCTCCATTGAAAATTATATTCCTTGTGTACATACACAAAATGGTTTAGCTGAATCTTGAACAAGAAGACTTCAACTAATTTCACGTTTATTAATATTAAGGTTTAACTTACCAACCTGAGTTTAGGGTTGTGCAATTCTTCACACTGCAGCCATCATTCGACTGAGGCTAACAACTCTTCATAAATATTCTCCTCTACAGTTAGTTCTTGGTCAGATACTCAACATCTCACACCTTTGAGTTTTTGGAAGTGCAATATATGTTCAAATTGCATCTCCACAAACGACTAAACGGGAGCCCAACGAAGAATTGAAATTTATGTTGGTTTTGATTCTTCTTCTATTATTAGATATCTTGAGTCTTTAACTAGAGATGTTTTTACTGCACGTTATGCAAATTGTCACTTTTATGAATCTGTATTTCCATCGTTAGGAGGAGGAAAACTTTTAAATAAGAAACCCTCTGAAATATCGTAGAATGCATCAGAATTAAATTCACTTGATCCTCACACAGGATAATGTGAAATTGAAGTTCATAGAATTATTTATTTACAAAATATTGCAAATAAAATCTCAGATGCATTTAAGATGCTAGAAAAGTGATAAAATCACATACAACTACAGTGAATACTCCAGGAAAGATAGAAATACCTATTGGAAAATTAATTCCTAAAGAATTTATAAATAAGACAACAGAAGAATCTAAACCACGTTAGAAGCGTGGAAGACCAGTTGGTGCAAAAGACACTGCACAATGAAAAAAAGGCAAATAAGGAAGTCCTTAAAGTAATACCTGCTCCAGAAGTAGCGCTTATTCCAAAAGTGGGAATACGCCCAGAAGTGGTACAAAATATCATCAAAGGGATAAAAGATGAATACAAAGAGATCTCAATTAATTATGTACATGATAAGAAAATATGGGATCTAAGCAAAATCATGATTGATGATATATTTACTTTCTCTATAGTATCATATATTACTATGATTTCTGACATGGATTCTGAACCACAAAACGTGGAAGAATGTTGGAAAAGAAATGATTGGCCAAAATGAAAAGATGCTATTCAAACTAAGCTACAAACATTATTGAAAAGAGAAGTATTTGGACCAGTGGTCCAAACAACACTGGGAGTAATCCCGGTTGAAAATAAATGGGTATTTGTATGAAAGTGAAATGAGAAAAATAAAATTATGAGATACAAAGCCCGACTTATAGCTCAAGTTTTTCACAAAGATCTAGTATTGATTATCATGATACATATTCTCTAGTAATGGATGAAGTCACTTTTCACTTTTTACTAGGTATGACAACCATGGAAGGTTTGGAAACACGTATGATGGATGTTGTAACAACATATATATATATGACTCACTTGATAGTGAGATCTACATGAGAATTTCTGAAGGATTAAAAATGGTTGAATAACAAAAGCCCCACCACATATATTCAATTAAGTTATAACGCTCATTATATGGGTTGAAATAGTCTGGTCATATGTGGTATAATTGACTTATTGATTATTTAATAAAAGACAAGCATACAAATAATCAAGTATGCCCATACATTTTTATTAGGAAAACACAAAGTGGATTTACCATCATTGCTGTATATGTGGATGGTTTGAATCTTGAAGGTACTCCTGAAGAACTCACAAGAACTGCTACTTATTTAAAGGATGAATTTGAAATGAAAGATCTTGGAAAGAAAAAATTTTCTTTGGGAATACAAGTGGACCATTTAGCATATGGAATTTTTGTTCATTAATCCATATATATGTTAGGTTTATATATAGCGCAATCATGCAATCAAATTACACAAAAGGTGCGGAAGTGCGATAAAATATGAATTTAAAATTTTCATACAAACTCATCACCATGATCATAATTTGTGCATAATTATCAATCAATAGAAAAGAGATGGAGATTAGATTCATACCCTTGTAGAACTAGCTTCCTCTATACAAGTTCACCTCCAATCCTTTTCACGTACTACTTGAATCCACCGGGTTTGATTCCTTCCTTTGATCAACGTTAGCCACCCAAGTGTTTGGCCTCTAGAGGTGATCCACCAAGGAAGAAGAAAGATTCAAGAAGATGGGTGTTTGACAAAACTCTAGTTTTTCTATCTCTGTAGAAAAAGGGGCGTACTATTTAACTATTGGAATTACGTATATTGATATCTAACATAAGACTCCTTTTATATTAGATATTAGTTAACCCTTTTAATATAATTAAAATAGGGTATTATTTAATTAATTGAACTCCTTTAATTAATTAGGCTCCATAACATATTAAGAATAATTAATTAAACTCTTTTAATTAATTAGCCTCCTAATCTTATTAGGTATATATGAGAGTACTTTTATTAATTAATTTCCAAACTCCTTTAGAAATTAAATAATAATAGTAATAATAAAAATAAGACTTCTCTTATTAATTTATATTTAATATTTCCAAAATATTAAATAATAAATATTAAGCTATTTAATTTATTCTATCACCATATATTAAATTAAATATATTTAACTTATTATTACGATTATGCCATTTACTTCTTAAATAATTATTCTTCCTTTTGCAGTATGACCCTTTAGGTTCTCCATATTAAACCGGTTGTGAATAAATTAATTAGAACAATTCTAATCTTATTTAAATAAATAAATTAAACTATTAATTTATTTAAATATATATTATTTATTCTACAATATGGATAAGCCTCCCTAGCGATTAACGACTTGTCAGATAATATAGATTTCAAAATTAATCATAAAAGAACCTTTGAGTAAATAGTTACCGTACAATTCAATCCTTCCACCATACAATGTCCCAATTAAATATAAGACATTGAATTACTGTCAAGTCTTATTTTATTTAATTATATGTATTTCGATTCTTAAATGCACAACTCCAAATAATGTAAATTAGAAACTCCTTTCTAATTTCATTCTGTCTTGGCCAAGGACTACTGGGTTGTCATTTATCGAATCACATAGGACATATCTCTTCTTTTACTAGAAGCGATAGATTCTTTATTGATCATACATTATCTCTGTGTACAACTTATTATACCCAAGCATACCCTTTGATATACCCTAAGAGTTTTAAGGGATAAGTCAAAGTATAACTCATCATACACAAGATACTATGATGATTTTAAGTCCAAGGATCACTTGTACTACTATCACTATAGGAATTCCTATTGACAGACAAGTAAAACTTCATTAGGTATTCTTTAGCGAGCCACATTCAGTGAACTTATTCTCCAATAAGCACCTACATACTTGCGTTAGTGTCTCCACACAAATGATCATGAGATCAATCATCCTCATCCAATGAGCAAGCAACATATGTACCAATCTATTTGGATTCACTAATCCCCTTTTTAGTAATCTATCGATTGGGAACATTTTAGTTTTTAAGTTATCTAAGAATTTAGATATCATTAACATGATCTCATTAGCATGATCTCATCATGATTCTAAAAGCATTGCTTAAAACTATGAGTTTATCACATATTATTAAAATAACACCATATAGATAAATTAAATCCTTTAGTAAATGAATAATTTTATTAATAAATTAATAAGATTGTTACAAAGTATATGCTTTATCATCAACATGATTTGCTTGTGTGCATACTACTTTCAATCTCCCACTTGTACTAAAGCCAATCGTCATGGTATCTCATACCCTTACTCTCTAAGTGACGATCATCCTGCTGCTGGATAAGCTTTAATATATGGATATGTAATGTTATTCTTGAGATTCCAATATCTCTATAGTGATTTCTCATCTTTCAATGATTCCTCTAATCAAATGAAAGTGACGTAACACATGTTTAGATCCAAGATGAGACTTATGAACAATTCCTAGATCTGTAATGAACTTTTAATCCAAACAATCAACTTACAGCTTCATTTACAGCTATATACTTTGTCTTTATCACTAAACCAACAATAATGTGCTGTTTGGAACCTTTCCAATTCACTCCACCATCGTTCAAGGTAATACCTTACCCTAAAGGGGATTTGTCGTCGTCTTGGTCAGTCTGAAAAAACTTAAGTCTGTTAAGCCATCTAGTTTTAATTCAGACTCACCATGAATAATATCACATCCTTAGTATCGGTTAAGTACTTTAAGATGTTTTTCACTGTCTTACATTGATCTTCTCCAGAATATGACTGATCAACATCAGGTCTCATACATTTCATTGTATACATGATAGTTACTCATGTAATATCTCTTTTAGGAGTCTATGGGAATTATTAAGAGAGATACACTCCAGGGCTCATCAACATGAGACATCTCTTGAAGTTTGCCATGCTAAACAACTTTAGCATCAAATGAATATACGTTTCTTGGGTTAAGCCGAACATCCTTAATTTTAAATCTATCTATATAGATTTGTATCCCCAATTACAATACGTACTCTTCCCAAATCATTCATGGAGGAATGTTTAGACAACTTTATCTTTAATGATTGTAGCATTGGTATGCCATTCCTTATCCATAGTATATCAACATATAATATTAGGAATGTCACAGCGCTCCCACTGACCCTTTTGTACACACTAGGTTCATTCTTGTTTTTGATAAAATGAAACTCTTTTAATTTTCTAATCAAAACGAATGTTCCATTTTTGAGAAGCTTGCTTCAATCCATTTCTCTGAGTGTGTGCAACTCTTACCTCATCGTATGTAACTAGATCATCATCTTTATGATGCGTACCTCATCATCATCATATAGGATAAATCCATACCTCCTAGGTATCTTCTGTGATGACCCGGGTATGGGTATGGTTTAAAGAAATTCCGAGGACGGAATTTTTATAAGGGGGAAAGGATGTGACAACCCGGAAATCCGGATTGTCCAGAAATTAAGATTTAAAGAATTAGTTATTAATAAAATGAATTTTTATTAATACTATTATGTGCTATGTGTTTATTAATCGTTCTATAACCTAGAATGATTATTAATCGGGAGGATTCTGGTTACGAGCTAGACTGAACGAGTAAGAATTTTCAAGACGAAAATAAATTTTTCCGGAGAGAAAATATTTTCGGGGAAAAAGACGAAATAGGCACTCTTCACCCGACGAAACCTAAGGGTTAGGGTTTGAATAACCTAAGCCTTTCCGAGAGTTCGGTATGTCGAAATGACATTCCGTCGAAAGATTTGACGATAATATATCGTGAAAAGTTAAGTAAACCGATAAAAGTTTTTCTCAAAAAACGTGCAGAAATCGGATAAAATAAAATGACGAAAAGTACTGCTGTGTACTTTTCACTCGTTTAGCTATGTTAGGGAAAAACGTGAAGGAAAACACTTATCGTAGAAAAGTGTTTTTCAGTTTTTCAGAAATCCGAAGAATATATAAT
The DNA here is from genome assembly GCA_020205505.1 of Panax japonicus. Lineage (NCBI taxonomy): Eukaryota > Viridiplantae > Streptophyta > Magnoliopsida > Apiales > Araliaceae > Panax > Panax japonicus. The sequence goes on along the minus strand of CM035113.1, from coordinate 15,065,466 downwards.
ATTAAATCGGTAATGGAAAGATGAAATATTCAAAAATATTTGGATTCCGAGAAATCACAGTTTTTAGACTGTAAAGTGCTTATGCTTATGAGCTAAGTAAAAGATAAGTTACTTAATGAGTAAGTAAACTTAAAGGCTAAGTAAACTTAAGTATTAAGTAAACTTAAGTGTTAAGTAAACTTAAGGAGTAAGTTAACTTAGTCCTTAAGTAATGAATAGTAAGGAGGTTAAGGGTGTGAAATGACCAAAATGCCCCTAGCCTTGAAAATCTATAAATAGGAAGCTTAAACTCATTTGTTTGGATTATTGAAAATCCTACACTTGAGAGAGAAAGAGAGAGAGTTTGGATGGAAGATGAAAGGAAGAAGAATAGGAAAAAGTTGGCTCGTGAGCAAACTTTGTCCGACGGAAGGAATTTAGGATGAACGGTAATCCGAATCCTAGTTTCTTCAAAATTTTCTTTAAGTTTTTATGTTCAAAAACACAGCTTAATGAAGATAAGAAGTAGATAATTTTAATAATGAATTCATATGGTTGAATTCATGAGAAAACGAAGAAATAAGAATTAGAAATTTAGTTTATAAATTTTTAAGGAAGTATAAAATTCGTAAGGATTTTGAGTGATCCGAATGAATCTTATGAATGAGTAGGTTAAATAAGTAAGGAATGGTGTTTTATAACATCAAATTCCAAGAAAAAGTAAAATCGTAATCCAAAATATCGATTAAAAATGAAGAACGAACGAAGAACACGAAGAACACGCGAAGAACGCGAAGAACGTTGTTGATGGACAAATTTAAAACCATCGTAGTATAATTGTTGTTGATGGACAAGTTTAAAACCATCACGTATAAGTTAGTTGCTTATTGCTTGGTTAGGAACGTTAGAAACATTCATGAAGAACGAATTAAAATTGAGCTATAACGAAGTTATGGCAAAAAATTTCGTAAAAGAAGTTCGATAATTTGAAAGTTAGTAAATGAACCCAAATATGTAGGGTTTCATAAGAATGTAAGAAAATGTTGAAAACGTGAGTCGTGGACTCAAGAACGAATGAGTTCTGAGTTCGGATGACCGAATTACGGACGAACTAACGAAGAACGTTAAAAATGTTAAAATGAACGAAGGGTGAAGATTAAGCCAATTGAATGGCAGGTTAATGGATTCAGAACAAAGTTCTATCCATGAGTAATCAAAGTACGTAAGATTAGTAGGAAAATGGCTTTGGAACGACTCCATTCTGAGTTATAACGAAGAAGTTATGAGATTTTGAAGTACGCATCTCAGAACGACCAAAGCCTTAGAAAAAATTTTCGGGAAGAAGGTCTTGGCGCCGCGGCGCCAGGCATGCCTAGAATGGTGGCGCTGCAGCGCCAGGCCGGAGAGCCAGACACTGCTAAATTGCGCCGCAGCGCGAGTATTAGTGTAGAGAGTGGCGCCGCAGCGCCGGCCTCGGCAGTTTGACATTGCAGGGTGGCGCCGCATCGCGAGAGTTGTAAAGGGGACTGGCGCCGCAGCGCCGGTACAGGGAAAAAGCCAGTAATGAGCTTTTAAATGCTCAATTACTGGGGATGTGCAAGAAAGAGATACGAACATGTAGTTTTACTAAGGTAACACTTAAGTGAGTGTTTTAAACCTTTGATGAAGGTCGAATGAAAAGATTGAACGAGATTAAAAGAATGTAATTACGGGTTACGGGACCGATAGCAGAGGACCGTAGTCGCAATGAATCGAACGTGAGGGATTGCTATGATGGTGATTCCTTAGACGTTGATGGACGATAATAATGTATAACATTTCGATGTTATGACATGGTAATGAGATATGAATGTAAAGCGTATAGACACTGTGAATGCAACGTTGTTGCAATGAACGATCGGTCTTAGCATACAATGATCTGTATGGCTTCGACATTAAGAAAGAATAATGAACATGGGGTTCATGGGATGGATAACGATCGGAAGTAATTAAAACCTTGAGTAAAGGTTGAATGAGAGATTAAGAGACGAGCAACGTGAATGTTGAATACTTAAACGATCCTCGTGAATCGTATTCGCGTTTGACGAACGTGCTAAGTATACCCTGGTTGTATGACTTAGACGTTGATGAATCTAGTAAGTAAGATACGAATGGTATCAAGAAAGCCGTATCGAACGGTAATGAGTTTAATGAAAGCCGAATGTGAATCGGATAAGAATGAATCCTGAGGTATGGCAATTACTTGCCAGAAAGCCATAAGGAATAAGAAATTGACTTAACGAACATTATATTTAATAGTTCGTATAAGTTAACAGAAAGTTAGGTTGTGGTACAATCGTAACCTTTGATGGTTGACATATGGGAGCTGGGCTAAACAATTCCTTCAGAGAGCAAAGGTATATACGAAACTGGCAACCGATCTAACTCACTGTGATGGCAGTGTAGATGAGACAGAAACTTGTTTGTTGGTTGTTTGTGGGAAACCACTCAGAGTACCATATGGACTACCAGCAGATAAGCGATGTGTGCTGAGTCCTAGAGAAGTTATAAGAAGAAGATAAGAATGTTAATCATCAAAGATGATGAACGTTTTGAGTAAGACATCTCCGTATGTCATGAAGCTGTAGAATGGTAATGAAAGTTGGTCGCGTAAACTTAGATTGCAAGAACGCGAACCTTAAGAAGAAAAGTTAAGTAAACCAATGCGTAAGTCAAGTATATGACTAATTGGTGTATGTGTTATTTCCTTATGTGTTGTAGGGAATGGAATGAGCAGTTCAGCGTAAGCTGTAGCTGTGCGCAAGGCAAGTTTCCTAACTTCATTCATATTTTAAATGAATGCTAGTTTCTTAAACTTCTCAGATGTTGAACTTGAGAAGTTCTGTCTATGTGCGAATGTGTGATATTTGTACAAGGTGGTAGAACGTATGAGGCCTTGTGCCACAATGTGAACACTTTGGTGTTTCTATGATATGAACTGTTCTGTGATTGAACTGTTCAATAAAAGAATGTTCTGTTTATACATGAACCGTTATTGTTAAGTCTGTGCTATTGATTTTAGCCAGACAGAATGTATATGAAAGAGAGTAGAGAATGAAAGTATTTCAAAGTGGATATAACTGATGTTTTAAAATGATAGGAATCGAGATTATTCCTATTGTTCAAGCTGCTTCATAACCTTTGTTCGGTTATCGAAGTTCCAAAGGAATGTTAAACTCTTGAAGTTGTTTATTCAACTGCTAAGACTTGTTGAGCAATTGAATGCTCATACTTGCTTTAAATGAAAAACATTTTCAGCGAACGATGTTAGAAGAACATAAGGATCCCGTATAGATCAAGCTGTCGGTATCCAGATGAAGTGCCATTCAGAATGTGAATGAGCGAGAAGATCAAGTGAAGACTTGTAATGTAGAAAGATGAGAATTAAACTATAGAATAGTTTAATGAACGATTATGTATCCTTGGTGGCGGATAAAAGTCACTCGTGCAAGATGTAAAGAATAATGTAATTATCATTATTTGTAATGAGAAAAGCTATAAGGTTTTTAGAACCTGGGATTTGAGAGTGTATGTTGTTATATTTCAGTATATAATGATGTATGTTGGATGAATGATGTACTAGTGACGCACGGAATCCGGGTGTGAAGATAGACTGGATTTCGGGGTGTTACAAGTTGGTATCAGAGCTGATAGGTTATAAATCTTAGGTATGAGTACCTAAGACTATAATCGTAAAGAGAAGGATAAGAAGATCACCACGTGATCATAATAAATCGTAGTAACAGATGATCTGTTAAACGATGGATGATTTATAGCAAATGTTATGAATGAATGGTACTACGAAGTAGTACGGGAAGAAGAACTCAAATTGAGTGGTAAAGGATAGTATACAAGTTAAAGAAAATTTGTATTAAGTAAAGAGAAAGTTAGAAGTTGTAAGATTTCAATTGAGGACTCATGTGATGGCTGAGTTGTATGAATCTTTGTATGGACAGAGGTTTGTGCTTGGTGTAACAACCACTCAGTTCTTATAGTGATAATCATTGAAATTGGTTGCGCTATCAAGATGTATGTGACGAGAAGGTGAATCTTTTCTTATGTATATACTTGATAGGTAGAGAATGATAAGATAGGTGCGGGTTCTTGAAACTCATACTTATGAAAAGTTTATGACTCATAGTTATATGCTATGTTTCTGAGCCCTAAGCATATGGATAGTCCTTGATTTGTTCTTGGATTACATATTGCGAAGATAAGTTCTTAAACACATATGGTTGTGGAAAGTTCCTAAACACATAAAGTGTGGTAAGTGGATGAACTATACTAAGGTATAGGAATGTGTAGACTGAAAATGAGTTATTTTCAGTAGACTTAGCATTGAGGGTGCTAGAGAAGATTATGTATTGTCGCAAATAAGACAATGAAGGAATACGGAGAATAGGATATTCCAAGTCATTTAGCTATGCTAGATTTCGAAGTTTCTTGAAATCGTGCTGATTTGCGTGTTTTGAAAATGAATTAATTGGTTCAATTTTTGAAACCAATGGATTTTAAAAGAACTATTCTTAATATGTCTATGCTAGTTGATTCGGCTAGACAGAAATTGATTTGAAATATCAAAATGAATTTTTTATCATCAGTGCATTTGATGCAAGGATGGTAAAAGGATGGAGTTATTAATGCAATTAAACTTGGTGTGAAATTTGATCAGAGGATCAACAACCTGCTATAGTATGATGCATAATGATGAAGTCATAAACTGACGAAGTCCTCAACGTACTATAAAGAGTGCGGTATCATGACGTCATGAAACGTTTTGATGTATTATAAAAGAATTTAAAGAAGTAGTCGATGTCAATTTAGTTGACGAGACGAATGTTTCAAGTTGATGTCCAATTTATTGGTATGGTCTAAGCTACTTGATTTGGCTAAGACGAATGGTATGTTATGATTAAAAGAAAATCGAGCTTTCTTTGAAACGTTATGCCAAACCAAATTGTTTTGGTGAGGAATTTGATGAGTAAGTCTGAGGTGAACATACCCTGAAATGGGGTTATACGATAGGCTGATCACCTACGTATGGAAGAGGTAGTTTACCTTCTTTGTGATTGTAAACTTACCGTGTAAGAAAGGTTTACGGCGAAAGGCTGTTTAACCTAGTAAGAGTTCATGGTCGATTTGACCCCTCAGCAAAAGAATAAAATGTTTTAAAGGAATCTTTATATTCCTCATTATTCCTTTCACTTCATGATTCTTGATAAGTTATGAAGGGTAGGGAATGAAAGAAAGATAGGAACTTCTTTGAAGAGAAGTTGAAAAGAAGAGTAAGTTAAAATTTCGAGGACGAAATTCTATGATGAAGGGGTGAATGTGATGACCCGGGTATGGGTATGGTTTAAAGAAATTCCGAGGACGGAATTTTTATAAGGGGGAAAGGATGTGACAACCCGAAAATCCGGATTGTCCAGAAATTAAGATTTAAAGAATTAGTTATTAATAAAATGAATTTTTATTAATACTATTATGTGCTATGTGTTTATTAATCGTTCTATAACCTAGAATGATTATTAATCGGGAGGATTCTGACTACGAGCTAGACTGAACGAGTAGGAATTTTCAAGACGAAAATAAATTTTTCCGGAGACAAAATATTTTCGGGGAAAAAGACGAAATAGGCACTATTTACCCGACGAAACCTAAGGGTTAGGGTTTGAATAACCTAAGCCTTTCCGAGAGTTCGGTATGTCGAAATGACATTCCGTCGAAAGATTTGACGATAATATATCGTGAAAAGTTAAGTAAACCGATAAAAGTTTTTCTCAAAAAACGTGCAGAAATCGGATAAAATAAAAATGACGAAAAGTACTGCTGTGTACTTTTCACTCGTTTAGCTACGTTAGGGAAAAACGTGAAGGAAAACGCTTATCGTAGAAAAGTATTTTTTAGTTTTTCAGAAATCCGAAGAATATATAATATTAAATCGGTAATGGAAAGATGAAATATTCAAAAATATTTGGATTCCGAGAAATCACAATTTTTAGACTGTAAAGTGCTTATGCTTATGAGCTAAGTAAAAGATAAGTTACTTAATGAGTAAGTAAATTTAAAGGCTAAGTAAACTTAAGTGTTAAGTAAACTTAAGGAGTAAGTTAACTTAGTCCTTAAGTAATGAATAGTAAGGAGGTTAAGGGTGTGAAATGACCAAAATGCCCCTAGCCTTGAAAATCTATAAATAGGAAGCTTAAACTCATTTGTTTGGATTATTGAAAATCCTACACTTGAGAGAGAAAGAGAGAGAGTTTGGATGGAAGATGAAAGGAAGAAGAATAGTAAAAAGTTGGCTCGTGAGCAAACTTTGTCCGACGGAAGGAATTTAAGGATGAACGGTAATCCGAATCCTAGTTTCTTCAAAATTTTCTTTAAGTTTTTATGTTAAAAAACATAGCTTAATAAAGATAAGAAGTAGATAATTTTAATAATGAATTCATATGGTTGAATTCATGAGAAAACGAAGAAATAAGAATTAGAAATTTAGTTTATTAATTTCTTAAGGAAGTATAAAATTCGTAAGGATTTTGAGTGATCCGAATGAATCTTATGAATGAGTAGGTTAAATAAGTAAGGAATGGTGTTTTATAACATCAAATTCCAAGAAAAAGTAAAATCGTAATCCAAAATATCGATTAAAAATGAAAAACGAACGAAGAACACGAAGAACACGCGAAGAACGTTGTTGATGGACAAATTTAAAACCATCGTAATATAATTGTTGTTGATGGACAAGTTTAAAACCATCACGTATAAGTTAGTTGCTTATTGCTTGGTTAGGAACGTTAGAAACGTTCATGAAGAACGGATTAAAATTGAGCTATAACGAAGTTATGGCAAAAAATTTCGTAAAAGAAGTTCGATAATTTGAAAGTTAGTAAATGAACCCAAATGTGTAGGGTTTCATAAGAATGTAAGAAAATGTTGAAAATGTGAGTCGTGGACTCAAGAACGAACGAATTCTGAGTTCGGATGACCGAATTACGGACGAACTAACGAAGAACGTTAAAAACGTTAAAATGAACGAAGGGTGAAGATTAAGCCAATTGAATGGCAGGTTAATGGATTCAGAACAAAGTTCTATCCATGAGTAATCAAAGTACGTAAGATAAGTAGGAAAATGGCTTTGGAACGACTCCATTCTGAGTTATAACGAAGAAGTTATGAGATTTCGAAGTGCGCATCTCAGAACGACCAAAGCCTTAGAAAAAGTTTTCAGGAAGAAGGTCTTGGCGCCGCGGCGCCAGGCATGCCTAGAATGGTGGCGCTGCAGCGCCAGGCCGGAGAGCCAGACACTGCTAAATCGCGCCGCAGCGCGAGTCTTAGTGTAGAGAGTGGCGCCGCAGCGCCGGCCTCAGCAGTTTGACACTGCAGAGTGGCACCGCAGCGCGAGAGTTGTAAAGGGGACTGGCGCCGCAGCGCCGGTACAGGGAAAAAGCCAGTAATGAGCTTTTAAATGCTCAATTACTGGGGATGTGCAAGAAAGAGATACGAACATGTAGTTTTACTAAGGTAACACTTAAGTGAGTGTTTTAAACCTTTGATGAAGGTCGAATGAAAAGATTGAACGAGATTAAAAGAATGTAATTACGGGTTACGGGACCGATAGCCGAGGACCGTAGTCGCAATGAATCGAATGTGAGGGATTGCTATGATGGTGATTCCTTAGACGTTGATGGACGATAATAATGTATAACATTTCGATGTTATGACATGGTAATGAGATATGAATGTAAAGCGTATAGACACTGTGAATGCAACGTTGTTGCAATGAATGATCGGTCTTAGCATACAATGATCTGTATGGCTTCGACATTAAGAAAGAATAATGAACATGGGGTTCATGGGATGGATAACGATTAGAAGTAATTAAAACCTTGAGTAAAGGTTGAATGAGAGATTAAGAGACGAGCAACGTGAATGTTGAATACTTAAACGATCCTCGTGAATCGTATTCGCGTTTGACAAATGTGCTAAGTATACCCTGGTTGTATGACTTAGACGTTGATGAATGTAGTAAGTAAGATACGAATGGTATCAAGAAAGCCGTATCGAACGGTAATGAGTTTAATGAAAGCCGAATGTGAATCGGATAAGAATGAATCCTGAGGTATGACAATTACTTGCCAGAAAGCCATAAGGAATAAGAAATTGACTTAACGAACATTATATTTAATAGTTCGTATAAGTTAACAGAAAGTTAGGTTGTGGTACAATCGTAACCTTTGATGGTTGACATATGGGAGCTGGGCTAAACAATTCCTTCAGAGAGCAAAGGTATATACGAAACTGGCAACCGATCTAACTCACTGTGATGGCAGTGTAGATGAGACGGAAACTTGTTTGTTGGTTGTTTGTGGGAAACCACTCAGAGTACCATATGGACTACCAGCAGATAAGCGATGTGTGCTGAGTCCTAGAGAAGTTATAAGAAGAAGATAAGAATGTTAATCATCAAAGATGATGAACGTTTTGAGTAAGACATCTCCGTATGTCATGAAGCTGTAGAATGGTAATGAAAGTTGGTCGCGTAAACTTAGATTGCAAGAACGCGAACCTTAAGAAGAAAAGTTAAGTAAACCAATGCGTAAGTCAAGTATATGACTAATTGGTGTATGTGTTATTTCCTTATGTGTTGTAGGGAATGGAATGAGCAGTTCAGCGTAAGCTGTAGCTGTGCGTAAGGCAAGTTTCCTAACTTCATTCATATTTTAAATGAATGCTAGTTTCTTAAACTTCTCAGATGTTGAACTTGAGAAGTTCTGTCTATGTGCGAATGTGTGATATTTGTACAAGGTGGTAGAACGTATGAGGCCTTGTGCCACAATGTGAACACTTTGGTGTTTCTATGATATGACCTGTTCTGTGATTGAACTGTTCAATAAAAGAATGTTCTGTTTATACATGAACCGTTATTGTTAAGTCTGTGCTATTGATTTTAGCCAGACAGAATGTATATGAAAGAGAGTAGAGAATGAAAGTATTTCAAAGTGGATATAACTGATGTTTTAAAATGATAGGAATCGAGATTATTCCTATTGTTCAAGCTGCTTCATAACCTTTGTTCGGTTATCGAAGTTCCAAAGGAATGTTAAACTCTTGAAGTTGTTTATTCAACTGCTAAGACTTGTTGAGCAATTGAATGCTCATACTTGCTTTAAATGAAAAACATTTTCAGCGAACGATGTTAGAAGAACATAAGGATCCCGTATAGATCAAGCTGTCGGTATCCAGATGAAGTGCCATTCAGAATGTGAATGAGCGAGAAGATCAAGTGAAGACTTGTAATGTAGAAAGATGAGAATTAAACTATAGAATAGTTTAATGAACGATTATGTATCCTTGGTGGCGGATAAAAGTCACTCGTGCAAGATGTAAAGAATAATGTAATTATCATTATTTGTAATGAGAAAAGCTATAAGGTTTTTAGAACCTGGGATTTGAGAGTGTATGTTGTTATATTTCAGTATATAATGATGTATGTTGGATGAATGATGTACTAGTGACGCACGAAATCCGGGTGTGAAGATAGACTGGATTTCGGGGTGTTACATCTTCGGTACTATTCCATATATACGATTCAGTTGTAGAGGCTCATGGCCTCGCTCCCCTTCTTAACAATAATCGCTTTCCGCGTGAGTGCTGCAAATGTATGAATCTGCAACACTTCCACCTTGTTGTAGAGCTAGGGTTTGAATCCCAGCTCAAACCTTCGTGTCTTTCTAACCTCCGTATCAACTTGATGCGGAGCCAATCTAGTCAACTCATTAAATCTCACTGACATATTCCGCAACTTATATATCCCCTTGTTTCAATTCTAGAAATTTCACCTCCATTCTAGCCTGTATACTAGCTGAAAAATAATTCTCAAAAATATAAAGTCTTAAACCTATCTCATATTACCACACCTGCTCCTGCCCTCGTCTAATATGCTTTCTACCAAAATTTTTGCCTCACTCTTCATCATGCAGGTGGCGAAAGAGATCTTTTGCCCCTCAGCTATCCTAACTATCACTAACATCTTTTTATTTTTCTTAACCCAAGTTTGGGCTTCTACAGGGTTATTTGTACCTTTGAATTCTGGCGATAGGACCGCCTTGAAGTCTTTAACATTCAACATTTGATTATCTGGTTGATCTTTCGCGGCTGGTATTCCATTCTGCACAACTTGATCACCCATATTCACAAATTTCTGTATTGAGTCTGGTTGTCCTCCAGCTTTGTTGACAGATTCTTCTATCCTATGGTTTCATTTTTGTCTTGACGACATTTTCCTAAATTATTCTTACATACTAAGCCTTATCGTAACCGCTTAACATATAACACAAAATTTTCTACTCAAATAATAATGTATTCAAAATATTAGATTTTTTAAAAACTCGGTCTACTGAAATAACAGTGACCAAATAAATATCTACTATCTTTATACCAACTTATCCCATTACTCCAACATAGACTCATATTCATATCACTTGATATGCCATAGCACATTCTATTTTAAACATTCGCTATCCCTTTATGACTTCAAAAGTCGGGACTTACAACTTTGTCCAACACCAAAGTAAAAAAAATATTTCGTTACACAAATATACTTATCACATATACCACACAGAATCATACATATTCAGCTAATACCAATACTACTTATTTCTTTTGCCTTCACTAAAGATTAACTATACCCAGTTCGTCAAACCACACTTATGAGTCCATAAACTTGTCACAGTTATATGAGTTTACGAATTTTCTCTAGTCAGACCTTTGGCGTCCATTCGCTGAGGGATTCATAAATATTTCATATAACTATGAATCAAGAATGTCACATAAGTATGAGTTTTAAGAACTCGCACTTAACCCTATGTTCTCTACCTATGACCTATCTATTTTTTATACACATGAGAAAAGAATCACTCTCTTAACATGCATATAGCGAATAGCGCGACACAAACATTTCAATGATTATCAGTGTCAGATACTAAGTAGTTTTTACACCAAGTACAATTCCCCGCCCATACAAGGAATCATACAACTCAGCTGCCGACATGAGTCCTCATTGAAATCCCCACCTAATCTTAACCCCCTTTTCCATTCGAATTTCATTTAATCCGCATTCATAACCTTTCTTGAATCTGTATCATTCACACAGCAATCTTGCTTTAAACTTTCCAATCATAAGATTGATTCTTTCTGGCTGTTATAATTTTATCAGATCACGGGGTGATCTCATCGTATATATTATGATTTAATTCTATGCCTTAATTGTTTTGTTTTACGATCTCCTTTCCCTGCACTTCCAGTCTTTTAGACTTGATCTATTCACCATTACTGTTTAACTTTATTATCAGAGTTAGGAAACTCTGTGGCTTAACAACTCACCGAGATTCATTTTTGAATCATACCAACCAACTAACTCTATATGAGTTATTTGTATTTTCAACGTTTCCCTCTGTTCTAAGGTTATAGCCTAAGGTCTAACCCACCTAAGGTTTCTAACCCTATAGCTCTGATACCATGTTGTAAAGTCCCCGAACCCGGATACTTGAAACCCGAACTCGGTACTTCACGATACCATTTCTATGAGCGGAAATATTACTAATAATAATAACACTAAAATAAATTACAAACTTATCTTACCTTTATCAGAGTTTAATCCCAAGTACGCAACCTTTACTTACATGACACCGTAAACCTAATCTGTTTGCTTTCCTTTTCACTTGTTCTTGACCCATCCTTCTGATTGTTCACACTTATCTGAAAATATTTAAATTAAGCAAGGATGAGCATTTGAGTGCCCAGCAAGTATTATATGTATATAAGTTGAAAGAATTTAAATGTTTTCTTTATAATATCTATTTATAACATGTCAATTGTTGTGAAGTATTCTGAACCGATATTAATAACATAACAACTCTCTTTCAAATTTTGAAATTACGTACTGGCTGTAAATAGAGTTTAAGTGACATTCTATGAACATTGTTTTTATTTTCGAAAAGGTTTAGCAGAATTTCATCTGCTAACATTTATAACTTACGGACACGGGGGTGATCAGCCCGTTGTGCCCTGTATTGATCAATACTACATTACAAGAACGATGTTATCATTTACTTGATCCGCCTTGGGCGCATAAAAGTTTTCCCGTGAACGGGATGTTCATATTTGTCAGGGTTCCAGACAAAAGGTCTTATAGTATCCAACAATAATCTATAATTCAACATATATGTATAGCAAAGGTGTATCAACATGTGATTAAATACAATGATTATCCAAGTGGGGGCACTTGTATAATCATTTCTAGAAATTAACGAACAGAATATATATCCGAATTATCATATACTAACATGTTGATAATCAAAGGGTGTATATAATATAGGTTTAACCATCTGTACATTAATAATAATAATTATGAACTTCTTACTTCTGACCATTGCATAAAGAAAATGCAAAGTTAGGATACTTGCCTGATGCGCTGCTTACAATTCTCAACTTAGTTCTACCCTTTTCTATCACAACCTATCATTAATCAAATCATTCGTTCGATTAGAACAATATAATATAACACATAGTACTGCATTTCGCAGTCAGCACATAACCTAATCATCTTATCACACATGTTCAACAAACATGACATCACAAACTAATATCAACTCATTCCTAATCACATTGTCACACAACTTTAACAACCATTGAATCACAAATAAACATTTAACTAATTAAATTATCTAAGTTCCGATTAATTTCTAAAACATGTAGGCGTATTAACAGCCATATCAGATAATTATCGAGTCTAAGAATCTATTCTGTATCTCAATATCCAAATAGATAACTTAAACAACAATCGTATTATTTTTCATGACCTTATAATAATTATAAAATAATTATTATCATTTACCATAATTTTTGAAATATCAGAATCATTATTAAATGATTTAAACATCAAACAATTCTATTATTATTAATATTTAATTAATATTAAACTATTAATAAAACCATTGCCAAAATATTAAAGTTATTTATAATAAATAAAAATATTTTTTAGAACATTTATATTACCCTTAAATGGTTTTTAAAACATTTAAAATCATCATTAAATAATCACCATTAATATTTCAATATTAATGAACTATTATCTAAATATTAAAAGTCATTAATTATAACTTAAAATATTTTTAATTCATTTATATCTCTTTTTAAATGATTTTTAAATAAATAAAACCATTTTAAAACTATTTATTTAATATAATTATTAAATAAACTTAATATCATTAATATATCATTAATATTAAATTATTAATGAAATTATCCTTTAAATATTAAAAGTTATAGTTTATAACTTAAAATATCTTTAAACACTTTATTTTCATTTAAAATGATTATTATAATATTAAAATTATTTTTAAACTAATTTATTTAATATAATTATTAAATAACTTTAATATCATTAATAATCATTAATTAATGAAATTACCCATTAAATATTAAAAGTTATATTTTATAACTTAAAATATTCTTAAATACCTTATTATTATTTAAAATGATTTTTAATATAATAAAATCATTTTTAATTCATTTATTTCATTCATTTAATAAATAACTTAATTATCATTAATATTAAATTATTATTGAAAATTATCACAAAATATTAAAAGTTATCAAAAATAACTCAAAATTATTTTTTCTAACACAATAATATAATTTTTCATGAATTAAAACCATTTTAAAATAATTTATCTAATATTGTAATTAAATAAATAAATACCATTTATATTCCAAAAATATTAAATATTTTCGAAATATACCCAAAATAGTTAAAAACTATTTTTCAGACTTTAAAATAATTTTTCATAATTAATTATGTATTTTTAATAATCAAAAACCATTTTTATCAATTTTTTTTTATTAATTTCCGGAATTTATAAATAAAACCGTCGCTAAAGGGCTATAGCGACACTTTCTGTCGCTATAGGTGTTCTTGAGGATTTCCAGAACTCAAAGTCAGTAGCCGAGTAGGCTACTTTGACCATGATTTTCGATCGGATCATGATGTTTCTGGACTTGAAATTGATTTCATGTTGTAGTACTCATGTAATACTACAAGTACATAACAAGTTTCGTGGCTAAACAACATCAGATCAGAGAGAATTAAGCTCTCCAAAAACCTGACAACGCTGTTCTTCGACTTGTCAGAATTTAACAGATTTGAGGTACCTACTTTGAGTCCTTATAACTTAATGTTCGTATAATGTTTATATGATCTATCAACTCCAGTTTGTAGATAACATGTAGGTCTACCATTAGAAAGTATCATAACACAAAAACATCAAAACATCCACAAGATCTGGCCGGCCAAAGTTGGACACGGAAATTGTTCTTAATTTTTCTAGGTTCGGTACTTTGGCAGATTTGGTCAACGGGTTTTGACCGTTAATATCTTCCGATCTATAAATGATCTGGCCTTGATTATTTTTTCATCTTAAAGAGCACATTACAGACTACATATAACAACTTTTAAACAACAAAAATCATGATCATGTAAAGAGTTATAAGCCCTAACATTTGCCTAAAAATAACAGAGTTCGGTTTTTCAAAAGTTGGAAAAACTTTGATTTTGAGCACTTTGATGTTATGGGTCATAGATTTAACAACCCATAACTTCAATTGACACCTTATAACACATCTTTAAACAATTAATTACAACATTTAACAACAAATCGAAGGATTTCTAAAATTAGGGTTTTTATACCTTTATGTCTTGATTTTCGATTTTAGCTCTCCAAGTTGTTTGTGATTTGCTTATGGTGGATGTGGGGCTTGATAAAGGAACTGAAACACTTGCAATTTTCGTTGGTTTGAGAGAAAATGAGAGTTGGTTGAGTATTGTATAAAATTGGCTAGCAAAATCATTTTTTTTCTCTCTCAATCTATTTATATCCATGTTGATTCATGAATGGGCTGTCTAGAAGCTTGTTGCTGTCAATTTTCTATCAATGGAGTGGTTAGGAGTTGGTAAGAGTTGTTGAACAACTCCCTCATTTGTCAAAACCTATATAATAGCCAAAATAATACACTAGGGGCAAAAAGGTCATTCCTAAAATACAATTAAGGGCAATCTTGGCATTTGCACAAATCCTTAGGGTTTGACCCTTAGGGTTCAACCCTAAGGTTTAGCACTTAGCATAAATTACTTTTAGCAACTAGGGTTTGTATAAAAATAAAATAAATTTTAGTTTCTAATTTTTTTTTGAAAAAACATAACTTGTTAATTATATTAAGTTTGTAATTATCTAATACATGGACATTAGGGTTTATTACCCTTAATCACCATTAACTTTTGCTAATAAAGCAATTAGGGTTAGAATTTTGATAATTAGGGTTACCGATTTATAATTAGGTTTTCTAATTATCAAATTAGAATTCTATGTATTAGGGTTTTAATTTACTAATTAGATTCACCTTAATTAGTAATTAAAGTTTATCACACTTGATATCAATCATAGTAATACTATTTCTGACTAATCAAACCTCCGGTTTTGGTTTCCGGATTAAGGTTTCTAATTTTTAGAAAATCAAATATAATTAGGGTTTACATTTAAATTTAGGGTTTTCTATAATTAGCAAAATATTAAATAACACATAACTTATATCATATAACATCGTCATATAACAGTCTTAAACTCACAATTTATTTTCAAATTAGGGTTTTCCACAGAAAACTAGGGTTTAACCAATTAACATAAGGGTTTTGAAATTAAACACCATAATTGACCAATCATCATCAATACGTACATACGGCACATATTTATAGCGTTGAAAAATCAAAATATAAATAATATTATATTTTTATTACCAGTCCTCATTTCATAACCGAAAATAGGGTTTATAAAATATTATTAGGGTTTGGTCGCAATATAATAAAATTGTTCCACATATTAATATTACACACATAACCATACATATCTATAACACTGATAAATTAACAATATAATATTATTATTCTCATTCCTTAATCAAAACCCGAAATTAGGGTTTGGATTCCATATCTGATTTATCTTACATAATTAACCTTATTAAGTTAAAATAATTAACTTAATAATCTGTACCAAAATTCATATAATAAAATTATTATAATTATTCCAAAATAATTTCATATATTATTTAAATAATATAAACATATAATTTCATGGAAAATAATTAATAAAAATATTTCTATCTTAAAATTAATTATTATAAGAATATACTTTATAATAATCAATAATTCTAAAATAAAATTATTTGTAAACATTCATGTAATAAATATATTTTTATTTACCCCATAAATATATATACACAATATCTTGTACAAATCCTCATCTTTAATCAAATAAAAAAAATTATACGCAAAATTTCGGTTTTATTTATTTAGAAAATATCGGGTTGTCACAGAATCGTTCTTCTATCCAGAAGATCCTTTGGCCTCTACCAGTAAGACTTGGTCTTTCTTGGTTGGAAAGTGACTCTCAACATTTTTTAACATGTTAAGAAATTCAGCGATGCTGATATCTAGCTTGTTCATATGAAAAATTCACAATAATTGTGAAAGGAGTCTCCGAGTGTGAGTGCAAGATCAAATTTGGGCTCAACTCTCCATCCATAACAAAACCTGTTGTCCTAATTGTTTAATCAAATTGATAATGTTAAGGACTTTTGTCTGTACTATAATATCATCGGTCATTCTAGATCGGAAGAGCTCCTTAGATATCTGATATCTATCAGTCCTACTTTCCTCACCATGAACTTCTTGATGTGTAGGAGTATAGTAAGAGGATCCATAGTTTCATGCTGACGCTGAAGCTCGTTACTCATGGATGCGATCATGATGCGTTGTGCCAGCTGTGCATCATCTTGTTTCTTTCTAAAAGTAGCAATCTCTTCCTCAGAGGCATTGTCTATAACCATTACAGGGATAGGCGTATTAAGGACATAAGATAGCTTTTCAGCCATGAGAACTATTCTCAAATTTCTTAACCAATCCGAGTAATTCGGTCCGATTAATTTAGCATCTAATATGCTACGCAGTGATAGTAATTTAGACATTGTAAAATTCTGTAAATGAATTTGTAATTACCAACATTTTAGCATACATTCTTTTATTAATTACCAAAATAAATTAGGTCTTGTTTTAAATTGGTATCTCCCACTATTTTCATCAAACTATATTACCCTCACTTATATAGTTCGACAAAATCTAATTAAAGTTTTTGCTAGTGACAATAAGGATCCCATTTCAAATGTATATAGCATTGTGGTGACACAACAAACTATATATAAATAAATAGGTAGACAACTCTTGTCAATTACATCATTATATAACTCCTTTTTATTTTGCCTCTTAGATTAATTTGATCAAGTGGTGGCACATCTGAATCAAAATTATCCAAGTTAAGTCCAACCTAGCACTTTCATATATTCAAAAAAGAAAAACATTGTCCTTTGGTGACACAACAAAACAACATTGTTCAATTTTCTTCATAAGTATCAAATGTGATAAAATTAACATCTCAAAAAATTAAGATAAGTCTTGTGGTGACACAACAAACTTATAATAATTAATTGATACTCTATTATTTTTATCATGCTAGAAGACGACGTTCGATATTCTAAATATCTTTGAACGCCTAGGACTTAATATAAAATCTTTGAGGGGTTTGTTATTATTTTATCTCATCTTGTTCAGCGCACATGCACACACACACACATACACACACATACACACACACACACACACACACATATATATATATATATATATATATATATATATATATATATATATATATATATATATATATATATATATATATATAGTATAAGCATGCACATATAGAATACTATATTTTACCTAAATTTGATTATGGATTTTATTATAGTTTGGTTCACTAGAGCCACCAAGTGAACCAAAAGGTTAAACCTAGGGTGCAAAAATTAAATTTAAATATAACTATTACATTTAAACCCGAGCTCCATTACAAACGGGTTTTCTAGCGCTCCTTGCTCCTTGATCTCTGATTTTTCAAAATTAATTTTAACTATTCCTATTACAAAACTATTTAAAATAAATAGAAACATTGATCAGCAGTCAAGGGGAAGTACAATGGAGGGAGATAAAATTTACATTAAGAAAAAAGTAGAGAAGACGAGGTACGCAGATCCCATTTAATAAAAATCATACATTGATGCATCCAACTAAAATAAAATCCAATCACATTAGTCAATAGTCCATAATCAATCCCATTTATTGTCATACACATCAACATATGTATCAATAAATAACATTCATCTCATGAATAATAAATCTATTCCATATATGCATCAATATCAATTTAATGGGCAATTTCAAATTTATTAAAATCCAATTGTTGAAATAAAATAAACTCCTTTATTTTAATAAAAATTTAAATCATAATAAATTTCTTTATTTTATTTTATCCAATTTTTGAATAAAAATAAACTCCTTTATTTTAAATCAAATTCCAAATCAAAATAAACTCCTTTATTTTAATTAATAAGGAATCCAATTTTAAGTACAAAATAAACTTCTTTATTTTAACTTAAAATTGCTGGAAAAAATAAAATATGTAGAATCCTATTCCTTATCAAAATTAAACATCTTTAATTTTAGGAAACATGGAATCTTATTCCATATGTGAATAAACTCCTCTATTATAGGAAACATGGGATCATATTCTTTATCAAAATTAAACATATTTAATTTTAGGAAACATGGAATCCTATTCCATATGTGAATAAACTCTTTTATTCAAGCAAACGTGGAATCCAATTCCAAATTAATATAAAACTATTGAATAAACTCTTTTATTCAAACGAACGTGGAATCCAATTCCAAGTTAATATACAACTTCTGAATAAACTCTTTTATTCAAACAAACGTGGAATCCAATTCCAAGTTAATATAAAACTTTTATTTTAATCATATTCCAATTCAAAATAAACATTTTCATCTTAATTGAAATAAATATTAAAATAAATTTTTTCAGAATCTGGTGTCAGGCGCAGCTGCGGCCAGAATACACTGGGATAAAGCGCAGCTACGTTGTTAGCCTAGAAAACCTTTTTTCAGTTATGGCATAGGTGCGCTTCAGAACACACTGAAAACGGGGCAGCTGCGCTGCTAGTCCAGAAAACGCTTTCCACGTTATAGCACAGCTGCGCTTCAGAATGAATTGGAGACGTGTCGCAGACAGAACATGAAAAATATTTTTGCACAGAAAATTCGATCAAATCGCATATCATACATACATGGAATCATCAAGATCGATAATTAGCACAAAGTTGGCTTTGATACCACTGTTGGGTTTGTATATAGCGCAATCATGCAATCAAATTACACAAAAGGTGCAGAAGTGCGATAAAATAGGAATTTAATTTGTTTTATACAAACTCATCACCATGATCATACTTTGTGCATAATTATCAATCAATAGAAAAGAGATGGAGATTAGATTCATACCCTTATAAAACTAGCTTCCTTCGGTACAAGTTCACCTCCAATCCTTTTCATGTTCAACTTGAATCCACCAGGTTTGATTCCTTCCTTTGATCAACGTTAGTCACCTAATTGTTTGGCCTCTAGAGGTGATCCACCAAGAAAAAAAAAAGATTCAAGAAGATGGGTGTTTGGAAAAACCCTAGTTTATCTATCTCTGTAGAAAAAGAGGCGTACACTCCAACTATTAAAATCACGTATATTGATATCTGCCATAAGACTCCTCTTATATTAGATATTAGTTAAACCTTTTAATATAATTAAAATATGTTATTATTTAATTAATTAAACTCCTTTAATTAGTTAGACTCCCTAGCTTATTAGTAATAATTAATTAAACTCTTTTAATTAATTAGCATCCTATTCTTATTAGGGATATATGAGAGTACTTTTATTAATTAATTCCCAAACTCCTTTAGGAATTAAATAATAATAGTAATAATAAAAATATGACTCCTCTTATTAATTTATATTTAATATTTTCAAAATATTAAATAATAAATATTAAGCTATTTAATTTATTCTATCACAATAGATTAAATTAAATATACTTCAATTATTATTACGATTATGCCATTTGCTTCTTAAATAAATATTCTTCCTTTTGCGGTGTGACCCTTTAGGTTCTCCATATTAATCCGGTTGTGAATAAATTAATTAGAACAATTTTAATCTTATTTAAATAAATAAATTAAACTATTAATTTATTTAAATAAATAATATTTATTCTACAATAGGGATAAACCTTCCTAGCGATTAACGACTTTCCAGATAATAATGATTTCAACATTAATCATAAAAGAACATTTGAGTAAATAGTTACCGTACAATTCAATACTTCTACCATACAATATTCCAATTAAATATAAGACATATAATTACTGTTAAGTTTTATTTTATTTAATTATATGTATTTTGATTCTTAAATGCACAACTCCAAATAATACAAATTAGAAACTCCTTTCTAATTTCATTCTGCCTTGGCCAAGGACTACTGTGTTATCATTTATCGAATCACATATGATATATCTCTTCTTTTACTAGAAGTGGTAGATTCTTTATTGATCATACATTATCTCTATGTACAATTTATTATACCCAAGCATACCCTTTGATATACACTAATGGTCTTAAGGAACAAGTCAAAGTATAACTCATCATACACAAGATACCATGATGATCTCAAGTCCAATGATCACTTGTACTACTATCACTACAGGAATTCCTATTGATAGATAAGTAAAACTCCATTAGGTATTCCTTAGCGAGCCACGTTCAGTGAACTTATTCTCCAATAATCACCTACATACTTGCTTTAGTGTCTCCACACAAATGATCATGAGATCAATCATCCTCATCCAATGAGCAAGCAACGTATGTACCAATCTATCTGGATTCACTAATCCCCTTTTTAGTAATCCATCGATTGTGAATATTTTAATTTTTAAGTTATCTAAGAATTTAGATTTCATTAGCATGATCTCATCATGATTCTAAAAGCTATGCTTAAAACTATGAGTTTATCACATATTATTAAAAGATCATCATGTAGATAAATTAAAGCCTTTAGTAAATGAATATTTTTTTTAATAAATGAATAAAATTATTACAAAGTATATACTTTATTATCAACATGATTGGCTTGTGTGCATACTACTTTCAATATACTGAAGAGATTCTCAGTCATTTTCATATGGATAAAGCTCAGCCTTTGACTACCCCAATGGTTGTTCAATCTCTAGAAGTTGATAACGATCCATTTTGACCTCTAGAAAGTGGGGAAGAAGTTCATGGACCTGAAGTTCCATAACTAAGTGCAATAGGTGCTCTTATATATCTTGTAATCTGTATACGACCCGATATTACCTTTCCTGTCAACCTGTTGGTAAGATACAGTTCTACTCCAACTAAAAGGCATTGGGACGGGATCAAACACATTTTGAGATACCTCCGTGGAAGTATAGATCTTGGTTTATTTTATCCATGATATTTAACGTCACTATTAGTTGGATATGTTGATACATGATATTTATCAGATCCACACAATGGGAGATCACAAACAGTTTATATATTTACATATTGTAACACAATTATATCCTGGAAATCCAAAAAGCAAACCATGGCAGCTACATCTATAAATCACTCAGAGATTCTCCCAGTACATTAAAAAAGTAGAGAGTGTGTTTGATTGAGGTCAATTAGTCAGCATATCCAAGAGTCATGTGGATTACCATCAATCAAAGATATTCCTACAATTATATATGAGGATAACACTGCATGCATTGCTCAACTTAGAGGAGGGTACATCAAGGGATATAGAATAAAACACATTTCACCTAAATTCTTCTACACACATGAGCTGCAAAAGAAGTGTGGTATAGATGTGCATCAAATTCGAGCATGTGATAATCTAACCAACTTATTCACAAAGTCACTACCAAATGCAACATTTACAAAAACTTCAAAATAAGATCGGAATAGGTAGACTAAAAGACTTATCACAACATTTCATCAAAGAATAATAAATTTCTTTTGAGGGGGAGATCTTTTTCCATTTGGTAAGTTTTTTCCTACTAGATTTTCTTAGCAACGTTTTTAATGATACATAATCTTCTATCTTAGGAAATAGAGGGGGAGTGTTATAATATTATTATTTTCCCGAAGTCATAATCTACATACTAGACGATTGGTCTAGTGCTTATTTTGTGGATCTTGGTTAGATAAGTTCCATTGTTTTGCCTATAAAAGGCAATGAAAGATCAAAGACGAGAGGTGTAAAAATTCTCTAATATTTCTATCTTGCAACTTTGTTATTTCTTTAGTTTAATAATAATAATAATAATAATAATAATAATAAGACTCCTCT
The DNA here is from genome assembly GCA_020205505.1 of Panax japonicus. Taxonomy (NCBI): domain Eukaryota; kingdom Viridiplantae; phylum Streptophyta; class Magnoliopsida; order Apiales; family Araliaceae; genus Panax; species Panax japonicus. The sequence continues at coordinate 15,043,036 of CM035113.1, read as the reverse complement.
TATTAATTTATAATTAGTATTTCTAAAATACTTAATTATAAATATTAAGTTATTTAATTCATTCCATTAATAAATTAAATATACTTAATTTATTATTATTAAGCAAATTACTTCTAAAATTATATTTCTCTTTTATGGTGTGACCCTTTAGGTTTAATATTAAAGCAGTAGTAGAATAAATAAATTAGAACTGTAACGCCCCCGAAAACCGGTCTATCTTTAAACCCAAGTTCGGTGCGACATGGTACTACTTAACCAGTAAAATCTTAAGACATGAATGTAATTAATATATTATTACAACACATTACAGCTAATCCCAGGTTCTAAGACCTTTACATCTTCAAATTATAATATTAATGAATATTACATTATAAATTATTACAATTACACAAACTATTACATTACAACATGTAATTCTCTAAGCCTTCTGCTTTAAAGATTCCTTTATGCTTAATGACATATGACTATTCAAGTCCATCAACTTTAGTTGCAAAAATTTTAGAGTTTTACAAGAGTGAGCATTTAATTGCTCAAGAAGTTATAGCAGTTGAATAAACAACAAGGTCATGAACTAATTATCATTTTTTGAAAACTTCAATAACCAAACAAGAGTTATGAAGCAGCTTGAATAAATAAGAATTAAATCAGATTCCTATGCCACCTGCTGAACCTGAACTCCAATGAGGGCATCCATTTTCTTCAACAACGCTGAAATTTGAGTCGCTAAAGCCGTCACTCCATCTACCTCTAACACTCTAGCTTCCTTTGGTTGTGTCATTCTTGTTGTGGGACACTGGTAGTTATTAGTTGCCATTGTCTCAATCAAGTCATATGCTTCCTCAAATCTTTTAGCCATAAAAGCTCCCTCAGATGCTGCATCAATATTCGTCCTCAGATTACTGTTGAGCCCGTTGTAGAAGGTGTTCATCTATAACCAATTTGGTAACCCGTGATGCAGACACTTCCTTAGAAATTCCTTGTACCTTTCCCAAGCTTCATACAGAGACTCCCCATGCAACTATTCAAACATTGTAATCTCATTCCCCATCTTAGCAGTCTTCGTCGACGGGAAAAATTTAGCTAAAAACTTTTGAGCTAGGTCACCAAAGTAGTGATTGACCCTGGTGGTAGTGAATGTAACAAACTTTTCGCCTTGTCTCGTAGTGTAAACAGAAATAAACAAAGCCTAACCGCGTCATCAAATTTCCCATTGTATTTGAAGGTATCACAAATCTCCAGAAAACTCACAAGGTGCTCGTTTGGATCATCATTAGCCAATCCCCCAAAATGTACTGAATTTTGTATCATCTTAATCGTCCCAGGCTTGATCTCAAAATTATTCGCTGTAATTGTAGGCCTAGTGATGCTTGACTAAATTTCAATAACTCTGGGTGTAACATAGTCCCTAAGTGATTTTTGATCCTCAGCATCCATACTTTCTTGCTTATCTAAATTCTGTTAGTATTTATACTTTGTGGTTTTAATGATGACAATGTTTATAATGTTTATATGGGCTTAATTGATTTTATTTTGACTTATAATTTAATTGGGTCATGTTATTCAAATAATTTTATGCATATTAATTATATGATATATAATGCATGAGTTATTGCATGGGTTAATACTACACGTTATTTGCTAGCCCACGAAATTTAATGCAATTTTGGAGTGAGTAAATCAAGGTGGTGATTTTTGTCACATGTTTTAAGTTGTTATATACAATATATATGTTTTCCAATCCTGATATGCTTTAAAGTCTAATTCAAAATTGGAGTAATTTATGGAGATTGGAAATCTGTTTAATATTCCTTAAATTTCTCATATTTAATTATGGGGATATATCTTTCCAATATATATATTTTGTGGTATCAATTTATACGGATTTGGGAGATATTTTAGGAATTGGTTTTATGAAGGATTCCTATTTAAAATTGATGGAGATATTATTGTGTCACATGCTAATCAGTAATTGCTATTTTTAAGGGATCTTGCTAATTACTAATAGGACTCTTTCAACTAGTATTTGATTCCTAATTGATTCCTTCACAACAGAATTTCTTTATCTACTAATGTTATATTTGGTAACGTGGATCTCCTATTTTCAATCAAAAAGATATAGACGTTGCAGGAGGATTTGAAAGGTTACATAGCCGTTGTTCTCTTCCTTATATATACACTGTTTACACGGCTTCTTAGGAGACAAGACTACTGGGCAAAATTTCTTCAAGCTATTCAAGATACAAATCATCATATCACTATTTTAGTCTTGGTTTACATTGTTCTTATATTCATTATTTATATTGTAAACAAAGTACAAGTCTAGGTTGGCTTGGGGTTTTTATTTTAGTAATATTCAGTCTGTACAACGAAGGTATCAAAGTCTCAGAGGTGAGAGGTGTTGCAGAGGTGCAAAGGGGGCAGAGGTGTCCAAGTGATCGTCGTTGTAACAGGGAGTTTTTATTTACTTTGTAATTGCTGAGTATTATTTTAATAAAGTGAGTCTCCAATCCTAGTTGGGATTGGACGTGGATTAGGCCACTAGAGTAGAGGATAGGGGCTGAACCACGTAAAAATCTCGGTGTGATTTTCTACCTTTTTGCTTACGTTCTTAACTGTTAATATTCTGCAGTTTTTATTGGTTTACGTTGAAAAAGTTTTATACTAATCCGGACAGGCATTAGCTGTCCGTTTTTAACAATTAATACTCTGCAGTTTTTGTGTGCGTCGAAAAAAGTTTTACACTGATCCGGACAGGCATTAGCTGTCCGTTTTTAACAGTTAAGAATATAACTAATACGGACAGGGTTCGACCGTCCGATTACAGTCTGTTATAGTTAACTTTGAAAATTGGTCGTTGTTGATCACGTCTAAGTATTTACACCTATTCACCCCCCTCTAGGTGTGCTTAATTGTAGAATTACATTTGGTATCAGAGCAAGGCTCTACTAATATTGATCTTTGCAGGTCGTAGGGAAAGATCCTATGGCACACCTTAGTTTTCAAGAAGGTCAATCCACAAGCCGACCACCGTTGTTGCTCGGAAGTGAAAACTTCAACTTTTGGAAGTTTAGAATGATGATTTATCTCAAACGAGACCCATGGGAATGGTGGGTTGTTGAGAATGGCCCTGTCATTCCAAGGCATGATGATGGAAAACCGAAGACTCTCATGGAAATGGATTCAAATGAATCATATATGTTTTCCTACAACTCCAAAGCCATGAACACGCTGCTAAGTGGAATGACTCAAGCTGAAATTGACAAAGTTTCCGCATGCACTACTGCTAAAGAAATATGGGATACAATCGTCATGAGCCATGAGGGAACTACAAAGGTAAAAGAAGTCAAATTAAGTTTACTAATGCAAGAATATGAACTTTTCAGGTTAGAGAAGAATGAATCCATCAAAGAAGCTCAAGCTAGATTCCTTACTCTTATGAACTCTCTAACCATGCTCGGCCGAAAAATTGATCAAAGGGAGATAAATAGAAAGATACTTAGAGTCATGCCCAAATGATTTGCACCAAAAGTAACAACTCTTCAAGACTCAACTACAATCAGTACGATGGAAACTCTAACTTTGTTTGGAGAACTTGAAGAATTCGAAAATCAACTAAAGAGGTATGATGAAGAAGATGAAGGACCTAAAAGAAAGACCTTAGCTCTTCAAGTTAAAAGCTACATAGAAGGGGACGATGAAGACTCCGATGAAGAAATAGCTATGATGTCCCGAAAATTGAGAGAGATGATTAGAAAGAAGAATAAATCAAAGTTTCAAGGCAAGACATTCAACAACAATAAAGATGCCAAGCAAAAGCCACAAGAAGATACCTGTTTTGAATGTGGAAGACCCGGTCATTTCAAGAGAGACTGCTTCCAATTAAAAAGGAAGAACAAAGCAAGCAATTCAAAAGGAAAGGCGTTAATGACATGGAGCGATGATGAGTCCAATCATGACGAGGAAGAAGATGAAACTGCTCAACTGTGTTTCACTGGATTATGCAATCAAGAATCATCTGAGGTAAACTCTGAACTTGGTGATATTTCTATTTCTGATTATCTAGTTTTAAAAAATGAAAATATTCGTATTAAAGAGAAAAATGCTCATTTAAAAAATTGGATAAAAGATTTAATGAAAGAGGTAGAAACACTGATTGAAGAAAAACAAGAAATAGTTAAAGATTGCTCATCAAGTGAAGTATCTAAGTTAAAAGCTAAAATTGATTATCTTGAAAACTATAATAAAATTTTATATAATCGTGCAAACAAATTAAATGAAGAATTCAATGATATTAAAAAGGAAAATGATGTTTTAAAAGAAAGCTTGAAAATGAGAGATACTTGTATAGATGCTTTTAATGATGGAAAAATAATAAACATGCAAAATAATAATGAGGAGGAAATAATATCTTTGAAAAAGGATCTTGCAAAATTTGTTCAAGGAGAAGAGAATTTAAATATAATGTTGGGTGCGCAAAGGTCAAGCTTAGATAAACAAGGAATTGGATATAATCCCATTAAAAACATAAAAAGCACGACTAATAAAATTAGGGTAATAAATAATAAACCAAGGAACAAGCCTTTTTATTGCTCACCTTTTAGTACTTGCAAAAATTGTGGTTTAAAAGGACATTTTGAAACAAATTGTAATAAAATTAAAATAAAACAAGTTTGGGTAAAGAAAGGAGATTTAATTGTTACTAACAATACCGGACCCAAACAAATTTGGGTACCAAAACGATGAGCTACGTATTTGTTTTGTAGGTGTGTCTTAAAGCTAAAGTACCATCACATAAATGGGTACTAGACAGTGGTTGTTCTAGACACATGACGGGCGATAACACTAAATTCATCTCACTAACTACTAAGAAGGGAGGAACTGTTACCTTTGGAGATGACACCACATGCCAAATCGTCGGTAAAGGTAAAATTGGGAACGGTAAGGTTTTCATTGATAATGTTCATTATGTTGAAGGATTAAAGTATAATTTAATTAGTGTAAGCCAACTAATGGATAGTGGACATAAAGTGGTTTTTGAAAAAGATAAATGTGCTATTATTCATGCTTCTCACAATGTTCCTTTAATTGCTCAAAGGGAAGGTAATATTTATACAATTAATTTTGAAAATCAAAATGAAGATATTTGTCTAACTGCTATTCAAGATCAAACTATTCTTTGGCATAGAAGGTTAGGACATGTGCATATGGAATTGATTAACAAGTTAGTTACAAAGAACCTTGTTAAAGGTTTACCAAAGTTAAAATATGAGAAGACAGGTATTTGTGATGCATGTCAATTAGGTAAACAAGCAAGAAATTCCTTTACAAGCAAAAATCAGGTATCAACTTCTTTACCTCTTCAATTATTGCATCTTGATTTATTTGGACCCGAGAGATATGCTAGCCTAGGAAATAATCATTATGCTTTTGTTATTGTTGATGATTTTTCAAGATTTACATGGGTTTTATTTTTGAAAACAAAAGATCAAGCTTTTGCAGAATTTGAAAAGCTTATAAAGAATGTTGAAACAAAACACAGCCTCAAGCTAATTGGTATTCGGAGTGACCATGGTGGGGAATTTGGAAAAGACTTTATACCATATTGCAGTGAGAGAGGTGTTACACATGAATTTTCTGCACCAAGAACTCCACAACAAAATGGTGTAGTGGAACGCAAAAATCGTACTCTCCAAGAAACTGCAAGGACGTTACTTCAAGAAAGTAAGCTGCCTAAAAGATTTTGGGCAGAGGCTGTAAGTACTGCATGTTACATTCTAAATAGAGTATTGATTAGACCCATATTATTGAAAACACCATATGAGTTACTAAACAAAAGGATTCCTAATATTAATTATTTTAAAGTGTTAGGTGCTAAATGTTTTGTTTTAAATACTAATAGTAATCTTGGAAAATTTGATGCAAAATCAACCGAAGCTATTTTTATTGGTTATTCAACAAATAGCAAGGCATATAGGGTTTATAATCTTGACAAGTCAAAGGTTGAAGAATCAGTACATGTTATATTTAATGAAGTTAACCATGATCTGTCAAAAGATGAGGATTCTGCAGGAAATGACAATTTAATTCGTGGAAGCCAAACTGCTAAATCTGGACAGCCTAACCCGACCGAATCAGAAGGAAATACAGCTGAAAACCGACAACCTAAGCCGTCCGAATCAGAAGGAAATACAGCTGAAAATAGACAGTCTGACCCGTCCGTTTTAGAAGAAAACTCAGACATGCAGACACCGAAAAATAGACAGTCAGACCCGTCCAATTTAGAAGGAAAATCAGACGAACACACTGATGCAGAATGTGATATACCACAGTTTGAAATCAATGAACAAATGACTACAGCAAGGCTTCCTAAACCCTCTAGAACAGTGAGAAATCATCCACCAAATCTGATCATAGGTGATCCCGACACTTGGATGAACACAAGAAGAAAAGCGAGGAATTATTGTGCATTTTCAGCCTTTCTTTCTCAAATTGAACCAAAAAATGCCAAGGAAGCAATTCAAGATGAAAATTGGACAATCGCCATGCAGGAAGAGTTAAACCAATTTGAACGATGTCAGGTATGGGATCTTGTTAAGCCTCCTAAAAATGCATCTATTATTGGTACTAAATGGATTTTCAAAAATAAATTAGATGAAAATGGTATTATAACAAGAAACAAAGCCAGATTGGTAGCTCAAGGCTATAATCAACAGGAAGGTATAGACTATGAGGAAACCTTTGCCCCTGTTGCAAGGTTGGAAGCTATAAGAATTTTATTAGCCTATGCATGCTTTAGACAATTTAAATTATTTCAAATGGATGTGAAAAGTGCTTTTTTAAATGGTTATCTAAATGAAGAAGTATATGTAAAGCAACCACCCGGTTTTGAACATGAAAAATATCCACATCATGTGTTTAAATTGAAAAAGGCTTTGTATGGATTAAAACAAGCTCCAAGAGCCTGGTATGAAAGACTAAGCAAGTTTTTATTAGAAAATGGTTTTAAACGCGGTAAGATTGACTCTACTCTTTTTATTAAAACCAAAAATAAAGATTTATTAATTGTTCAAATTTATGTGGATGACATAATTTTTGGAGCTACTACTAACTCTTTGTGTGAGTGGTTTTCCCAATGTATGCATAATGAGTTTGACATGAGTCTTATGGGGGAATTAAACTACTTTTTGGGGCTTCAAATCAAACAATCCGATGAAGGGATTCACATTCACCAATCCAAATATGTAAAGGAGTTATTAAAAAGATTTGGTTTTGAAAATACCAAACCAAAGTCAACACCAATGAGTACTACCATCAAGCTTACCACAAATGCTACAGGTAAAGATGTTGAGGTGACAATGTATCGAGGTATGATTGGTTGTTTACTTTATTTAACTGCATCAAGACCGGATATTATGTATAGTGTATGCCTTTGTGCTAGATTTCAAGCTCAACCTAAAGAATCTCATCTTAAAGCGGTAAAAAGAATATTTAAATATTTAGCTGGCACAATTAATTTAGGCTTATTCTATCCTGTATCTCCAAGCTTTGAACTAATTGGATATTCAGATGCAGATTATGCAGGGTGCCAAGTTGATAGAAAAAGCACAAGCGGTGCTTGTGAATTTTTAGGACAAAGCCTTGTGGCTTGGCACAGCAAAAAGCAAACATCAGTTGCCTTGTCTACTACGGAAGGTGAATATTTGGCGGCAGGTAGTTGTTGTTCACAAATTTTATGGATGATTCAAACTCTTCATGATTTTAATGTGATATGTGAAAATGTGCCCATTATGTGTGACAATACTAGTGCAATTGATATTTCAAAAAATCCTGTGCTTCATTCTCGTACTAAGCATATTGAAGTGAGACATCATTTTTTAAGAGATAATGTTGCTAAAGGATTAATTAAATTAGTATTTGTCTCTACCGAACATCAATTGGCAGATATTTTTACAAAACCTTTAAGTGAAGAGCGGTTTTGCACTTTAAGAAGGGAACTTGGAATGTCAGTATGTGGTTAGAATGTGCAATTCAAAGATCTCACTAATTTTTCTAATGACCACGTGGGAGAGATTTTGAGTGATGATGATTTTGTTATAACAAACTTGTGCTTCATGATTTTTTTTGATAATGACAAAGGGGGAGAGATATATATTTGGTATTTGAAATTTGAATTGACTAGTAATCATGTTGACTTAATATGCATAAATTTAGGGGGAGCCTTAAAGATAGGGGGAGCATATTTAAATTTAAAAGATAATATATTGTCATCATCAAAAAGGGGGAGAATGTTAGTATTTATACTTTGTGGTTTTAATGATGACAATGTTTATAATGTTTATATGGGCTTAATTGATTTTATTTTGACTTATAATTTAATTGGGTCATGTTATTCAAATAATTTTATGCATATTAATTATATGATATATAATGCATGAGTTATTGCATGGGTTAATACTACACGTTATTTGCTAGCCCACGAAATTTAATGCAATTTTGGAGTGAGTAAATCAAGGTGGTGATTTTTGTCACATGTTTTAAGTTGTTATATACAATATATATGTTTTCCAATCCTGATATGCTTTAAAGTCTAATTCAAAATTGGAGTAATTTATGGAGATTGGAAATCTGTTTAATATTCCTTAAATTTCTCATATTTAATTATGGGGATATATCTTTCCAATATATATATTTTGTGGTATCAATTTATACGGATTTGGGAGATATTTTAGGAATTGGTTTTATGAAGGATTCCTATTTAAAATTGATGGAGATATTATTGTGTCACATGCTAATCAGTAATTGCTATTTTTAAGGGATCTTGCTAATTACTAATAGGACTCTTTCAACTAGTATTTGATTCCTAATTGATTCCTTCACAACAGAATTTCTTTATCTACTAATGTTATATTTGGTAACGTGGATCTCCTATTTTCAATCAAAAAGATATAGACGTTGCAGGAGGATTTGAAAGGTTACATAGCCGTTGTTCTCTTCCTTATATATACACTGTTTACACGGCTTCTTAGGAGACAAGACTACTGGGCAAAATTTCTTCAAGCTATTCAAGATACAAATCATCATATCACTATTTTAGTCTTGGTTTACATTGTTCTTATATTCATTATTTATATTGTAAACAAAGTACAAGTCTAGGTTGGCTTGGGGTTTTTATTTTAGTAATATTCAGTCTGTACAACGAAGGTATCAAAGTCTCAGAGGTGAGAGGTGTTGCAGAGGTGCAAAGGGGGCAGAGGTGTCCAAGTGATCGTCGTTGTAACAGGGAGTTTTTATTTACTTTGTAATTGCTGAGTATTATTTTAATAAAGTGAGTCTCCAATCCTAGTTGGGATTGGACGTGGATTAGGCCACTAGAGTAGAGGATAGGGGCTGAACCACGTAAAAATCTCGGTGTGATTTTCTACCTTTTTGCTTACGTTCTTAACTGTTAATATTCTGCAGTTTTTATTGGTTTACGTTGAAAAAGTTTTATACTAATCCGGACAGGCATTAGCTGTCCGTTTTTAACAATTAATACTCTGCAGTTTTTGTGTGCGTCGAAAAAAGTTTTACACTGATCCGGACAGGCATTAGCTGTCCGTTTTTAACAGTTAAGAATATAACTAATACGGACAGGGTTCGACCGTCCGATTACAGTCTGTTATAGTTAACTTTGAAAATTGGTCGTTGTTGATCACGTCTAAGTATTTACACCTATTCACCCCCCCTCTAGGTGTGCTTAATTGTAGAATTACAAATTCTACCTGGTATCTTTAATCCACTTATTAAGCCTCTGAAACCTTCTTTCGATATCATCCTCGTAAGGAAGCAAATCTGGTTTCTTTGATCAAGTTTATATGCACCAAGTAAGAGAACCTGAAACAAGAAATAACAAAAACAAAAATAAAATTGTTTAACTAAAACTGTTCTAATTAAACTGACATTGAAAGTAATAAAATCAATAATCTAATCCTCAGCAACGACGCTAAAATCTTGTTGGTGTAAAATCTAGTTACGCACAACATGCAAGTATACATGATCAACAAGTAATATAATGATAAGTTG